>JAREIS010000059.1:5220000-6420000 GCA_030060385.1 Muscicapa striata striata
ACAAAAACTTTTCTTCCTTATCCCTACAAGTTTTCCTCTTTATCCTGTAATAAGTGGTTGGTCAGGACTAAAATTTTCTGAATTTAAAGTGAAGTATGATCATAAGTCAGTATTTTCACATTCATTCTGAAATAAGTAGTCAAGTCAGGTATTGGATTTTAAGGACACACAAGCAGGTGGCATTAATCTTAAAGTTTCCTTTACTATGTAACTACAAAAATGCCAGCTAATGATACTTGACAGAAAATGCCAACTAATGATAGCAAACAGATGGTTATTGTTGATTTCTGCCATCATTAATGCTGGCTTTTTTATTTATTTGTGTTCTAAATCTTGTACATCTAGTAATCCTATGTAACTATGACTTCTCAAAGTTTTAAGCTTCATTTTTCATTTTCCATCCCCTCTTGTTATTGTATTGTGTTAGGTTTACATAAAGAGGGAGCCTTTCAAGCCCATTGTTGTTTCTCACTATCCCAGTTATACTGTCCAGGAAAAACTGCTAACACCTGAGACCTCTGTCCTAATGAGAATGCTTGATGCTGGTTAAATATCAGATAACCAGACAGAGGTATGCTAATGTTGAATTCTACACAAGCTGTTTTCTTATCTAGTTTTTCACTGGTATGCTACCTAAACATTTTTATGTTCCATTTAAATATACTCAGTGTTCTCATATATGGCAATATAATTAATTCAGATGATCTTAATATAAATTTTGAATGTATTGAAGTGTATCTATTCAACAATCTCTGCGTGGAATTGAGTGAATTCTGCTCCTAATTTCAGCTGCTTGACTCAGCCAGGTTTCTAGATCTGATTTTTCTTTAATTTATGATCCATCTTAACCAGGCTACTCAGGACTTTCCTCTGAGAACTTATCTGCAAAACAAAACCAAATTCTCCTTCAACACAGATGTTATGATTCATTTGTATATTAAGATAAGGTAAACGAGAAGTAAACAAAATGAAGAATATTTGTAAGAGGTGGAAACCTATCAGTAGCCACTGAAGAAGCTCTAAACACTCAGGAAAACCTGGGTTAGTAATTCTTTCTATGCCACTGCTCACTATGTCCATTCTTACTGGTGACTTTTGTAAATTGTCCAAAATCCCTGTTTTTCTCTGAAAATACAAGTATTCTACTACAACAATTTTCTCTTTTCTCTCAATATTTTGAATCAGAGTAGGGGAAAAAAATATCATCCTGAAGCAAAATCAGCAGAAACATAATTTCTATACCACTTTGGAGCATTTCTCTGTGACTGTATTAGTTTTCTAACCATCATGTCAGCCTGTCTCTGAGTTCCTTAAATATTTCTGTGTAAATTATCTCTTGAAAGTACAATGTTAAGACAATTCTAAAAGGTTTGAGCTGTTTCTATAAAAGTAGAGCATGCAGTTTTGGAGCACATTACAGCTTTTTCAGTTGTGTTTTACCATTCAAGGTGTGACTGAGTAGAGTAAAATTACTATGTGCTCCACAATGGTTCCTAGTAGTGATGGAGGAGAGGTCTTTTCTAGGAACTATGTGCTAAAGAAATGCTGCAAATACAGATTATGGAGATGGAAGAGTGACAAGTAACCTAGTAACTGGATAACATCATCAATCAAAATGCATCTGTCACCAATTTTCTAGGTGAAATTTCTGGGCAGATCCAAAGCTGACACTAATCACAGATTATTAATTATTTTTAAGGCATTAAAAAACAATGTGAGGATGGCAGGACAATTAAATAAATTATTTTATATCTGTCTTCTCAGTCAACCTGTCCTGTAAATCTCAAGGACAAAAAGATATCAAATGGTATAATAAAATTCCATTGCAATTGACATTGAAGATGCAATGAAAAATTAAGATAGTGAACTTTAAATGTACTCTCTGCTTTAGAACATCATGTGGTGCATGTAGATTAATAATGAATATTTTTTTACATTATAAAGTTTATTTAAAAATCAAAGTCTCCTGACTTAGTAATGACTAGAATTTGCTGCTGTTGTATATGCAGAGAGAAAACAGCAAAGGACTCTTGATGGATGCACATTTATACAAAGGAATGTACACTGGTATCTTGTAAGGACCTTCAAGGTAAAATTTAATTCCTATTTGAAAGAGTTTTTTGGATGGATGTGATGTTTTCTGTTCATAATTAATGATGGTTCTACAGTGATGCAACAAATATCTAGAGTGTATTCATTGTCTTTGTAGAACTATGTAAAGTCATGAAAAAATAAGACAATAATAAAAATTTTCATGAGAATGCTAAGGATTTCTGTGTGACATGGTATTCGACTGATAACTTTGATCAAGGCCTTTCTAAATGTAGCAGGCAGTCTTTTTTCAATAATCTTTTCTTTAACTGACAGTGAGACTGTTGAAGCATTTCTGATAACTAATCAAAAGATTCTGGAAATGTGTTATTATTCTAAAAAAATATCAGTGCAAAGATTAGGAGTACAAAATTGCTGAACACTTCAGTCTTGCTGTCCATGATTTTTAGTAGTAGACAATATAGTTAGGCTGTGCCTATTTGAAAAAAAAAAAAAAAAAAAAAAAAAACAAAAAAAAAAAAAAAAAAAAAAAAAGGAAGTTTAAATTATCTAATGGAAATTTGTTGGAGTATTAGGAGTATTAAATATTAAGTAGTGCTTACATTACTTTGGAAAAAACATGAGGTTAAATAAACACCATGATTTTTAGCTAAGTGTCAGGGAATTTGCAGCTGTTGAGTGCTCAGCAAATTGAAAAATTGCATGTCTTAGGAGCTTCTCTGTGTAAGTAGTTAGGATAAAATTGAAAACTTAAACTAAATTTTCTTTGGTTAATTCTGTAAGAAAGTGCATTCTTTTACCTGGTACTTTCTATGACAGTAAAATTTTAGTTTTATATCTAACTGTAAACAAAATTTTCACAAAGATTTTAGGAAGTTTAACAAATCATAAGTTAAGCCATACTTTTCTGCTGTTTCAGGTCTGTTTCAGTGAAGCCCATACATTTCTTAGTAAGGTACTGGGCTTCTGCATTTTTGGGTGAAAAAATAAGAATATAATTCACTTATAGGGGAGCCTCTTTTTGAGTCAGAGCATAGAAACCATGATTGAATCTGAAGCTATGATTCATATTTTTTTCTGTTGATCACTTGTAACCACTAAATATTGCTTGTAAAGCTAATGTATTAATTAAAAAGCACTCCTAATTTATTAATAATCATGGAAATTGACAGTCTATACTCCTTGAAGGAAATATTAAATGAAAATATAAAATAATACTGGAATATAGAGCTTGTAGACTACTAGCACACCAGGATCTCTACAAATGCAGATTTCAATCACTTGGATAATTTAACATCAGATACCAACCTCTCTCATAAAGAACTTATTTTTCAAGTGCTATAAACAAATACTTGAGCAAGTAGCTGTTCCCAATTTCTAATTAGTCAGGCCTTTTGCCAGAGGTGGTTCAGACAACGTGGCTATTTAAATGTCATTTCTCCTTAGTGTGTTTTGCAGCTCAGGAGCTCTTTTGCTGTGGTCAGCATGCAGGCTTGCATGCAATCTTGATAATCTGAACCTTGAAGTCAGCTAAACTCAAATGATGTCAGGGCATCATATTCATTAGTTAGATCTTATAACCAAGGTTTACATCCATGATCCATTATTAAAGGTCTACTCATGAAAACTACAGTTTGCTACAAATCAGAGAGTATGCTGCTCATTAGTTAAAAATGTGCAGTCCAAAGTTAACATTAATGTGTTGGAAATTTGGTTTATCCAAATGTTTGTAGGATCCAAAGCTTGAAACAGGTTAATTCTTTTGGTTTAATTAGATTGGTCAGATGTTCAGGAAGCTTTTCCAGACAAAAGTAATGACACTAGTATCTCACTGTTTAGTCTAGCAATATTTAAGCACAGTTCTTTCAAATATATATGGCTACATTTGCCATTTCTGTTTCAGAGTTGCTTACTATACATAAGAAGATGGAATCTAAATTTGGCTTATATTCTGAATTATTTTATTGCATTTAGTGCTGAGCAATGTCTCAGTTCTAAGGTCATCTGGTTAGATCTGAGTAGATATGTGTAAAAAAGGTCCTATATGAGTCTGAGAGGATTTTTTTTTTTTTTAATACTGTGATATGAAACTAAGAAGAATAAACAGAAGAAGGGCACAAATTATACCTGAAAAAATGGAAAACCAGAAAGGCTGAGCATTTGTTAAACAGAAGGTATGTGCAGGAACATTAGGATTGATTCATCACCTAAAGTATCAAAATCCACCTTAAAACTTTCATTTTTTCCCAGATAGTATACCTAGGTAGGAATTTTTGTATTTTTCTTGTAGACACTACTTTGCTTCTTTCTCTGAAAGTAGAATTTCTTAGTTGCCACTAACCTTTCCTCCACAGAGCCCTCCATCCTTGCTGTTTGATGAGTTTAATTTCTGTCTGGAAATCATGGTGAAATTACAGGTATCATATAATCTGTTATGGGTTTTTTCTGTCTGTTTTTTTTTTTTTTTTTTTTTTTTTTTTTTTTTTTTTGTTTTGTTTGTTTCTTTTGTTTTGGTTTTGGTTCTGGTTTTTTTTTTTTTTTTTTTTTTTTTAATGCAGAAATCCTTCAAAATTGCTGCTGGTTTATTTCCAAACAGTTGGAAATTATGGAAGCGATTGTAAGTACTAGTTTTAATTTAATGTGAAAAGTGTTACTTTCATTTTGACATAGACATGTCCAATGTCTACCATGCTCTATTTACTTCCAATATGATATGTGACTGTGTCTGGTTTTGTGTCAGTGTCTATTTAGTCATTTATGAATAATTAGGTTGATTAGCTTGTTTCATTAATTTTATAATTTTTATTTAAGTTGAAAAAATAATCATCTGATTATTTTAAAGTGAACTTCTAACAAAAACTCCAAATCTTTTTCTGTAGAAGTAAAATTTTGCCTATAAAGAAGGGGTTTAAAATTAATCAGACATGGAAATTTGGCTGTCCTTTTTTCTCACTCTTCTCTACAGTTAAGTTCTGGCATGAAAATACAAATACTAGACAAAATTAAAAATCAGGAAATTTATGTACAGGAAATTTATGCATAGTCTGTGTGTTTGACAGAGATAATACATTTTAAAGCACTATTGTGCCCACTGCACAGATTCTTCATCATGTGAACAGTTGATTCAAGATGTCTGTTGGTTTTGTTGGTTTTTTGGTTTTTTGGTTTGTTGTTTGTTTTTTTTCCCAACAGATCAAATCCTTATTCTTTGACCATTCCTTTATATGGCAAGCTTCTCCTCAGTAGATTAAATGTAATGTTATTGGGTTTTGTCTTCTTTGTCTGGTGTATGAATGCATATTTTTTTTTTTCATTGTGCACTTTTTCTGTTATATTTACAGAGCTTATATTTCCACTTGATCTGACTCCAGCTCAGAACAAGTGATATTGATGGTTGTCAGTTCATGTTGGTCTCATAGTGCAAATATCTTTAGACAAAATAAATTGCTACATAGAGTAGGATTTGTGTTTAGGGTTTTTTGCTAAGAAAAGAATAGAGGTACCACAATATGCACTTCTTTTTAGAAATAAATAAAATAGAATGAGGAAGATGATAAATATTTTTATGTTCAGAGCAGACCTGCAAGAGGAAGAGCTTCATTGATTGTGATGCATGTGATTTTTACACAAGAATTTAGTGCACCCTCTGCTACCACCAACTTATTGTGGAGCTAAGATATCCCACATCCCTGTCCTTCCTTACCTGGGGGCTCAAAGCTACAGCTCCCAGGAGATCATCAATGCACCATGAAAGATGAAGGTAGAGGTGAAAGTAAATTTTAACTGGAACTAGAAAACACTGGACAATGTTATCTGCCCTCTAAAAAAGCCACAGGTTTGCATTCAAATCAAGGTTATCACTTTTCTGGTAGATGGCACCAGCTGGCACCCTGATAAGAGCCAAAATATGCCTTTCATTCACCAGAGGAATTACTGATTTCCAGACTCCTAGGCACCTAATATACATTTGTAATCTGTCTAGCAAAGTGTCTGAAAGTTAGCTTTTGCATAACCTAAATTATAGCTGCCAGGCACCTATTTTTTTTTACTTTTTTTTTTTTTTTTTTTTTTTTTTTTTTAATCTAAGTCATTAATTGATAGGAAGAAGCATTTTTAATCATATTATTAAAAAAGAAGATGAGTACTGCTCTGAAGTACAGTTCCATAAGTCATCATCTCTGGGGAGCAATTTAAATCTTAACTGCAGCAAAGTGTAAAGATCCTCTTACTGACTTTCTACTGTCTGGACTTCTGTGTGATCAAATAAAAGTAGCAGCATGCTGTTCCAGGTAGCAGTAAAATTTAAATGCACAAAATTTAGGAAATAAGTTCAAGGACTAAAGACTAGTAAGTACGATAAAGATGAAGAAATTAACTGTTTTAGAGGTAGTATTGCAGTAAGAAAAGTAACTTGCAAAACTTCTAATGAAGAAAGTCAGCAATGGTGTAAGAATATGATGGGATTCTGCAAATATTATTGCCTTGAAACATCAAAAGAGGAAAAGTGGAGGCTTTAGTGTCTTCTCCAGTGTTGTCAGTTGTTTCTGTTTTAAATATGAGTCTTTTGTCCAGGGTTTGAAAGCTTTATTAATTCAGTTCCATCTAAAACTGCCCCCAAAATCCAAGGGCTGAAGTAAGAATAACACATAAACACAACCAGAAGGTTGAGATCTCATTTAGTAAGATACTAGAAAAAGTAATTTTTAGAGCTTCAAAAATGGTTTTACATTAAAAATATTGTGTAATGTTGGTCTTGTGCTTTTATAAGGACTTTTGTGCTTACATGGATCTTAAAGAAAACATAATCCATTTTGTGACACATATTTTCTCTAAAACTTGCATCTCATCCATGAATGTGCATGCTTAGTTACAAGTTCAAAGAAAGTTTCACATACTCAAAATGGTATTTAAATACTCAGCAACATGGATGCAGCATATCAGTTCTGTGTGATGCAAGCTTGAAAAAGATGTTAAAAGCTTTAAAAGGAGGGAGAAAAAAACCAACAAAACAAAAATGATCCTGATTTTTATATTCACACAATCAGGATAATTTATATATTCTCTGTATTTTGGAACAGATACTTTGGTCCTTACTTTAAGAAATTAAATTAAACTTAAATGGAGTATCAATACTTTTATTGATTTTTTTTTTTTTTTCTAAACCTATAAAATAAACTGAAGGTAGTGAATGGCTGAGAAGGAGTATAAGGTCAGGGAAGGAAGAGAGGGGTTTGTAGATCAATCAACAGGAAAATCCCAGACTCTTCACCTTTCAAGTTACTCTAAAAATCTTCTCAACTGCTTTTATATTTTCCCGATATCCATTTGCAGCTGTAATTATTAGGCCTTTAAAAAACATTTTCTTTGTGTTTTAAAATTATTTACAGCAACTTTAGGGCAATATAAACAAAAAATAGAGAATAAATTAAAAAATAGAGAATACATTATCTAAAAGAAGGTAAATACTTATGTACATACTTTGGAAAAAATGATTTTTTTTTTTTTTTGATAATATGTTAATGTACCATTAGAAGTAGCATTGAAAATGAAAGTACAAGATATTTTTGCTTTGCAATAGTCCAATTTTTAGTTTAAAATGTAGTATTTTTATTTGCCTTGTTATATAGGTGAAACTTGAGTTAAAAGGGTTCATAAAACTTCCACAGCATATTTCCCTGCATTTTCATAAACAGGAGAATAATATCAAGTTATAGGTCATAATATACATGCTTAAAAAGTATTTTTAACACACTTCTGTGCTGCCTAAATGCTCAAATTCATTTTCTGCTATATTTTGTTAAGTTTAGCTGGAAATTGAGCTGGACTTACAAATGCTCAGGGATTTATTTTGTCCAAATAAGTACATTTTTCTTTCTCTGCATACCTACAATTGTTATTATGATGCTGTCTTGATGAATTTTTGTAGACTAACACTGGCTTGGTTGTGTGTGTTGGAGGGAAAGTCATGAGACATTTTTCCTTTATACCTGATCAATTGAAGCAATTAGTCGTAAATATGATGCTCAACCAAAAGCAAGTTTCAGTGACTCACCTAAGTAAAGATGGCTACATATTCTTTTTCTTTTACAGCCTGATAGAAAAGTAATCACACTGTGGATATGTCTCTAAAGACATGGTAAGTAAAAAAATTCAAATTTTTTTGTTTGAGGTTTTGTTGTTGTTGTTTGTGGTTGTGCAGCATTTATTGTCCAGTTGTCCTGTGGGCTCACTTCTCAAAACCACAGGATAGTGGAGTTTTGGAGGCTTGGTCTAATCAAGTAATCAGTACCTACTTTTTTGTACAAGGGCATCAGGCTTTGCTTATTAACTGAGTTATGTCCAGCTAATTAAAGGGATTTTGTGCCTCTGTTTTTTTTAGATAACCAAACTGCCCAACATGTAGGGTGGATAGTGATACACTGAGCACCCCACACAAAGATGGATCTTACCAGCTTATGAAATACCTCTGTTTTGTGCGAGAGCAGAGACTACTTTCCTCGTCTGGAGACTCCTACCAGAAGACAAAACTTGGCCTGTTCATTGTAAAGATCTGAGAAGTCTTCTGTGGGTGAGTGATGATCTTGGGTCCACTGAACCTCCTGTCACCAAGAGGTGTTCAGGTGAACATGAAATATTATTTTAGAGGGGAACTGAAGGGCTCAGCAGGGCTTCCTAAAGCTGTCATTGTCTTATTTGCTCTCAGTGCACAGACAAGTGGCCTGACTGACATACAGGAAAATATAACAATAAATTGACTTGTTCCTAAAGATTGCATAGGGTCTGCATTATCAATGATTACTTATATTCTCCCTGACAATGTTAAAAGTCAGGGAAATCATCCCTTATCAGAGATGTGATGTTTTTATGGACTTTTTTTTTAAAACACAGATACTTTACTTGGGTGAATTCTAATATACAATATATAGTTAAACATTAGTAGTACAGAGTGAGAAATATTTGTTGCCCCAGAGGAAATATGTGAATTTAATGGAACACTGACAAAACTTCTCACTAATTTTCTATGGTTCGTACTTCAATATTTTGCACAAAGTATTTTATTCCCAATCATGATTTCATATGATTTTAAATAATGAAGATGTGTTCCTGTGAAATTTTTAAAAAATATTTGCAATGTGAAAGTTAAGGGGTGATCCGTTGCCCCCAGTAGTTAATAAGAACTCTTGTTGATATAAGTGAGCATTGCACTACAGCCTGAGAAGTTCCCACTGGTAAGCCAGACTGTCACAGTTCAGAGAAGAGACCCAGATACCTTTAGGGGCTCCTCAGGGATGCAGTGAAAACTGAAAGCACATGGCACAGTGGTGAGGAAAAGATTTTAATTCTATATATTCTGGATAGAAAAAAATAAAATAAAATGCAGAAAGGACAAAGGAAATTAAAACATAGCCATCAATTTTTTTGTCCAGAATATATCAGGATTTTTTAATAAAATGGAATATTTTGATTTTTAATTCTTAGAAATATTGTACAGTGGAAAATGCTCAAAAATTCACATAAAAGTAAGGTTGTATTTAAAGTATTTCAATTAAATGCCTGATTTTAATTTTAAAAAATAGATATTTTAGACTAATGTTAACTAAAATAAGCATAACTAATATATTTAGAATCTGAGTAAAAGTGGGTAGGAGACAATTAGGCTGTGCCTACATGGGCAAACCTTTTCTGATTTCTTTGAATAATTAATATATTTTATATAGATTGAAATACATTTCCTGATAAGTTACAAACAGGAAAAAAAAAAGCTGAATTCATTGTTGTTGTGTATATCTAGTAACCCTTCAGCTGTTGAGTAAATAAACACAGCATGGTCTTGCTTTATTTGCTATATATTGGTATATATTACTTTCTAGTTATTTATATAATGAAATAAATTATGAACATCAGAATAACATGCTTATTAATCTTATTTTGTTAATTAATATGACTCACATGCATAATTACTTAAATTAGTGAGGGATTTCTGAGATGCGATTTTTAAAAGACTTAGCATTTAAATTAAATGTATAGGCTGATAACCAAAAGAAATTAACACAGGGATTCAGAATGTTTTGGTAGGAAGAGGGACAAAGGACCCACAACACAGAACTTCCAGATCTAGATTTTTGCAATTAATATCATTTGGAGCCAAATGTTATATGTGATTTTCTTTGGGAAATTCAAAGCGCATCAGCAGCATTCATGATATCAAAAAGAAAAGCTTAATAAATGTTTTTTACACACAGTAAGCACAAGTGGATAAAACTACAGACTGATTAATAATTAAGACGGTTTGCTAAATATGTCTTCTTAATTTAGTCAAGTGGGTTTCACTTTCCAAACATTTGCTATGAGAAAAGGAAGATTGAAGTTCAGCCTAAGTGGGGCAGTAATTCTGCAAGCAGCGAATGGCTGCTTGCAAGCTGAATAGAGCCAGGGATAACAGCTTATTCAATTAAATCAGTGTGTATCTGGAGTATCTGGAACTATGCATTGCTCTAAAATTATTATTAAAATGTCATTTATTGAACTGTAGGTTATATGAAATCAATGGGTATTTAACTGTATGATAAGCATTACCTGATGAGTTTCTTTCCCTTAAAAGCAGCATGAGTGCTTCTCAAAATTAATTTATTTAAAATTTATTTAAAATACACAGGTCTGATTACCCACTTACAGAGTTGTTCGAGTGGACCAGATAGACATGGGAAAGAAGGGATCAAGGAAGTTAATATAGACAGTCTCTGAGATCAAAAGAGATCTGGAGAAGGGTCAAAGAAAACATAATTCACTTTCTTTCCAAATTAAGAGATGGTGGTCACTCAATAATTTTGGTAGGACATAGTTAAAGCAAGCACTTACGTTTCACCCTGTGTAATCTGCATTGCCAAGAGAGCAATGGAGAGTCCAGATGAATGATCTAAGAGAGGACAGATACAGAATTGCTTGTAAAATATGACACTAAATAGGAGTATCTGTAGAGAAAAAGTGAGAGAAGGAAAACTCCAAGGAGATGGTCCAGATAGACATGTCATAATCTTTTCCTTGAGTCATCCATCCCTTGATTGTCATTGCAAGGCACCTATTGTTGTCATGGATGGACCAGAGCTGTAGATAAGCACTGGTAATAGCAAATCCTGACATCTAAATGAATTGCTTTGGATAAATCGGGGTGTTACTTGGCATCCTGTGAAGTGATGGGCCTCTGACCATGCAAAAAATACTGGTATCTATGCAAGTAATTTAATTGCACACGGAGAACGTCTGGGATTGCAAAATACCTCAGAAACTTTTACTTTACTCTTGCAATTACAATGAATGTTGACTATTCAAGTTGTAAAACACCCAGTCTTTAAGTGATCTAGCCATGAACATTTAAAAAAATCTTCCTGAGTCTTAACAGATTAGCAGAAGTAACCACCACTATGTTTTATGATAAATTCAGCAAAGCAGAGTTTACTGTGGTGTCTTCCCAGTTGGAAGTCAGTGTGTGCCAGGCACTATTCCAGTGCTCAGAGTGTATGTGTAATTTCAATTGATTATTCCTTGGCAACTGCAGTGTGATGCTCATGTGGGGTGTTGCTGATGAGAACCATAACATATGTTTCATGGAAGAAGCAGGTTGTGTTCTGACACTTAACCAGAGAGATGCAAGTGAGCATGTTTTATGCTACAATTATAGAACACATAATTTTCATTTATTTTAGTACAGGACCTTTAGCCAAAAGAGTTAAATATTAATGGTTTCATAAAATACATTTTGAAAAGCCATGCAGTTGATAATGCATACTTTGGTTTTTCAGTGTTGCTTTTTTTACCCGTTTTAAAAATAGTGTTTTCTGATTTCCTCTTTAAGTCCATCAGCATTTCTACATTTTTTAAGCTGTAAAATCAGAACAAGATCTTAAGAAACATTCTTGGTGTGAAAATAAAACAAAAAAGACATTATCTGAAAGTTGCTTGCTTATTTTGTCTCTTCTGATGTTTCTAGCAAGGAAAGGGAAAAGAGGTGGTCCCAGTTTATTGCAGATGAGAAGGTCTCATTGGGTTAATTTTTTTATTCTTTCTCTTTTTCAAATAAGAAAAAATTAATTTATTTATTTAATTTATTTATTTTTCCCATGGAGAGTGAGAGCAGAAATGGAAAGAACAGCAAAGAGCAGTACTTGAAAAGTGAAGGAACGAAGGAGCTAGTGACATATTCACTATTCATGATTTATTCAGCCAGACCTTCTGGAAAGCTCAGATAATATTGGAGCATCAAATTTAATGGTTTCAGGAACTGGGCTTATTGCATGCTGAGTCTGTGAAAAACATGGTCTTCAGAGGCATACTAGAGGTGTTAAGCTATGGGTGTTTGTGAATGCATGGGCAGTTACTTTGGTGCCCATGAAGAAGCTAAGCTGTCTTGACAGTCCTGTCCCTGGTGTGTGCAAAGGCACACAGTGTGGCTGGTGCTGGTGTCAGGAGCTATATGGGGAAGGAACAGTGGGGAAAAAATTCCATGAGGCTTGGAAAATATATGCATTGCTACAATCAAAACTTTTTTTTTTTTTTTTTTGGTGTTATTAATTATTGACTCCTTATAAGGCTTAAGTTTTGTTCAGAATAAAAGAATAATAATTTAAAAAAAAAAAAATAAAAAAACCCAAACCAAAACAAAAACAGAAAACAAAATTTTTCTGCAGAAAATGAGCAATCTGTTCTTCTTGATTAGCAATCAGGCAAAATAATATTAACATCCAGACACCCAGGGGCTGGTTTTTTTCAGCTCTTTGCAGGCAGGAAAAGACCTCTAAAATCACAGTATAATGTTGTCAAAACAAAATAAAACTGAACAAAAAAAAAGGCCCTTGAATCAGCAAGAGTTATTAGAAGTAGTGCAGAAACTGCTGACATTTATTCCAGCTTCCCAACACTTCAGCATGCTGCATCTTGTCCTGTGGTTTGTGGGTGGGACTCTCTTGTCATGCCATTATGTCAGGAAGGACAAAGGAAAGGTGTTTTTTTAGCATCTTACATTGTTTTAAATATAATATATAAATAAGGAAATATAAGTGCCTTAGAAAAAATAGGTTCACAAAGGAGATTAGGCTTGAAAAATCGTTGTACTATAATGCATCTTGGTGGCAGTGCTGAAAATTCACAGCCGGCTATGGAAGAATGCCCAACATGGATCTAGCAAAGAACGCTCTTTACCACCGTCATTTACAATGCCTTAAAACTGTGCTTTCAGCTCTTCACAGAAATGGCTGCAGACTAAGGAATATATTCATCAGGAAGTTGCATGATCCTCCTTTCCACCTGACAATCATTTTCTTAGAACATCTGTTTGGTTTTATTGTACTTCTGATATTTTTGGCTGACATTTTCTTGGTTTTCTGTAATTTAAATGTGAAAATTAGTTAGCAAGCTAAAAACTAACTATAACAATTCATATTGATTCAAAACATATTTTTTCTGTTTTTTTAAATTACTTTCTACCAAGTGATTCGATTTCATAGATTTTGTGCAACCACATATTTAAGCCCTGCTATGGTTTCTAAGAAAACTATTGCAAAATTAAGACTGAGAAATGTATTATACTTCTGCTTTGAATAAGTATTGTCACATTAGCAGGTGTTGCCATAGTAGTTTAAGAGGTTAATATTTGAATGGAATAGTGACATTCTTTTATTAGTCTAATTTTTATAAGTGGAAAATTTGGAAATCTTTCAGGTTAACGTAATTCCTACATGACTGAATGTGTATTTATTCTAAAAAATTACTTAATGAGGAAGACCAGTGTCTTTCTGGACAGATCCTGTCTACTAGTCTACTAAGGTACCTTGGTTATTTTCCTTTACATGCTGTTCCTCAATGAAGGACACTGAGCTACTACATGGCTGTTATGGATTAATAAATGTTTAACAGGTAGAAAAAGAGGGTAGGAATAAATGGTAATTTTTTAGTTGTAAGAATAATAAACTTACCAATTTTGACAGCTGAACTATGTTATTTGTCATATTTCTCATGAAATGAAAAGGAACAAAAATTGACTTGACAAGGGTTTTAAATACTACAATATTATTTGGGATAATCAAATCTGATCCTGACTCTAGAGAGTTGCAGAAGAGTCTAGCCAGAGTGATTGATTAAAGTGAGTGGTGAAATGAAATGACAATAAATGCAAAATAATGTACATGAAGGAAGTAAAAAATTCACATATTCAGAGATTGTTTTCCAGGAAAATAATTTTTACTGACTGTAGTCTCTGAAAATATCATGTCGGTATTCAACAATGATTCAAAAGTTGCTTTTAGGAAAATAATAATGAATAAATAGAAAACATTTTTGTATTGTAGTATCAGGAAATACCAGAACCTCTTAGTGCTGGAATGCAATAAAAAGTATCTTAAATTTCTGTCTAAATGTAGGACTTTTTTATTTTTCTGGGCATCCTACATTCACTACTGCAAGAGAGTACATTAGGCTAAAGAAATATTTGGCCTGTCTCATTGCAGCATTTCTTACATTATTTAAAATTAATTATTTTAAAAAGACATAATTAAGAAAAGAGTTGGACTAGATTCTTGCATGATAATGGACATGGTTCTTCTCAAGCCTGCAGAAGCAAGAAGATTTACATCAGTTGAAATTTCTCTCACCCTTCACCTTTTTCACCTTGGAGATTACTTCCAGAAATTTCCCAGCTATTATAACGTTATTTGTTCATTATGAATTCTGGTTTATGGATTTACTAAATTCACTCCTCTATTTCCCCTGTGGTTATAGCTATTCTGTTCTCAAATAAGGAAAAACTGTTTTCTTTGTAAACTTTCCAGTAAAGTCTTCTCATATTTATCAGAGGAATATCTCAGACAAAAACTGCTTTTATTCACAGACACTGAGAAGATAAAGTACTTAAGAAACTCCAAAAGACAGTTCTGACACTGCCAGTCCTATTTATAGTTAGCCTGCTTGGAAAAGACACACTGAAATCAGGAGATTTTCTAAAGAATTAATTTAGGAGTTACTATTACTCATCATGTTTTGGGAGCTTTTTTCCTCCCTAAATCATAAGACATATATGTCTGATTAATTCGTTGGGGAGAAGGACTGCTTTTATAACTAAAGTGGGGGAAATTAAGTCAAACAACCAAGTTCTGACTTATGGGGTCATGGAGTGTGAAGGAGACCAGGATACAACTTTGAAAAAACACAGATGTGCATTTATTGTGTATACTCTATTTAACAGGTCACTCAGAATTTGCTGAAGAATTGTGCTCTTCATGCTATCACTTTTTTTCTAACTACAAAATTTGTCAAGATGTGCTGCTGTGTTACACCTGCTGCTTTGATAAGTGTTAATCTTTACAGAGATTTTCCTAAAGCATTTAATGTGTTATCAGGAGACCAGAATTTTTATGTGACTGAATTCATAGTTCTGACTCAGTCTCATAGAATGAAGTTTCTGGTGAAAGTGATGTTTCATCAGTGACACTGATGAAGAACAAGATTTTTCAGCTTCAGTTTCCAGCTATATAGATAGCATTCAATATCCTCCTTCAGCATATCCTGCTTTTTTTCTCCTCTCCACTCTGTTCTAGGTCTTCTTTGTAATTATTGTTTCTACTGTGTTAGAGCTGCCCAGTTCCCTGGGTGATACAGCTGGGTAAGGAAACGTGGCAAATTGAGTGAAAACTGAGATTTCAGCACACCTAGATTTTGTCATGTTTTCCATGCCTTAGTGGGATCCCTTGCCTCCTTTTGTCCTTTATGTGATTGGGAGGTACAGCTGCTGCATGACTCCTACTGAACAGGGCACGATAATTTTCAATCCTTTCATGAGCTCATGCAACCATCACTTGAAAATCACTTGAAAATGCATGTGAGATGAAAGTGCATTATATTTGCAGGAGTATTTCACTGGATCAACTCTTGGAGAGTTTAAATGACACAGGTCCACCAACAGACAGGAAATGCCAAAGATGGTGTTTTCAAACTTGAAAAAATACATTAAAGGTTCAGATTTCTAAAACTTAGTCACCAATATCTGTTATGTCGCATGGTTTGTACATGCTTTCTAAAGTTTTTGAAGATACTAGTAAAGGAATCTTGCTTTTATTTTATTTTATTTTATTTTATAATTTTAATGTTTTGTGCACCTCTTTATCTGTTTGTCCCTGGACCTCAACATCAATAACACCAAGAACATTGTTTCAACAATGTTTATGCATCAATGAAACCCAGGAATCCAGGAATTTTATTAAATACTACTGCAGGTCAGGGACTTCAAGCAGAACCTAGCCTGGGGATTGGTGTGTGATATAATTTTTATTTTGACTTTGAATAAACAGTGTAATGGCACAGCATTGTTGCCATTGTCATTTCCTAATCTGCAGCAGGCAAATGCTACCACAAGATACTATTTTGCTCATTAAAGGGCAATTATTCAAATCAGAGAATCTGTCTCTTGTGCTTTTAGAATGCCCCAGAGTGGAAATTCCTGATGAGAATTGTACAGATGCTCAATGAGAGGAAAATCAGAAACATACTCCATATTTCTGGAACTAGGCCAAACTATTTATGTTCTTTTGAACTGGGACTGAGATTACTGGTGCTGGTGTACAAGTATTCACTCAGAGGGTGGTTTATACATAATATATGGCATAATTTCTAGGCTATTGCTGCCAACTGGGGAGTCTTCCAAAGAATTATATCTCAAATACTGAATTGCATTTGAATAGGATGCATTTCCCTGTTATTTCCCAATACATCCATATTCCAACTTGCCTTTTTAATTAGTGAATATATTGACTGTATATGTATTATTATAATTGCCTCTGCCAGTCTGCTTGCTTTTAATTGTGGATAAATTATTTCCATCATCTCTTCCTAATTGTAGAAGTCTGTGTTTATTGCAATTACTACTGACTGCTGGAAAATCCTGAGTCTTAGCCCCTGTCATATATATTGTTGTGATATTTTTTTCTAGATACACTCTATTCTTTCCACTTTATCCCTGCCTCACTTAGATTTTGATCTTTTTGTTAATGTCTGTTGTGACAGTAACAACCTTCAAGATTCCTGTGTTTTTCTCCTATAAAAATACAAATTTACCTGGACAAAGTATTTTTAATTGTCCACTTATCTAGACTTGCTTCTGATACAACATGAAGTATGAAGGACATTATCAGTAATGGTGTATTTGTCTCATCATCTAACATCATACAGCTCTAATACAGATAATAGTAATTAATATTTATGGCCATAAAATAAAACACAAGATGTTTCACCTCAAGATCAGGAAGAATTCCTTTACATTGCTTATGGCAGAGCACTGGAATAGGCTGCCTAGGGAGGTCATGGAGTGTCCCTCTCTGGAGAGGTTCAAAACCCTTCCCGTTAAGCTGCTCCAGGTGACTGCTTTGGTGGAGGGGTGGGTTGGATGATCTCCAGGGGTGCCTTCCAGCCCCAACAGATCTGTGATTCAACAAATTAAACTCACAGTATTTTCTTAAAGAAATTTAATATAATTAAGCACCCATTCTATAAATGACCAGGCTAGGAAGGTGATGTTTATATTAATTTCGAAGATGGAAAACTAAGGAATGCTCTTATTTTTCTAAATGTCGTACACTCCATAGTTGAAAATGACAAACCAGTGCTCATCAGGATTCTCTTGCTGATCTGTACTTCTATGTATTACTCCTACTTTTCAGGCACAGTCTGATTGTAGTTTTGAAACTATTTCTTTCTCTGTTTCACATTTAAATTGCCAGAATGGCTCAAAAAAAAGGCTTATTACTGTTTTCGTACTGAGATGATATTGTCCAGAGCTAGAAACTGGCTGAGCATCTGGTTAAAATGTCAGCATTCTGATTATTTTCCTGTTATTTCCCACTACTTTTGTAAACATCATTACCATGAATTTTTCCAGTGTAAAGGGTAAGTTCTCAGAAAGAATTAATAACACTCTCTTAAAAAAAAACAAAAAACAAACAAACAAAAAAAAAAAAAAAAAAAAAAAAACAAAACAAAACAAAACAAAAAAACCCAAAAAAACCCCTTTAACTCCTTAGTGCTACAAAACAAATCTAAGTATAACATAAAAGCTCCATTTCCTCTTTTGTCACCACCATTTATGGCAGTTAATGTGGCAATTGGAAAAAATATTGCTTCCATACAGATCTAAACTGTAACAGGCAAATGATGCAATCAGTACCAAATTTTTATTTCTCAATATAATGAGCTCCTTATTTTCTTTCTGGAGAATTCAAGCACAGCTATTCTATGTTTCATAGTGGCTCATAATTTAAGATCTCTAATCTTTTGTTGAAAGTTTTAGCTTCAAAATATTATAATTACTCATGTAATTGTGGAATTTAGTAAAAGTTGGATAACATCTCAGTCCTGTTACATCACCTGACCTTCTTGGGGGAAGTGAGAGAGTAATATCAAATGTGTAAACTGTTGTTTTATTGCACTTGAATATGTCTTCTTTATTCCTGAAAAGCTGTAAAAGATGAAGAAACAATCATAGTCAGAAGAACACCTTGGAAATAGAAGATTTAAAAAATTGGTAAAGAGGGTGAAGATGAAGCTGGAAGGGCTTTATTCTGATCTTGAAATTTTTTTCCTTAGTGGATAAGTAATGCAAATAAATATTAAACAAAAATCATATTTGTTTTCCTGTATATATTTTTTTACTTTCAAAAAAACCCAAACCAACACTTTTTATATTATTTTGAGAGTATTTGTTTTGAAAATGCAATGTTCACTGACAATCACAAATTGTCACAAATTTGTCACAATTTTGTCACAAATCACAAAAAAATAAATATTTTTAAAAATTAATCATTATATTATTTTGATTTATATGTTAACATATTTAAATATCTTAGAAATTTATGGAAAGGAAGATTTGAGGTATTACATGACTTTTTACTTTAACTGAGGAATTTTGGTAATTAGAAATCAAAATTAGTCCAACATGTTGAATAAATAACTTTAATGAAGAACTGAAATACTAAATCATTTGAGAAAGCAAGATAGATAATATTTGGCATTTAAAACAACAACAACAAAAAGTAATCAACAGGGGTTTGCTTTTCCAGTGGTTATTCAGTTGTATGAAGAGATTGAATTTTCTAAAAATTTTTTTGCTGGCTTTTCAGTGGTTCAGAATTTAGGGTGATTTGTCTCAGTAATCTTTCTTAGCCTTCAATAAATGTGTAAATCCAAAAATTTCATAAAATATATGATTGAAGTAGTCAGCCATATCTAGTTGGAGGTAAGCATAAAAACAAACTTAGTTCTTTTCTAATACTTGAAGTTTCTGATCAAATCTCAGTTTCTGTTTCTGTGAGCCCAGCATTTTCAGGGAGATATCACAGATTTACTAGGTGCTCCTGTTCTTTCCATTTTGTGCATATATTTTTGTGGTAATGTTGCAGAGAAAGGAGTAAAACATATTACTTTCTAAATTAGCTCTGTAAAATAGTCTCTGATAATGGTGGGTTTTCTACAGTAACCGGCTTTATGATTTAAAAAAAAAAAAAAAAAGTGTCAGAAGAACTGTAATTCTCTTAAGAACTGTAATTCATAAAATGAGGGAATTTCTGAACTATGTTTTATGTGGGATATTAACTTTTTGAGTTGATTCTTTCCAGTTCTTTTTACAAGGACGAATTCAGACCATCAATAGTTTCCATTTTTCTCTCATTCTCCCTTTGCATTCTGCAATGTTTTATGCCTTGCTGGGACTTGCGCATTTGGTAGAAGGTTTCTTAACTAATCTCAAACCCACTTTTTTCCCTTAATATAATAGTCTTGACTTAGACATTGAGTGAATCACAAAATGAGTAAAAAACCCAGAGTACTTCAGTGTGTTTTATAAAAAGATACCAAAGTTTTCAGATAGAGATCTGCAGTGTCAGATCCCAGTTTGAAGGAGAAAGCCTCCAGAAGATATACAGATCTACAGGAAACTAAGGACATTCAGGATGTGCAGCTAAAAAATGCACAAATAAGGTGCTCTTTGACAAGTTTACACTGAAGAAAAACTACATATAGGCAGACCTTCAGGGCTCATCCAGTGATCTCTTTGAACTTGTGCTCAAAATTTCATAGAATGTAGTTCCACTGATTTGTATTTTGCCCATGAAATTGTAGCTTTGAATGAAAGTACACTCTGCTTCTCTTCAATATCAATTTATTTATTCAACCTTTAAGAACGTATTTTTAATTATTTTTCAAAGTGGTTGAGAGAAGGATTACAGAACTTTCTGAAAGCAAACATTCCCCTCAACACCCAGGCCTATTTATGGATTTGAATGCATACTATGACAATATTGTTCCTTTGCTTCTCTTTGATGAGTTTTAATTTTTTTGCCGTGATTGTTGCTTTATTGCACTTTAAAAGTGTGGTGCCAAATGTGCAGCAGAGCTTCAGAGCACTAAATTTGCTGAAATTTTCTCTTGCAGGAATTCCAGTTCAGGTTTTGGTGTAGGCTCAGTTTCAGCCTGAAACCATATATCTTCAATTGGAAGGAGAATTCAACTTTTTTTTTTTCCTTTTTATTTCCATGTGTTGCAGCTGGCACATCAGCTGACAAAAAACATTCTTGTTGATGAACATGAATGTAAGACCAAACAACATAATTTTTCTGGGTTAAGGTCACAGTGTTTTCACCATCTTAGCACTTTTCTGTATGAGGAGCTATTTCAAGAAGATTTTATCATTACTTAGAAGCAAAGAGAGCTCAAAAAGCTTCACAATGCCTATGAGGATCTCTCATAGAACTGTACCTTAGATGTCATCATCCCAAAGGGCAAGTGAATCTCCCAATTAAAAATTGCATAGTGGCTTTCTCTCACATAGGGGATCTTCTCTCAATTGGCAGTTTTCTCCTAGAGTGCTTCCCAACACCCAGGTTCTAAGAGATTCTGGAGTCTCTTGAGATCCCTGTAATAACTTTGTAAAGCTTTTCCTTTTTTTTTTTTTTTCCCCTCCACTTGTAATAGAAAGAAGGAAGACAGCTTTAGGCAAAGGGTAAATGACAAAGGATTGTTATCAGAGCAAGGCTACCTTGCTCTTATACCTTCTAACAGCAGGGATTTGCTAACTTTTCCTGTGCTTTCTCAACTATATAGAAAGCAAGCTCCTTACTCTCAATTCATTCTATGACTTTCTCTCCATCCTGATGCTTTGAGTTCTCACCAGAACTTTTTTCACCAGAACAAGTCCAGAATCACTTGACAGAGTTCTATCTTCAAGTTATGAATATTCTCCTTTACACTCAACTGTCTTTGCTGACTGTTAGTGTCTACTTTCTTCTGAAAATACTGTACACTTTCACAAGTAAAGTAAACCCTTACATTTTCTGTGTGTATATATATATATACACATATACTTGTGGACACTGCTGCAGGTCTAGGCCTTTCCTCACAGGGTCTGAGTTCCTTTCTCAGGCTGTGAAACCTTCTCAGGTCTAGCTGAAACCTTTCCCATGCTAGGGCCTCTGTCTGTACTGTAAACATAAGAGAAAGAATCATAACATAGATAACACACCTGCTGGATCTATGGGAGAACCAGAGAGCAGAGGTGTCTCTTACTCTCTCCAATGAACTATCTGTATTTTGTTTTACACGAACTGTATTATAAAAAGCCACAGCTTTCTTCAATAAACTGCACTCTTTCTTGCATCAAGTAAGAGAGTTGCCATGTTGCTGTATTCCTTCGCCGCTCCATAACCCTCTCAGGCAGCAACATTTGGAGGTTCCACCGAGATAACAACATTTGGAGCTCCCACCGAGAAATGACATATACTTTTTTTTTTTTTTTAATCTGGCTGCAAGTAAAACTGAGGAAGGAAAGGAAGGAGAAATGGAAGTGCCTGTGATACCTAGCATCAATTAATTTTCTTCTAGATAAAAAAGAGAACTCAGAAGAGTTCTTAAGGGCTCCTTCTTAGTTTAAATTCACCAGAAAATGGAAAATTTTTTTGTATTCTGATTGCATTATATACAGTACACGAGTTTTCTCACATATATATGTATAAAAGGGCTAAATCCTTCATTAATTTTAGTACTCTCATCCAGCCTAAACCATTTCTACATTATAGCTTGACCTCATCTGATTAATAAAAATTATTTCCTTGATTTACAGTCCCATCTGGTTAATTAATTCTTGGTTTATCTATGTTCTTGTTATGTTAAGAATTTAAACTGCAACTTATTCTGTGGTCTGAATTTACCAAAGGATTTGTTAATCTGAATAAAAATATTGTTTACAGACAAACCTGGATTAACTAGGTCAGAATGAATTCAGTTTGGTGGTGCCATCTTTGTTACTGGGATGAATTTAAGTAGCTGTTCTCCCTCACTGCCCTTTCTCTGTGGTAGCTGATCAGACCACAGCTGTAGCAAATGTTTCTCCCTGTGTCAGACATCTCTCACAGCACAATCAATACATTTCATGGTGTGTTTAGCTCAGACAATGTTCAGTTATTAGAGAGAAAAGGAGAAAGTATTCATGAGTCTTAAATGCTTTCTATATCTAAGAGAAGACTGGTGATGACCAAAACCTTTTTCCTCACACAGTTCGCTTCACTGTGTCCCCCATTTCTTTCTGGTTTAGTCTTTCTGTATCTGTTTTCTTGTTGATTTCTCTGCTGAATAGCTATTTGTTTTCTCAGTTTAAAAAAAAAAAAAAAAAAAAAAAAAAAAAAAAAAAAAAAAGAGTCTGAGATCTTTCTTTTGGTGTGTTTCTCTTCACTGAAGTCAACACTGTTATATTGGTGCTGAAGATGTATATATAAAAAAGCACAATTGCATCTGTGTTCGGCTGTACAGTGGAAAAAACCTCTAACAAAGGCCATATCTGGGTGCAGCTTAGTAAAAAAATAAGTGTGGAGAGTTTTCATAAATTGTCTCTCCTGGAGGCACAATAATAATAGATAAGATTCAAGGGGTCAGTCCCTCAGATCTGTGCTTGTAAGCTTAATGACAATAATAAAGTGGCAACCATTTGGGGCAGTGGGATGGTCCCCAGCACTATGCTGTTGCTGCAATTGAAAAAGAGACCAACATTTATCTCATAAAGCAAATGTGGGCCTGATTGCTCCTTCTCAGAGTAATGGTTTAGCAGATAACCATGAAAAATAGTCCTTGTGAGAAGTACATCTTTATATCTATAAATTCTAGAATACTCTAAATGCAGGTGAACTTAAAATGTACTACTTTGAATGGAAAAGAGATAAGTTTGAAACTGCAGAATTTTTTAATATTTAGTTCTTGTTTCCCTTTTTAGCTTTCAACTGTGTGACAAAGGACCCCACAGTTCCAACTTGTAAATCCAATCTTCAGGTATTTTGTACTCCATTCAGTATGCAATACATTGTTAGGAGCATGTGAGGGATGACTGCATAAATATATTTGCCATCTCTAGCCCAATGAGTTTATGTAGTCCGTATAACTGATATGTAGGGTAGGTTGCTCTCTGCTATTTTGAGGGTGTAAACTGTGGAAATAACTTCTTTCCAACCATAAAAAAGGTTATAAAGTAAAAAGGAAAATATAGAAGGTTGGAAGAAATTATTTTTAGATAACAATGTTGCTTGCTGTATTCTCAACAGGGTTTTTTTTTTTACAGAGGAGAAAAAAAAGGTTTGAGAGATAAAACCACAACACAGAAGAGTATCTGAAATGAAATATAGAAATGAGAACATAGACCTCTAATATTGGGCTTTAAATTAGTCACCATGGAAGTCAGCATCAGTATATAAGAATAATTTAAATTCATGTTGGCAGAGCAAATCTGTGACAGAGGACATAAAAATTCTGCTTGTGTTTTCTGTGGATCTTTACTTTTTTTTTTCACTGTGAACTCATGACAGAAACAGACATTCAATAAAGAATTCAATCCTATATTTTAACAGTTTAAATTGACAAAAGATAAATGAAACCAATTTACTATGTATTGGATTCATTCAGCTTAGTTACAACCAGTGGTGAGAGTCTTCAACGAGACTTGAACTGCTATTTCATTACATAGGAAAACAGGGATCTAAGAGACCTTGGTCGTGCTCTTGTGCTCTTTAATCCAGCTGTTGCTGTCATTGACAGTTGTAATTTTAAAAAATAAATTACAAAATATTTTATATTATTTTGCTTACTTTTTTTTTTTAATTTATTTATTTTTTTTTAAACTAGAGGGGTAATCTCATTCTTTACAATGTTTATGACCAGAAAACTTCTAAGATTAAGCTGGAATGCATTCCATTTCATTTCATAACAATGTGTTCTTATGCTTCTCTAATGACTTTCCTTGCTTTTCCTTCCTTGGTGTTGCAGAAAGCCACTGCTTTCTTGTCAGACCTTGTTTAGCTAGGCCATAATTATTCAAATTCCAACCATATTTTCTTCCTGTTCCCGTTTTCCTGGCAGCTTTAGGAGGTTCAACATTTCAACATTTCACAGGCATCAGTGACACAGACGTGTGACCAGTGATGCATTCGTCCTGCTCTGTGTCTGACTGGAAAGCATGAGGAGATGTTGTCCCTCAACACAGTGAACTACCAGTGGCAAAGCAAACGTGTTGAGCCAGAGGGTCTTGCAGGCTGGATAGCCCCTGTGGCTTGAAAGATGACAAATCCTGGGCTGTGAAAGCCACTTTGGAGCTCACCTGGAGCAGGTGGGCTCAATCTTTCATGTCTTGGGTGTTCTGTTGCTCTTTTGATATTGTAGTTTTACTCGAAAAATTCAGCTGAACATTTTGCAAAGGCGGTGAGTGTTGCATACAAACAGTATTATCATGTTAGTGTGAATTTATTGCATTGATTTGTTTCTATTAATAGTACATATGAAATAGTGCTCCCTGAAGAACATCAAAAACAATACAATAGCTCAATGACTTAAAGAGCAACTGTTTGTTTAAATGCTTAGTTTACGGTGAATAGTTCAATCTAATGCAAAAATCGCTATTTTTTTTTTTCTGCGGGGATTAAATTAAGTTCATTTTGTCTGTAAAGATCAATTACTATGCTTCCATTCATCATTCCATACAAAAACTAACTTTATTGCATGCATGCCTAAAAGACCAGTGAATATATACTTTTATTATAAGAAAACTTAAAGTAAATGCATTTGCTCATAAGTCTGGAAATTACAGTGGGAAGATGAAAGGGCATGAAAGAATCCACACAGTTTTATGAGCAACAAACTGTACAGAGAATAAAGTGTAGCTTGAAATATTGTTCTGAGTGACTTGTCACTGTCCTTTAATGCAAGTAAAAAAGAGCATCACTAAAAAATAACTATGTCATTTCTGAAATGACATTTTTTCTGTCTGACACTTTGACATGTCGGTGCAGTAATTCTTCCTTTACCCTTTAAGTGCTCTTAGCTTAATTTAACCTTGGAAGTAGTATTGGCATAGCAACACTTTTAAAGAAAGCATCAAAGTTTCCAGTCTTTCTGCAGTTTAAAGGTTAATTATGCACACTGTCCATGCCTGCAAGCAGCCAGGCTTTGTACGCTATTCTGCTGTAAAGCTGAAAAGTACTGTTGAAAGAGGATACACATTTTAAAATAAAACTTGTGAAGTCCCCCTTTTCCATTCAAACAGCTTGCACTGTCAGTTTAGCTAACCTTTGTTTGCCTGTCACTGTGTTCCCATGATTAAATGTGAAGATTATAATCATTAACCGTGCTGGGGGTTCACTGTGGGTGGAATTTTGATGGGTGGATGACATTCTGTTTATACGACGAAGTCAAAATCAGACTTCATCTCTTCCAGCTCAACACCCGGAGGTCTCTAGGTTAGCTACCATAGCCTAGATGCAGTCATGTCACCTGACTTTAATATTAAATACTGCATCCATGGCAGATTGGAAGGTATTTTACTATACTCCTTAATCTTTGTCTTTCCTTTTAACTGGAATAATCTAGTGGACATAGATGAACTTGATTTGACCTGGAGATGAACTGTTATAAAAAACCCCCAACAAGATAAAATAATAATAAGGGGGGAGGCAGACACAGAGAGACAAAGAGAAAAGCTCTTATTTAGTGTACAGAAAACCAGAAATTTTTAGGTCTTCCACGATTTTTTTTTCCTTTTTCCCCTTTAGGTTAGCAAACATTTTAAATTTTATTTTCTCTTTTGAGACCAGTCTTTACATTTTTTTCTTTAAAAATCCTATTGATGGCATAAGAAAGTAAAGAGGTATTTTTGAAGATGTCGAGTATTCCTAATATTTGAATTAGCATCACACAGAAGGAAGACTGAAATCCTTTCTACATAGTAATATGACAAAAAAAGCCATACTAATGACCTGTTTGATGTACTTGTTTACTATATAATGTGACATCAATTGTAAAGCAACAAAACATACTATGTTCACTTTTAAATATTTTATTTGTGATGATGTAGCCAGTTAGCCAGTAGACATTCCCCAGAAAATCATTAAAATTCAACTGCATGCAAGTGATCAGCAAACTCTCCTAAGCTTTATGAGATCCACTACCTTAGTCAATTAACATTACAGAAAAAAAATTTACACAAAAAAGAAAAAAAAGGGTTTTTTATTGGGCAGTTCTTTGAATTTCTCATTAACTTGCATCATCTTTTTCTCATTTCCTGTCAGGCTTCACCATCAGATAAACACATTTCTGAATTACATTGCACCCAGATCTCAGTGGCTTTCACATGTGTGTCCAATCTCAGTTTTCCTAGCTTCGGTGTGAAAATATTAAAGTGAATAGGTTTTGGAAGGAAATTCTGGCAAGTATCACAGGTATAATTCAAATGGCAGGTGACTTTTTCTGTCTCTGAAAAGTGAATCTTAGAGTGCTAAAGGGCTTGTTCATCAGCACTTGAACCTCTGATGAACTCTGATCTTGCCTTCAGCCATGCAGACTCTCCTTCTCATCACCTTTAAACTCATGTTTAAACTCGGTCAGAAGGAGGCTGTGCAGAAATAGCTTCAAAGATTCTTTGCTGTTGTTTTCCAAGAAATTTAGGCAATCTAGTATTTCATAATGTTATTTAGATGTGTCTCATAGGAGTGAATAATCTCACGAAACCTAAAACACAAATTTCAGTTTGACCTTTTTTTAACTTGACTTTAATTCTAAATGTCTTCAGATGTCTGGTTCCTTTCATGGTTTTGCACACTTGAAACATTGCCTGTGTTGTTCAAGTCACTACTTTTCCTTGCATATTGAAGTGCATATTGAAAATGCACTTCCATCTTAACTTTTTAGTAAAATTATTCAATGCATAAAATCACATCTTTCACAGACCTTTTTGCCTTTTGGGGAGCATCTTAGAATATCCTCTATTTGCAGTCAAACCAGTGTGGAAGGATTAATTCCATTGTGCAGTATAATTTCAAATATGAAGGTGTAGAGCACACTTCTTTCAGTGCAGAGAAGTGGATCTCTTAAAAGGAACAGAGTACCTTCCTCAATGTGTGTGCTGTGCACACAGACATGCATTGATTCTAACTAGTAGGGAAGACATGAGTAGTAAATGCATATGAAGTTTTGCTTCCTAAAACTCCATGCTGTCCACAGCATAGCAAGGTATCCCATTTTCTAATATGTACATGCAATGTAGGAAAAATATTGTTGAGAACAGTGAATAATGGAAATCTCATCCAAAGATTTCATTATGACTATTAAATATTTTTATGAGGATGCATCACATTAAATCTGTGTGTTTGTAGAGAGTGCTTCTAATATAAATGTCATCTAAAGGAAAAATAGAAGAAGCCTGGTCAACATTTTCCATTCAATTAAAGGTAATGTTGTAATTATTTCTTCCATTAATTTGGCATGATTCAAAATATAGTGATTTCTAATGTGTATAATGGTTGTAAAATGTTGACAGTTGGAGAATATCTCATTGACATAAAAAAGATTAAGGTAACAGTTTGGAGGCTGTTAAACCATTAATGATAATGAGTATAAGAAATGTGTAACTAGCAAAGGTGGAATCCCACTTAGCTGTCTTCACAATGGGTTTCTATAAAGTAGATGGAAGGCAAAGAGATTGCTCTGAATTTGACTGCATGAATTTGGTATCAAGGATAGATACATCTCAGTTGATACTTAATTATTTAAAAGCTTCATATAAATAATTACTGTTGAAATTGAAAACATATGCACATGGGACCAAGATATAAATATATTTAACATATCAGAACATGTTTTTAATCCTGAAGTTCAGTGATAAGCTCTTTACTTTTTTCCCTTCCCCCTGTCCCTTCTTCCTGAAGTCTTTTTAATGCATTGATGCTGAAATAAAATAATAAAATTGCACTATGAACTTCATTCCACCATAGTATTTGGAGCCTGATCCTGCTTCAGTAAGTCAGTGAAAAGCATTTTACTGATCTCCCTTAACTAACATTAGATACAAAATCTTAAAGGAATTGCAGAAGTCGTCTGTACTTCCAGACTGACAAAAGATCAGACAGTCAACATTGTGAGTCTGTGTATCTATGTGACCTTCCTTTTCTGTTTATTTTGAAATCCAATAATTATTTTGACTCTTTTACCACCTGCACTGTTATAGCATAATGAAACTACTGCATGCTATTGCAACACATAATGCTGCTGCCAAAAAGTATGTAACTAATTATGCTGCCACTTGCACATGCATTGAAGTTATAGGAGCTGCAACTGCAGCTCATAGCTAATCTGTTTTATGGCTTAAAATAGAAGCTTAATACAATGGGCCCATTGAATAAAGCAAATTAAAATATTACAGAATAACATTTTTCAGAGTAATATGACATTTTTGCACTTGCTTGTCATAATAAATACTTGACCACATAGTAAGAGTTTATTTGGACCTCTCTTTTAACCTTGGTATAAGAGGTATACACAAAGCCTGGTTTTACTATGGGAGTCAAAGAATTCCAGAACAAAATTGATTTTCAGCAAATTAAATTCAGTATTTCTCTCCAGCACAAGGGTTCATAATGTAAAAACTGTTCAATCTTTCGCAGAAGAGAAAGCAAAGTGTCATAATTCAAATATATGGCTAAAGCCTTTCTCCTACACACAAACTTTAGTAAAAATTCTATATTGGATAGATGAAAACTGAATTTCTGGACTCACGATGGAATATTTAAATATTATTCACTTGTGAAAGCTTACATAATTCATCTGTTGCCCACACTATTTATGAAGAGAGAACACTAGTCTGTTTTGCTACCAATATATATTTTTGTAAGAATAAGTTCTTGAAATAAAAAAAAAAAAGAAAAAATTCCTCCACTGCAAGTTAAGAGATGAAATGAGTATTTTCCTTGTGGAGGTTTTCTTTGACTGGTCTCTTGCCTCTAGTGAAAAGCAATTTACTTATTTACTGGCAAAATCCACTACACTTGAAACTATATTAGAGTGACGAGACTAGTTTTCTTTGCTTGATGAGAAGCTTTGAACAAATTGGCTCCACTCTGACTTTCAGTAATGCAGAATTTTTGTGCTGCCAAAAGGAGATTCCTGCCAAGCCAAGAAGCAGCTGTTTGAGTTGGTAAGGTAGCCCTCATAGAACATAGACACACCAAATGAATAGTAGGAAAAAATGTAAAGAGAAAATAGAAAAGCTTGAAAATTATACACAACAATATAATGGAGTCAAGATAAAAGAAATAAAAGCTAAGAAGAAAAGGTTAAATAAATTAAAGAGAAATAAACCCCAGAAGTTTCTGTCAATTTCTGTACAATTCCATTTGCATATATTGAATACTTGAACTTCATTGTATTGATCTTGCTTTCTCTTGTGGAAGTGCTTATATCTCCATGCTTAATGCTGTTTCCATTTTCCTACAAAAACAAAGCTTGCTTTATTTTGGATTTAAAAAAATAAATAAATAAAAATAAACCAAAACAAAACAAAAAGAAAACAAAAAGAGGAGTCTCTTATCACAGATACCACAGGGAGTGTCTTTTCACAGATACCACAAAAATGGTACCAAAGGAACAGCATGTAGGAATCCACACAATGCCATAAAGCTGTAGGGACTGCTACAGAGTGCATAAAATCTGCATCCACTCTTGTTTTGTGCACATCTCACCTTCCCTGCCTTCACTGCTTTGGAGTCAGCACCTTCCATCAAGTGACTGGGATGCACTTGAACAGTGTAGCAAATTTTGACCTGTCTGTGTGAACTGTTAACTCTACACTGGCCCCAGTCTCATCTTCTGTTTGGGACTAAAAGCCTATCAATCTCATCCAGAAAGAGAAAACTTTTTTTCACTTCTTTCATTATTTTCCTCATTCTGCATCATTTTAAGATAATTTCCTTATATTTTTGAGCAATGTTTAAGTTGAGGTGATCAGCCTGTGCAAGTATTATTAGAAATGAATCCTACATAAATAGGCAATGACTAGAAATAAATTTCTGGTTTGCATATAGGAAGAATACCAAACTTTTGGCCTGCTCAAAGCTTCCTTTGAAACCTAAAGAGCTTACAAAACTGTGTATACCATAATCATTATTCAATACTCAAAATCTGAACCCATTTAAGCATAGGTTCTTCTTATACAGGATATGCATTGACAATGAAATGATGGAAGGCATTGAATGTCCAAATTTGTATGGCTAGCTCAGTAAAAACATTGTAATGTGTCACTGAATGTGTAAATGTGTATAGAAGCAATGAATGATATACATTTTAAGGTATTAAACTTTACTGTAGGTCTTTGGTATTATTGGTACTGTAACAATGGTGACAACAATAAATCATAGTTATATTCAAGCTAAGTTTAAGCTAGTTAACTTGACTACTAACATCACTTAGTCATGGCAGCCAAGAAATACATTTTGTGTCTTGGATGAGTCTTTCAGGGACTCAGTGCCTGCAGCATTGCATGTAGTTCTCTCATTTCAGAGACTGAGCAGTCCTGGACATCCTATTTAAAAATCTTTTCCTAGAAGGATTAAGAGGGTTTCAGATGAAATGTACTGAGAGTGCTAAAAACTAAGACATTAACCAACAATGATGTTTCTAAGGTGTTTGGAGACACAGAAGGTGGGATATGTTTCATATACTAATAGAAGTTCTTTATTTGTAAAATTACTGTTATTTATTCATTTTCACAGACCAATTGGAAAAATATAGAAAGAGTAGCCATCAGGTTCAAACACAGGAAATGAATCAAGGAATTTATTACCAAGTTCAATCAAGACCAGTGACTTAAAAGATGACAAATAAGGTAGAAAGCTAGTGTTTCATGTTTCTCCAGAGCAAGAAAAGATGTTCAGTAACACGAGGTCTTGGAACTCAGTATATCTTAGGCTCTGATCACTGGCTCATTCTAGTAGATTTTGCTAACTAGTGGCCTTAACTAACCAACACTTCTACTTTTTAGTAAGTGAAATTAGAAGTTATTATATAAATAATTGAAATATTTTTTATAATCCAAGCTTTCTTTGAGAATAGTAATAGAGAAATGTGTGATACTCTTGCCTTAATGCATTCATCACTAAACTTCTTATTAAATAGACCTTTAAAGTTACATTCTACTGCGGAGTCAGTTGCAAACAATAAATAGAATAACAAAAATATTCTTAAAGCTAAGGGAAATAAGAAATGTGTGTGGCTTGAGAGAAAAGGAAAGGCTGAGGCAGGCCAATAGGACCCTGAAACAATGGAATCATCAGCACTGCTTTACACAACAGTCTAATTCAATGTGTCAGGCCATAATCAGCTCCGTTTCACAGTGCTTTGCTCCATAAAAGCAGATTTGTTTAACCACAGCCTCTATTTCAGCTTGACTGAGAATGAAGAATAACCAATGAAGCCAGGCATATCTCACGGGTTATGTTGTGGGCATATAGTGAATCCATCATTTGCTGAAGAGGCAGAGAAAAACTGACAGGCTCATTCATGCCTTAGAGTCATTTTTAGGCCTATTGAAAATTTTAATCTGTGCACTTTGGATGAACTTCCCCACTTCTTAATTTAGTACATGTAGCCATGTGGTAAAGTCTGTCTGCCTCAGATAGGGCAGACTTACTTCTCTAGGACATCAGCCCCTCCAAGCAGTTTTCTTCTATGGATTCAGCCTGGCTGCCTTGAACTTTACACCGACATATAAGCCCCATTAACAGAAAGACTCCAAAGTTAAGTAAATGCTGAAATCACATATGCCCAAGGGCCAACACAACACCGTTCCAGCAATATTTTTAATTTAGCATTAAAGATAGTGTAAATTTTTAAGATATATTTTCTTTAAAAAATACACACCTATAATTAACAACATGGTTCTTCTCTCCCTTGTCTCTGTGTAATATAAAAAGCGCTTCAAAATAAAAAAGGAAAACGAAAACAAAATTTAGAAAAAGACGATTTTAAAAAGTGTTGCAAATCAGCAAATTCAAAGAAATTGCTTATTTAGAAAGTGTATGCAGCTGTCAAATAAATGAAATTGTTATTAAAAATGGTGGCAGGTCAGATAAATGAAGTAAAAGCAGCAGCTCAGATAAATGAGGTAAAAGCATTGGCTCATTTCAGCTAAAAAGATTTCATGTTTGCCTCTCAGTGCCATAGATTGTGCTGCACTGTGCATTTGCTGTGCATGACAGATATGTTTGAAACACTGGAAGTACTGAGGCACAATGTGTATAAACGCTTGACCTAAACTTGACAGTCCCGATTAATAATATCAAGTTTGGAAAATGGCAGCATTTACAGCACTCACGCACATCCCGATGTTAGATTTTACCCTTTGCAAAAAATGTAAAATGACATGTGAGTTAATTTCCTAATGCCCAAAGTGTATGAAGAACTATTCTTCTGAAATAGATTTGTTTTTAAAACATTTTCACATGAAATAGAGTAAATGCAGTGTCTTACATTCATTTTATTGACATCCTTAGGCTACAATATATTCAAGATGGCTGCACTTCAGTGAAATATGCAATTTGATGGCTCATGGGTTTATTGTGAACCTTGGAAAGAGCAAATCACTCTACTGTTAAAATTCAAGAAGAAACAAAAATACTTACATTTTGCAGGTGGTAGAAGCTTGGAAATTGTGGGTGTCTTTGTTTTCCTTTGTGCTTTTGTGGCCATGTTTGAAGAGAACAGCTTGCCAAATCTTAGGTCTACAACATTTCACTTTCTTCCCTCTTCTGCCTAACCTCCCATTTCCAGACATTTGAATTGAAGATTAAGAGGTAAAGAGACAACTAACTCAATCTCAGGGCTATGTATGGAGAAAAACGATAATCAGCCCTGTTCCTTTCAAACTTCAGATTTAAATGTAGAGCAAAGCAATTTGGACATACTCTAAGCCAACATTTGCCTGATTAAACGGTAAAAAGTTCAAGGGGTGAGGAAGACCAGAGACACGAGAGAATGAAATTACTATAGTGAAACAAAACATTACAAAATTAGGGCAAAGCATGTCCAGTCTCATAAATCTTGTTTATCAGAGCTTTTTAAAAAGCACTTGAGCAGTGGAAAAAATTGAATACCATTTTTGAGAGTATTTAATTTATCCCTTTTTTGTTTAAAAAAAATAAATGTAATGGCTATAATGGAGATATTAAGAGCACAGTCAACCAGCGTAAAATATACAATGTATTAATGACAGAATGAGACTTGTTTTTTTGCACTCATTACCTATGTATATTTTATATTATAGAGTTTAAATCTTATTTGGTGCCTTTAGAACTTAATTCTTAATACATCAATTTTACAACTTAATTTTTCAAGATTCCTGAAAGAATTAATAAAATGCACTTGTTATGCTCTGTCAATATTCTAAATTTTCATAAAGCAACTATTTTTGTCTGAATGCGATAATTGGTCATAAGAAAAAGTCAACAACGTAATATGTATAGCAGTATGAGGAAATGCATAATCTTATAAGTATATTAAGTCAGATGAAAATGCTACAACTGAATCTTTTTTTCTTAGGCAAATGAGATAATTTTGCATAAAATCAAGAACGGACTTTCAGAAATTGATAGACTCTACATTAACTTGTTTTGCATTCTAAAATTGTTACCTAAAATATGTATGTGGTTTGTTGGAACAATCAATTTTTCTCATATTCTGTCTCACATTATCAGGTAAGAGAGCAGAATACATCTTGAATAATGCTTGAAATGGCAATGTCCCTCTATTTCCTATGATATAGATACAATATTTCACAGGATTTAAAAGAGGTTCTGTTAATAACCAAGGTCTCATTTCTACATGCACAGGCTGAACAAGGGAATGCAAAAAACAAATGCAAATAGAAACGCCAAATCAAAATTACTGCAGTGGTTTGGTAAGTTTCTGAAATATCAACATTACACACCATGATAAAATACTGTGCACATAACCATAAAAAATCACCTGTGTTTCACTGCAATTTAATCTGACAACATTCTTTATCAGGAACAGAATTTTTAAAAATTGATTTTAAACTGTATTGAAATCTCTGAAATCACATATTTGTACACAGATGGTCGCTAGAAATAGGAAAACTTGGATTAGACAGTTTTTTCTATGCCAGGTCTGCACCATGACCACCACGCTTCAGATAAGAAGTAGCTCTCAAGTCTGGTTCTCTGAAACTGTTCTCAAAACTCTGCTAGCTTGACATGTTCCTGCTGTGAATGTGTGTGTCTCCAAGAGTTTCAAAGCTGAGAATAATTTGTCAGGTTGAATTCTTGCCCTCACATCTTCCTGTTTGACTTGTATTCAGCTCTGAATAGCTATGTGTAACACAGACTAAAATAAGGAAATGAAACTTAAAATGGTTATATCTGTTAGCATTGTGCATTTTGTGTTAAAAATTCTGCTTTCAAAATTTGCATTTTAAATATTATTCAGAAAACAGGAGATTACCCTGAAAATTATGATTAGGTGAACAGTGAATATTAATATACTAATATATTGATAAAATAGCTCTTCTTTTATTTTTGTTAAAAAAAATTACAATCATAGTATTTTATGCTATGTTTTATAATGTATTGAATTTATATTTTCCTGTCATAGACTTCTAATACTAAGATACTATTCAGTAATTTTTCTGTTTGTGTAGCTATTACCAGAAAGAACAATTTTTAGGGTCTTGATGAATTTTACAGTCTAACAGATTTTTAGTATATTTCAACGAATCAGAATAATTTTGATTTTCAGATTTAGAAAATTACTCAGAGGTTTGTATGAAATTATTATATTACCTGTTCACTTTTTTTGTATACTTATCTGGTTTAGTGATCAAATTGAGGCTTTAGTTTTAACAAGAAATGGATTACTTAGAGGATTTCTAATACTTATGCATCTGGAGATGAAATAGGGATTTCAAATGTGAATCTCTCAGATGAGATCAGTGCAGATTACAGTATTTTGACTTTTTGATTCTTGCACTAGGATTCACAAAGAAACAGTTATTCAAATTATTGATATCAGTTGTAATTTTGCAGTTTAGCTTGTATTTGTTCAGGTCGATTTTGAGTCTGAACCAAATTTCAGAAACATGGATATGCTATAATTTCAGCTGTTATTAAAATAAATATATTCGAGCATCACCTAATCAAGTTTCCTTGTTTATCAAGAAATCAAATGATTCTTACAAATTTCAGTGAATTATATTTTACTGACTGTGGCATAGAACTTGAAAAATCAATTACATAGTCACAGTTTCCACCATTAATATTTTAAATTCAGAATTCTGTTTGATTTTTTTAAAATAAAACATTTTTTCCCCCTTCAATCTCAGGAAAAAAGTGTTCTTTCTGAAAACAAATTTAAAATCAAATTTCATTTAAATCAAAGCTAGTATTATATATACATTGAACACAAGACACACTCCCATTTCTTGGAACAAGATAAAGGAAATCAGTGGTCAGCAAAGACATGTGCAGCTTTTACCCAGGAGGCAAACATTTAGCACTTTCATCAGTTTCCTTTTATCTGCCTCCCTCTGTCGGTACCACTCAGGCTCAGCCTTCGATCTGATGAGAGGGCACTGGTGTCATGGCAGAGAATGTGAGCTAATGAAAGTGTAAAGCTTTGGTTCAACAGAGTAGAAAATTCCCATCTAGTCAGCAGAAACTGCAATCTGATATGATTGAGTTTTTAGCAGGTGTTCCTATGAAGTCCTTAGAGGTCTGGGATGGTAAAACTTGTGATCGTGTAAACATTAAACATTAAATATTTGATTTTTTTTTCTTTAATTACTTTTGTGTTTCGTTTTGTCAGTTTTCCATTTTTGGGGGTATTTTTGTTGGTTTGTTTCATTGGTTTTTTTGTTTTAAATTTATGAAGGCTTTTAACACCAAAACCCAATGTGTTAATTTTATTATGTAGCATAGCTTATTAAATTACAAATATTTTAATTAATGCTGCCAGAGACATGTAACAAATCTCTGTCCAGATTAAGAATTAATCAAAACCAGAATCAGAATTTCTGAGACTTTAATATAAGGTTCAAGTCCATATATGAAATTTGAAAAAGTTTTATCAATACAGTAAACATGCTTGTGGAATGTAAAATCTGGGCACACATAAAATTTGGATTTTCATTTGCCTTGTATTAGATTACCTCACTCACAACCTGCTAACCTACCTGATCACCTCATAAAATATTTCTGATGTAATTATTTGCTATTGAGTTCACTAATATCTGTGTAGAAATGTAGAAAATCTAAAAAAATGGAAGAGGCTGGGCCACAAGAAAGAATGGATTTGTGCTTGTTGCCTTAGTATTAATCATAGATTTTTTCCCTAAAATATTTTCTTCTGTGACACTGTGGGAAAAATTGATATGAGTTGACTTAGCCCCACAAAATTTAGAATGCAGATTAAATATTCCAAGCTACTTATTTAGATTCTTGCAGAGTTATTTCATTCCTTCATCTTAGCCACTATTAAGCTGTTCACAAGAAAGGACTTTCTCTCCATTGACTACTTGAAGGAAGCACAAGCTGCCAATTTTCACTAGTACTCAGGTTATGCTAAAGATCAATCCAATTAATCAAACATCTCTATTTCTTCAAGGATTGTTCTGACTGCTCATTTTAGCTAGTCTGGCATTTTGCTGCCAGCTTGGAACTCAATTTATTTGGAACACCCTGAAGAAAGGCAGAAAGTCTCCAGTGTGCAGACACCAATTTGGAGAGAGTGGTACCTGATATACGTCAACCTGAGAAGGACTCAGGAGCAAAACTGGCATTTAAAGCACCTTTAGAAAGAGTGGGAAAAAAATACATACTATAGAAAATTTTATATCAGTCACTCATAGTTTTCTATTTTATCAATAAAAAAGGAACACTTAGGATAAATTATTCTCTTGGGAAATCTGCCATTCCATGCATCATTACACAGGAAATGTGGGATGTCAGAAAACATTGATATTCTTGGCTAACTTGCCAAGAATGCTAGTTCTGTGTGAACTTTTGACTGTCAGCATTCATTTTGTAGTTAGGAGGTGTTTGATGGTCTTTCAGCATATAAGTTCTCTTCTGAGGATCTATCTTGCACCAGTATTTGTCAAATGCCTTACATACAGCAGAGCTATCTTTTGAAGAAAAAAAGTCATTGTAGACTCTGAGCAATACTGTTTTGTTCCAATTTTGCATAACAACTATCATCATACACTAGATTATTATCAATTACACTTAAAGTTTCTTTCATTTTAATTTTTGCATTTCTTTAACAACTCTATAGCATTACCCTAGAAGCAAGTTACTAGGTTACAAACTTAAGATATATGCTTTAGCAGATCACAGGAATTAATAATATGAAGAGATGTGGTTTTATGTATATTTTAAATACTATTAATATGCCGCAATTTTTTCCTAGGGAAACAAGTATTCAGATATTCAGAACCCAAAAATTACATTGTTAACTCTGCCATCAGTGATAATTTGTAACCACTACATTTTCTGATAATGATTCTAAGAATAAAAATATCTGAAAATTGTCTCAATTGAAAGAATTTCAAATATTCAAAATAACTCATGATTAATCATTTAGCATTTCTAGTAAGTCTCAAGATACAGAGAAGGTTTAAATGAATCAGACAAGTTGTAGCATCTCAGTAAGGAAGATTTTTGATAATTATTTTAATTATTAATTTTCTTTCCTAACTCAAATCTAGCAATAGGTCCAACTGACTATTTCAGTATAAAGCACTACTTTGAAATTTAAAAAACTCCAAATGATAATTTAAAATATTCAAATATGAGCAATGGCAAAAAAAGCCCCCAGTGATTTCAAGCTCTAGGTTGTGCATCATGTGATTCAAAGACTAATACATGCAATTCTGCAGTGTCAACAATGTGGCATCCATTAACACTGATGCAAATATATTTTGACAGATCATAGTGCACTGGAATTTTTCAAAATGTTTCCACAAATGTACAAAAGAACCAAGCAGACAAAAAAATGTTATCCTTTTTATGCTACCTTTAATGTTTCTATGCATCTTTCACAGCTAATGTGAGAGAAAGAAGATTGCCAACAGAGCTACATTCTCAAAGAGAACATTTTTTATTATTTATCCACTCTTCTACTCTTGGTAGCTGCTTTATCTATTGCAGCTTTCTGTTGGATGACAAAAAACATCCACCTGCCTTTTTATTGTTGTTTTTTTTCACATAGTATTTCAGTTATGAAAGAAATAAAAAATGTAATTAAAATCATTCAAACAAACTCCAAACGTCTGAAACAGCAGTGGACAGAACAGGTATGAGCTCCAAAAAACTAGAAAGGTATTTGTCTGAGACAAGCTCCAGCAAGCACAGTAAATATTATGTGATGCACTTCAATTGCAGCTTGACATAGGACAGTAGACAGAAAAGTATCTCTGAAACACTGAAAGCAAAAATGTTGGGAAGTACAGTTAGCTAGCTTTTCACTGAATATTTAAGCTCCTCCTTTCCACCTTCAGCTTAGCTACAAGGAAGTTACTGGCTGAGATAAATCACTGCTATGTCTTTCACTAGTGTCCTTTGAATGGATTGGTTGGGAATGATGCGTTTTAAAATGTGTTTTCTCAAAATGTTATATGTCTCTGTGAGTACATGCATGACCTTTATTCAGAGACACAACTGTAATCTGTTAATTTGCAAATACTTGTTAGATATACTGATGACAGCTGTTCATCACTTACTGCAAGAAGGAGTAATAACAAGGATGCAAATACTGGGAGTGGAGATTGTATCATGAATCATTTCCCTTATACAACCTTGTTTCCAAAGCAAGTCCTCTAAAATGTGGTATTCACATTTGGTACTGAGGTGTGTTTTGCTGTTACAATGTCAGATCAATCAATAATAATTGTGCTTTCCTCCAGTCCTTCAAAATAGAATACATAGAAATAGAAATAGAAAAAAAGATGAGTTATTTTGTATTTGTTCCTCAGTGTACACATAACACTTTCCCAAGAAAGCCCAACTTCCATTTTTAAAAAGAGAAGTTATTAAAAATATTTTTGCTGGGGACACTGTTAACTCACCATAACTTGTTTTTTACAACTACATTCATGGGTATCATCTTCAAAATGTGTGTACTGTTTCTTTGCTTCCTACACTGCACGATATTTCACCTGATCCTTAGTCCTGATGATACTGGTGAGGGTTTCATGCAAGCAAATATTATTCAAGACATGGCTGCAAAAAATTGTTTAAGTGTTAAAAGTGTTGTGCGGTATAATGATATGTTTTAATAGGCATTTAAACTGACAATGTCTTCTGTGGTGTGAAATTCTGTTTCACCCAGCTCAAAGTCCAAAGACTATTGATTTGTTTCAATAAGGTACAAGCTGTGGTCTTAATTCTCTCTTTAGTGTCTGTAGCTTGTTGTGATTAACAGATGCTTTTAAAGTACATTAAAACTGAAATTTGTGCTTCTCTGTAAAGTGTATTCAGAAAGTGTTGTGTACTCTTATTTCACCACCTGGGTAATTGCTACTGAATACTGTGAACTGCTACTAAACTCAGCATAAAAAGTATTACATGTCTAAAAGTGACAGAATTTCTCTTTGTAATGTAAAATAACTATCTGGTGTCCTTGAACCCTAAATTGGAAATATTTTAAGGGAAGATTTGTATAATTTTTAAATGCAAAAAAAAGAATAAAAGGTTTTAATTCACAGCATGCTTTAGTTTAGACTGACTTCCTTTCATATCTGATTTTTCTCTCAAACTTCTGTGGACACACCATAATTACCATGATCTTTCAAACTAAGTAGAAAATATTATATACTTCATGTACCACTGTTCTTCAAAATAAAAACTTTGACACTTGCTAGATTCTGCATGTTCATTCTCATAGAAACAAATAGAAATCTCCATTGTAAAATATCATATTAGTTTGGTCTTTGTTCTCTTCCCTAGAAGAGTTTCTTCTGGACTTTGTACACAATTCCTGCTTCAGAGTTAATTGTGTATTTTGCCAGAACACAAATTAAAATGGTAGGATTTTCTTGTATCTGCCTTGAAATGAAAAAATACCTGCTATTTTAGGATACTATTTACATTCCATACATTTCCACAAAATATTCTAGACAGGAATACAGAAGCTAACCAGATTTCCTGCAAAAAAAAAAAAAAAAATCCTAAACACTGTATTTGAACATGCAACAAATATTATTTTATGTATGTTCTTATAGTTAGTCCTTGAATACCTAACAGTCTTCTTTACTCTGCTGAGTGGGTATAAACTCAAATGCAGGTGTAATTACTGAAGTGTAAGGGAGAGGCCCTCCTACTCCTCAAAACTCTCATGACCTGCTGATAGGTTTTGATTTGAAATGTGTGCTTCTCTTGGTATATCAGCAAAATTAAAGCTATGAATTTAAAACTCTTCTGCCTAATAGAGCGGGACAGTGTAGCAATTAGGCATAAAAGACCAGTACTATCTCTTCTTTTTTTCTACCCAATTCAATAAAACTGAAAATATTTAGGAAAACTTTATGATCTAGGGTTCAAGAAGCAATAGGAATATTTTCATCATATTTCCCACCCCCCTCCCAGAAGCATTGCTCACAATTAATCTGTGTGAAAATATGAGGGAATAAGCATCAACATGATAAAAATCAGTCAGTTGCCACTGAATTTTCTGAAGTCTTGTAAAAATACAGAAGCTTATTTTCCTGAATACAGGCACTGATTTATTGAAAGTCATTATTGGGGTGGTATTGAGTTGCTGCTGCCTGTTTGTATATTGAAGATACTTGTTCTGTTTTTTCAGAAATAATGTCAGAGCATAGAGATACTGTATATAATTTTTTTTGTTATAATTGCATCAGTAACCGAACAGCAGAGATTTTTTCACTTAATATATGTTTTAAACCAGGTTCTTAAATGAAGATTAAGGTGCTCTTAGGTAATTGTCAAAGTTCTTGGGTGTCTGATACTCTGTTCCTCTTTGGTGAACATCTACTATTACACTTGATAATCTCTGTATCCACTGAGGACATTCAGTCATACTCAGTAGAATAGGGAACACTGCCTGAAACAGGTTTATTATGCTAAAAACTTGCCCTTTGTATGCTCCACATAACAGGATAGAGGCATTGCAGACTTCCCACTCCCAGCTCACAGCAATGTAAGTGCCAGAGAAACAGTTTGCCTCTGAATAAGCACAGTCCCTTGTCTGTGGAAGTTTTTTCATCTTACTTAGCATCTGATACCCTCTATCAAAGCTATACTTCTTGTTGCATTACACTACACATTGGCATGATGCAGCAGGCCACCCCACACACTGATACATAGGACAAATTCGTGACCAAAGCAAGGGCTGGGAGGGTATTTTTTCTTGTAATAACATTAGAAACAAATAAAAAATTTAAGACTCTTGGGAAGTATTATGTTCGTGTTGCAACACAGTAGCCTCAATTGTGTCAAAAGGCTCTCAGGACTCCCCAGCCCCAAAAAGGAAGAATGTGTCTTGTTATCTGAGCTAACAGATGCAAGTGCATTTTATTATGTCTCTTTGCATTAGGAAGCAGCCATTAAATAAAAGCAAAGCTTTCTAAAGTGCCCTAGAGGGAATACACATGGAAGTGTGCTTCAAATGCCCTCTGTGCTTCTGTGCTGTAAGCATTACTGCAAAGCTTGTTTCATACACAGTAACTTTTCTGCTTTCTCTTCCCTGCAAGTGACACTGCAGTTGAAATGATTTAGTGCTGAATTATTGGCTTCTGAAATAATAGACACTATCCTTGTTCCCTAATGATAACATCATTGCTTGCAACAGATTCTTTATGACATATTAAACAGCAGAAGTACCCTGCACAGCTGTCAGCTACTATTTTCTGGATAGGAAACATTTATGGATTCTTAAGGTACATACAGTAGAAAGAAATAACAAAGCAAGGCACCAACTAAAAAAAAAAAAAAAAAAAAAAAGAAAAGAAAAAAAAAAGCTGAACTCTTCTTGTATTATCTTATTTTTCAGAGTAGGTCACTGAGCACTGAAAATAAAACCTAATTACTCCCAGTTGAAAAGTTCAATGTCACTATTATGGTATGACCTACTTTCTGAAGCTCTGAAATTTTTGGCTGGGTGGATAATGGTTGAATATATTTTTTCACTATATGGGCAGCCTTCGCATCATTTTTAATATACCACAAAAATCTGAACATTCACTTAAATAAATTGATACTGTAATTAGAGGAATATATGGAAAATGTAGGTGAAGCATGACAAGCAACAAAGTAGTACAATTTTGTGGGGCTAGAATATGTATTTATGATTAGAATCAGAGGCAAATTCTGCTGTATAAATAGCATGAAAGAGAAATAATATATTTAAGGAGTTATACTGATTATTAAAACGATGTAAATATAGCACCCGCCATTAATTTTGTAATAGGTATTTATGGACTCAGCATTTCAACATTTTTTATCTAATTACATTATTCATTTAAATTTTGATCCGAGCATAAATGTTTCCACTGCCCATTAGTTTTGTTTAGAAGTGAAGACATGTCATTTTGTGAAAAATGGGAGTTATTAGGAGTTTGTTGGACTGCTCCTGATAGAAACTATGAAATTAAACCAAGTAACAGACTGCTTCTCAATTTATTTTTCCCAGTATCTTGACCAAAAAAAAAAAAAAAAAAAAGTAAATATCTTTAGTGTTTTTTACACAGAGCTGTCTTTGACCTGCTAAACTTAGCACATTATCCTCAGACAGATATCCTAAAGAGCTGAAATATGAGCAAATGACAGATTGAAATGTTTTAAAAAGATGGGCTTTTGACGTGAAAGATAAGTATGACAAACTCAGTACTTATGTAAATAAATGAACTCTGAGTTGTTAAAATAGAAATATTTAAATTTATTTGCCTGCTGTGCTGTGGAAAATAAATCTAAACTATCATGATTTGTGGCAGTGTAGAAGGGTGTGCTAATTGCTTTCAGAATCTCAGGTACCAAAAAAGTAATCGTAAATGTGGCTGAAGGAAACAATAGGATGGAAGAGGCTCACAGTATATAGAGACTATTATTAAAACAACTTTTTTATCATAAACTAAATGAATAGACTTTTTTGTTGAATGAATTAATATAAGTGGATTATGCCCATAGCAGACACTGAACTTGTTCAAGAGTAAGCAATTAGAAGGAAAAAAAATTCATCCAAGTGATTACTTAAAAACTACTTATTTATTTGTTTTTTAATTGAGACAAAGAATCACATGGATCATACTATAAAATATTTATAATAAATATGCAACACTTGTTTTAGAAATGTGATAGATATCATATTAATAAAATAAGCCTTTCCAAAAATTAATTGTGATATCGAAAAACTTCGCTTTTTAAGTAATTATATTCTATGTACAGTATTTTATTTCCCTTTATAAAGGAGAAAAAGTTGTGCACTTGCAGCTAAGAAAGTCAATTGTATCTTAGGCTGCAAATAAAAGCAAGGCCGGCAGGTCGAGGGAGGTGATTCTGCCCCTCTACTCAGATTTTATGAGACCATGTAGAAAACTGTGCCCAGCTCTGGGGTCCCCAGTGCAAGAAGAACATGGGCCTGTACAAGTGGGTTGAGAGGAGGGCTATGAAAATGCTCAGATGGCTTGAACATCTCTCCTATGCAGCTAGGCTGAACACCAGAACTGGTTGCCCAGAAAGCTGTGGATGCCCATTCCTGGAAGTGTTCAAGGCCAGGTTGGATGAGGCTTTAAACACTTGCTCTAGTGAAAGGTGTCACTTTCATTGTCAGAGTGGCTGTACTAGATGATCTCTAAAGTTCCTCCCAATCAAGCACATTTCATGATTCTTTGGATTTTCTACTTATAATTTGCCAATGCTTTTTTGTCAGAAAATATTAAAATCAATGGGGAAGAAACACAAACCCAAAGCTATGTAAAAAAATTATGACAGGTTTGTGCTTCTTTTTGCAAGAAATTATTATAAATGAGAAAATGAAGAAAAGCCAAGAATAAATTAATAATGTACTCCCATATTTTCTAGGGGAAAAAAAAAAAAGTTAAAAAATATTTTGAATATTTTCCCAAAAGGAAATGACTCTATGATTATAATGAATGATATAAAGTATCAAAAAAGACAGTCCAACAAAATAAAAACTGTGTCAAGATGATTCACATAGTTCATAGGGTCATAGAATAGTTTGGGCTGGAAGGAAACTTCCTTTAAAGACGTTCTACTCCAAACCCCCTGTCATGGGCAAGGACATATTTTACTAGATCAGGTTATTCAATGCTCATCCCATCTGAATTTGTATATTTTCATACTTTCTATCATTAAAAAGTTTGTTATAATCTGGAAAATTCATTTTATCCATGCTGAAAGACAGGACCTCTTACAAATATGTGATTTAAGTACAAATGTTTCTATTTTGCAAAAAAAGAGAATGCTTAACTGAGAATTAAGAATAATATTTTAGCTTAGATCATAGGCTAAAGAATATTTTAGGACATCCAATCATAAACCATGTTAAATTGAAAAAAAGTCCTCCTTATGATTATTTCAGTGTTATCAATTATCTTTGGTTTTAATCTAAAATTTTATTATGATTCTTAGGCTGCTTCCCATGATCATCTAAATTGATCCTTTGATGGACTTATATTAGAATGAAGTAAGTAAAGGGCATGGGAAAAAGTCTCTCATTGAACAATTAAGTTTCATAAGTAGACGGATTTCATTCTTCAGATCTTATTTATACAGTAATTTTCAAGTAATAAAATAAATTATTTCAGATTCCATCTTTCCATATCCAAATTTAAATACATATATAACTATAGAAACGCTACAACTATTGTTATATGCTGGAGGCTATATATAACTATAATGATGACTGTTCCAGTAATAGGATGGTAGCCTCTGTCCATTGAGACTAGAAAACAAACATTCACAAAATAAAGTTTACAGAAAAAAAATTATTTTGTTTCTCAGTTCTGAAGTGGGGTTTTTCTTAATTTTCCTTTTTTAATTTAGGTACATAGTCTGCTTAGTTTTTTTTTCTACATATGGAAGAAAAAAGACATTCTAGCCTAATACATGTTAGCCAGATTTTCAGCAGAATTTAACAAGTCTATAGAACTAATAAATAATGCTAAATAAGTAAAAACCCATCAAGTATTAATTCTGTGATTTGAAAATTTTGTGTTATTGTATAAAAGATGAAAGTTGTATTGAATATCTAATTATCTGGGGGGCTTTCACTGTTTGAAGTGAATGTGTTTATGTGTGTTGCTCCCTTTAACTGTATTATGAGCCATGATGTTTCAGCCTGGAGCTGAAACCTGTCTTTGAATCATCTGAAATGAATCTACAGACAACTCCTTTAGACCACAGAAATTACCAAAATAACAGCTTGAAGCTGAACTGTGAGACCTGAAATGCATTTTTTCATTCTCTTTGTAGAGAAGGTTGTCAGTATTGCTGTAATCAATAAATGACAACTTCCTACAATCAACTTTATCACAGATACCTCTGGTGTCAGAACAAGTGGCATATACCTTTAGAGGTGAAGGACACTATACATTTGACTACTTTTATTCAAAACTTTATTAATCCTTATTTCACCTGTGTCAATTAGTTACTTTTTTTTTGAAATTGGATACTTTGATTATTACATATTTTGCAATAAAATCTATTTTTAATTTACATTTTGTGTGACATAATCATGTAGAGAACATCCATACATTTTCTGGTACCAAAATGTCCTTATTGTGGCTTAGGAATGGCAATTTAGTACCTTCAATTTAGTACCCTCACCCCTTTCTCCTGCCCTCCCCCTTTTCCCTGGCAGCTGTCCCAAACCAGACCCTGATTCCTCCCCCCTTCTCACTCTGGGAATGGAGTTGAGAATTGAAAGCACAAAAAGGTGAAAATTGCAGGTTGAGATAAGAACAATTTTCTGGAAACAGTCACCAGATAAGAAAATGAACAGTAAAGGAAACAATATAAATAACAAAAGTGTACAAAGAGAGGGTGATTTTCATGCAAAATTGCTCACCCACAGAGCCCAACCCGACACAGCAGGACCCTGAGATAATGAGCAATGGCCAATGTTTTCTCCTCTTCTACTTTTCAGCAGATGTTAGGTTATTTGTACTGAAGTTTGCATAGTGACACACTGCTACTGTTGTTGCAATAAATAAGAGTATTCTTGTATCCTGTAAACAAACCTATATTCTTGTATCTTTTTTATTTTAGTATTTCCTCAGGAAAAAAAATCGTATCACGGCAGTCTTATATGGCAATATATCAAATTAATTTTTCTGTGAAAAAAATTGGTCTGAGGTTGACTACAACTGATATAAGGCAGCTTTTTTTTTCTAAGATAAAGTGTGTTTTTAATAAAGAAGATGACATTAGGAAAATTATATTAGTCTTTGAATTGATCTTTCAATTTAAAACATTGTGATGTTATCTAGAAAAACATTGGCTTTTAGTAGTTATTTTGAACCCGGAAAAATGGTAGAACTAAGTGGTTTAACACAATGCTATTAATTTCCCCTTGGATTATAGGGGGTTTATTCTTCTCTCTGTCCCTGTCTTCCAGAGACCTTTTCAGAGGTCTGAAAATCTGAAGATAAATAGTTCATCTTGGAGAAAGAGACACTGCACGAGACGATCTTCTGTTGTTGTTTTTCTTTTTCATGGCTGTTTATTGTATCTTATCTACAAAGTGTCCCAGCCAGGCTGACAGAGGTCCGCTCTGCTAGGTGACCATGATCAAATGCCCCCTGCGAGAGGCAGGACTTATCTTTTATACTCTAATCTACGTCTTCAATATTTACAATTACCTTCCAATACAGCACAACCTTATTACAATGTCCAGTTTTGTCCCCATCCAATCTGTGGCTGCCAGCATGTCATCCAACATGGATGGCACAGAGAAGAAGTAGGAAGTGGCACACCACGCCCCAAATTCTCCATGCTGGCCACATGGCCCTTATCATAAACAATCCAAAAATCTACTTATTCTACATTCTAATACTCTAATTTACACTTTACTTATTTTTGTGACTTGTAATTCTTCCTGCAATGTTGGCAAATCTTCCCTGGGGGCAGGGTCCAGCCCCCTGACCCCCCTGGCCTCACTTGGGGGTCTCTGAGAGGCCTGCCAGAGGGGTTTTTCCATCCCCAAAGGAGTCAGGAAAACGTCCTGGTCTCCAACATCTCCCCTCTCTGTTTGCACTAAAAAGACCTTCTTTTACAGCTTTGTTCATGGCCCATGGAATGCAGTACACTTGATGATGCATGGCAAAGTCAGCAGAAGAATTACAAGTCCCATTAATATATAAAAATCTACTTTCAAAATTTTTTCTTCTACAAAGGAGAAAGATCAAAACAATCAAACAAACTAAATACAATTGACAAAAGAATGGAATACAAATACTATCTGACCAAACATGTTTCCCTTTCAATTTTTAAGTCTTTTATATGTTGACTGAAGAGGAGTTCTCGATCTTTGTTTCTGATCCAATCTGTGAGCTTGCCTCTTCACTTTCCAGGGTTAGCATCTGCTTGCATCTGTGCTCGATATGGCTTCACATATTTCACTGACATCCAGTTCAGCCCTCTCCCTGTGGAGACACAAGCAAAAACCTTTCCTCCAAATTATTAATTTGAAAGACCAATTTAATTTTCTTTATCTCTAGACTTTTGATCAAAATTAGATGATTTTCCTTCAACTATTATCTAACAAAACAATACTATTGTTTCCCCTCTTTACAAAAAAGAACAAACCTAAAATTCACAATCTTCTGCAGGTAAATACAATACAACAATCAACAATACTTTAAATATCTGTACTACTAAAAGCAAGCAAAGCAAAAGCAAAGCATAACATATAATTGAACTTCATATTTTCTTTTAAACTATTATCAAATAAAACACAATACAACAATTAAGAATACCTTAAATAATAAACATACATTTATAAGATCAGATAATCATCAATTTTTAAAAAACTGTGTCATCACCTCAGGTTCTGCAGGCAGCTGTCAAGCTTTGCTTCAATGAGGAATTAGGTGGTCATCTCCGGAAAATGAACACCAAATTCACTTCAAAATCAGCTTCAGCTGCTATATTGATAAGTCCAATTGCCAAGTCAAAACGACTGGAATATTATTTTGATGCAGAAAACACCTGGGTTTATACACTTTCACTTCCATGTAGAATTAAGGCCTGGCCACAGCCTAAATTCTAATTGGAAGAGAACTCCCTGATATCTTTTTATTAAAAAAAAAAAACCCACAACTCTTAACAACAAAAGCTACACTTAAACATTTCAAGGTGAGGAATAAATCAAATTTCTCCAGCAGCTCGTTCTCTCCAAAGTTCTTCTTCATGATGAGATGCTTTGAACATTGCAAGCTGCTGCAGTGCTTCTGCCATAACAACTCAGGAAAGCTACAACACTAAAAACTCTTTCTGAGAATGAAGCTCAAATAACTTTCTGGAATTCTGAAAAACACTTAAAATTATGAGACAGTACAAAGTCAGATCATAATAAACTTGCAAAAATAAAAGAAAGAATTAATAAAAGAAAAACAAACATTAAATTCACAACTTAACTAATTATCTTCACACATTTGATTCAAAGGCATATCTGGAGGTTTTCTAAAACTTACTTGGAATGTTGAAAGACTTCAGGTTACACAATAAAACAGAAATCAAGATCATTCTCTGATACAGAACTTATCCTCTTAATACAGTGATTTTAAAATTAAACACAGAAACCAAACTTGAACCTTAATAATTGAACTGATAGATAAATACTGCTTTTTCTATACATAAAAAGAAAAATTTGATCCAGATCAAATTCTACAACTCAAATGACACTGCATTTCATTGATAATTTGAAAAATGTAAACTAGAAATCCATTGAAATCTAATTCAAAGGGAAACCTTAAATACTGATAATATATCTGCGAAACATAAATTTACAAGCCTCTTCCTTATAAGAATTCAAAACCTATTAATTTATATTGACAGTATTACAAATACTTAAAAACTGGTTTGCTTAAAACAATCAACTACAGGAAAATACAAATGTCCACTCATATCTGAACAATAACAAATCACTGAGTATAGGTGATAATATCTGAGCAACAACAAACCACCAAATATAGGTGATATCTATTCAAATCAAATAGAAAATACCTTATACCTTCACCATTCTAAGAATTTCAGCATCTTTAACAACACTGCAAAAGACAAACACTTTTACTTTAACATACAAGAACTGTGAAAATAGAACTGAATCTGTTATCATGTTTCTTGCTCTCTCTGTTCCCAAACACTGTAGATAAAAGCTGCTCTTGGCATGTTTCCACCCCCCAAGCGTCTTTCCCCCCACTCCCCGGGGGGGCTGATGGAACTCTCTGTGACAGGTAGGGTGCTCCCTCCTCGCTCTTTTGGGCTGTGGCTCGGCTGCTGATGCTGATGTCACGCTGCTGCTCGGGCTTCCCGCCGCCCTCCCCCCTCGGGCGGCTGCCCCGCCCCGGGCCGGGGCCTCCGCCCCTGCTCGGGCCGGGTCGCCCCAGCATCCGCGCTGCCTGCGTGCTGGGGCGTCCTGCGCGGAGCGCCGCGGGTCGGAGCGCCGCCGCCACTGCCCGCTCGATCCTCGCGCTCACGCCGCCGCGTTCGGGCCGGCCGCCCTCCCCACTTGGGCTGGGCCGCCCTCCCCTGTGATGTCCCCAGCGTGTGAGTGCGCCTCTGTCCCCGGAGTCGCCTGCGCCTCCACATTCTGGGCTGAGGGTTTCTGAAGGGGTGAGAAGTAAAAAGTCTAAGTCAGGTAACTTGCTTGGAAATATTCCAAACTTAATTTGTCTCGACCTTGGATAAAGTATTATGGATTTTGAGTAAAGTATCGTGGTTAGTTCAGAAAATATAGGTAATTCTGGAAATTCCGGCATTTCTTGACCTTCTACAGGTCATAAGTCATATTTTTTTAAAGTGGCTATAAGAATGAGCTGTTCCTGGCTTAGGGTTCTGCCCATGGTGTTTCTATGGTGTTTCTGAATCTCAACTGTCTTACCCAAAAGCAAAGGTGCTAAAACCGAACCGGAGTTGTCCTGGGCTTCTGTCCAGCAGATTCACAGGAGTGAGGGGTTCCCGGGCTCCTCTCCTCTCCGAGTCAGTCTGGCAGCTGGCTTTTCTTGGCAGTCAGTCAAGGTTTCTTCTCTGCAGTACTCCTCCACAGCGTGCTTCTTCTTCAGCTGGACTTTCAGGGTCTGGGCTCTGTATCCACCTTTGTGAACTACAGATGCCGCAGCCCACCCAGAGGGACGCCAAAAGTCCCAGTCTCCGCCCGAGGGGCTCTTTAAAGGGGAGTGCGAGACCTCCTCGGACGGAGATGTTGGTGATGGTTCGGTTCGAGGTTTTTCTCTCTGAGGCGCTGGAGAAAGAGACACTGCACGAGACGATCTTCTGTTGTTGTTTTTATTCTCATGGCTGTTTATTGTATCTTATCTACAAAGTGTCTCAGCCAGGCTGACAGAGGTCTGCTCTGCTAGGTGACCATGATCGAATGCCCCCCTACCAGAGGCAGGACTTATCTTTTATATTCTAAACTACGTCTTCAATATTTACAATTACCTTCCAATACAGCACAACCTTATTACAGTGTCCAGTTTTGTCCCCATCCAATCTGTGACTGCCAGCATGTCATCCAACATGGATGGCACCGAGAAGAAGTAGGAAGTGGCACACCACGCCCCAAATTCTCCATGCTGAGCACATGGCCCTTATCATAAACAATCCAAAAATCTACTTATTCTACATTCTAATACTCTAATTTACACTTTACTTATTTTTGTGACTTGTAATTCTTCCTGCAATTTCATCCATTCTGTACTTTTCTATTTAAGAACTTTAGGAATTATAACTATAGGAGATATCAGAGAAAATGATTCCAGAATACTACCCAAATTATTACCATCTGCAATTACTAACAGAAAAAATATTTTGGCACCTAGATGATATGTAGAAATTAAGGATCTTCAAACTTGGTTTTACTGTAATATGAATATTTTCTAAAGTGTTCATGATACTGGAAGATCCATTCATGTTAGAGCATTTTTAATAAGATTAAAAGCAGAGATAATTGTTTAAAAAAAAGTCAACCTTCATTTTGTTCTCTAAAAAACCCAAGTTTCAGGGATATATAGTTATATGTAACTAATAAAAAATTTTCCTAAAAAAAATTTATTTAATGCTTCATGTTACAGCAGATTTGAAATAGCTGACAAATTGGAATGGCATTGTAAAAACCAGTGTATTTCGCACTAGGGGAAGGAAAAGGTTGTGGAAGAAAATACTGTGAAATGATGTCTTAAAAGTATATGAGTTGATTGTGTTATGTTTATTGTAAGCACTGTAATTGTATTGTTTTGTTGGGTTTGTTTTATTTTGTTTTTTGTTTTTGGAGGGGTTTTTTTTGTCTGTTTATTTTTTAAATGAAATTCTTCATTCCTGTAATATAGAATGCTGCCTTTCTTCTGGAAATAGTCTTATTAGTCCAGAATTTTATACTTTTTAGTAGTCCAATGCAGAACTGAAACTTAGACAATCCCCACATTTCTCATAGGTTATTGAATATGCAGGGATCAGTGCTGCAATTTAACCACGACTTTTCAAAATTTTTTTTTTTTGTGAGAAATTAAAATCTTGATTTCCATTTATGAAAAAGCTATCCTTGAAGCTTTTTCTATGGATCTTGAATAAGTTTTATGAGTTAAAGCTCTTTAGGCTTCGTTGGCTACATGTGTGTTCATGAGTGTGATAAAATGTCATTAGAAACTGGAACTCACTTGTTTACAGCTTTGTTTGTTAAATATGTTCTGAACATGATTCTAGCATTTTAAAATTATCAAACTCCAAAATAATATTCTTGTATAATTTGAAAATTTACGTGAACCTGATACCATTCCTGATAGGTACACTGTACTATACTAAGCCATTCAATTTTGGATTGGAAAATTTTTAAACATAAAAACCAAGTCCATTCTGTGCTAGGTGTCAAGTTTAATTAACGAAAACAAATGTAGCCACCTGGACTGTTCTAAGAATTTTGCTGTATTTTGTAGATATTTTTGAGACCATTTTTTTCTGATTATTGCAGTTCTGCTAAAGGATGGATGTCAAAATAAGATATAATTTTGCATTATTCATTTCACTAATACTTTTTGGTTAGGATTTCTCAATGAAATGTAAAGTCAAGCAGAGAGGTAGCTCCATCTTATAGCTTCCTCGAATAATTTTCAGCCAGTGCAATGTATACAACTCAGGTCATGTGAAACAGTTACTGTTTTCTCACTCCACTAAGTTCAAAATGCTTTGTTGGTTTCATAGCTGGGTACTTCATGGATTTAATTTGCTTCTTATCACAACATATTCTAAATTATTTTTTTCCATTATCATTGTCCAATTCCTATCCTTATCACTTCCAATATTGTTTAATGTCAGAGTAATCTATGATTTCCTTTGTCTTAATTCAGGGTTGCAAGGATGTGTGGGCTACAGATGTGAAAATGAGCCAATGTTCTAAAGGACTAATGAGTTTTGAAGACAGACGAGAATGGGAACATTTAATACGAAAATTATGGGTAGAAAGAAAGGTAAGAAAAAACATTCCCATAAATTGAAGTCCTGACTTGATCAAAGTAAATATTAGAGTTTCCTCTGCCTTCATCAGGGCCATGATCTACTTACCTTGTCCATCTAACATTTTCTAAAACCAAAAAGCAACCTTGAGTTCAAGTCAGCAGGAAACATGCTGATATAAATATAAATGTCGTTGTAATTAGAGCCAAGAGAATAATGGACTCTCTTTTTTTTGTGAATAGATGAGTTGAAAATTCAGGAAAGCTTTTTACTAATTTGATTCAATTTAATGTAATTTTATTTTGTTTTTCACACTGGCAGTAACAAATACTTCATTTACTTTCTCTTATTTTTTAATATTATATCTTATAAAAACATGGTTTTCAAAATAAAAAACAATGAAACCTCCCACAAGCTTTTGAATCAAAATTCTTACCCTTCTCAAATATAAAAAAGCTTGAAAATATGGAATAGGAAGTGTTTCTAAACTTTTTTTTTTTTTTTTTTTTTTTGTTTGTTTGTTTATTGTGTAGATGAAACCTTTTATTTAGCTTTTTGTGTCTGTCCCAATGGGACATAAGGATGAGCCTGAACTGTGTGCAGTGCACATTCTAAGTCACAGCCATAAACTACAGGTAAGAGAAAGAAATAGTATAATTTTATTATAAACAAAATGTTTATACATTTGTACTCCTACCATTTTGGGACAGCTGACATTTGTTTGTGTATTATTTTGCTCTTTCCTCTTAACCATGAGGTATCATTGTTTTCATTTAGTATTGATTTCTTCATTAAACGATTTAAAGGCTTTTTTGTCTCAGGGCCTCCTCTGATGCTTCTCATCTGCTAGAGAAAAACGTTTCTGAGGAATGTCCTCATTTACCATACACCTTTGTATGTCTGACATTTAAAGGTTTAGGAAGTCATCCCACATGCAATGAAGAAATCATCATACTTTAAGGCAATGGAAGTAGTTTGTCTAGCTCCTTGAGGGACCTTTGCATACAATGAGCAATTCTAGATCTCCCACAGGGTGCTTGGGGGAGGAAGAACCCTGAGGGTGTGGGCAAGGACAGAGAGGTCTCTTGGCACCCTCAGGGTCAGGTACAAGGTATGTCATGGCTGTTCGCACTCAGCTCAGTTTCACTGAGGATATTTTTATTTTATGACAAAACGTGGGGTAAAGCAATGCAAGACAGATAAGAACCCAAGAAGAAACACATCTGTTGAGGGAAAGTTGACCTAAAGATGGAAGAGGAAAAGCTCTGCATTTCAAAGTTATAAAGGTCCAATGAAATTGTCATCAGAAGATGGTAAATCGGAAATATCAATGGTCAGATACTCCAAGGATCATTGGAGGTTGATCTGTCCCCACCAGACTGGAAAGTGGCTGGCTTCCAAAGACTTACCAAGTTATGGGTCTGCATCAGGCATGGGGAACATGTAATATTTAACTTAGTATACTGTTTGTCCTGGCTACTATACATTAATGAATAAAAAATTTCTTTGTATGACTAAACGGTACAAATTTCAACACAAACCATTCTATGATTCTATGATAGCATGCTTATGGGGTCTAAGTCTGCATGGTAGAAGAAACTGGAACAAAAATGACCTGATATATTCTATGTACAAAACTCATTTCATATCACACATGAAACTTCATTAGGATGTGAAAATAGCTCCTATCTCTATTTCACTAAGAAACTCTGAGGGCTTGTCTCTCACGTTAGATGCTGTGTGCTCTCCTTGTCAGAGAATACCTTAGTGAAGGATTCGGACATCTACTTTTCTAGGCAGAATTGTAAAAGTCAGTAATAAAAAGTAAAATGCAGTGATAACCAGTTTTTCTGAGTAAAAGATTTTTTTAAATTGAAAATGTTGATTTCTACCTGAGCAACTTTTTTGTTTCTCTTTTCTTCCCTCCTTCTTACCCATGAGTCTAAAATGACTCATGTACCTACCAAGAATACCAGATAAATATCAGTTCCATGTCCTATCATAGCCACTATGAACACAATGAATGAATCATTAAAATTATACATCACTTTTGTCTTAGATAGCATTCACAGGAAGGATTTGTCACATTAATATGAGTGAACAGAAGAGAGGGTCTCCTCCTTTTTGTAATACACAGGAATTGAACATTAATTGGTAGCATCTCAGATTTCTGTTGACAGCACACCTGTCCTTGTAATCCAGCTATGTTTAGCCAAGTGTTTACTTTACACATCCAATTATCCGTGACTGTGGGTGAACTGGTCATGATTGAAAACAGTATCTCCCTTTTTATCATGCCTAGTAGCAAAACAGACCACCTTTATATATAATATCTGCCCTTCCAGGAGCAAATGCAAACAATAAAGTGGCTGTATCATAATGTTTTTTTTCAGGATTTAGTGAATAATTTCTGAAAATAGACATCTGGATTCTAGGAGAGGAAAAAGTACAGATCTTATGTTTACTGCAGTTGCAGAAATTTGAAGACTGAGATTGTTTAAATGGTTTCTCCCTGATACTTATCAGGAAAATTAGGTATGAAATATGGTAGTTTCGAACTGCAAAAAGATATGGGTGCTGCAACAAAGAATCATATTTTTCTCTGGCAGTGTATTTTTAGGCCTTTGGCATGCCATTGTTACTGAAAAAAAATTCATTTGCAATAAATGTATTATCAGAAAAATCAGTTTAGAAGGTGAACACAATCTCTAGATATGTGATAGAGACTGAAAAGAAAGCATAAAAACAGCCAGTGATTTGTCTGCTGTATTTAATCCTCCTGAAGCCACAATGCAAAATGGAATCCTGTGCTGATAGACACTATAGTGATAGTACAGATTGATCTCTGTAATGCTAGGACACATTAAAGTAAGCATTTTCATAGGGAATCACTATGTGTTTAAAATACCAAAAAAATTTAGAAATGCTTATAAAATCAAAAGTGTTTGTTCCAGCAAAAGAGGTAAAACGGTTAAGCCTTCACTAGATTAAGGGTTACCATTACCTGATGTGGGTAAATCTACTAGGTTCCTTCTGTGGCCACTAAAATATTTACAGAACCTAAACTTTTTTGAATGTACCTCAGAAGGAGCCTCTATTGATGCTCTAAGGAAAGTTGTACTAAGATTTGAAATACCACCTCAAAGTATGTGTTTCATCAACATTTTGACTTATGCCCTCTTTGCTGAAGAGAGTTTTGAGAAAATCTAGGAGACAGCCTATTAGAAATCCATGTAGTAAGCTGAGCTCAGCTTTCGTTTTGGCTTTATTCCAGGTTGTAAGTTTTTATTCTATTGATTTTTCTTAATTAGTTTTGGCTTTATCTTATGCACATTGAAGGCCGTGTCAGTATTAATACTCTACCTCTTCCAGCACTGACAGTAGTCAGTCTGTTAGTGCAGACTGGCAAGGCATGTCTGCCAATGTTCCCATAGCAGTACATGCAAGTCCCATCTTATTTGGGTTCAACACTGTGAGGGCAGAAGTTCCATCACCTACTGCTCCTTTTGGGATGGCAAGAGCAGAATGAAATTGCTGTGCTAACTCTTGTTTAATGGCAATAAAATGTGCAACTCCAAGTGTAGTGCGAGAAATTAGTTGCATTTTACTAATAAAGTGTCCAAAAGTTGCAAATATCAACATAACAGACTCAGAAGGCAGAAAGTATTGCCAATGATCTGAAAAAAACAGAAAAAGTGACTCAATACAGTAGAACAAAATATTTTCTCAAGCAAAGGAAAGCTATGTGGAACGGAGAGTAGTTAATAATTACTGGCAGTGTGTTCTTTAATGCAGCGGCAGAGCAGATAAGGTGGGTTGGGGTTTTTTGTTGGATTTCTTTGGTGGACTTCTTTTTCTTTTCTCTCTTTTTTTCCTTTGCTTCTGTAGGAGGTTCTCAAGAACAAATGTCAAATCTCAGTGGAATGGTACAATGAATGAAAGGGCAATAAAAGGATCTCTCTGGCACTATACCTGTTACCTAAAGGGGAAAGTAGATACCAGCTCTCATATATATATATATAAATATGTATATATATATAATACTATCATTGTGTATTTTAACCTCTGTATCCCTCTCATACAGTTTCCCCAATTATATTTAATACATCTGAATAAGTGTTCCAAAATATTTCAGTGATGTAGTTTAAGATTAAAAGCAAGTTTCTCCTCTGTATGAAAAATTACTTGTTGGAATAAGCCTGACACATCAAAGCAACTTTATTTTTAGCATGACCAACTTCACTTTTTTTTTTTTTTTTTAAATATCTTTGTTTAGTGAAAAACTACCAGCCCAGTATAAAAAAGAGTGAATAACTGATAGTTGTCTATGCTGGGATTAGAGTTTTCTTTTCGTGTTTTGAATATGGCAGTGCAGTGGTACACAGCTTTCCATGAGCTGACACTTTGTTTTTTCTTGAGTAAATGAGTACATGAATACAGGCACTAGTGAGTGATATGAGAGAATGGAGAGCTAAGTTTTGAAAGGTGTAAATAAGAAAAATCCCATGGAGGTCAATGGCAAATTACTGAGGCATACACCTGAGTCTTTATGAGCAGAAAATTTCTAAATACTTTACATGTCTGATGAATCTCACTAGATATAATTAAGCCATGGCAAATATATTAATACATTCCTAAAGACATTAGTGTTGGTTTTAATAATTTAAATGTTGATAACCATGGATTAATCACTACTTAGCTAAAAGTATCAAGGACAGTTTTACAGAAAAGTAGACCAAAATTATCCAATAGATTACTATTATATGAAGTGTGGAAGAAACCACTAACAGTTACAACAAAGTCATCAAAATACAATGGCAAATACATTATAAGCTAAATTTGGTTTTCAAAACGTCTCAGATTTTATAAGTTTGTTTTATTTAAGGTACCATAAAACCACTTAATGGAAATTGTGTGGTTTGATGAAACTCCCAGGAGGTTTTTTTTCCTCAGAATAATTTTAGACAAATAAAAATAGTTTAGGGAACATTACAAGTAACATTAGAGGGCATTACTAGTGTAAAAATATTTTCTTTTTGAAACAGACCAGAAAAAGATATTTTTATTTCATCTTAATGCCTGTCTCTGATTTTCTAATATTGATGAATTGTATGAAAAGCTACAGAAATGTTCGTTCTACAAACATCATTGCATGCTAAGCAGAATGAAAAGGATATATACAGAGATATCCCCTGAGCAAAGAAACATTGCTACGTTCAAATAAAACAAAATATTTTTGTTACTGGAAAGAAAATAAGTTGCTATTTTATGGGGATAAGTAGCAAATTCAAAGCTATATTCCATTGCATAGCAATGTGACAATATGTGGCTTTTGGATATAGAAAAATACATAAGGATTCAGGAAAGCTTAAGAAGAAAATACCTTTATTTGCATTGCTGAACATTGCTGAACATTACTGAACAGTGGTTCAGTAAATGCTAAGGATGCCATGAGCTTTATGCTGAATGAAGACAGAGGCTGTGTAGAAGAGGAAACTCAACTTTTCTGGAAGATCCAAAGTTGTTGAAAACTTAGACCTGCATCTGCATATCATAAATCCTGAAGACACTTCAGAACAGTACATCTTACACGTTTTTTCCTCATCCTTTCTTTTCACATTAAATGTACCATTGTTGGAAAGAAAAGAGAGTTTATGGAACTCCATGTTAAAATAGCAAATTTCTATAAAACATGAGAAATTAACTGGTAAAGGTTGCTGTGTTTAAAAAGCAAGTATTAACACTCTTTTGCATGAAAATCAGTGTCAGTACAATGTTGACAGAGACAATATCAGCCTTACAATCCTCCCTTCCCAAATGCCATCTGGCACATGGGAGAGCTTGAATCAGCTCTGAATGGAGACCAGCAGGGCCCCAGGCTGGTTGCTGCAGAATCAGGCAGCACAGGTGCCTCTCCCTGGGGGCTGGAGATGGTTGTCCTTGTGGGGGCTTGGAGTCCCCAGGAAGGTTGCTGCTGGTGAAGTTGTGTTCAGTGTATGAACTTGTGTACTATGGAAAATGAGATGGGAGCACATGGAAAACATGTTCATTCTCCAGTCAAGCAAGGCTGGAGAAGTTGGGTAGTAGAATTTAGGATTTGCTTATATAAAGTAATTATCCTGCACTGGTATGTTACAAGATAACTTATCTAATTTCTTTTGGAGGGCAAGTGTCAACATGCTAGAGCTTACAGCTGCATGTACTCCACCATGAGGAAGGCAAATGGCTTCTTGCTTTATACTTTTAGAAGTTCCTAAAGTGCTGTAAAATTGTGAAATCCCAAAATCACTAATGATACTTACATTGTCCAAATGAAAAAGAACGTTTCCTCATCACTCCCACAGAAACAATGTGCTTGCATTTGTTTAAATAGGGGTTTTGAGATGTTGACTTAACTTTTCTTTTCTTTCTTTCAATTTTGGTTACTTGTTATTCCTGGCTGCAATCTGAAATAATAGAAATCATTGTTTTAAAAAATACAATTTAAAAGTCAGAGAAAAGAAACTGAAGAAAAGTGGCATGTAATTACCCATACATAATTGGAGAATACAATAGACATATTGGTTGCAGGTGGCTGTCAGTAAGATAGCTAAGACGAAGTAAACACTATTAGCAAAGTTTCAATTATTAAGTGTAGCATGCAAAATTAGTATGTGACAAAAGAATCACAAACAAAGGAATTAATATGAATAAAACTAAACAAAATAACCAAGCTGTTCTTGTGTTTTATATTATCAGAGTCTTTTTGTGACAAGGCTTTCTCATGTTTGACTTGGCTGTACAATCGATTCAGTGTGAGAGACCATTAACCATCCTCAGAGAGAGGCTTGCAGAGTCCAAAAGAGTCCTTTTGAGATTGAGGAAAAGCACAAAAGTGGTCAGCATTGATAAAAACTCACACCCACCTGGAGAGTAGATAGAAGGTGATAGACTGTAATCTAAAATTAATGTTTTGTCTTAATGGTTCTTGTTCACAGAAATGTATAAAGATGTTGACTTTGCTTTAGAATCACCCAGTGCCTTGCCTTGCTGTAATAGTCACATTATAGAGATTTATATTTTATGGAGCCTACATCTTATTCTCTGAAGTTTATGAGCCTTTTGATATCAAATCAGCTACACAGAAACCAATTTTGGGAGCACCAAAATTTCAGCTGTTTGGAGCTAATTTTGGCTAGCAAGATTGTTGTTTTTGTTCTCTTCCAGCTGACAGACCAAGGTGGATACTTGCAAAATTCATGGCATTACATCTTTCAGCCTGGCAAAAAAGCACCCTGTAACATAGAGCCACCTCAGCCAACTCATCTCATGCTGAGCTAGGAAATGAATGAAAGAAAACAGAGCTTAAAGACGAGAAGGCAGTGATGACAGGCAGCAATGCAGCAGCACTTTGGCATGGACTTTGTGCCGATTACCCTGCTACTGGACCTGATCTAGAAAGGCTGAAAAGTACAGTGTTTCCTAGCTTGGATTTCTGTGTCGCCTTCTTATTACAAGTAAAACTTTGTGTTAGCCTGAGTGTTAAGTACCTCTGTTCTCCACTGTAGAGGACAAATGTGCCTCGAGGTAGCTGTCGTTTTTCAGGACCGCTGTTGACATTTTCACAGTATTTGCTCTACTTGTTGATACAATATCTGGCTGTTAGAAGAGCTCACGTGGCAACCCCACGTAAGTCATAGAGATCATTACAAACAGTCTTGTGAGACTGTAGGAGTGTGGAGCTGACACAGTGCTTTCACACCAAAGTCTTGAGGATAACTATTATTAATTATTGTGAAATAATTCTCAAGTGCTATTAGAATACTCACATTTTCTATAAAACATCATGAAAAAAAGAATAAATTAGAATATGCTTCCTTTTCACCAGTGAGATTTTAATATCTTATTATTTCTCCTATTTAGAAGATTTTAAACAGCTGTGTGAAATGATTTGAATCAGCTGAAACATAACATTTGACCTAATCTCATTAAAAGTGATTATAAAAATAAATGAAAATCTCTTTCCAATATTTAGAATGTCAAGGCTAATATCCAAAATATTTTGAAAAAAGAAATAAGATGCACTTACTGTGGATATGTTTCCTGACATGAGACTTACATTTGTAATTTATTTGTCTGCTTCAGGGTTTACATAGAATAGATTTTTCATAACTGTTATAAGTCCTTTATGCATAGCAGAATATTGACAATCACATTTGAAATTACTATCCATTTAGTTTGTTGTTGCATTTTTTTCTTTATCAGTGAAGCAGTATTAAGGAAAAATATTATCTTGAGATGAGCTATGATTGAACCTTCAGCGTCTTTGATCCTTTTTTTTTCTTATTTGAGTCCTGCAAAACTTCTTTTACAGAAAAAGCTTAGAATCAAGGTATGGTGAGGCAGACTGCTGAGTAAATACTAAACTTGTTGATATTTGAGTTAATATGTAGAGAGAGTGAAGTTAACATACTTCATTCATTGGATAACATAAACCTCAATGTCTAATAAAAAGCAACTAAAATTTTCATGTATCAGGAATTATAGACCCTAAAGTTTTATTTTTGTATGAATAAAGAATTTAACTTTTTTTTTACAGAAGATACTTTGTACCATGAATTTAATGTTAATAATGATTTTTAAAAAATGTAAATAGAATAAGTCACAGAATATTTGTGTTCCTAAGTGTAATACATTCATTCAAGTTCCTCAATAATTTAGGAAGGTGTTGTTGGAAGCAGGTTTGAAGAAGTATGTAGCCCACTCAAGGATTTACATGGAATGACAGTTTCTTAGCACACTATTAGAATCCTTGTCATATTTTGCTGAGTCTCAATGCAGCAATCATTGAGCCCTTTCGTGGGGCTTTAAATGTCTTAGAAATATTCATTATTTGATTGTGTCACTTATGTTGTCCAGTAATAAGTAGTGAATGCAGAAAATATTTTTAACTTTTCTGAGATTACATCCACTTTATATAACTTGCTTCGAATTATCACTGTGTATTTCAAATACACTTTTTTGTGTAACATCTCAGTATCTTGCTTGGGAGATACTTTAACTCAAGAGGAACAGTAGAGAAATGTTATCTTCAATTCATGCACAGACTACATATAACTTTATCATTTGAAGAAAATCTTCATTATTTTGATGTATGTAATTTAGTCTTTGGAGACTTGGATGCTAGAACACAAAATGTTCTTAGAGTGCAAATTATTTAGAGCCTGTGCTGTGACTGTATTACACTCTGCATTTTGTGCTGGAGAGGTGGAAAAAGACTTTTCCCTGCGATAAAAAGCATCCACCAAAACTGATGGTGAGAAATGAAGGATTAGATCCTTATGGTAGAGGATGTATCTTCCTTGTTTTATACCTAAGATTAATATAAGATTTTATCTGTGAGACTGTGCTCATCTCCTACTTATCTGCCCTTATTACTCTTGTTAGAGATTGATGAATACACTGACAGTCACTTCTACAAATACAGGAAAAATAAAATCATAAATATATATATATACACATCCACTCTGTATTGCAAGAAATATATGCATATGCAGTCCTATATATTCCTATAGATAGAGAGATATTTCTTTCCTCAAAGAACTGCATGGTCTTGTAAGAAGTCTCACTTCATCTTTCTCATAGGCTCCCTTCAGGTACTGGAAGGCTGCTATTAGGTCACTTCAGGCTGAAAAAACAATTTTCTTAGCCTCTCCTCATTGGAGAGGTGCTCCAGTCCTCTGATCATCTTGGTGGCCCTGCTCTGGAGTTTCTCCAACAGGTCAATGTCCTTACAGTGCTGGGGATCCCAGAGCTGGAAGCAGCACTGCAGGTGGGGTCTCAGCAGAGTAGAGCAGAGGCAGGATCTCCTCCCTGGCCCTGCTGTCCATGTTGCTCTGGATGCAGCCCAGGACACAATTGGCTTTTTGGGATGTGAGTACCCATGGCTGGGTTATGTCCAGCCTCTCATCTGCCAGCATTCCAAGTCCTTCTTGGCAGGGCTGCTCTTACCTGTTCATCCCCAGTGTTGCTACAGGGGAAAGCCCCAACCCAGGTACAGCACCTTGTACTTGATCTTGTTAAATCTCATGGGATTCCCAAGGGCCCCCTCCTTGAGCTTGTCCAGGTCCCTCTGGATGGCATCATGTCCTTCAGGTGTATCAGCAGCACCACTCAGCTTGGTGTCATCTGCAAATATGCTGAGGGTGCACTGGATCCCTTCATCTATATCATTAATGAAGGCAAATAATAATACTGGTGACAGTACAGGCACCTGAGGGACACTAATTGTCACTGATGTCCATCAGGACTCTGAGCCATTGACCATCTGGAAATGGGCATCCAACCAATTTCTTATCCACCTAACAGTCCCCTCACCAAATCCATCTTTTTCCAGTCTAGAGAGAATAATGTACCACAGGAAAATATTTGGGTAAGAGTCAATGAAGAAAATAAAAACCAAGACTAAAAATAGAATGAAAGGAGAGTTCACAGATAAAATGATAAGGGACATAGCCCACTGCAGTGCTGCAGCCTATGCCTGTGTTAGCAGGTAGCACAGGGAATTACTTGTCGATCTGTAGAGAAAAACAAGTAGTGCTGAGGACCTGACAACAACCTGCCTATATGTGTTGGGGTTTTTTTCACTTCAGAGTACTTCTGGGCTGATGGTCAAAATTTCCTTTAGTGATTGATTCGAGCATGCTAGGCAAGGTGTCAAATTACACTTTCTGGAAGACTGGCTGTTGAAAGGCCCCCAGGTCATATACTCTAAGATCGCACCATAATGTGAACCAAAATCCAAGAGATCATACCTACATCTTCCTTCAGATCAGGTATAAATTTGGAAAAATATTCCCCAGCTGTTTTCCTTCATTGCTTTTTGCTTCTTATTGCAGTGAAACCTTAGAAAGCAGAAAATGTATCCTTTTAGATGAAACTAAATTGAATAGTGCTTTACAGATACCAACTTCAGAACAGACTAGAGCTATTTCAAGGTCACTCTGTAGTGTGTTGGGTCCTCAGCAGCCTATTTCACTTTATAGAATAGTTCCTATTCCACTGTGCTCCTTGCTCTGTGTGGATGTGTGGAAGACTTCTGGCATACACTCCTGGCACAGGCTGAACTGCTAATGTCAATGTATCCTTAGAAAATAAAGTCTGTTTGGTTTGAATTGCAATAAATACCAACCAAATATTATCAAAATAACTAAAACAATCATAGAAAAAGAAGACAGAACAGATTTTGATACCAATACTGTCTTTGAATTTGTAGGCAAACCACCCCACTTCTGCTGTTTGTCATCATGTTTTTTATGATGACAATAAGTCATCAAGCGTTGCTGACAATTTTATTTGCACTGGTTCTAAATATGAACTAGTTTGTAATTAGTTCAAGAATAGAATTTGACCTTGGGCTGTAGAAGAGTTGTGAATGAAGGAAATATGTCAACAGCATGCCTAAAAATAAGAAAGGAAATAGAATACTGAATTTTCAAGTGACAATGATTGATATGTATACATCTCTATGAAAATGAATGAGCAAGAGTTTTCTAAACACTGGTAAAAATGAATTAAAGAATGAAGAAAAAATAATTGACTAAATATTTGATGAGAAAATTTGATGTAATCATTATTCAGAATAATTGTTCAGAAGGAGGAGTGTGAATCCAAAACAAAGTAGCTTTGAATGGAGCCCAGAATTACATCCAAAGCGTTTGAAGTCAGCAGGAAGCCACTGGCTTCCACACACTTTTTGGCAGCCTTGTACTGTACTCTCCGTGTGAGAAATCTGGCACATCTTTCAGTTGCTCCATAACTCAGTCTCAGTCTTACAGTACTTTTCATCACTTCATTCCTTTACCCATCTTCCTAAATTAATCTCATGACACTCCATTTTATAGACTCTTTCTGACCTCTCTAATCATGATGGTGCTTGTAACCTAAATGGTGGTTTGAATAAGACTCCCCTATATTTATCTTTCCTCCCCATAATAGAGAACATTTGCCAGAGTCAGCAATTAAGAAAGAGTAGCTTACTGGGGAATGTGATTTCTATAATATCACAGGTGTATCAATGAATCAATTAACTTTTCTTAACTAAGTCTTTAAGGTTATGGATTGTTATGTTTCTGTCCATCTTACTTTTTGCTTCACACCCTGACAAACTAAACATTTATCTCCTGCCTGGCATTCCTACCCTTAACTAAATCATGTCTTTATTTTTTTCCAGGAATTTCAGGTCCTCAAGGAATATGCAAACCAAAGTGGGTACTGATATCTTCAGGTCATCAGAGAAAGAGCTGGATCTGTTCTGCAGAGGTGGCAGAAGAGCCATGAGTGTTGCCACACTCTGAGATCCATGAGCTCACTGAGAGATCACAGGTCTCTGAACCAGGGTATCCTGACAGCTCCCTCAGCTCTACAGCTACCCTGCCAGGTGTAGCTCCTGCTCCCACAGGGTCTGGGCAAAGCTGGACACACTTTCAGCAGCCCGGGCTTCCATTCCCATCACCATTTCTGCGGGCAGAACAACTACACAACAGCACAGCAACCCACATGATTTTAATGATCTGATCATTTTAGAGCAATGGAGGCTTTGCTAAAATGGACAGTGCCAGTCAGATGCTGTTCCATTGGTAAAACAGCAAACCTGAGAAATGTAAGAGATTTAAACCAAACCAAACAAAAACAGCACACAGAAAAACAAAACCAAAACAAAGCTACATTTAACAAAACAAACCAACCAAACCAATCCAAAACAAAGCCCAAACTTTTATCCTCATTTTACTTAATATTGTTTAAAATGTTTAAGGTGTAGGAGGATTTTCACAGTAACTCATTTGTCCTCAGTATTTTTAAAAATGAAATGCTTTTATAATGAATGCTAATAAAAGGAGAAATATATATTAGAATAAAAAATGTGATTGGATGGAAATAAGATTAATTTAATTCGCAAAACAGGATATATTATTTTTGGCATAGAATTTTGAATGTGCAAATACAGTACTTCATTATAGAGCTGCTTCCACCTGATGGTACTGGCTTTATCTGTTCTGACTGACTTTTAGAACTAAAATAATTTTTTTCTGTTTCTCATATTATGTCAGGATCTAACTAGTTCATATTACAAAAGATGCCAAAAGAAATTATTGAAAAAGGAAAGGATATGTTGCTAGGTCTGTTAGAGAAGTATTGGGATGTGTTTTTTTGTTGTTTTACTTTTCTTTTTCCCCCCTAGAAAATTGGTTCTTATAGAGTATTCTGAAGACATACAAAATGAGATGTGCAAATCAATGGCTGCTAAATGAATCATCCTGTTCAAATAACTAGTACTGATGGACAATCACTCTAACAAAAACTTTAGGTGAAGGGATGAGAAAGTAGGATTGCAAAAATGCAACTGTCATTGTTAAAAATTAATTAGATACAGGGGTTTCAAAGTTGATAGGTGAACACATGAGCAAGATACAAGCAATCAAAATTAGAGAACAAGTAAGTTGTAGGTACGTGGCTGCTGACAGGTAAAAAAATTTTATGTATATCACAGAATAGCAGTTGTAAACTAATACATATATGTATGACACATAGATAATATAAATATATATATATTTAAAAGAATTTCTTTTTAGTCTTTCATGTGTCGGAGAAGACTTTGACATCACTATTTCTACTATAATGAATATAATTTGAGATACTTTACCCTTTTCTTCTTTCTCCCATTGTTCTGATTCAATCTTTAAAGAGAAATCACACAAAACTTAATAGTACTACTTGCTTGTACAAAGTAAGTAAAATTACATTTTTTTCTAATTTTCTTGAAAATATAACCTCATCTTACCTTAAAATATAGTTTATATGTAAAGTAAATTTTAAATAAAGTAAATAAAAATAATCTTTAAATTTTTTTTTCCCTGTCATTTGAAAGGAAAAATCCCAAAGAACTTGTGGTTTGTTGCTTACAGAGATAAATTTATTTGGACTTTCAAATGTCCGGTTATTGCAAAACAGATTTGAATCAGCTCATGTTCAGAAGCAGTCAGGCTTATACAAACAGAAAAAACAAACCCTGCAGAGGTCACTGAGATTGCAAACACAAGTTTTTCTAGAAACTGCCCCTCTTAATTTTCTTAGATATCTTTGTAATCCACAGTATGGTAAAAGAAGACCTACTTGTGACATTTATGTTAAATTGAAACAGTTAGTTGTTTTCCTTGTCAGAGTCAAAATTAAGAAACTGAGACAGGAGAAGAATGTAGTAAGATCCTGACAACTTGTATTTCTCTTTTCTCCTAGCTGGTGCCAAGACAGTTCCCTAGATTACAGCTGCACATGTGATACCTAAAGTAACACAAACACATAAATATACACTCCTCCACCACAGAAAAAAAAGGATAATTGTGGTTCAGTTACTGATAGTTCCTCTCAATCTTTGCTACTTCTTTCTTGTGAAAAAAAAGCATGAGAGAAGAAGAACAGAATTCTAGTGTTTCAGAAGTAAAACTAGCTGCACATTGAGGAATACATTCTTGGAGTCCATTACCTCTCAAAAGGTGGAAAACGATTTCTGGAAACCCTACAGGTCCTGAGCAATATAATGGAGGAAGTTGTTTCTAAGTGAGTCTTCACCAGAAAATAGATAGTCTGGTAGCACATAAATTTGAACAGCTAAATGAGTAATAAAGAAAAAATTAATTGGGACATGCTATCAAATAAAATTAATTCTGGTCTGTTAGCCACACCCTAATCAAAACAAAAGGATTCAATTAGGTACCACTGTGATTTCCAAAGCATTTTAGGTCTATTTATTACATTCTTCAGAAAATCAAAATTCTGATTAGATATATTCTTTAGTAAGCCATCAAATAATAGGAGTGTTTCATATTAATGTATGAAAGCCTTAAAATTTTGTTTGAGGTTTTGCTCCACTAACTGATGATAATTGATTTTAACAAGACTTCAGTAAATGAGGGATTTTCAGCATGCAGAAAAGAAAGAACTTAATCCCTGACCAAGTCCTGAAGTGGACATAAAACTTGCAGGAAGGCACACGGAGTGTGAACATTGTCCTACGTTATTTGCTGTAACAATTGAATCTGATGATTTGGAAGCATTTATTCTATATTTATCATATTTGAATTTAATTCCCGTTGAATTCCTCCTGCCATTGTCCCTTGCACATTTCTGGACAACATCTCCAATGAGATTTTTCTGAGTCTGCCATTTCCATCTGCAGTTGCTGGTGCAGATTTTGAATGTTCATTCCTTTTTTTGCCCACATGTAGGAAGAAGTAGAATGTGCTCATACATGAAGAATGTACATGAGAGAGAATACTCATAGCTCGTGGAGTGCAAGGATTGTGTCTTATCAATACTTATGACCACAGCAGTAAACAGATTTAAGTAATCCTACATGTCAATATTGATTAATATATATTTTGCATTTGGTAAATTAGATGGTGAAAACCAAAAAAAATCAGAGAATTATGCACACATACTTGTACAGAAATAATACAAAAAAATGCTGTTCATCCTACTATTGACAAAAAATTAAGTATATAAAATGCTCATAATTAATTTTCTAGTTATAAAAGAGAACATCTAGGGTATCTGGTTAAAAGACTGAACTTACTAAAGGTACTTAAATCTTTCTGTGACCTAGGGCTTCCATGGATGTTCAAGATTGCTTGCCCTTGCAATAGAGATAATAATTTCCTTTTACTTGAGTGAAGTACATTAAAGCTCTTAGCACATTTGAACTTAGGGTGTGAGTCTGTGTTTTAGATTAATAGAGGAACAGAGAGCTTAAAAGGAAGCAGTGACCAGAAAAGTGTGTGTTGAACTGCCTGAAAAATTTATTTTATTATCTCAGCCAAACACTTACCACACTCTCTCACCCCCAAAAAAAACAAACAAACAAAAAAAAAAAAAAACGCAACCAAAAACCAAAACACCCCAAACCCCCAAAAAACACAGAAAGCCTGACATATCAAAATTAGTCTATCAAAACCAAATTCCATTTAGCTACAGAATGTACAGTGCACTGGATTATATTTCAAATGAATAAATGAATGACAGCTCACTTCAGTTTTTCATTTAAGCCACGAAACTGCAATCTATGCTGGTACTTAACAGTGAAGAAGTATCACTGAATTAATAGAATTGCCTGAGTGAATGCTATTCACAGCATGAATGAAGATTGCAAAATAATTTTAATCTTGTTGGAATGACCAAGCGCTTAAGTCATGTCATTGAAAAAGTTTCTTATATATTAATTCCTTGGTGTTTCAAACATTTTTTTTTGTATTTTACCCCTCTCTCATCCCCTTCTTTAAATCAGTAAGTAATAGAAGTAAAAGTTTAAAATAATCATTTTCATACATTACATAAATAGCATTTTGAATAGTTACTTGATGCAGTAGATTCTTCGTTAATGACTCCTAATTATTATTTTTAATTAAATTCAAGATTATTATCTTTGACAGATTTAAAATTTTGATAGTTGGATTTGGCAACTTCTTACCCTTTGGTTAATTCATTCTCCTAATTCAAAGGCCAGAAGTAACTTAATGACTCTTTTTCAAAGTCCAATAAGATACTCTCTGAAGTAAATTTAATTTACTTTGTCTATAAGCAACATATCATTGTAGCTAAGCATTTTCATCAATGTACCCTTAGTGATTGAATGGATCACCATAGGAAATTCTATTAGCTTGACTACTACTGACTCCAACTCTAATCTAGTTCCTTTTTCAATTTATTCTGTTATACATAAAACATATCTGAAATTATTTTAAAGATAATTATGTCTGGTTAATAAAAATAAGACCTCAAAAGACAAATTCTAGATTGTTTTTTTCCTCTTTATTTGTTTTATTTACCTTTCTTACCTATTTTATAAGACTCATATAGAAGTTGGTTCTTGTATCTTGTGAAGTAGCCACCATAGAGAAAAAATTTAGCAAAGACATTTATTCAACTCTCTGAATACCCTCTCTGATGATATTCTCCTTGTTTCTATTTTGACGATAAGCAAGAAAAATTCAAAATTACTGCTTATTTATATTCTCACAAAGAACTTCAAAGGAATATAAATGTTTACAAGTAATATTACCTTATATAGATTTTATGTACTCCAAAAGTTTTGCTGTTGCTGCTGAAGATAACTACCAACCCTCCTTAGGGAAAGCGAATAATATTTCAAAAATATATTAATGTATGCATTTAACATATTTTGATTCCAAATGTAAAAAATATTCTGCTTGATTTTAAAGTTATTGTCTAGTTGTTCTTATTTACAGCCATCACAGGATCACAGCATGGGTGAGGTTGCAAGGGACCACAGCAGGTGATACAGCTCAGCCTCTATGCTCCAGCATGGTCACCCCAGAGCTCATTGCACCTGGTCTGCCAGTATTAAGTTTTTTTAAAAGTCAATATTTAGTAGTGCTGAAGGAGATTAAAATTGTAAAAATGCCTCCCATTGTCAAAGGAAAGAAAATAGCAAAAACACAATAAAAACAGAAAAAGAAGTTGGCTGCAAGGATAGAAAAGTGGAAATGGAGAAATAGAAACGATAAGTTATTGTTATAGTGATATCCCAGTATGGGAATAAGCATTTGTGACTTGTTGTTGAAGGAGAAGAAAACAGAAAGTTTGTCTCTGCCCAGAAGTGAGGAAAGTTGAACCACATCAAAGAAAGACAGGCCATAATGATGTCCCATACACAGACTGAGGGTCCTTAAAAGTTTTGTGGACATCTCTCAGTGGAGTACCATACTGAAATACTTCAATCACAGCTGAATGAGACACCTCCAAAGCAGGAAGAAATTTAGCTACATCTGTACAACATCATATTTGGACTAACTAGCACCTCTGGAAGGTAGTAACCCTCCTCTTTCCTTGTTTTATACAACCCTCTCCCATCTCTGTATTTCCTCTACCTGAAAATTTAAAAAAGAGCTTACAGCTTTGTACCTACTCTTTGCAGGAGAAAAATTGATCTGTTAAAAAAAATAAAGGGCATAAAAAAGAGGAAAAAAGTCACTTTGTTCCCTTCCCCTTTTATAAACACTCTCACACTCTTGCATGTAAGCTGCCAGACTCACATTTTTTTGCAAAGGTTGCAAGTCTCTTTTTGTGGTCAAAGCTGTGAACACATGCACAAAAGGAGAAGACAGACATTTGAAGGAGTCACAAGGAAGGAATAGATACAGGGAAATTTTTAAACCTGAGATACTCCTACTGTGCAGCCAAGTTCACTGCCAATAATCCACAGATGTACAGCACATGGGTGTGCAAAGCTGTGACTGTTAGAGGTGTGAAAGGAGTTCTTAGTGTGTTTATTGAATAAAAAATGTATCCGTCTGTTCTGCTGAAATAAGTAAGGTCTGCATCTAAAATCTCATACGTTTGGAAAGTTAACATTTCTGGGAAGTGACATAACAGAGGTAACAAGGTGTGCTCCCTGATACTGACATGGGCAAACTTATTCAGTATTCAAAAGTAAATATTCAGGGCTTATAAGAACCAGTTGCACATATTTTCTCACTTATGTTTCTGTCACATTATTTCCTTTCTCTTCAATTTCAGCCTCTGCTATCTTTGTGGGGCAGAGCAGCAACATACCTGCCCAAAAACCTCTTTTAGGTATTGTGAATAGTGGCAAGGAAATTGAACAACATTTTCCATGGTAGATATTTATGGAATGGTGAGTCCAAAATGGAAAATTCTTTAACAGCTATTGGATAGCTTGAGGTCTGAAGAAACAGCAAGAAATATTATGAAAACACGTCTTTGATTTAGGACCCTGAAATTTCCTTCAAAAAAAAAAAAAAAAAAAAAAAAAAAAAAAGAGTTGTTCCAGGCCTGGTGAAGCTGGGACTGAAAATTTTTCCATAGAGCAGCTACCTCAACTTATTTGCTGGACCTCTGAGTATAAATAAATTATAAAAGTAACAATATTAATTTTTTAAAATCATCTTTCCCCATGTATAAAGATAATTTTGGAAGCATAATTCCCATATCTCAGTTGAATTTCCAAACCACCAGGTTAACAAGTTGCATCTCCTGTTAGATTAATACTGTAGCGTGTACTTTGGTGTCTTTCTCAGATACAACTTTCCATTTTAAAAGTGAATTTTGTTCCATGTTGTATGCAATGACAAAATGAAATTAAGAAGTAAGAATTTTAGAATATTTCTGAATAGACCTAAACAATATATAACTGAGAAGTGCTTTCTTCCTCTATGGTTTAGGTTTATAAGCTCCCATCTCCACCTTCTTCTCCACTCTAGAATCTCTATCTTTCTCACAAAAGAGTGATATCAGATGTGAAACAATATCTCTAGTGATTTTATCTCATAGTGATTGTAGTAACTGTAATTCTCAGAACAAATCTTGACTCATGGTTTGTTTGTGCTCCTACTGATTTTCTTTCCATGTGAATTGTTCTAATTTGGCAAAATGATAGGAAATTATTTTTCATAAGTTTCGAGGCTGCACAGAGACACGAGGCTTCTTTCAAAAGAAATAATAGAACAATAGGATCAATGTTATCCTGTTTATCATTTTGTTAGTAATACTGAAAGGTCACAAAACAATGGGAGTTAAGAACATTGTGCTCAAATCAGACATGAACCTGCTCTGTGTAGTCTTCATTTATTTATTGTTTGTGGCCAGTCAAATAAGAACTTTTGTTGCTTCCAAGTCTCATGCTTTTTCCCAAGAAATTTTCCTCCCACATTGCAAGACTAAAGTTTTGTGCTGAAAATAAGTTACTACCAAGGTTCCTTTAAAATTACTTGATCAAACTGAAATTATAGAAGCTGAAATGGAAAATCAGACATAGTTAAAACAAGGAGATTAGCAACTTGCTACTGGGAAAAGTATTTTAATCTATAAAATCAGTAAAGGCGACCTGAAGGCAAAAGAAAGATGTAAGTATTGGAGCTGCACATAATCTCACCAACCAGTGGCCAGTGCCTCCATGTGTAGGAGTTTACAGAATGTAAGTACATTTGCAGCCTTGGGCACTGAAAACAGTGTGTTTGTACTGACCTGCAGGTTGCACTAAAAATCACCTGTGGTTACCTGCAACTCTTTCCTACAGCAGAGACATAAAAATTTTGCAACTCAAATCAAGAGGCAGTAAGTAATTCATTTGAACTTTGTGATATTCATATTTCACATAATTTGTTTTATAATATTCAGACTATCAATAGAAAACACTGAAGGGAGACATTTGTTTCGGAAATATCTCTTCATTAAAGTATAGTGGTCCCTTACATTCATTGCTACTATAGTTTTCTTCATTATTCAATAGCACTTTCAATCCCCATGTGTGTGACTTTCATTATTATGGATCATTTTTCCTTAGGATGTGTGATTTAATTTTAATGCAGGAATCTAAATCAAAATCCTTTGCTATTTAGTGGCTCTCTGGTGTAATAAAAGAGAGTAAGGCTTAGCCCTCTGCTTTTGTGCTCAGAAGCATTTTGCCATGTATTTGAATTATGATAAAATCAATTGGAAGAGCCTGACAGTGAGAAGTAGGAAGAAAGTTTCTCTATATAAAGCTGAAGAATAATTGCACCTTATTTTATTCCCACAAAAAAAAAAAAAAAAAAAATGCTGCAGGGAAATTGCTTGTTAATTCAGCATCTATCACCATTTAACCTTGTTTGTCCTCTCATTGATAAAATAACACAATTAAAAGGCTTTCCCTTTGAATCATCAGTGTCTGAAGTTAAAATGGCCTGTGTTTTATGAAAGCTGTGCTCTCTCTTAGTTCCATAAAGACACATCTGAATTGTTCTCTGAGGCTTGTTCAGTCTTAGCGTCTCTGGGACTGCAGCACCAATGAAAGCTTTTCTCTTTCTGGCACAGAGCCAGGGCGAGCCATGATCTAATACTGCAAATTATTTTTTCTCTTTTCCACTGGGGAACTACTGTGTTAAAAGCTAGCTCCAGGAGAGTGAGGCAAAGACAGGTGTAGCCCCTTTGATTGCACTGAAACCAGTCTCAAGGCCCTCCACAGCCGATGCTTCAGTGCACAACCATGAAGGAGAACGAGCACATTTTTCCTTACTCTCCATTTTTAAACCATGGCCTAATCAGCAGCTTCACAAAAGTGTCTTGGCTTGTGAATATTTTTTTCTCTGTCTGAATACAAAGCTGAGTACATGGGAAATTACAGTGCTGAAAGAATCACATCATTTTTATCCAGGTGCTGTCTGTCAGTCCTGGCATGATCTTGAGCCTGAAATTCAAGAAATACAAATAAAGTTAAAAAAAAAAAAAAAAAAAATCACACTTCTATACAGGTAATGTTAAGCAAAAAATACTTGATCTAGGGCTTTGTGCCATAGAAGTTGAATATGCTCTCTGTTTTTTCACTGCCACCCCCCACCCCAGCCAAAGAAGAGGGAAGGGATGTGGAAAAAAGATCCACCTTTTGAAAATACTTTGGGAATGACAAGAAACATGGAAACAGTGTTATGCAAAATGTGGAAAAAAAATTTCTATTTTATTTTATTTACCCCAGGTTGTTTTGCTATCTTCATTCCAGTTCACCTTAAGCTGGTGAATACATCTGAGCAACTGAAAATTCCCCATTTCTAAAGGTGTTCCTGCTGCTGGTCCTGTTGCTGCTCCAAATGATGGTCAACACTTTCACTTTAAAGAGTTTCCCAGATTGTAACTTAATATCTGATATTTGTTAGAGGCTTTTTCTTGTCTATAAGCTTCAATGATCCTCTGAAGACTGTGCAACATACACTACTCTAAGCTAGAAGCTTGTCATTTCTTAGGAGAAAAGCAAGGTTGACTGGATTCAGGAGGTGGTTGAGCGCAGTAATTTGTTCCGTTTCCTGTTGGGAGGATCTTGCTGTTGGTTGTGGGGTCTGTTCTTTTAACTGTGTCCCTGATACCCTTCCCTGGTGATGCAGTGTTGGAGGTAATACTGAAATTAAAAAAAAAAAAAAAAAATCAGCAGGGTGATGACAACAGCCATTGTTGATGATCCAATGTCAGTTTTGTGACAGAATTAATGACATCATGCAAAAAATGCTAGGAAGATTCAGTTCCTGCTATATTAAAAAATAGTTGCATAGCTGAGCCTTTTTCCAGCTGAAGTTCTTCTGCCTGAGAGTAGGGTTAAAAACAGCTTTGATGAGATGTTCTGTGCTTTCTGCTCTGCCCTGCAGTATGCTACTGCTCTCCACTTTTGATGTCTGACACTTTCTCACTGTCATGTTTCTGTGAGGATGAAGTCAACTGAACCACAGGTTGCCTCACTGTGCCCTTCCCACCAAACTCATCATCAAACTCCCATTGACTTCCAATCAGACAAGATGAAGAGCTATACTTGTGTTCCAGAAGCCAGCTTGTGTCCCTGTTTTGACTTCAAGAGCTGTCTATCACTTCTGTCCCTTATTCTGAACATTAGAAATGTGGTTTAGACTATTAAGTTCTTTGGCTTCTTGTCTTACTTTTACCTTAGTTGATTCAACACATCATTTTACATTCAATTTTGAGAGTCATGAGTTTGTCCTTTCCCCTGTCCTGTCCAACAGCTGTCTCAGCAATCATGGATGCAAATGCATTAAATGAAGATTTTATAGCTAATAATTATATTGGGTCAACACTGTACCAAAGAAACACCTCGATGGAACTAAATCAAAATTGTTTCAAGAAAAATCTTCCTCTCCTTCTACTGGGATCTGACTGTTTCACAGCTTCAACCCTTTCTGTTCATCTGACAGAATGGTCACAGACCAGACATTTCTGGGATGTGTGAGAATCACAGAGAACAGAGACAGAGAAACAGTTCTGAAAAGTTCTCTCCAAGGTGAAAAATGTTTAGTTCAAGTTGTTACTGCTTTATAGCCTGTCATAGGCACTCATTCAGTTATTAGGAATGCCATGAATGCTTCCTTCACAGTCATACCAGAGCTGCAGACAAGAGAATATCAGTTTTTCTGAGGGTGGTTTGTAGGTTGGTTAGTTGGTTGGTTGGTTGGTTTGGGTGTTTGGTTTATTTTTTTGTTGTTGTTGTTTTTATTTGTTTTTTTCCTGTCTGTTTTTCTCTTTTACTGAAAATTTCCAAATTGAAAATATATTTTTGTCTTCAGAAAGAACATTTTAGAGATTTTCATTCTTTGTTACTCAGATGGGAAACCAACCATAGAATGCCATGGCCCTCTTCAAATAAGACAAAACAGTACAATATGGAAAAAAAGTCTGATTTCTATGGTATGCTCTTGCTGATTGACCCTCTGAGAAAAAAGACATTTAGTCAAATTATAAATAAAAAGAAACACAGCTGTACCACATACAATGTAAATATTTTTTTTTTAATTTCTATTTCAGAAGGAAAAAGATACTTTTCAATTTAAAAAAAGTTTGAGATCTAATTTTCAGATAATAAAGTCAATGGAAAATAATAATACATTATTCCCATTTTTAATTTATTCTTATCTTGCAGTAGAGATTCCATTTAATTTTTGACCTTCTAGGTCAGCTCAGGAGCAGGATTAAAATGCTTTTAAGAAATGTAATCCTACCAGTTCATAAGAATGTGGATTCTCTCCTCACATAATGCCATCCCTTTTTGCCTGTATCACTTAAACATCTTGGAAAAGGCATCAAAGTTGACATATTTATGGATCTTGACAGGTGATAGTTGCTGGGACACTAAATACATCCTCCAGGCTATATCTACTGCAGAATACTCTTCAGGCCACCAAGGTAATGGTACAATCCATGGTGCCATGTATAAGAACCAGCTAGAAGAAGAATAACTCATATCCAGGGTCTGTCATTCCAAAGAATGAATGTTTGTATCTAGATTTTTATGAAGTCTAGTAGTTACCAGCCTGGGTGCCCTTTGAACATAATTAAACTTTCATAAATCATTTGAACAGTTCAGAATAAGGGCATCCTCCAGTTCTCATACAATATCTCTATTCTATTTCTTTAAGTTAAAAAAAAAAAAAAAAAAAAAAAAAAAAAAGAGACCTCTTTTCTTGCTTTCATTTTCCCAAGCTTTTGTCAGTGCTTTCAGAATGCATCAGCACTCTAAGACAACACCCTGTCCTCGTTTCTACACATTGTTTGTGTACCAGGCTCAGAACTGCCATTTCAAATCACAGTACATTGATCTTTAATGTTCTTTTAATTTAGGCTAAAGAGGCAGAAATCTTAGCTCAGTTAGGCTATATGCTGACCTGCATCTGAACTTCTTACCAGCTGCTCTTAGGTCTCTGACAACAATTCTTTTTCAAAACCACAATTAAAATTAAAAAATTAAATTACATTCTAGGCTGTTTTTTATTATGTTTTAACATTATTACTGTTCAGTGACTTAAAAATATGTGCTTTCAAAATGGTTGTAAGGGACACAGGATTTAAACAGATGCAATAATCTCACTTACTTCTGTCTCATTCGCTCTTTAGATCTATTGCTGTTATCTGATTTACTAAGACATGGCAGCTGGTATGGCCCTTTTGAGCTCGCTTTGCAAGATTAAATTCTACCACCTTGACCTAGCATAAATATTGAGAAGTGGCACAGGGCAGGTTCATCATGGGATCTGGTGCATGAAATTAATGCTGGAAAGTAGGATAACAGAGTGACAGTGACATGGATGTGTCGGTCTGGATAATCCTGGAGTTCTGGAAGAGGGGAAAAGTTCAGACAGCATTACCTTCCTTACTGAGCATTGCAAAAGGAAATAAAATGTTCCCATATAAGGTGTTTGGGTCAGAAAAGAGTAGCCAGAGTAGGATATTGCCATGTTAAAAATTATTTATATGCTCTCAAAAATGAGCTTCTACATTCCTCTTCTCAGCCTGACATTACAGTTTGCACTTAGTTCAGTTAGCAAAAGAATGGAAATTCTCCTGGAAAAAGTTGGAGCAGTGAAACTGGAAGCTGGTCCTGTGATATCAATAAGTGAAACTCCCTTCACTGGATATTTTAAGCAAGCATAGGCTGCAGAAATATTATTTTTTTAACCGAAAGTATGACTAAAAATGAGAGTATTTTTAGTATACTTCTATTATTCTTGCAGAGCCAATTTTAGCTTAACCTTCTCTTTCTGAGGCATGATGGAAAGCCGCAAAAAACTGTTGTGTTCTTGGTTTCATTCCCAACGGCATACTGGCATACTACTTTCACAAGACTGCCTTGAGCAGTATTCTGTAAACTAAATGATGATTATGCGTATATGAGCACTGGGCCAATAAAGCACAGAATTTGCTATTCACTTTTATGGCTGCTGCATGGCATCTCTTTCTGGTAAGGCAAATAAGCATGTTTTTATATTAACATGCAGAAGAAAATAAAAACCAACTAGAAAATCTCTGTGTGTGAATATGTACACAAACAGAGTTTAAATTAATCATATATTCTTTGGTGGATACTAGCAAAAAGGAATGATTTGGCTGGTTTAGTACTATATATTTTAAGGTACTAATTTATTTCCAAACTGGAATTTTGCTGTTTGTTCAAACTAGACACTGTAACTCCTAATAAAATAATAATTTGGTCTGCAGTAAATGTCATTCTGTAGTACTATTCAGAGCTTAGGCTCCTAAAGGGCAAAATCGACTCAATTTTAAAAAAGAAAATTTACAAAAAAAATCCACCTATAACAGATGCTCTAGCATATGGCTGGGTTTTAAGTGAGTGCATAGTTGAGCACAGAAAATAAATAAGGGCATGACAAGACCCTCCCCTCCTCCTTTTGCCCCACAGATACACTAATCACATGGTCACCATATGGCATATACAGAACTTTGAATGCAGTACAATATTTATAGCCACCAATTTGCAGCCTTAAAGTCAGAATATTAAACTGTTTATTTCATATGGCTGCAAAGAGGCACTTTAATGCTGTTTATTTTTGTTGTCATTGCTATTGAGAGTCCAGGAAAGAACTGGTTTGTGCAACTGAAGTGGGCAACTACGCCTTGAAATTGCCTCAGTGGTCTTGCAGCCCCGGTGAAGAGAGTAAAGCCAGTTGTAAACCTGGTTGTAAATTAGTCTGGGAACTTCTACTACCTTAACTTATTCCTATCTTGCACTAGACAGTCCATTTAATCTTTAACCTTCTAGGTCAATTCTGGAACAGGATCAAGATGCTTCCAAGAAATGTAGTCCTACCAGCTCATATGAATGTGGATTCTCTCTTCTCATAACCTTATTCCTAGCTGAAAATCTTGGTTTGAAAAGCACTGGAATTAATTTTGTTGCAGGGCTGGGGAAAGTTGACCAGTCCCCCATTGTGTCACAGGGTCCCCAAGGGTAAGTATGGCAAAGGTGGCTTTGCTCCCCACCCTGCCATCATCATTATCCCCATATCCCTCTCAGTGGAGGGCATCACTGCACAGAAGCCCCTGCAGTGTTGAGGTAGCATCTTGATCCTACGGCACTTTCCCCCAAAGTCTGATTTTCTCCCCAGTTATTAGAGGAGCAACAGTGGTGCTGGATGCCAAAACGTCTTGTTTGCTCTTACTATTGAAGACCACAAGAGGGAGAAGAAGATAACGAAGCCACAGCAGGAGCAGTTGCGTGCTCCAAATCCTCTTTGAGCTGCATAAAGTCTGTCTGCTCCTCCAGCTTCCTGGGTTCAAATAAACAATCATTAAGCTTTCAAAATCTGAACATCAGAAAATCACAGCTGAAAGCTAAATGAAAATGACATTGGAGCAGTGTTTGCCTTTATGTTGTACTGTACTCTAACTGACAAGAATGGAATATTTCTTCCTGAAATAATATTAAATTTCTTTCCAAAACAACACTAGAAAAGAAAAAAATTAGATATTTTAATACAAATAGAAATCAAATAAAACAGAACACATTTCTACTTGGAACACATTTACAAAAAAACAAAACAAAAACAAAAAAAAACAGTGTGCAGATTTTTCCTTGATTTCCTGCAGAATCTTGAATAGACTGGGGGTTTTGAGCCTTTACGAATTGAAAGAAAAATATTCGGTTTCTTTTGTGGATGTTCTTTTATACCTGAAGAAACTGATAATGCATACTCTGACTATTTTAGGAAATCAATTTGCATTGCAAGCACAAATTTCTCAGATACAGTTGTATTAAAAAAATACAATACCATTATGAGTATACAGACTTGCCAAGGCAAAACACAGGAAATACATAGACACTACATCAACCCTGTGAGTATTAAAAAGCCCAGAATTATAAAGGTGTATTATCATCTTTTAGAATTTTCATGTAACCATTTTCATGAGTTTACACTGTCAACTAGAGACCTTTAGTGAACTCACAGTTTGATAACATTGCTGAAGAAAGTATGTAAAGATGATGTATAAAACATATTATTCTGGGCTATAAAATACTATTTCACTTTCTTCCTTTAGCTTTATTATTTGAATGTTGTGTTTTTAACATTGTTTGAGGACCACCAAGGGACTGTAGCAATTCATAATGTTGCAACACTGAAAATAATGTGTTTGATTTATTTTTAATGTGAATACAGTGGTGATTTTGTTTGTCAGAAGCCACAGGGAACAAAATTGGATATTAGACACTATCAGCTTCCATTTAATGTAATAGGAAATGTAACTCGATCATAAACAGAGATATGATTTAAAAATGCCCTCTTTTATGTTTAATGAAATGATATGAAAATGTTTTGCTGCTACAAACAGAATATGTGCATTTCTAACAAAATTGTAAAGCTTCTATTGAAAAAGAAAAATAAAAAATAATATGGAGAGGGGACAAAAAGAATATAGCAAAAAATACAGTAAATGTATTTTTTCACAGTAAATTTTAATCCATTTCTGAACTATTTTTTTGGTTTGAAATAATTTATTCTCTCTTTTTTCTTTTTCTGATCTAAAAAGAATAAACAGCAAAAGTAAAGATGTGAAAATAAATGGGTAGAACAGCTAAATGATTTAGAAGGTTTTGCCTAATTTTGTGAAACTATTAATGAAAGACCAATGAAATTATATATGCAGATCTTTGTAACGGGAAGAACAATCAGTTTAGTACTTTGTGGGAAATGGCAGCATTATCCCAAAGTATTTTTTTTTCCATCTTCTCTTTTTGTGTTTTGTTTTGTTTTCTCTTTGAAAAATTAATTTTAAGTTGCACATCCTGCTTATGTCTTCTGTAAGATAAAATATATATTTTCATTATAAAACTTTAGGGGGTTTTTTTTGCATTTCATTTTCTCAATTCTATTCTTTTCCTGTCATGTCTCCAGTGCAGATTGCTTAAAAGTTAGCCAATCAATCTCAAGAAAACAAGATGAAAATAACTTTTCCTTAATGCAACAAGCAGTATTTTTGTTTAAATTTGCATGGAATTCGGGTTTTTTTTTCCCCAAGTACATTTTTGCTTTTACCTTTCTAGATGGAGATATATTTTATAAAACTAGGAATAAAACTTTTAAACTCAGACATTGTATCCTAAAATAAGCTACTAAGAATTTTTTTAAGTGTTCTATTTCTTTCAGTTTTATCATTGTTAATCTCTTCAATTCATGGTAAAGATCACAATTTTTTTATAGCTGTTATTTCAGGTTTCTTACTTAGCATGTTAGCAAGCATGGTTAGATTTACTCAAAATCTATACAAAGCAGCTGTGCAGAAACAGTTGTTTTTTTTGTTTGTTTTTTTTTTTTTTTTTCTGTACAATTGTTGTTTTGCTTTGTTCAGTATTGTTTCTTTTACTTCAGAGGGTTACAAAATAAGCTAGAAACTCTAAACCAGTCTCAGGCTACAACAAACATTAAGTATCACTGCTTGCCAAGAGACAGATGTGTCACTCTTGTGACAGTAGTTGTGTGGGCCACCTGGAAGAAGAGAGACCACCACTTACTTGCAAGCTACTGTCATAAAATATTCCTTGATTTACCATCAGCTTTTATGAAGTGCCTCTGAAATTAAATATCTTAATGGAATCATGGAATGGGACAGTATGGAATAGTCCAGTGTGAAACTTTGTGACTTCAATGAAGGAATAAACCACAGCTGCTCTTGTCTATGTTGTGCTGTTATGGTTTTGAAAATTTGTACTGTGCTTCTTTGTCTGTAATAAATTCAGTTAACAGTGGATTTCAGATTTTATTGAAAAATGCCACATTTTTATGCTCTATTCTTATTTTTTTTTAACAAAATAGTTTTCAACTCTTAGAAATTGCACATATATCGCTCAAATTAGTATTATTTATTTAATGTCAAATACCACAATATTTATGATACAAATTTGCAGGCAAATGAGTTATTTATTTGAGTACAGACGTGCGTGTGTTTCCTAGATCAAATTTATCTTTCTGTAATAGATTTAATTATACAGACCTTGCTTTAATATCAGTTTACAGAGAGAGTTATTTAGATGCAAGTCTCCTTCTGTAAAGAAGAGTTATGTAAGAGAGGCTTAAATTAATAAAATATATTTCCAGGGAATACTTAGATGAAGAAAAAACAAGTTAGAATGAATACTTTTATGCATATAGTATTATTAAAAGGAAATATTCACTTTTTTATTATGTCTTATAATTACTAGCCTCCATGGATTCACTCTACAACCACTAAAAATATGTTTGATTCATAATACAGACAATGGGATTTTTCTGAGTACTTGTGTGAAAAAGATTTGAAAGACAGCATTGAAGAGGTTTGCTAAGTACTAAGGGCAACACGAGAGAGGAACATTTTGGCATTACTAACTGCAACTTGTGCAGGTGAAGTCTTTTTGTATGTCATCTGTGCTTGTCGCTTGTCTTTACAGACACAGCTAGTGTCTGGAAAAAAAATTATTTTCTTGTTCTCAAAATCATTCAATTCTACTTGTCTGTTGTTGTTTGTTCTGTTGTGGGTTTGGTTTGGTTTTGGATTGGATTGGACTGGACTGGATTGGATTGGTTGATTTTCTGGGGTAGTTTTTGTTTATTTCTTTCTTTTTTCTTTCCTTCTTTTTTTTTTTTTTTTTTTTTAAACACTTAAATTCTATGCAAATAAAACTCTTGAGTATAAAACGTCCAAAGTTTTGTACATATATGTGTGTGAGCATTAATAAAGAATTTCTACGTGCAATGCATGAAGGAGTATTTGCAAGGAGAAAGAGCTGGGAATCAAAAAAATAATTTGCAAACAATACTGGTTGGAAGCAATTCCCAGTCAGATGTGCTTGAGCTGGCTGAATGTTGGAAGGGCAGAGATGATCTTGCTGGAGTTCAGCAGCCAACACACAGCCATATCCAAGAGGCACATACAAGAGTTGAAAAGTTCAGGGCAGGTCTTAAGCATTCCAGTATTTTAGGAGAGGAAAATTTCTAGTTTATTTAAAGTCAAAGAGTTACTGTAAAAAACATGACTGTTATGGACTATATAATGACAAAGGATACTGGTTTTCCTTGTAAAGTTATTGGTTATTTTTTTCTTCCCATACTTTTTCATATGTTTTAATTCTATTCAAAGTTCTGTAATTTGATATAGGCAGGGAAAGATATACACTTTTAAAAGCCACAGTTGTGCTTGGGTTGTGGAAACTGGAGCAAAAGGTATAGCTTTGTGATGTGTGTGGGATGGAAGCCTATTTCTTGTGCAAACATAGAATGAGAAGTAAGGTAAAAATATCATTTTCTATGCATAATAGCTTATGCGTGAAAACTATCACATGGAATGTCACACAGAAATAGTCCTTCAAATGTTAAATAAAAGTTTTCATAGAATTAGATGCAAAATCATTCAATGATCTTTATTTTATATCAATACTTATGCTGTGACAACAGCTATGTCTTTTTCCTGTTGCAATTTATAAGAGAATATTAAACTCATGATGTCTACTTAGCTTTATGTGAGATTTTTCCCCTTTTCCATCAAATAATTTATCTTTTAAAAAATAATGCTCATAGCTATCACACTTTACAGAAAGATTTTTTCCATTAATGTAATGCTTGCCAGACATTTATGTAGGTAAAAATTCTTCAAATCTGTATCCTCAATAACACCTTATTAAGAAATAGGTGAAGGGTTGTTTTTATGAGTGAATCAGAACTTGGCCCATAGCTGGCATTACTTCTAAATGCCATTCAGCATGATTTTGAAACAGTATTTTACAAGTATGATAAAGTGAGAGTATATGGCTCAATATGAATGAAAAATAAAACAACAAAAACTTGTAATTGCTAGAAAAATAGGGGAAAAAAACCCTCCTTTTGCTTATGGTTTTGCCAAAACAACACAGTAAAACTTAATTTGCTCACAGTTGCATCCCTGATTCCTGTGAAAATGGAAATCATTCTGTGGGGTATAAAACACATGCCATTACACACATACTGACAGACATAAATATATACATTTTAAAAAACTTTGCTGCAGACCTCTCTTCCTTCAAATAAATCCAATTTAAAAATACTGTTCTTTCTTAAGACAGTTAAAATAATTAATCAAGTTAAACAACGTAAGATGATAAATGATAAGAAGAATTTTATTTGGTCCTGTTGTGAAGACTGACCTTCAGTTTAAAACAGAGGGGTAAAAGCAATGTGTCCCTTTGCCAGCATTTTGTGTAGCAAAATTTTAAATGAAAAGTTCCATATAAGACTAAGCAATCTTTCCCTACAAGTAAAAACAGCTTTCTACTACATAAAGATACCCTTACCTATGAGACCACTGCTGCCACAAAGAAGACAATATAGGGGCTAGACAGACCATGAATTTATTAAGGGAATGACAATCTTCCTTTTTCCTGAGCAAGGCAAGATTTGCAGTCCCACGTCATGTACCATAGACCCACCATAATTGTGTATGGGCCACCATACACACCTAATTGGATATCCATATAGAACAATCTTCAGGCTTGGCATTTTAACCCCCAAGAACAAAAGCAGTCTTATTTTGCAACTCACTTTTTGGCTTTCACAGACAGTACATTTTTAAAGTCAGTCACCAGCCCCTGAACAGCCATCCGAATGATGCACATACAGGTGGAATATTGATGAGATGAACTGCACACATCTGATGTAGAAATTAGATGGACCATTTTTCATTTCTAAAGTGCTCAGCAAATATTAAAGGTCATTAAAGTGAAATAAAAATAAATTTGTCTTTATGGATTGCTGCTCCTTTATGTCCCAGGCTTGCAAATAGCTTCATGTAGGCAGGCAATTTTGTTTAAGTACAGCTTGTTTGCTGACTTCTTGCAAGATTATAGATTTCAACAATGTGAAAATGTCAATACATATATCCCGCTTTTGCCTTGGAAATGATTTTTTTTTCAGTCAAAGCAATTATTTACTTTCTTTAACAGAAGTGTAAGACTGACTTTTTCTGCTCATGAGTGAAGCTGTCAATTTATGCTACTTACTTGGGTGAAACTTCTCCATGAAGAGAAAGATATATGAATAACTCCTCAAGAGAGAATAACTGTTTCTTTCTGGTGAGGGCATGGATGTAGACAGAGGACACTGTACCAGATCACTTATATCTCTACCCTTGTTGTCAGTACAAAATGAAATATAGTGACAAAAATATTTCAATATTGACTCTTTTTTGAAAACAAAATACTTGTTTAAGGAAGACGATGGGAATTTTGTTACATTACTTGTTGAATCTTTTATGATTTGATCTTATTTGTGGCCATAGGGCTTAAAAAAAAGTTTCTGTTTAATGCCCATGATCTAAGTAAAATGTTGCATAAATAAGATAGAGACCCTTAACACTCCTTCATACACCTCCAATTTCAGTATTTCCAGGGCCAACAGAACTATTTTTTACATAGGTTTGGTAGATATACAGGGCTGAAATTTCTTGCTCACTGTCAACTGTAAATAATAATTTGTAAAAGTGCTATAGATTTTATTTTTACATATTTATTCTGCTATTAATGAAAAACAGAATATATACAGTCTATAAATATAATGAGGATGATAAAGTTTACTGTCTGCATATAATATAAAGTCAATATAATTTTTTTACTCCAGTATTTCCATCCCAAGGAAAGGAAATATTTTTTATTAGTTGGTGCTTATAATTTGAAGCTGCATTTTAAGGAGTATAGGGGGCAGAAGGAAACAGAGGAGATATATATATATTTGGTTGGATATGTCCTTTGACCCTGCATAAACTCTGACTGTTATTCTAAATAGGAAACACTTGGATTTTTGTATGGCAAATGAATTCACTTATCTGAATGTCAGGCACTCAAATTAGTAGAAAAGGTTTGAGACAAACGTTGTGTTTCCTCCCTTAGTGAATGCTGATATTTTTAATGGCAATGTTCTGCCATCTCTGTTCAACACTTCTGTACCTCCTCTCCAGCACTAGCACTAGCCTTGTATTTATTTTTCTTTAAAAGTTAGATTAAGTTTTTCAGTTTCTGACTCGTTTTTTCACAGATTGTTTCTACTTGTTTTTTACCTTTTTGAGTTATCATGAAATCTAGCCCTTAGGAGATTAGCCTCTTTCTAACAGTTTCAGAAATGCTGGGTATATTTTGTTTTAAAAATCTGACTTTAACATTACTCTAGTAAGTAGAGATTTATCTCCACATTTTCAATTGAATGAAATGAGTTTGAAAAACAACTCACTGCAATAGTTTTACTCATGGAAGAGGTATAGAAAACCATAATGACAATTTTTATTATGTATGTTCAATGGGGCTTTGATAAAATTGTTGATTGTATGTCTGAGAAAGTACAGTAGTGTGTGTAAGTCTTTAAAAAGCTACTTTAATCCAATACATTCTGTTCACAAAATGGATTATCTTTAAATTTTAACTCTTAACTCTTAAAAAAAAGAAAAAATCCTGTTGTTGATATACTTTTTTCAAACTTTCCAAAACTGAACTTTTTATAGCTTTCATACAGTAATTAGTTCTTTATAGATACCAATGACTCTTTGGGGAAATAAGTGCATACCATTCTTGGGGCTCATCAAGTATTTTTTTGTCTCTCTCACCATTTCAAGTTCAAAAAATGTTTTGGAATCATGTATCACATAGTGCCCACTTCTGACCACATAGAATTGTTTTCAATGATTGCTTTTTCCAAGATTTCCATAAGAAATAAAGGTTTCAACCAAGTCAGTGGACTGATCTAAAATCTGTTAAAACAGTAGAAAATCTTACAGTTTCTGCAGACAGTTTTGAAACAAACCAGGACTGAATGTTTTTGTCTTTTAGTGTTTAATTTAAATACAGGTACTTCCTGTCTCCTTTACATTTAATTTCAAGTTGTCTACACAGGTTTTATATGAAAAAGAGAGACAGAAATTGATGGAATAATGTTCAGCAGCTGTTGGCTTTTGAGTGAGTAAGCCTTTTACAAAAAAATTCTTCAGAGTAAAATATTGTTATTTAATGTTAACATTTAGATGTGAATGGTACGTTGCTGATAGTGAAAGTAGTCAGGGAATGCTATTGCACTCACTCCCATAGTTATTAGGAACAATATGGATACTACCACTGAGTAAGGAAAGTTTCCAAACTCTCTGGTTTTTCTCTGGATCTAAGTGATTCTTGAATTCTATAACAGACTTAAACTGTTTCTACATGAAGCTGCTATATAAACTCTCATACTTCATATTTTTATTAGATCTTATTCAAATGATCTTTTGCACCTTGATTTTTAATTTGAGAAGCCTTGACTAGCAGGAAGATTTTTCTCTGTGTTTAAAGACATTTTCCTCCTCTTAACATGATTAAGTATGAGATATTTTGCCTTTGCCCTCTCCAAGTTGTGCTGGAAGCAGATGTTAATATTTTATACACAATTTTCCTTAACCCATAATTGGCAATAAAGACAAAATAATGTAATGTTTCAAGATTCCTCAGTATTAACTAATTAAACCAGCAGCAGGCCTCGAGCATGGGACAATGGCAAACTTTCAGATGAATTAATTTTATGGAAGACCAGCTGAGTAATTGGACTCCAATTACAGGCTGTTTAGCTCCCTCATCACCTTCACATATAATTAAATTCAATTGGTTGATACAGCTTCTATTTTTATGAGGGCACTTACAAGCTTTTTGAACCCCACTGTGACTTTGGATCTAGGCCAATCAATTATTACTCATTTCTCTTTCAAATGGAAATTCTCTAGATTAGTCATATCTTCTATAATGCACTGCTGGCATTTAAAAGGTCTGTCTACAGCACACTGCAGCTGAGAAATGGACGAAGAGAAATGTTTATGGATATTTTTGTTCTACAAACAATATAGAGGATGCAACTGTATATTTATCGTTGATTTTGATGAACAAAGGATAAGTGTTTTTACGAACTGTCTTGAGAGATAGGATGCTACATCTCTTGAGAGATATGGAACACAGTGCATCATTATATTTGCAAATGCCATGCTTATTCATGTTACAAATAATTACTGAAATTGCTCATTAGATCTAAAATTGTCTTTATTGACATGTAAAAAGTAAGTCATTATGTATAGCTAGCTGCAAATCCCTTAGTAGTCCTGTTTTCCTTCTTTAATTCCTTTTCAAATTAAATTAAAACATTGTTACTAATTAAAACAAAAAACTAAAACCCAAGAAACCCTAAATTACCGCTTATCCAGAGAAAAAATTTACAACCCCTAATCCATAGGTTGTTAAATAGTTTGCCTAAAAGAAAGAAAAAACATTTCTATTTTGAGAATGTTAGAACTTTTTCTATCATCTTAAAGCACTTGGCTTTGAATTAGTCCATATTTTTAACTGCAAACAGAACATGAATTAAGTACAAGTACACTTGTAGCATTTCACCCATAACTAGTCTATAAGGAGATTAAACAAATGGCTAGAACTGATATGGCACTTTTTGCCTATTCTTAGTATGTTGCTTCCAGTGTGTTTATTTCCAAAGAGAGCAATATATCATCGTTAATAAAACAGGAAGCAGGGAAGCAATAGTGGTATCAGTGATCTTTTCCAGCTCTACTGAGTAATCAATAAAGAAAAAGGCAGTGTCAAATATGAAATATTACTTTTCTTTAGACCTTTCAGTTAGGGAAATATCAAACCTATTTCTTCAACCCCTAAACTCTTGAATTTGAATACAAGCCATTGATTAGCTATGTAAAAGATGACGTTGAGACAGGCCAAATTACAACAAAGTCTCTATGAAACTGTATTACTACTGATTGACTAGCAGAAGAGAACATTAATAATTAATGGGTTTGTAATAAATACCAGAGAAATAGTGCTCACTACGTTCTCTTTTGGGGTTTTGTTTCCCACAAGAGCAGAAAACTCACCTCTACAAACAGCTGGGAGTTCTTGTCTTTGGCTTTTTTTTCCTGTTCCTCCCACAGAATTCAGATAGTATACATTAGAAAGTGGTTACTTCAGATCATCACTGCTTAATTTTGATTTTTTTCCTGATTATTCTGTAACTGAAAAAAGACATCCATATCCTGAAAAAAACCCCTTCCACCTTTTGTACCACCTTTGTTCCACCTTTTGTACAGGCATATGATATATATGATATACAGTAAAAATATTCCTGAAGAAAATATCTTTCATTGTTTTACATAAATGTGACCATCATATTAGATGTTATCAAAATATGTTATTAATGCTTGTTGACTTTATTATTTTAGAATCAAGCAAAGGTGGTAGACATGTTAAAATCATGTAAAGTCCAGGTTTGTCTTCTTTTTGTTTTGCTTGCTTCCTTGTTTGCTTTTCTTTCTGAATATCTAAGGATCCACTTTGAAAGAAATTAAGGAGTTCATGTATCGAATAATATGTTGATTTTTTTCCTGCAAGAATAAATGTTTAATTAGTACCACTATTAATTTTGTAAACAAAGGTAGAAAAAATATTTCCTACATGCCTCCTGTTTCAGGAGCATCACAGATGCTGTCATTCAGATTAAACAGGCTCTGATGATGTGTTTAGTGCCCCCTGTCTAACATATCATCCATTAATCCAGTTGGTCCCCTTAAAGTCACCACAGGTTCATTAATACTTTATTTCTGCTAAGAAGACACAGCATTTATGCAATAAAGAACATAACTAATAAGATAGTATGGACCATTGCATGTTTGGGAGAGAGAACAAAATTAGTAGTGCTGTCACAGACCTAATATCAACTCATTTGAGGTGGCAGTCAGGAAAGAAAACTCTCCAGATAATATTTTTTTCCAAAGGCTAGATGCTTTAAATCACAGTGTTCATTAGACTTAGTCATCATTTCATTGTTTTGCTTCATCAAGTCTCTTGTTCCACGTGTTTTGAAACACTTTTTTCTCCCTAGGTGGGTTAACTGAGATCAGAATGCACAATTGGCACTTCTTGCAGAGACAAAGTCAGAATCGATTAGGTTTAGAAGACAAACAGCACAGAGGGAAGGAAAGACCTCATTCAGGGTATAATTTTACAAGATTTGTTATTCGTAAGTGAACAGCCACCTTTTCATGGATTTCTTTCTGAATAATGACAAGAATTAAAAAGAGAGTAAGTTAGTTTCACCAGTACACTTTCTCAGGAAATATAAGCAGGTATTAGAGGTTTAATGAAAACACCACCAGTGCCACAGAGAGAAAAAACAAAAGCCCAGGAGGAGCATTTCCCACTATTTTTAGAGGTGAATTTTCTGCTCTTTTGGGAAATTAAACCCAAAATGTTCAAGATCTAGCTCAGGCATGTATTGAGTAAACCATAACCTAATTAATTGTCCTCCTGCCAACCAGAGTTTTTTTGCGTATCTTTTTTCCCCTTTCTTTCCCTAGCTCATGATTGAGAGCATACTCTGCATTTTGAGAAACACCTTTAAATATAAGACAAAAAAGTTTCAAACCAGAAAGGCAAATTCCTTGCCTCCAGATGTGGTTTCTTTGGAGGTTAATCAACAGACATATTGTTCCTTTAATAGGATTGCTGATCTTAAATGTTGACTGCCATTCCGCACAGCTTTGAACATTGCTAAATGAAGAAAACCTAAACAAGAAGAGAAGAGAATCAAAAAGTGAATGAAACATGCCTAGTCTGTTTATTTAGAAGCACATAGCTTTCTGTTATGCAAATGAAAGGCACTTAGGTATGAGGAGGAAACCTCATAATGAATAGCTTTTAAATTTAATCCCTGCAATACAGTGTGTTGGCAATGCAGCATGTTTCTTCTGCGGCTTCGAAGACACTTTAACTCCTAATCGTTGATACCATCAGTGTTCCCCTCCAAAAACATTCCTCATATACAGTACAACAAAGAGCAGTGTGTGCCCGTGGCCTGAGCTTAACAAAGTGCATTGAGAAGGACGGCTTCCTGGGCAGAAAAGCACATCAATAACACAGTGGGAAGTGGCACCAACAGGAGGTAAACACGGGTCAGTCAGGGAAAGCTTAGTAGGTGGTGGGGCACAGATCTTCACACACAATGAAGGGAATGACATCAGAGAGATTCATCTTTCTCTGTGCTTGAATTCTCAGTTATTAACTAAGGCATAACATCATACAGGACAACAAAGGCACAGAATCAGACAGTTTTTGACTGCCTCACAGATGGCACTTAAATGTAGATTTCAGTGCTGCTGAGAGCATGACTGTGGCAATTGTGTTAGCTGAGCTGTTCAGCTCAGGGAAAACAAAACAAAACAAAAAAAATGATGCATTAATGTTCTGGTTAAGTAAATATTATTCAGACATGTAAGCCACTAGGCTTACCCAGTTCTCTGTCATTATTTATTAGGTACATGTGAATGGTATATAAGAGTTTCAAATTCCCAAGCATAATTTTTCTGTCAAGGACTGGCAAAAAAAAAAAAAAAATAGTTGTTCTATGTATGTAGCTGCTTATATTTTATAGCAGAGCAGGAAATATTTTTTTTTAATTTATTTTAGCTAGATTTAGGAAGAGATGAGTCTTCTTTACAAAAGAGGCTTTTCTTTTCCATGCCGCATTAAAGAGTATTCATCTGTAACTCTTTTTATCTCTGACCTTTTTCCTAATAGGGAAATTGTTAAGGAATAGGGAAGAATTTAAATGCCACTCATATCAGATAGGAAGATGATTTTTACATGCTGCTTTGATTATGAAGAGTGTTTATTTATGGAACTGTTCACAGATTTTTAATGCACTATCTTGATTTTGATTAGTGCTTTATACTGCAATTTTTAATTTTGCTCTCAAAATTTAGACAAGAGATTTATGTGCATGAAACTTTTTGCAGTTTTTTTTAAAGGTTTTGTAAATGCCAATTATTCTTTATTACGGTGGTATCTAAACTTTTTTGACTGTGCAACAATGTAAAAAAAATTCTAAGCATGCACTGCCAATATATGCACATTTGCATTTTTCTTTATAATTTGTTTGTATGTACTACTATCCTAGCATATTATAGACATTATAAATCATGCACAAAATGAAGTATTAAAAATGAGACACAGACGTAATCTGCTGTTTTAGAAAATATACATTATTTAATAATGATAAAAAAAATTCATCCTCCTGCACCTCTGTGGAATTTATGTGCACTCCATTGGGTGCACACACACCACTTTGGAGAATACTTGCTTGTTAACAATTTGCCATCTAATAATTACTAATTATAAAAATCTAAAACTCACTACAGAAGGAATATCTTAGAACAAAATATATAGCAGCTGTATTAATTTATCCAAACTTAAGGGTTTTTTCCCAATTTTTGAAGTACTAATTTAGTGGAACTTCCTGCAGACCCTAATTGACTTCCCAATGAGACCTTTGTCCAAATTAGATATCCATAACCGCAAAAGGCTATGATTTTGCAGGAATGGAAAACTAACATGGAAGAAACTATGAGGTACATGCTGGAAAATGTGTTACTTAATTCTCAGCTTTGTTATAGCTCCAGTAGTATAGTAAAAAGAGAAGTTGAAATAAATTTCCAGGCCTAGACTGTAAATCTGAAATTAGGCCACCTGCATAAGAAATCTTAGCTATCTAGAATGTCAGTGAGTCAAACTTTTGCTCAGATCAGCAGCATATGCTTTTCCAAGTGCTTTCACTTACGAGAATAAATGAGTTTGTTTATCCAAAAAGTTCAGGAAATTAACTAATTTATTTGATATGGATTGTCAAATGACCATAATCCAGTACTGACACTGGAGATCTGAGCTATTTTATGAAACAGACCAAAGGGTAGAAACCTACTTAATGGAGGCTGTTACATTGTAGTGATGGCTTTTGCCAAGTGAGAAAAGTCCATGCCTGAATGTATTAGAAAAAGAGCTGCACTTATCAAAAGTAATGGTAAAAAAAGAGAATACAATCCTCTTGTGTTTTATATTTCTTTTGTATATCTATTAAGTAAGTGTGGCTATTATTTGAACAAAAAGGACATATAGAGATGGTGCAATAAGGAACCACCACAAAGAAAGCTCCCTGCTGGAATCATGGGGCTATGAGAACTAAGTTTTGTAGTTCAGAGCCCCATTAAGGTGGATGTGTCAATTTGCTATTTTTTTCATATTTTGATTTTAAATATTCACAGCTGAAAGAGATGAGAACACTTAGAAGAAAAAAAGAACACATAAAGGTCAGGAGGAGGAAAGAATTAAACACCTAATAGGAATTTCTAAATTTGGAAACCTATGTTGTTTATATAGCCAATGGAATTTTACTGGATTGATTTAGAGTAAAGTTGGAAATCAGTCTCTGGAGGATATAAATAAAGAGCCTAATTAAGGCACCCACACTGATATTTTTATCTTGTGCTACTCTTGCTCCTCTTTTAGGCTGACCATTATAAGTAACTTTATAAAACCATTGATTTCTCATTTCTAAATAGCAGGTTGCTTTGAATATTTCATGGTTCATGGATGTTCAGAAAAACCAGCCAAGGGTAAGTAAGATCTGGGATTAAAAATGCAATGCATTGTTTAAGGAAAGTTAATGGAACTAAAATGGTAATATCTTCCCTGAAAATATCTTATGGGTTCTGATTACCTCCTCTGAAAATATCTTTGTCAGTCTTTATGTTTCAAATACAGAGGGTATTCAAAATTAGTTTGCATTGGAAATATTTTCTGTTATGTATTGATTGAGAAATTATTTTAGATGTGAAAAGTAAGCAAAAAATGGTGTTTTGCTGCATTGTAGAAGAAAAGAATCCCAGAAATTTCAAGAAAAGAGGAAAAGGTTTTATCTCAATGAGCTTCAATAATATAAGAACTGATGGCTGTTTAAACACACTAATACCTGCAATTTTTACTTGAAATGTCTATGACAGCAACATGTAGGATAGATAGATTTAGCAAGGACATAAAATGGAGACATGGAATTACCATCTCCATGAGATTCTGCATGAACTGCAATCAATCAGCAACAACAGGTCAAAGCTGCAGCATGTTCTCTTTGTCTATGCAAAGATATACTTCTGTTGCTATCACCTTAAACCTCTTTTCTCCATCTATGGTTTTATTTTATCCTTATATTTCATCTATTCATTATCAACATAATATTTCTGGAGAATGGAGACTGCATTTTTTAAACTAGAAATCTGGATACAGCCCTAAGGGCTGAATAGGGCCTCTGATTATTCTTGTGATGCATGCAAATAAAGAAAAGCACAACATGCTTTCTTCAAGGTTAAGCTGTTAAGTTTCCACAGGCATAATTTCACATATAGGTGGGGATGTTTTAAAATTGAATGATTTTACAAGACACAGAAGTGATTGTGGGAAACCCAAATGTCATCTTGGGTTTCCATGCAGCAGCTTACCCCTGTTACCAGCATGGTCACATTTCTGTCTCCTCAGTAAAGTACCTGGTATCATGGTACTAGGTGAGTCCTGTTTAACCATAAAATGTTTATGCAAAGGCAGGAAAAAGGTCCCACTGGCTACATAAAATTCTGTTAAATAAAATAATATCTTATTTGTAGTAAGTGGGAGGTATGATTTCATGGACTAACTAGCAACTTTGCCAAAGCAAAGAATATGAGTGACTGAGGAAAAAGATGTTAATAGATTTTTTCATTTATCAACAAAATCATAATAAGGTTGTCCAGAAAAATGTAAGCCAGTTGAAGGAAAAAGTGCTAGATTTTTTTCAATTATATTTCCCCCACCTTTTCCTCTATTCTCTTCCCACCATAGGAACTTGTTCATGATAAGATTGGACAGATGCTTCTAAAGAAAGATTTTTTATTTATCAGTTTTGGTAGAACATTGCAAAAAAGTGGATTTACAAAAATCAAATACTCTTTTTAAATCTAATCAGACCTTTTTTTTGTCTGCAAATCTTTCATTTTAACTTGTGGAAGCAGGTAGCAAAGTCTGCTTAATGACAGAAAATTATTGATAATTGTGAAATCTAAATGTGGCTGCAAATTCTTGTGCAAAGACCAGACAGTACTGAACAAGAAGGTCATCAAATGAAGAGGTGACAAATTTATAAATGAAATTACTCTTACATTAAATAATAAATAAAAATAATACTAACAATCTTTGTAGAATATGGGGCTCCTAATAAATTATTTCTAATTGCATAGAAGTTCTGGGAGTCATTTCAGATCTCTGAAACTGCCAGCAATGCTTGGAAAAACACCTTGTAGAAATGCCAGAAGAATGCCAAGTATGATCAGCTATTTGAGGGAAGACTAAATAGATTAAAATTTTTTGTTTAATCAAGAACAACTGAAGAAAGAAAGCAATGCATTAATAGTTTCTTTTTAAAAAAAGGATTCCAGACATTATTAATTTTATGGAGAACTAAAATCTAGAACTCATTGACACCAAGTGACACAAGGGATGTTGAGTATAGGCAGGTGTGGGCAGCACAATACAGAGCAGATAGAGCCACTCATCTGTACATTAAAATGGTGTGATCCATATTCAGTGTTCACTAAAATATCCAAGGATATTATCTACCAGAGGCTGAGAGAGTTAGTAATTTTCCTCTCTGCTTTTCTTTCTTTCTTAATTGTTTGCTTGGTTTTGTTTTTTGGTTTTTGTTAGGTTTTTGTTTGTTTTGTTTTGTTTTATGTATCTCTTACTGATCATTAACATCAGAAATATGATGCTTACTTGGGGGGATCCTTGTTCTGACCAAGCATGTCTGTTCTTATCCTATTTAGATTTTTTTGCATAGTATTTTGAATTTCAAAAAAAAAAAAAAAAAAAAAAAAATCAGAATGAAATCAGAAAAACATATGTAAAATACATTTTTCTACACCATTTCTGCCTTACCTGCCTCTTCCATGTTTACAAAAATACTTAAGTTTAGATTGACTCAGTATTTTCTATTTTTTGTTCAAACTTTTCCACTCAGACTAATTTCATAATCACTTTGATGTATAAATACAGATGCATGCACTTTGGACATAATGTGTATGCCTATGAATGTGTATTTATAGATTATATGAATGTGTGCATGAAAATAGGTTTGACTTTACTGTTAGTGAAATATCTTTTAAATAGATAGATATCATGGATAGTCAAAATAAGCCTGCAACATTTCTAAAGAAACTCAATTTGAAAGAAAATTAAACTCATGTTTGTGAATAAGAATTAAGCTGAGCTATAAATTCATATTTAATGCTAAAAAATATTAAAATCCATGTGCCATTAATTGCATTACATTTTCAGGTTAGAGTTGCTGACATTTTGCGTTAAAGATTTCTAAAATTCCTTTTCTATGAAGCTCAAAAAACAAGCCAGAAATTCTCTGGATTCATCACAGCTTATCATATTACAGCACCTTTCTGGAATCCAAAACATGGTTTGGCTTTAATATTTGGTGTTAACATTTCAAATTTAGTGTTTTGGAAAAATCCAAGCTAGTTTTATCTTCCAGTGCAACAGTATATTTGCCACTGAATCTTTCAGAATTACCACCCTCTCCAACACTGATTCATTTCAAAGAATGTAATTTTCAAAAGTCTAATGCATTAATAATGCAGTTTTCAGGAAGTACTTTCCTTTTAGAATGATATTTCTGGGACTGCTACAGTATTTTATTGCAGTAATTGCAGGTTAAGGCTGTGAGAGGAGGAGGGGAGTACCCTATAGAGAGATAACATTTCACTAATAAAGAAAAATACTACAATATCTTTTCACAAAAAACTTTACCACAGGTGCGTTTTCTGTTAAGAGAACATATACTTCCAAATTAGAACCATACAATTTTCTTGTATCCATAAAATTATACTTGTTAGTCTTGGCATCTATGACTTTAAAGTAAATATGCTTCTCAGAAATACTAGAGGGTAGCTGGTGGTTCTGGAAAAAGTAAAACATCAAGGGAACTTTCAACTTAATATATATTGGCACCTCATGACATTTTAGGCAGCACTGCTTATTCAAGGAGGTAAGGAGATTTTGAAAGACCATTTAGCAAAAATCAGACTGGTGGTGGATTTATAAATACACTACATTATAACTGTCTAACAGAAAGATAGAAATAATATCCCATTTGCCATCAAAGCTGCTCCAAGATAGAGAAAAAAGAACAATTCTGTCTGGGTATGGTGAGTTTAATTTTGACAAATTCTCAGAGCTCATCAGATTGCCAAATGACATTGAGAAAGAACAGATACAACCCCTTCCTACCCCTCCTTTCCCTTCTTGGTTCCTTGACATATTGGACCTTTTCCATCAGTCAATTACACTGCAAAACATTGTTGTCGTTGGCAATACTCTCAAAGGGAAGGATTAAACAATTTGGGTTCAGAAGCATGTTGCACTGTAAAAATCAGACTTCCATGAAGCTTTTGCCTTTCAATATTTAGGGTGCTCAGACACCCCTGGAGATTGAGCTCAATAATTTAATTCACTAATAAGAGGATGTGGAGTCAGACCTAACTGGACCGACATCTGTTGCAACATCAATTTGGAATTCTTTTTGCATATTAAACAGTTCAGGGGAAGTAAAACTAAGGGGTGTTGGGATCTAAAAGCTGAAATAACTACAAATGGGCTCTTTTTTTTTTTACTAACTAAGTTTATCTTGTGTATTATTTCATACTTTCTATACTTCTTACTTTCTAGACACATTTTGACTGTCATGGAGATAACAAAACTATCAGCTGGAATGAAGAAGTAGTATTAACATTTTACCAGTTATTGAATTTTTAGTTATTAAATCAAAATGCATTTGCATTACTAGAGATATTTCACCAAAGCAATGTCTTTTAGAGAAAAGCCTAATGTTCATGTTATTTTTTTTTTTTTTTTCTTTTCAATTCCTTCTCCCTGGAAGACAAAGCAAATTGTTTCAGCTCATTTTATTTTGCTTTGTAAGCATTATCTTCCCACTGCTTTAACAGAAATGGACAAAGAATTTTCTTGAAAACATATTTGGAGTAGAGACAAATATGATAATGTATTTTGCTACACTTTTTTTTTTAGGTTTTACATAATTATAAATAGCAACTACATGTATCAGAAAATTCACATATTAAGAGATTCATTTCCACTGACATCATCACACAGTTGATTTTATGCCTTGTGTTAATAATTTTACAAAAATTTTACAACAAACAATTTGCAATTAGTGTTTTCCAGAATCCTTATCCATAAGTCCCCTCAAAGTTTCAGTTTATGACTTTTAATGACAAGGACTTAACGACACAAAAAATTTAGGTCAGAGTTGAAACCTGGAAGAATTTGTAAGTTCAGAGCAGATTTTCAAGGGACAGTCTCCTCTGTTGTGCCAAAATTCCTCTCCCAGCAGTGGATTGATTATACCCTGCTGAATAAGAGTGTCTCTTTTTATTGTCAAGTCCATGAAAAGCAGCAGACGCATTTCAAAACCAGGGGATAAAGGAATGAAAAAGAGGAAAAAAAGAAGGAAAAGCCTCCATTAGATCTCATATACAATACTTCTGTTTTTCTTTCATCATGCATTATATAATTATTTTTGTTTACTCTTCTGGATTATTTTTGAAGAAGAAGTGTGAAGGAATAGCTGCTAGCAAATAAAATCCAGTCTAAAATGCATTTAACCTCTGGAATCATAACACCAAGTGAAATACATCCTTATTTTACCTTGATAACATGAGAAAAAAGTTCATGTAAAGAAATCTTTCCAAACTACAATCAAGAAAAATAGTAAAATAGAGAATTTGAAGAGGATCACTGAAACAGCTTCTCTGTTGAGTCATCTTGTAGGCAGTGGGGTACTTTGAGACATTTAAATACTGCTATTTATTTAACTATATTGCATTGTGTGCTTTTTGGTTGGCTGTTTTGGTCTGGTTGTCAGTTTGCGAGGTTTTGTTTGTCTGTTTTCCTTACAAGGAAGCAAAATATCTTTTCTAAATATGCATTCATTTATATTCGGAGCCTCTCTTTTCTGTATGGTCAGTCCAAAATTATTCAGTGTCTCTTTTCAGAAGTTTGATCTGGAAATTCTGCTAAAATTTTGTCCTATATGAAAGACAAGAAAAAGATGAATGGGGAGACATTTGGTAAACCAATACTGGTAATTTTTTTTTACAATAATGTGTAGAATACTGCGAACTTTTGCCCTAAATAACTGAAGACAAAGATTTGAAATGTGTCATAATCCTTTTTTTTTTTTTTTTAACCAAAACGGCTGCTATAATTAGAAAAAACACAAATATATTAGGAAATGGAACAAAAAGGAGATTCACTCACTGAAGGATAGTCAGAGAGTATATTTTGTACTTGACTACAGAATGTTATTATTTTAAATCAGGATAAATTTCTCATGTGATATGATCACTATTTAATATATTTTTTTCTAATGTCATGCCTGTGCTATAACACTGAGCAAGCTATATTGGTGTGGAGACCTACAGCTGTAATTGCCAAAAAGCCATAGGAAGGCAAGATCATGGTCAATGTTACAGTGCAGTCAACTTCTGAAAGAGGATTTTTTTTCTTTTAATGTTCCTGACAGTTTAATTCCACTCCTTTAGGTTTTAGTAATTTTTATTCTAGTGTTGTCACTTGTGAAAAGGTTCTTTACTCTGATACAAGTTAGTACACGGCTGAGAGGATTGGTTCAAATTCACTACTGAGGCAACTCTGTTAATTTCAAAGGAGATAAATTGCAAATTAATTTGTCTAATGAAGATTTGCTCAACATCAATTACCAAAAATAAAATATTTCCATAATTATAGATCCTGTTTTCTTTGAAAAACTATTTGAATAATATAGAAAAATCGTAACATATTTGAAAGAAAAAACATGTATAAATAACATACGCACACATCCTTTCCAATGCCCCTATATTTAATTTTTGCTTACAGTAATTGACAGCAGACTTCAGGATTACTCTTGAAGCTTGAAACTATGTTTCTCATTAATCAGGGTAAGAGCACTGGTCCATGAACTTCTCTACTACTTAATTCCTCCTTGCTTTTTTTTTCTGTTTTGGCCTGTGCTATCCAGGCACAGTATGGGAGAAAGCAAGGTCAGGCATTGTCCATCACAGCCTGTGTGTGCCAGACCACCCCACTCTGAGGGGAGAAGAGAGAATGCCTTCAGGACCAGAGAAAAGGCACCCTTGTCCATCTTTCATATTAGTAAACATGATATTTATGGCCATGGAGAATGACCACTGGATACAAGTCTGCTCATCATTAGCAAAGGTCAGTTTAATGCTGCCATGATGCCTAAAATTATTTTATAAAAAATATTCTCTCATGTTCACTGATGGTGGTTGTGAAAGCTACCTTAGGTTTTCCAGTTTGCCTTCCTTTTACTTTCTTTTACAGAATTTTGATGGGCTAATAGTAAAGTTTGAGCTCACAGCTACTTATTTGGCTTTCTGAGAGTGATTGTCCTTTGTTTAAAAAAGAATCTTAATTGGTGATAGAATATATACCTACAATATGTTCTCAGTCTGTTCACACATAACAGTGTGTATGTCCTGGAGAAATGTAAATGACAGAACCTCTGTTTCAGTAAAATAATTACTGTCTTCACAAAGGTTGGTAAATGTAAAACTCAGTACAAATGATGATAGTTATTCCTACTATTATTTGCTTCGAAAGCACATAGTATATGTCATTAGGTACTTAGAGAGAAAGTTATATTGCATGTTCAGATTAGAAGAAAGAAGCAAAATTTTCTTTTAGCTCTTTCTTGACTATCCTAAATTCAGACCTCCATTAGTAGATATTTGCTGGTTGTTTATGTATTGGCTAAAAAGGGAAGATGGACAAAAATATTGCTGGAATTAAAATTCTATTTCTTGACTGATGCAACTGAGATAATCTTGATCAACAAATCCCTGTATTCGCTTTAAAAGAAATGAGAGGAAAAAAGTATTGTCTCAGAAAAGTAACTTCTTCTCTCAGTTGATCTGATACATAGATTGTTCATGAACATTTCCTAAGAAATTTTGTTTGCTTTTGAAAAAAAAAAAAGTGAGCTTTGGTAAACACCTGTTATTCTTTGCAGACAGGTAATGTGTTTTGTGGATTATATTTCTACTGTAGTGATGTAAACAATTGATCCCTCTCAGATCTGCTCAATGAGGTACAAAGCTTTATTTAAAATTACTGCCATTGTGTATCAACAGGCTTTCCCTGTCTTTGTTATGTTGTTGCCTCTAATTTTGTGACATTGATTTCAGAAATGCATGGGCCTTCTCCCAGAATCATAGATCCAAAAATTGGAAAAGGTCTTTAAGATCATCAAGTCCAGGTGTAAACACTACACTGCCAAGTTCAGCATTGCCACTGACTTTAATTTCATTTGTCCCATTACCCTTCCTTGAGAGTCTCGCCTTCTAGAACAGCCCTCACAGAATCATGGAATAAGCTGAGTTGGAAGGACCTACAAGGATCATGGAGTCCAACCCCTGGCCCTGCTCAGAACAGCCCCAAAAGTCATCCCACACACCCAAGAACATTGTCTAAATGTTTCTTGAACTCTGCCAGGCTGGTGCTGTGACCACTTCTCTGGGGAGCCTCCTCCAGTGCACAGCCACCCTCTAGGTCAAGTACATTTCTAATATCTAAACTAAACCTCCCCTGACAGAACTTTGGGACCCCCCCCTCACTGGTCCTGTCTCTGGTCACCACAGAGAAGAGATCAGTGCCTGCCCCTCCCACGCCCTGGTCAAGGAAGTTGTAGGACTGCAATGAGGTCTCTCCTAAGTCTCCTCTTCTCCAGGCTGAACAGCCCAAGTGACCTCAGCTGCTCCTCATACATTTTCCCCTCAAGGTCCTTCACCATCTTCACTGCCCTCCTCTGGACACTCTCTAATAGTTTAACATCTCTCTGATATTGTGGCACCCAAAACTGCACACAATATTCAAGGGGAGGCAGAACAGAGCAGAGCAGAGCAGAGCAAGACAATCCCCTCCCTTACCTGGCTGGTGATGTTGTGCCTGATGAACCCCAGGACAGGGTTGGCCCTCCTGGCTTGCCAGGGCACTGCTGGCTCATAACATGTGCACTACTGTCATGGGCACAGAATAACGATATCAAAGCTGCTGTTAAAGTTGCAGTTTTATGGGAGTAAAACTAGCAATAACTATATTTTCATAATAAAAATATGCTTAATCTTTTAATCTTGCATATCGTCTATGAATTAATATTTTAAATGACTCACTGGAGAAAGTATTGCAGTAGTTTTATATTGATAGCACTGGCAACTTCTCTCCTTTTAATAATAAAGATGGTTAAAGATACATGTAACAGCTGCTATAGATATTCTGTAAAATTTAATCAGATTTGACAAAAAAACCTATTGCTCTACTGAATAAAATGAAAATATAGATATGATGATTTCAGCATGAACATGACATGGAGTTTTATACCTCTATCTCACCACAAATAAAAAGCTGTCAAATGTTTTTCTGTGTCTGAATAAGTCTCAGGCATAGATGAGAGCAAGCTGGCCAAGTCTCATACAATTCAGATTTAAATGATTAGTGTGGGATGTGGAAAGCAACAGGAGGCTTTGGATGAGGTTATATCATCTCCTCTGCTTTGAGTGTATGTGCCTGGTTTTTGTTTATGAAGTTCTCAACATAGGGATCTGATTAGATTTGCAGTTTCTTCTAGATGATCAAACAGCACAATAGTACTAAGCCTTCTTGCTCCACCTGCATCTGGTTAAGAGCTTGTGTGATTTCCTCTCTGAGCAGAGTCCTTCTCTGGTGACTTAAAATTTTGTTACCATAATGGTGGAATACAGCAAAAATAGGAGGACACCTTAAATTAATGATGAGGATATAAGTGGCAGAATACAGCTGCCCATTGGATAGAAATGAGCAATTTATAGTGAACAAAATGATGTTTGTATGTAAGGATATATATATTGATGGCCACTTGACTATGTTGTATTCTGATGTCAGTTTTGACTTTAAAAATGTCCCGCTAATCTGGCAATGATCCATATGGGACACATTCTCTCTCAGTTCAGTGCTCAGCCAAATAAATGACAGAAGTATGGTCTGGAGTTCAAGGATATTTGTATCTGGATTGGCCTGAAATAATCAGGTATTTTACTTTTCAGTTTTGTAATTAAAGTTTTATAACACATATTTATAATTTAATGCACATGTACTGATTTTGGCTGAGATAGAGTTAATTTTTTTCCCAGGAACTTGTATGGTGTTATGTTTTGTATTTGTGATGAAAAGACTGTTGATAACAGAGGGATGTTTTAGCTGTTGTTGAGTGTCAGTGACACAGAGTCAAGAAATTTTCTGCCTCTCACTCCACCCCATCAGTGAGCAGGCTGGGGTGCACAAGGAGTTGGGATGGGGCACAGCTGAGACAGCTAAAATGGCCAAAGGATGTTGTTCTTCATCCCATACCATATAGTGTCACACTCAGCATGTAATACCAGGAAAAGAAGAAAGGGGACATTTGGAGTGATGGCATTTATCTTCTCAGGTCACTACTATGTGTGGTGGATCCCTGATTTCCTGGAGGTGGCTGAACACCTGCTTGACTGTGGGAAGTAACAAAGGAATTCCTTCTTTTGCTTTGCCTGTAGCTGTCTGCAAAAGCAGCTTTTGCTTTACCTATTAAACTCTATTTCAACCCATGAGTTTTCCCACTTGCACACTTCTGAGTCTCTTCTCATCATAGCAGTGGGGAATGAGTGAGGAGTTCTGTAGGGCTGAGATGCTGACTGGTTAAAAAATGACAGTAGTCTATATACGATAGTAAATGTGTCACTTGTCTGGCTTTTAAAATGTATTCATGCTGTATTTTTTTAACCTATACTAACTTAATAGTAAACACAGCAGAATAAAATAAGGTCACTTATATTTAATTTCATTTGCTTTTAGAGCTGAGTGAAACTATTCTAAGTTTCCACATTATTGTCTTCCTCCAGTTCCCTTTGTCTGTGTTTAATATTTGCTTAATATTGGAAAATTATAGAGTTTTTAATAGTACCTACACATCTGATATCAACAGATTAATCTACCCTTGAGTCAGGGGGACAAGGCAGAGGTAGGTCCTTCAAATGATGCAAACCACTGGCAAATTTAGGCAAATCTTGTCCCCAAAATAATGAATTTTACATTGTATAAGCACAAGCTTAAGAAAATAGATGTAGAGTGAATTGAATTTTAATTTGAATTCAGAAATGTGCCTTAGAAGATGCTCCTTGTATACACAGGGCTTCTTTTACACTTACTCTTTGCACTCATAGATGTTGACTTTATTTCTGTGGAGTTCCCCTATCTCAGGTAAGTAATATATCTACTTTTGCATAGCCTGGCATCTAGTGATTGTGTCTTTTGACTAAGGACTAACTAAAATATAGATTGTTTTGATCATTCAATCTCTGTATCACACCTAAACCATGTAAGTATCTACTCTTTTGTTCATTTCTAAAGCATAAAACCTATTCCAGTTGCAATTTTGGAGCATCCCAACACCTGGAGCTTGCTGGGCACCCTTCAAAAAATATGTTACTTCAAGTTCTTACTCTGTGTTGATCATTCATTGTACAGGAGGCAAGTATGGATCTCCTATACCTGAGACACTTCAGCAAGGAAAATGGAGGCACATAGAGAAATTCAGGCTCAGAGAAATGTACAATATGAGGGCAACCTGTCCCTTATGTCTCACTCTTCTTTTGGATATGACTTTAAATAAATTATATTTATTATGCTCACTGTATAATTCAATATAATTTAAAGCTCATCATGTTTCGTGTTGTTGGTGTCAGTTCCATACTCTTCTAATTAAGAGCTGTGATGTGAAAATTCTGTTGGGATTATAATTCATTTTTGAGGTATTATTTAAGAATTTTCAGAGGGTTATTTTTTATTTTTATTGATAATTTCATACAGAAAGCAAAACCAAACTTTTCTGCTTGCTAGGGCATAAAAATTGGGTCATTATGCCATTTCCCCACTGGTTATCAGCTGTGCAGCCACTAAGTCAGTTAGAAGATGCTACCCTAGCACTAAAAATTGCAATTTGGCAAAAAAAAGTTAAGCATTGAAAGCTTTTGAGAGAATTGCCTTGGATAAAAAAAGTACTTTTGGAAGTTTTGACTAACTAAGCAGCAATATAATTATGTGGTCCTTACAGGAGATATCAAAAGCAAACAAATGCAGTAGTTTTATGGCTTTGTTTTGGTTTGGTTTTGCTTGGTTTTTATCATGTTGTGTTTTGTTGTTTTGTATTTTGTTGCTTTTTTTTTTTATTTCATGGAGAGAACAGACACTTGAGAACTGGCTGCAGATTTATTCAATTTAAAGAATAATGAGCATCATGTATCAGGTACTGGAAATAAGAAATGTGCTGCAGCTGGAAATATGAGTCTGTTAATTCACATAAGTACTGCTACTTAGACAGAGGGTTTTCTTTCTGTTGCATAGAAAATGGTTTTGCTTTCATAATTTCTTGGCAAGGAGTCTAATTGTAATTGTTGCCAGATGGGTGGTCTCAGGTGAGTTTAAAATAGGCAGCCTTCAAGCAACACTAATAATCTGACCTTCTCTTTGGGAAAATTTCATTTATAGTCCATGTAGGAAGTTGGTTTCCACAAATAATATATTGGGGATAGAAGGAAACACCTCCCTCAGATTGTTGTAGGTTAGTAAGGCTAGAGTTACTCAGCTTAATAGCACTAATCTTCATTCACATCTGCTACACTGAACTATTTAGGGTCATTTGCAAAACCAAAGTTGTAATTGTCATCTTCCTGTAATCTGCCTGTCTAGCATAGCTGCAGAAATGGAATTGCAGTGATCTTAATTCTTTCTGCAGTGGATTGATACCAGTCAAAAACATCATATCCTTTAAATCTTGCTAGCATAGGCTCGCTTCTTAGTGAGCTTATTCCTGTGGAATAACTACACTTTCACATGAGAAAGGCCAATCTTTAATTATTTTATGGAGCATAAGTTTCAAATGAACTAAAGCAGCATTATCTACACATTTCAGCTACCTCAGATGTCTAACCAGTTTCCTGGCTACAGAGACATTATGAATTCTTCTACAATAAATCGTAGTTCCTATCACAGAATCTATTTTTTTTTCTGATAGCTGGTGAATTTGTGACCTCCCTGCAATAGTTGGAGCTGTAAACCACTGAATGGATAAATGATGCATAACAGTAGTTTCCTCATTTGTGACAGATGCAATAATGGCCTGGGCACATTTTTCGGGTAATATAAGTGAAAACTTTGTCCATTCTTCTACCCCAGAAGTTTCACTTTTTGGACTTTTCTGTAGAAGTAGCATATACTCTGGATTTTAAAAAGCCCTTAAAAATATATCCACAATGGATAGAGCAAAAAGTGTAAAACCGTATTTATCTTAATGGTAATATTAAAATAATTCTTATTTTTGGTTTCTCTTAGCATGTGATACATATTAATTGTCTAATATCAATAATATCTAATATCTAATATCAGGTGACTAAAATTTCTTTAGAAATTTTTTTAGGATAATTTATCTTTCAAGTTTTAAAATGTTTACTATGCTGGCAATGTTTTGAGCATTTTTATGTTTTCACACTTAATTTGTTTGACAGACAGATAAAGTCTTTTATCAATGACTGAAATATCTTCTGCTACTGTGAAAAGAACTAGTTGTATTGACATGTTTGAAATTAGGACTTAAGCAGAGTATTTAATTTGCACTGCTTATTGTCTTCGATTTACTTGTTTTCATATAGCATTTCTCTTGAAGGTTTTTGTGTTTGGGTTGGTTTTTGTAGGTTTTCTGGAGTTTTTTTTGACATTTAATTGAAGGAATTTTATAGTTGAAGAGATTTAATTTCTTTAGGCAACCTACAAGGTCTTCCCAGTTACCAGCCATAAATTCATGTCTGCTTCTGCCTTGACTCCATAAAGAGGCAAGGTCTTGATGTAGAACATCCTCTTTCCCATCTCTACGGAAAGAAAATCCAGGAAAGGGATCTGAAGAGATTTAGACAAAGTCTTGGCTTCCGTGGTATCCTTATTCAATGGCCTTAATCCTCGCAGGTAGGTTTGACATAAATACATTCTAATATTTGCTTTAAAATTAAATTTAAGATGTTTATCTGCCAGTGACCTTATTTACTGTATTTGGTACAGAGTGTAAGGACAAAAGATAGGTAGAAATTAATTTAACTTTAGTTTAAATGCCTGTTGACATTAAAGCCTGTCACACAGGGCCTCTTTTACTAGCAGGAGATACCAACAGGCATATAACCCCATGACGTTTTCCCTTCCTTGTCTGCATATAAAGGACAGGTCAGATAGTGAAGTTTATAACATAACCAAAGGAGTCCTACTTATCCAATAATTATTGTCCAATTATTATCCAATAACTATTTGTAGTTTTTCTGCAGATCGATCTATTTCAATTTAATTAGTTATTTCAATGTATAATTTTATATGTTATGTTTGGTTGGGGTTTTTTTCAATATACATTGAAAGAGATAAGTAAAACTATGGTAAGAAATGAACACCTAATAGTAGAGAATTTTAGAGCTCTAAAAATCCTAGAATAGCATCATCTGCTGCTGACTGTATTTAGGTAATGCTTGGGAATCCGAATGAGTTATGACCCATCTCAGTTATGTGGGGTGAGGTAGAGCTAAAGTATTTTCTTGTTCCAGTTGAGGTGGCAGTCTGTGTACTGAATGCAAGATGAAAATAGAGCACTGCATAGAGACCATGAGACAAACACTGCTTAGCAATATAGACTATGTTTTACTGCCCCAACTGCTGAGGGGCTTTGGTTTCTTTTATGCATCACAGCCAATAACAGCTTTAGGAAGAGAATTGATGGTGGATTACAAGTTAGCTCTAGGGGTCTTTTAAAGGAGATCCTTCCAGGCATGAAAGGAAGTATGAGAGTAAGCCTGAAATTGCTTGTTGCGAAATGTAGCAAGAGTGATGGAGGTGAGCAGGCTTGAGCTCATAGAAAACAGAAACTAGGTATGTAGTGTGAGGATTGGCCATTAGGGTACCTGTTAATAAAGAAAAATAGTGTATATTTGATGAGATAGAAAAATCAGTGGAAGGCCATAAAGGGAAGAGAAGTGAGCTAGGAAAATATTCCTTATGGTAGCATTCTGAATAGATTTGACTGAGGGAAGATCATCTCTCAAAGCTGAAAAGAAAGACTTTCCAGTAAGCAAGATATGAGATGATGAGGATCTTGGGAGAGATTTAACTGCACAGGCAGAGAGGATTATGGTATCTTATAGCTATTATGCAGAATGAATCAACAAAAATTAGATGTAGCTGGGCTATGAAGCTCTGGAGAGTAGACTGAGTCAAAGATGATGCTTATGTTATGGTCCTTGCTCTTATACTGAGCCTAATAGGTTCTTTATCATGAAATTTGTTGTTCATCACAATTTTAGAGTAATTGTGTAAAAATATTTCGGTAGAATAAGAAAAGGACAAATGTCTTTTTCAAAGTAGGAAGGGAAAACTGCTTAGAAGTGTGGACAGACTAAGGGAAAATCTGCTAAAATACCTGCCCTAAGTAAAACATATAATCATCTTCCATCATTTGTGACAATGGAGTTCTGAGACAACTAAGGGAAAAAAAAAACATGAACAATAATTCAACTTCATAAGTTCACTACAGCAGTTCAGCACTGACTTTGAGAATTTTTTTTTCTCTGTCATGTTCACTACCAGAAACATTCTATTAATTCCCTGTTCACAGTGTGCCTACTCATCCCAAGATGGAAAGCAGCTTACCTTTTCCACACACCAATTCACCTGGGTCCCTTAGACCCTGAAATATGCAGCATCATATAGAAAATTCTGTGCTTCCTTTTTCACTGACAATTTGGAATGCTTGTGAAATAATGTGGTCACTGAAGGTTACTTTAATGGGAGGCTGATTGAAAGTTGTCATCTAAAATGGTAAGACAATTCTAACTGTGGACAAAAATGAATACAGTTTTTTTTAGATATGAACAAACTCTGACTTGTTTTTCACTTTTTTCCCAAACTTTATCTATCAGTTTCACTTCTTACTTTTCACTTTTATGTTATCTACGTGTTTTATTCCTCATTAATTTGGGTTATCTTGATAGCATGTATCTTTACACTCAGAGCCCTGAATAATCTTTCTCAGTGTGTACAAATGAAATAGGAATCCTTTTTTGATATAAATCTGGCAATGTCTACACCTACTTTTCAGATTGAAAATGGTAAAACTCTATTGCTGTTTGGGATTACATCTCCCTTTATCCCTTATTATTACATTACATGACCTTAATTAAACAAGGAGATAAAATATCTGGGTAGAACTTTCTCAGGAATTTTATTTATTTATTTACTCACAGAATTTTTTGAGGGAGAAAATACCTAGGTATATATGTGAAAAGGCAGGTCTAAACCATGTGCCAAGTTTAGTTCCTTGGTCAAAAGGAGGTTTTGAATCCATATGGTGATTCCTATCAGTAGATACCATTCAATGGGCAAATGACCTTTTCGAGAAAAACAAAACAAAACAAAACTAATCCTCCCAAAACCTCACAAAAAACCACCTCCAAAAAACCAGAAATTCCAGACAATCAAAAGCATGATACACAGCAACTCAAGTCCATTAACTGGTTTGATTTATTCACTTTGGCAGAAATGGTGCAGAGTTCTGTGTGCACAATATAATTCCATATACTTCTTAATTTGTTTTTCTATAATTTTCTCTGTTGCTTTGTGTCAGAAATCAGATTATAAAGGCTCACAAAAAAAAAAAAAAAAAAAAAAAAAAGTTTTCAATTAAGTCAGCCAAAATACTAAAACAGCAGTGACAAATAAAATCCTTTCAGCTTGGTTGTGTATTGGCTTGTATTGTTTATTCGCTACTTTAAAAAAAAATATTCTTACAACACTGCTTGTACTTGCTCCTGAAAATAATGAACTGTTACATGGATTTTACGTGCTGACCCTCCCATGAGTGCTTTCAGCAAGCTCTGCCTCTTGAGCAGCCTGTTTTAATGGAGGTCGAGGCAGTGAAGAGAAAAAACAACAGAAAAAGGTTACAAGTTAGGAAAAAAGGTTGTGATTAACTAGCTTGACATTCACTACCACTTTGGTACAAGGTGAGGAAAAAATGTTTCCTGTGAAAAAGCTGCAGTATTTAGAACTGTTCTTATTTGTTGTAAGTTATTCATCTTCACTTTTTGTTTTTAGCTACTATTTTTATATTGAATACTAAAGTGCTAAATATAATTCATAATAATTGACTAATAATTTAAATAGAAATAATCTTTTTTTTCCCTAAAGTTCTTTGAGTTGAGAGCCTTTCCTTCAGCTTTTTTTTTTTAATTCTGTTTTTTACTATTCCAAATCTATATTCACTCCACACAAATTTTACAAAGGGTAACTTCTCATTTCCATGTACTATCAATAAGGAAAATGACTTATTGAATATAATTCACAAAATAACCATACAGGTAAACACTAAGCTAACAGTTGTGGCGTAAACTTTTGAATAGACTGTTATTTAAGTCTCATTATTTAAATAGACTGGAATTCAAACTCCAGCTATAAAGGAAGAACTGCTTTTTACAGATGCAAATCTAAATTTGCTATCTCAATTAGCCATACTTAGCACTCAACAGTCAAAGAAAATCTGACTAAAATTAGGTCTTCAACTAGTTTCTAACAGGAAAATTTGGAGAGACTAGGCTATGTCATTGTTGAAGGTGCTTATTAACCACCAGTACCACATTTTTAGAGGGCAGAACCTTATATTACCTGAATAACTCTAGAGACAAGAATATTGATAGAAGGAAGAGCTAAAACTGGTATTTCTCTTTTCCTAAATATGCTACTATAATATTAAATAATGTCTCATTTCCTTGTCTATATCTCCCCAATAAGTATTTACATATTTAGTACTCATGCTTACACATACCACACAAAATTAAGATCCCCTTCATAGGTAGGACACATGGCCATTCTGTAAATTACACTATCCCTTTTACCAGATCCTTTGCCACCACTTGAACTTTTACCTTTCCTTTATTCTTGCTAATCAAATAAACTATTTCTGTTTCAGAAACCTAAAAACCTGTTTTCCAAATGGTGGTGAGTTGATCCCATTAGGCACCTACAAATCACATGGCCAACTGGTTGCTAACCTCTGCTCCAGCTGGATAAGGCAATGAGCAAGAAGAGTAAAATGAAAAAAATCCATGGGTCTTGGTGAATATAATTTAAATAGTAAAGGGATGAGGAGAAAAACCCGAACAAGCACATCCCACAAGTATGCCCAGCTACTCTCTGAGCAATGACTGTCACCCCACAGTTTTTAGTGAGGAGCATAAGTAATGTTGTGTTGCTTTGAATATCCTTTTGATCAGTTTGGGTCAACTGCTAAGGTTGTGTCACCTCCCAGCTGCTTTTGTATCCTCAGTTTATGCATTGCAGGAAGCAGATTGGAGGAAAAAGACACGAACCAAAACAAAACAAAACTCCCGAAACCTTAGTATTGTACAAGCAATGTTCAGAAATAGTCACAACACTGTTTTTTAACAACAGGGCTTTAGTGAGAAATTCAAAACACAGTACAATACTGGCTACTATTAAGAAAATTAACTCCAACACAATCAGACTCATAAAGTGAATATACTTATAAACATATGTAAGTTATATACATTTAAGTTCAGTCATATCACCTGACTAATTAAGGAACACATATTCAAGTTTTTCCCTTTCCCTTTCCCTTTCCCTTTCCCTTTCCCTTTCCCTTTCCTTTTCTTCTCCCCATTTCCCATTACATTGCTCAGATCAGGATGAGTGGTACAGTACACACTATACACAACATTTGCTGTAGAACTTCTACCAAATTCAAGAAGGAGAAAATTTGTGTGGGTTATTACATGTATTATGGGAATATTGTTGTTTTGTTAGTTTGGTGTTTTCAGCATGCTTTCTTTCTTGTGTAGGAGAAAAAGTGAAGCAAGTACTAGGGAGATGAATCATGACACTGTATTAAAATTTTCACTTTTTCTATCTATCAAAAAGAGTCTTCAGGAGCCATAAAATAATCATAAAAACATAATTCTGAAGAACTGAGTCTCAGTGCTTAACACTGTTTCTCTAATGCCTCTTCACTTTTCATTTCTATTCAACTGAAAGCATTTCCTGCAGTAAAACAAACTGTGATACTGATGAATACTGACACTTGTTAACAGTATCAAATAGTAAAACAAAAGCTGAGAATATAATAGACCCAACAGGAGAATATACACAGATTAGAAGAGAGAGAATACCAACAGCTCCTAATTGTCAATTCAGCCAGCTAATCTTGGATTAAAAAAGAAAAGTGAAAATCAGTCTATTTTTATTTTCTTTTGAAGTTAGCATCTTTGGCCAAAAAAAGTGCCAGAAGAAGAGTGGCAGAAATAGCTTGGGAATTGTAAAACAGAGAGAATATGAAGCTGAGGGATAGGGAACAACAGCAAGAAAGAGCTCAGTTTTCAGAAGCCCTTGATCAGTTGGAGTTTTAAACCCTGGGCTGTGATGTAAAGCCAATCATAAGTAAGCTACAAATTTTAAATTGAAAAACAAACCTCTGAATACACATGGAAGAAAAATAATTTCTTTGCAATTAAAGTACTGCAGTTAATTTTTCTTATCTATGCCTAGTCCTTATTTATTGATCTGTTAACAAAACATAAGTTGGGGCTTTAGTTGAGCTGTGTAAAAATTTTGACAGCAACCATTAAGTGTACATATGACTCTTTCAGGTCTCAAGCTTGTTTTGTATTCATAACTGTCAATTTCAGCATTCTTTGGAATCAATTTAAAGTTAAAAATACTGTTTCTTCATAGCACTTTAAACAAAAACTTAATTTTTCAAGCAAATAATAGATGCTAACTTTATTTACAATAATAAATATGAGCTCCAAAAACCTTTGTGCCCATGTATGTGCAAATACAATGGAAACAGAACACATTGATGTGGAATTAAATATTTTCTTTGAAATGTCAATGACTTTTTTTACTGTACAAGATTGTATAAAAAATTCATATGTGAAGTATCTAAAAAAACCCTTAGAAATTAATAAATGGAGACAAGCAAAAGAATGTCTTAGAGATACAAATATCTGTTGTAAAAAGTCAAAGGAAAAATATTACTGTCTAAGTTTCTGTTCTTCTGGCTTCTCAAACTCAGCTCAGTTTTCTCTATTATGATGTTTTATCCAAGGATAAAGTGAATGACTCTTGTTCAAGAGGGATATTAATTTTTACCTTTGTATTATGTTGCATTCTACTTTCTTTTATAAAAAAGGATTTTGAGTGCTTCTAAATTGCTGCATAAATAAATGGAATTAATTTTGAACACATAAACATTTTCCCTAACACTTCATTTGAATGAAATTTTGATGTGAAAAGGGGAAATATCAGCCTGAATAACTGCCTGGAGGACACCTTTTCACATGAAATGAAACTCTGCTTCTGTAGAGCTAGTATGTGAAAAAGTAGCATAGAGGATCAAGATTATGTTGAGCTAGAGAGATTATAAAGAGCATGTGGGAGAAAGGAGACAAAAAGAGAAAGTAGAAATAGTAAGCATCCAAAAGAAAAGAAGTTGAACAGTTATAAGTGTGAAGGCAAGACATCTCCATGTGGGATGTAGAGGTGAGAAAAAAAAACAAAAACAAACAAAAAAAACCCAACAAAAAACGAAAGACAAAGAACCAATTGACCCAGAGCATGTAGTCCCCAGCTCCACCAGTGGAGGTTTCCTTGAGTGAGGCAGACACTGAACTTCTGCTACCTCGTGGGAGATGGCAGCTACTGCTTCGCTCTTCTGGCTGCTGGGAGGTAATGAGCAATGCATAGCTCAAAATCCAGAGGAGTGATACATAGCCTGTTAATCATAGCCAAGGAATGGTATAAAATCCACTCTTTAGGAAAATGGATACATATTTTTTTCATTTATTATTTCAGAATATACATCCTTCATTATTCAGATGAGAAATAGTCATGGGAAGAGTCAGTAAAATCCTTTAAAAGATGAGTAAGTCATCTCCCTGGAAGACTTTTATATCAAATATGTTCATCAGTTTTTTCTTCAATATACTCTGAATATAGATGTTAGGGAGAAATTATTTAATTAGGAATATTATTGGTCTTTTTCAGTGGAAGACAAAAGGGTACTTCTAGTGGAATTATATATCAAGTGTTTTGAAAAGCAGCATGTTACACTGACTGCTCCACGATTTCAACTTTCTGATCAGTTAAACTTATCAGTGAATTCAATTTAGTCAGATGGTACTAATACAATATATTCTTTTCTTTTGTCTTTAATATTTTATCTTTTATTTTTAAGCTGCTCTTTCTGTTAGAAAGAGGAAGCAATTGACTAGTTGCTGCAGTATCTCCATTAGGATTGGACTGGGATCCCAGCAATATCTTGCAGTAATTTACAATCAAGCCTTCAGGATTCAATGCATTTACATACTGGACATATTAAAAGAATTAACATGCATATGCCTTAAGCACAATCAGATTTCTTTGTGAAAGTGGACTGACTAAATTAAAACACAATTCCCTCTTACAGCAATGTGTCTCTGCAACTCCTTCACTCCATGCCCTGGTCATTATTTATTGAAAAAAAATCAGTACTTCATAGATGATAAGAACTTTTATGTAATTAGTGGTGCTTGCCATTTCTATATACAGTATACAGTATTATTTGTAAAGGTAACTAAAATGTGTGCTTGAATAAAAAGTGTCCATGTATGATTATTAGAGGTATTTACACTTCCAGGTTCTGCAAAAGAATTTAAGAACATAATTCAGTCAAACAAAAGGAGAACAAATTGCTATAAGAAGGATTTTTATATCAAATTTGTTCCTTATTTTTACATTCTGACTGCAGAGTTGAAGCAGAAGAATTGCCATTACATGGAAATTTGTACTTCACTCATCTCACCATCACAATGCTTCAGTGATTTCAATTTAGAGTGAAAATCTTACCATTTCCACCACATAAACAAGCCTTTAATATGTAGAAGGTCTCCTTTCTCCTATAATTATAAATTCATATATTGTGACTGTTGGATTTAATATTTCCCATTGTTAGATACTTGCACATTTTCGAAAATGAGTGGAAGCCATTTGGGTTAAGTAAACTCAGCCTTTTTCCCCTGTTGTTTTGCTTCTGTTCTCATATCCAAGGAGCAGCAGTGCACATGTTGTAATGGAGTGGGGAGACCTTGAAGAGCCCTGCTATTAAACAGTGCATTAAGCAAAGCCTCTTCAGACAGTCCATTCCGAGGAGAGGTCTGCTCCATACAAACAAAGCTCTTGAGATGCACTTTGTTGTGTTCTTACCATTCAGAAAAGCGCTATTATCCTGTGCCTGTGACTCTGTGCACAATATTTCAATTGGTTCCATTTCATTGGTTTTACAGGGAACAATAAAAGAGGACTCTTGTTCCTGGCCATCCAGCATGAGAATAGACCATGCTGAATCTCTATCATCGAGCATGTAAAAGCCTCATAAAATATTTAATGTATTCATTCCTTTTAGAAGTCATAGACAAACAGTCTTGTTCCATGAAACCAAAATTAGTTTTTTTAATTACAGCAGTACTAGTCATTTACTATAAACTTAGAAGTTTTTAGGAATTAGTGTGCTTAAATTTATATGTAAAAAATATAAAAGAGAGAAAAATATCCGTGATATTTTTTCAAAGTTGTTTGTGTTCCAAGCATGAGCAGCTGCTTACTGACTAACTTGAGAAATTAGGAAAATAAGTCCCTTAGTCTCTTTTTAAAGAAAGCTGTCCTAACAGTATAGAAAGACCTATGTGGTGAAGCATTAGCACTCTTCTACTTTCAGATGTAATGAGAAATGAAATTATTCTCATTAGTATGATGCAAAATCATACAAGAGTAATTTTATTTAATAAGTCCAGTGCATTTCAGATTTTCATTTGGTCATTAGGCTGGCAATCCCCAATGCTGCACTCAATTTGAAAAGAGATGTCAAGAGAAAGCTCAGGTGATGAGGTCTGGTTTTGGTACTCAGAATGTCCTCAGTGCAAAGTGAGGTGCATCTGGACAAGCAGGCGTTTACAGCCCAGGTGGAGCAGCCCTCACCTCTGCAGAACTGGCTGACTTGCTTCCTCCCACAGCCAGAGGTTTTCTCCTGCAGCCTTCCTGCCAAACACATGGTGCTCTCATCATGGGGAGGCACTGGGACTCCTTAAGAGCCACATGCTGCTCAAAAGACACTTGTCGACTATCTTGCTTCAGTGATAATCTACATTTAGTTTCACATGTAGCATGTCCAGTCAGGAGGAAGTTTCTTGTCTTCCTTTTGTTTTATGGAGTTTTCTGCTTTTTTAATGAGGAAAGGAAATAAGATTTTTAAGAGCAAGTACCCTCTTAAAAAAAGAGAGAGACAGATAGAGAAGAAGAAAGCTGTGCCTTCTTCTTTCCCACAGTATTATCTCTCTAAACTGCTACATGTTAGAACAGGTTTCCATGGCTATGTGGGATTGTTTTATTCAGTCACTAGTGTTATTGTCAATGCTTTTAAATTATGGAATCAAATACATTCTCTAGTTTCATGTAAGTACATGGTTACTGTTGCAGAACACATAATTATTTTTGGGTCTCAGAAGAAATGCAGGCTGGGCAGTTTTCACTGAGGTCTGCTAAATGCAGCATCTAAGTTAAATCCCTGAACTTGTAATTATCAAGCTGCAACTTTTTTCTTTTTTCTTCTTCCTTTTTTATTTGTTTGTTTTTAATTTGTGTGGTCATTAGCAATAAAAACATCTCAGTTTATTTTACAAAATCTTAATTTTCAATTTACCTTTAATGTTGAACTGTTCTGTAAAAATTCCGTTCAGTAAACTAACAGTACTCTTTCTTCTAACAAGTCCAGTTACATCAGAACTGTCCCAATGTCCTGAGTTCTTGTCAAGTGTCCAGTGAAAGGGCAAAGCAAGGTATGAGAGATATGAAATATATTGTTTGAGAAGCAAGATGGTGTTTCAGCCTTAATTTTTTTTCTGCCATTGCCTTCTTCTGACAGTGCAAAGTGGTTAACCTGCCATTTTTCACAACTTCAATTAACCCCAACAGGATCTGCCTCTTTAGAGATCCAGCAAAAGGCTGTATTTTAATTTGTCAAGTAGCAAATGTTTTTATCATGCAGGAGGTGATCAGGGTTAATTACTACTAGCAGCCGAACAAGTTGTGTCAGAAATATGTAAGATGCTTATGGTATATGTGCAGCTCTTTAAACGTTATTCTTCACACTGCAGGGTGTGCACAGATCCTATGTAAAGAGTGTTATTCTTGCCCAGCACTTCTGTAGGACCAGGTAGCCTTCTGGTCTCTGCTGCTGGTAACTGAGTTAGTTTCTTACATGCCCATGTTTGTCATAAGACAAATTGTTTCAGAACTGTTAACTTTCTTATTTTTCACTGAACTTTTCTTATCAGGAAGAACCTTGTGAATAAAGCGTCCTGCCTAAGCTCATCAGCAGAGAGAGACAAAAGGGAAGGATTTATCTATCTAGATTTAGATGTATATATCCAAAATAGATATCCTCAGCTCTATAAATTTATAATCCAGAGATAAGAAGGAAAATAAGAAAAAAAAGTCAAGGGTGCATGGTGTTTTTCTCCAAATTAGATCTGATGGACTATCCTCTAAGCATGTCCTTTGTTCCCTGACTGTTAAGGAAACCTTGGATGACTGGCTCAGGCATAGGCATTTTCTTTGTGAATGAAAAGGGCCAGAATTCCACCAGCAGAAAAGATGTGTACTCTCTTCCCATGCAGAAGAGTTATTACTGATGCTGACATTGGAAACACAAGCACATAATATGCATGAGAAATATTGCTGATAGCAATACTCTTACCCAGAGATCTCACAGAAGTGAACTAAGATCCTATTTGCTCCTACTATGGTGATTCTTCTCAGTCATTGGTCACATATCCCACCATCTCAATTCCCCCTTTCTCCCACAAAAAAAAGACCCCCACCAGTAAAATTAAAACCCCTAACAAGAAAAGGAAGTAACTCAGTGAATTTTGTGAAATGTTACAATGCTGACAGAACAAAGTAAAATCAAGCTCTTGCATATGTTAAAAATTATTCCCTAAGGCATCTCCATCTTCAGCCACTATAATTAACCATAGCAATAACTTGACCTAAGTTAATCTTTCAAGTGAATAAGGAATAAGAATCTGTAAGTGGCTTTTTGTGAAATTTGAAGGATTAATCCCTAAGACAGTCAAAACATGAGAAAAGGTCCTGAAAAAAAAAGGAGGGGTACTTTTTCTTGAAAATCTGTGTTTCTATCTATGTACGAGTTTATCTATATTTGTTGATTCCATATAGAAAAACCTATACAGACTTCAAAGTAATTTTCCAGTCATAGAACACCTGGCTTTAAATCATTGGTTAACTATCACATGAAAATAGTATATGGTGCCTCTAAACAAGACCTGTAGAGAATATTTTGCATAATAATCAATCCATAACAAAGGCCAGCTTGTAGCTTCACTATGCTAAATACCGTGGTTGCCCAGATGCTCATAGCTACCATGGGAATAGATCTTTGCATTTTAAAAGAACAGAGCAATATTCCACTCCTAAAAAAAAAAAAAAAAAAAAAAAAAAATCTGATATTGTAAAGCTAGAATGAGTTAGATGTTTTGGTAGATTTTTTTTTCTGATTTTCTTTGCGGCATTAACCCGTTCTACTGTTCATAGTACAAGCAAATAAAAATAAGTATTTTATTATTTATTTATAAAAGTATTATCTGGTTTAAAATAGTTTCAATAGTTTTATTTGTACACCTATTGTAGTTATGTCTGGAATACTTCATTTCTATGTTTAGTAGGCCAGAATAAGACTCATCATGCTCATATTTCTGAAAGATTGTTTTAAGTACAAGAAAAAAGCAGTTAAATAACTAAAATAGGTACTATCTCTTACTTTGCCTGGCTCCAATAAATAGACTTTTGATTAATTCTCAATAAAAGAAATGGACAGACTTCTACATTGAGTTCCTTGACCCATATACCATGGAAACCATTTGCTCTTCTGCTTAGAGAGGGTAATACAGCTTACTCTGGAGACATACAAACATAGCCTCTTCCTGACACAGCCCAGAAGTGCTTCAAGCAGGACTCGAGGTATGGCTGGAAGTAATCAGAGAGGATTGGTGGGTTTTGAATCATTGTTTAAATGCCTGAAGCAGGTCACCTTCCTTTCCTGAGCTCTGAAATGCTTAAGGCAAGCTGATACTTCTGAATTCAATGAGCACAGCAATGTAGATGAAAATCTGAGTACTCAGATTAGATTTATTCAGAGGAAACTATCCTTTTTAACAGATGGAATAAATAAAACTAAGATGTAAACTGATCCACATAGCAGAAGGACAGTTCTGGTTTTAAAAGAAAAAAACCAGTATTTCTCACAGAAAAAAGTAGTACGTGCTATTAATTCAGTCATGTTCTAATCTAAAGCTCTGGAAATCAAGGATTTAGCATGGCAATGAGAAATCATATCTCACTACAATGCTGTAGATGCAGTAAATAAATCCTTGAGAAAACGTGAGGAATGCCTGGTCTAAAGGCTTTGAACTGCATCTGTACCACTCCTTAACAAAGCTAGCCAGCCAGCTTGTCTGTCTGTCTGTCCTGTTCTTCTCATTAAGTTGTACGGTCTATAAACTAAATTTCTAAAGTCCAGAGCAGTGATGTGTAAAGATATATAACTAATCTAAAGGATATCAGCTACAGACCAGATTCACCAGGACAGTCTTGCTGCTTTGTGTCATGATGGCAGCAAAAGCAGCTGCAAATCCAACCAGTGCAGAGAATTTACAGCTGCTTCATTGTGTCAGAGAGATGCAAAACAGCAACAGTTCACTGATGGATCCTTCATATAATCTCCAAATAAAATTTCCTATCATAAATATAATGGTTTAAGATAATCTAGTGAATAATTCCATGACCTAAAAAGAAAAATTATATATATAAAAAAGGATTCTGTTTCTGTTATGACCATTTACACATGGAAATTCTTTAAAGAATGTCAAATAATAAAAAATGCTAAATAACACAGTCAATCTCATAGCTATTTTAAGGTTGCACTGAGACTTACAGAAGAAATGAGAATGAAAATAATTATAATATAAATGAAGTTTTATGGAGACTCTCTGACAAAATAAAGTTACAAAGGGCAAGGGAAGGGAAAAGAAGATAATAATTCTATTTTACTAGCAAATACAAACCCATTTACAATTTTGAAAATATTTCCTTGGAATTAACTTTTTGTTTTCTAACTAGCTTCAAAACCAAACCAAACCAAAACATAACTTACAAAGGAAACATACAAGAAAAAATATTAAAGCTCATGAAATGGCATTTCTCTGCATTATTGTCTGTCTTATTTACTGACTAGATGTACATGAATGTTCTTTTCCCTCCTCTCTAAATTTTTTGATTTAGATTGACATTTTGGAAACATGAATTTTCTGACACTTCTCTTGTAGCACTTGCTATGAGTATAGTGTCTCACAAATTTGTGTTAGTGTTGAAGGTGGTACCTCATGACTATGTTCAGATTTTGCAGTTATGTGTGACAGCAACAAATGATTAATTCAGAAGAAGGTCTTGCTTCAGAGTTAGCATTTTGTTTTTTATATTTCTCATAAAGCATTGAAACCATTTTAAAACTTATATCCAAGTAACAATATTGATAATGTCCATAATTTTGTGAATATAACTTATTTATTGGAGTTTCCATTGGAAATTAGAAACATTTAGAAAATCTTTTACAGACAGAAAAGACACTTATGCATCTTCAGGCTGTGCAGCTGTTAAAGAGTACACACCAGACTATTCCAGGCCATTTTTTGGCTAACTTTTCCCAAATGAAGACTGTAAAAAATAATGGTAGAAATATAATTTTGATGCAAAAGACTTACTGATCAAGTTTTTAATCTCAATACAGTAATGAATATGGTATAGTTATGTTTTGCAATTTAAAAAAAAGCAAACTTTTTGCAAGTTGTGGATTTAGTGGGTTTTTTTGTTTATTTCATTAATAGATTTTATTTATAAGAATTCAGTAGATGAGTTACTGTCCAGCCTGAGGTGCAACAACATAATTAATAGTATCACAACTTTTAACATGGTCTTAAAAGAAGAAAACTATTGTTTTTTGAACGGATTGTCTAAACAACTAGAATTCAACAAGGCTTGGACATCCATGCAGACATGGAGGAATTCCAGGAGAGAATACAGATGTGTTTCTCTTAGAAAGCTGATCTGAAATATCCCCCAAACCTCCATCACTCAGCTAGACTGCCATGCCCAGTTCATCTGAACAAAGAGGTTATGTTGGAACAGAATTAAGGTACAGCTAGGATTTCTGGGTATTAATCCTTCCTGTAGCATGGTCACACTACTTGCTGAAAACTAAAGCAGGGGACTTCTTTCTCTTTCACCATTCTATATTCTTCTATTGCCCTTCCTCAAACCTCCACCAGAAGGAGAAATTAGGCAGATTCTGGAGGAGGGTCCAGAAGTCCATAAATATCATTACTGGGTTCCCAGTGAGCCAAACAACTCTACTTCAGTTGTGGAGACATCTGTGGTCACCTGGGAAGCCAGCAGAATGCTCAGTTTCTTTATCACTTTTGAATCCAGTGTGTCTATTCATGGAAACTGATGAGTGCTCCCAAGGCTCATTATTTTCTTGATTTTACATAGGTTTGTAATCTCCTGGTCTGTCAGAAGCAAGCCATAAAGTAATGCTTGATGGCAATCTGGGAACTGAAACAACAGAGCTCTTTCATTTATTTTACCAAATAACAAGGCAGTCACTTCTAAGATTTCTTCACAAAAGAATGTTCTATTTAATATAATTCTGGATTACACTCAATGTATCACAATCTGCCAGCAGAAAAATATAATGACTTGCTATTTTTTGAACTTTTTCAAGAAAAGAAGAGTGAAAAAATAGTACTGTGAAAGTTCAGTGATCCTAATAAACACAAACAACAAGGTTATGTTAAAATTCAAAGATGAAAGCTGCCTAAATTTGTGGATATTTGATCTGCAATGAAGGCTGCACTTCTATTGCTGTATAGAAAATACATCCTCTTCTCTAGTGTGAGAAGGATTTAGTTTAATGAAAGTTATGCTTTCAAAAATGTTGTAAAAGATTTACAGAAAACTAAATTCCACTTCTTCAGAATAAGAATGGTGATGATCCAAGCAACATACCTTATAATAACTTTTAACTCCATTCTTCTTAGTTAAACACATAAATAGTTACAGAATCAAATCTGTAAGATTTGCCTTTAAGCATTTTTTGTCATTTCAGGATATGAAAATATTAAGTGCAAATTAATGCATGTCTTTGCAGATGGATAAAGATGTGAAAATTAATTGTTTTTCTATGCCTGGTGCATACAATGAAAGTTAGTTTGATCAATATTTTTGCACCTTCATTGTTTTATTTATGTTGGAGCTTCCTCAAGAATATGGTAATACTTGTGGCTGGGCAACATGAAAAAAAGTAATGACAAAGGACAACTATTTTATAAAGATATTAAAAATGTGGACACAGTTGTAGCTTAATTTGTTGAAATACAGTCAGGCAGTATAAAAATAATCCACATTAGCATCCAGCTGTCAGTGATAAGAATGCCTGAATTGTTATTCCCTGAGCTCAGTTTCATAATGTTATAATAATTAACACAAAAGAACTTCAAAACAAATGCAATTGTGCTGCACTTATTAGCAGGAGGCCATTGTGTGTATTCTCAGGAGTTTTATTTGAATAGTATTAGTGTATCCATATCCATGACAGCTCTCACTGGGATAAAAAATCTCTCGCCCTGAAAATACTTACCAAGAGGATTCAGGTCTGATTTTTAAATGTGTTTTAAATCAGCCGAAGCTAAGATACCAGATAATTATATAAATATTACTTAAATAATAGTCCATCTAATTCTCTGCCTGTAGAAGTTCACAACATCCAAAACAATTAGTTTTTCTTCAAGCTATTATCTTGTCCTCTGTATGTGGTTGAATATTTTACTGTACTCTTGCAAGCTTTAATAAATATTCTCCCTGATGTTTGTACAACAGCAGCGTGGATGACAGACTTTCCAAAAAGTTTAGATAATTATTTAATACAGACTTGGATGTTCCTCACTTCTATTTAGAAACATTTTTAAGGCTTGAAAATGGACAAGATCCCAACAAGAAATGGTCAACTTCATTAAAAAGTAATATTATGTAGTAGAATTATTGGAGAAGGCATGCCATAAAGTAAGTGTTGACAATAATCAAAGTCAACTTTCATATTAACAAATCCAACATCACTGTATGGTTGATAAACATCCCTAAACTGATATGTCGTGTTATATAGATTAACTTGCTTTGAGATACATATGTAATTTTAAATAATAGCAGGAGTAAATATTTTTAAATCTTTATAAACAAGACTATCATTGTAATTATCTGGCATAATAGATTACAATGAGGAGGAGTTTTGTTACAAAAGTTAAATAAATGTCATCTATTATCAATGTGAATAGCTGTAAATTACTTTAGAAATGTTTGAAACTATATCTGCTCAGGTTTGTGGTGGTTGTCAAATGGTTATATGGCATATTAAAGCTGCTGTAGTTACACATTCTGAATTTTTATTTTTCAACAAAAATAAATAATTAATAGCATTAATTATTTTTCCTCCACAGTGCCAATACCACCTTACCTGTTAAAAAGAATAGATAAAATTTTATTGTCAATGACATACTGCATGTGGCCTGAGGCTAAAACGTCGAAGTTCTGCAGAAACAGGTTTGTTTGAGAGAAGAATCCTGAAAATGACAATGTATATATTTGCTTGAATTCATGACATCACTGTAAATAAACAGCAATGGTGAATTACAGGGCTAGCACATTTCCACACTAATAGCATGGAACACTGAGTTCAGAAAGTTGGGGAGGCATATTTTTATTTACTTGTTTCTTTCAATGAATCAAAGAACACTCATAAACTGCAATTCCAAAAGTCAAGCTAAATGCAGATGGTTTTTTTTTTTTTTATTCACAGGACATCCTCAAGTTTAGTAATATGAAATGCTGATAACACTTACTCATGTTTTCAAAGTTCATGCAGAAAGCAATCCAACAACAGGATCTTTAAAAACAGGATATCTAAGGCACTGAAGTTGTTACAGTTGATGAGCTGCATGAGGGTGTTTTTCATAATAGCCTTCAAAGGAGCTGTAGATTGGAACATAATAGCTTTGTGCTAGAAAGAGGCATAAAATAGAACAATTCTCTGAAAGAGCCTTGTAATTGCCATGCTGACTAATTTGTCACCATTAGCTCCTTCTATTGATGGTGAGGATAGATATTTTCTCTGTGGTTTAAGTGTTTGAAAAAGTAAGATTACCAGGTAATTCACCAGGTCAGCATGGAACAAAAGGAATACATGATAGTTGACGTCTTTAAAACCACAAGCTGCCAAGCTCGAATTTAGCATCTTATTTCATTTATCAAGCCAGCTGATTTTAGTGAAAGATGCACCAAATTATCAATGTAAGTAGGCAGGTGGGATTATGGATATGAAATGTCTCTAAAGCTAGGAGCTCTAAATGGAGGAGCAGCAACATGACATGTCTTGCTTCCAGCTGACCACTGTACACAAAATGTTTGACTAGCACAGTCAGAACTTTCATGTCTGTGTTGTATTGTGCTAATGGAAATTTGGTTTGTTACATTTTGTCTTCAATACCTTTCTGTCTCTTTCTAACTGAAAGTTCATTCTTTGTTCAATTCACCACAAATATATGCCTGGATGTTAACAGCATTCCCATTTATCCTCCTGTGGCAGTCTGTAATACTTCTGTGGGGATGGAGTGGCTGGGTTGAGGCACAGGGTCCCTTGCCCAGGGTAGAGCATGCCTTTAATTGAGAACTCCTTTATTTCCAGCAGCGGCAGTCTAGCTGTACAAGCAGCAGCATATCCTCCTTCCCCAGGAAAGCCTGGGCTCTTGTGGAAGCAGTTGTATCTTTTCATCCATCCTGCAAAAACATTGCCTCTTTCTGTCTTTTCCCTCAGCAGCTCTCCTGCAGTGCCTGGCAGGTTGGTGAGTAGGAAGGGAAGGCAGCAAACCAAGGTGGGCCAACGCTTATTTGCTGCAGCCAAGTACACCAGGTTTCCTGTGGGTGCTGAGAGTAACAAAGTGGTGGCACTTTCATCTGTCCCTCTCCCTTCTTATCCTCCTGCCAATTTCATCAGATGGTTCAATAGTTGCCTTCTGATCTTACTCTTTTTTCCTCTCTTCAAGACTGATCCCATTGGTAAAATTAAGCACCTTCTTTCAGCCAGAAATTTTTCTTGTGACAATAGCTGTGACTATGGTATAGGGTTCAGAATACACTGTTACTGTTCATTTCACTGGCAGAATAAAATTGGAAGCAGTTCAGTCCTAGATCCACAAAAGTATGCAAATATCTAATACCTGTTTAATTTACTTGAAGTCAGGTACTTAAGTGCCTTTTGGAGCCTGGATCCTAGTATTTGCTTTCTTCCGAGTATGTGTGATTTTCTGTAATTGCATTACAGGGGAAGTGGAGCTTCAAGATCTTTAGACATCAGAATGAGACATTTTGTGGTTGGCCCTGAATGTTGATATGCTATACTAATGCAGAGACTTTTATTCATATGATTAGGAATTCATAGGTTTATTTGATATCTCCATAGTCTGAATATACACAATATAATCACAGACAGAGCAAATGAAATAAAAACCTTAAATGCCAATTTACTGGTAAGACTTTATTACCATAAAAGTGATTAATGTTTACATTTAATGTGAAGTTTTGGTTTTTACTATTAAATTGGTTAGGGATGGTTTAAAGTTCTGATTAGCTAAATAAAAAATGTTAGTCAGTCTTCTCTCAGAAATCTAAAAAGGTAAACATTTATGTGAGTTTAATAACTCAGTTCACCGCTGAGCTGCTGAGATAAGTTAAAGAGGATCAGATAAATATTATGAAAGGAATCTTTTCTTTCAACTGGGTCTTTATATTTTGAAGACAGTCAATTACTCAATTTTGCATTGTTTAGTTATTTCACAAGAGGCACTAATCCAAAAACTACAGGTTTTTACTGATTCTGTTGAATCATATGGCCGCAGAGCAGTCTGGTGTTAGGATCACCAACAGCAATATGGTAAATAAATTGGTAATATGAGAGACATTTCAGAACAGGTACCATGCAACACTAGTTTTATTAAACTAGTCTTTCTCCATTTTCCTGATTGAAGAATTCATATACTTCTCAAAAAACAAAAGACTGAGAGATAATCAACATGGTCCTCTTTTAAGGCCATCTTTCTCTCACTCTCATGCTTCCTATCTGTACACTGATGAGCATGGAGGACAGATGGATTGATTTTAAGATTACTTTCTTTGCTCACTCTTTCCAGAATTTTAGAGACTCCTAAGACTTTAAAAGCAGGCTTTAGAATTAACACTCAGGAAAAGAGGATTATACAAGGACTGTCCCTGTAATTTAGGACACTGTATGTACAAAATTACTGAGGCTCAGATCTTGGGTAGATTACCCCAGAGATGCTGTGCTTTCTTTGGTTGTGGTATGTGGTAGCATATGACTTCAATATTCTGTCGACCCATTTGGATTAAATCTCTTTCCCCTTTTTACTTGTGATTGCAGTGGGCTACATGGAATTCACCAGTTATCCTTTCCCTGTCTTTTGTTCCAATTTGCATATGTAGACATATACGTGCTAGTCAAGTTCAAACGAGAAGTTTCAGCCCCATGAAACTTTTTCACTCCCAGGAAAACTGGGCAGTGAATCACTGAAAATAATATTTACCTTTTGGATCTGTGGTAAAAGCATGTTATTAACTCTATGCAAGTTTAGTTTTAGGTGACGTTGGCAGAAAAGACCAATAATTGTGTTTGCATGCATTCTAGTGGTTATTTGACCCAAAACCAGGCATCTCAATTGGTAAACAGACAGCATCCACTTTTCACAACAGAGATTTTTCTGCTCTCAGCAGTTTAAGAAAGACATTGAAAAGATGGTGTCCTTTCTTTTTTTGGCACCATTGATTGGGCTACTTTCAATTCATCATGTCCTAATTATTTAATTTGATAGATTAGGTGAATGGATGAATGTGCTGATATTCATTAAGTCAATTTGGAATGCTTAGTATTCAGGTATGCTTTAGTTTGCTCATTTATGCTGACAAGAGGGGTATGGTGGGATGTCAAAACTGATTGGACAAGACCTGTATGAATGTGATTATGAGTTTTCCTGGTATTTACATACGTTAACTTCAAGCAGTGTGAAATAGTTGGAATTGCATCTGAATGCCATAGTGGGATACAGAAGCCAAAGACAAAAGTTTGTGGTGGCTGGACGGGTTTGGAGCAGAAAAAGCTGTGTGGTTGCAGGCTTTAGTTCTCTGAAGCGTAACCCTAAACAGAGTAGAATCTTGGCACTACGCTTGAGGATCCCATCACATTGGGTGGCCTAGATCAGAGAAGTGTTGAGGCAGCCATGTCCTGCTGTGATCCTCTTAGGCATGTCTTTCTATCCCAGGAGCTGTAAGCTTTGTGGCTAGCTGAATCCTAACCTAACCCTATGGAGATATTGTTGATCTTCCAGTCTCCATCAGTGTCCTAGATTTGAAAGGTGTGAAGGCAGCAATGTTAGTGTCATAAAATGACACTCTGGACATGCACTTTTCAGCCCCAGTTTCCCTGGGATTGTGGAATTTCTGGCTGTCAAAACCACAACCCTAACCATAAATAAATCTGGGCTCTGTTCCAAGTTCCCTACCACCAATGGTGTTCCAGATTAGAAAAGGGTGGATGCAGCATTTTTGGTGCTCTTGCTGTGATTCTCTTGGCATGCCTTTCCTAATGCCTGTGCTCCTGGAGCTGTAGGCTCTATGGCTGAACTTGAACTCTAACCCTAACCAAATCTTGGTGTTTCAGCTGAGTTCCCAGTGTCCATGGATATTCCAGAAAGTGGAAAGGTGTTGGTGCCCTGAAATGTTGCACTGGGCACATGTTCTCCAACCCCAGTATCCCTGGGAATGTGGGCTTTCTGGCTGGCAGTATTTGTTAGAGTTCAGTGAATATTTTTGAAGCACAAGGAATGCTTTTTAATCTTTGTTTCTGAAAATGCCAAATACACAGTGTAACACCACTGTCTTAAGCTCAGAACTTATTCTTCATAACATGGCTTTCAATGTGTAAGGCCAAACAAAACAGGGTGCAAAGTAGCCTCTGAGTTCATGGTATTGCAGTAATGTGTAAAGCTCTATTTAACTATGAGTAACTCATGAGCTAAGCTATTTAAAGTGGACTGATTTAGATCAGGATATCCTAGTAAGGTTAGAACTGAAACAGAAAAAATACCTCAAACAAAGTAAAACCAACAAAATCCAATTATCAAACAAAAAAACCTCAACCCCAAAAAACCCAACCAAGCAACCAAACAATAAACCATAAACAAACCCCAAACCACAGTGCTGTGGGCATTGTAGCAGCTGAGCTGATCTTTCCTTCTGGCTAGGAAAACTCCCTAATCATATGTATACATTAGGGATGGTCTTGAGGTTGTCCCATAGGATGGACCACAATGTGGAAGTACAGCTGTAGACGTGCTGTGAATGTGTTAACTAAGTTTTAGATGCAGTGGGTCTCCATGTCCTGCAGGAAAGAAAATGCAAAGCGTGCCAAGGAAATTCCAAGGGAATGAAATGGGAGCTGAAAACCTAGAGTACCTTACAGTAGTTACTGAAATCAAATTTTTAGGCTTGTAGATAGAGACATAACATGAGCCATCTGTGTTGTTTTCTGAGTCTTTTAAAGTTATTACTTAACCGTGACCATTTTTGCTCACAATATGATGAAAATTAATCTGTGATTTTTAATAGGATTTTTTATACTGAAGACCTACTATCAACTTTCTTGCTGATAAAAGTTAGAATTTGAAAAGTGAATAAAAAAGTTAGTATAACACTCTAAAGACATATCTTCTGATTTTTATCATAAACTTTTGAAGATCTCGTCACACACCTGATTTTGCAACTGTGAGATTTTTATACACTTCCCTTCCTCTTCCCCTTTACTAGGTTATAATTTTTAGTATTTTTTTTAATATTTTTTGGCAGAGGTTTAAAATTTTCATAATGCCACCTTCAATTGCATTACACTTCCTTGACAAATAGAAATAAATGAAACAGTAATTGTCTTAAATTTTTTGTTCTGAAAAATGTTTCACATTGAATTAACATAACATTCTATATCAATTTTTAAAAATTTTGAGTGTAGTTGGCCAACTCCTTGTCACACACTATTGAAAGGGTGCAGTTGAGGCTAAAATAGGAAACTGCAAATGCAGCTTAGTGGAAAACACACAAAAAATACATAAAATAAAACTAATTAGTGGTTCTTTCCTAAAATTCAAAACAAGTGTTTGAAATGTCATTAAATAAATACCTATAAAAATTATTACAAGTTCCTATACAATCCAGGTCATTATCTGAATATGTTTTAGGTAAAAACACCCTGATCACATATCATTCTAGGTTTTACTTAGAGTATGCAGACACATACACATCTATCTATTGAGCAAATAGAATTATAGAAAGGTTTGGGTTGAAAGGGACCTTTACAGGCCATCCAGTCGAAACTCCTTACAATGATCTTCCACTAGATCAGGTTGCCCAGAGCCTCACCCAATCTGACCATCAAAGTTTCCAAGGACTGGGAATCTACCACCTCTCTGACCAACCTATTTCAGTCTTTGACCACGCTCATGTAAAAAAGCTTTTTCCTTACATCTACTCTAAATTGACTCTCTTTTAGTTTAACATTACCTCCTGTCCTGTTGAAACAGGTCCTGCTGAAAACTTTGTCTCCATCTTTCTTGAAGGCTCTCTTTAGGTACTAGAGGGAATCTATATAATGAATCTTCAAGACCTTCAATCATAGCTATAAATAAAGGGGAATAGTTCTACTTTCCTATTGAACCCTTCCAAATACTGGAAGGCTGTTGTAAGGACTCCCTGAAGCTCTTCTCCAGTTTGAACAAACCCAGCTGTCTCAACTTGCCTTCAGGGAAGAGGTGATCTTCCCCTGATCTTTACTGTAGCCTGCCTCTAGACAGTCTCCAAGAGGTCAATGTCCTTTCTGTGATGAGGATTTTTTGCTGAATGCAGTGCCTCAGGTGGGGTCTCACAAGAACAGAGTAGAAGAGCACAATCCCCTCCCTTGACCTGTAGTAGCTACTGCTTATTAAATCAAACCTTTTAAGCCGTGATAGACAAAATATGTAATTCATCATTTCTGATTTGTGGAAGATCTCAGGAGCTATAAGGAATTATAAAAATTAATAATTTGGGGATTTTTTTTTTTGTTTTGTTTTGGTTTGGTTTTTTTTTGTTGTTGTTGTTTGTTTGTTTGTTTTTAAAGACAAAAATACTTTAGAAGAGATAAATTTTGCCTGAGTAGAGCTCAATTTCTAATTTCTAGAGCTATTTTACTATTCTGAAACGTTGAGGCTATGATTTCTTTTAATCAACACCTATGATTAGCTTTCAGGATATCTAAAAACATAAATAAAAGAAGGTGCGAATGCTTGAAAGTTTTTTTATTTCCAATTCAATAAAATATGAAAATGATACATTTTTATAGATTTGGAAGGGAAGGAAATTTTTAAAAACTTCTTGCTTTTAAAAAGGGATTTGGCACACTTAACTTGTTGCCTAGAACAAAACACTATGTCTTTCCAAACAGTGTTAAAATGATAATATAAAAGCAAACATTTAATTGAAAGCCTTTGAGGTGCTCAATATGGTGATATGCATATGTGATATACTGTGTTTCTCCAATTTTTAAAAGATTAGTTAATTAGTATATCTACCAAATATTGTTCAGTTTAAAGAGCAGTTAGGTAATTTTCTCCTGGGTTCTGCCCTATTGGAGCCCTACCCTCTGATTTCTTAGCCCTAAACTTTACTGTGTTTACAATGTATACTGCTAAACAAAGTGTCTTTGATAGAATAAGGCAAGACTAAACAGAGTTTCAAGAATTGTTTAGTAAAGGTTTGTTAAATTATGAGAAAAGGCAGGTAAAGAACTACAAGTATAACTATGTATTAAGAGTCTACTAATTTGCAAGTATATGAAAAATATATAAAAAACTAAAAATCTTTAGGCATCAAACTGAGTAAATTTTATAATTTCATTTTTGTTTCGTCTTGAGTTTTCATGGAAGAACAAAGACATTACTTTTTGTCCTAATTATTTGCAAATAATTACATACCATAAAGATTTTCATAAATGCGATGTTTTCAAGCAAAACTTGCTAGGAGAAGACATTTGTATTTTTATCAAAATTTTAGCACTCTAAATTGCTGTTCAATATTATTCTATGATCTATTGAAGAAAGTTTTTACTGGTATGATGCTTCTGACTAAATAATAAAGACTTGGACATATTTCTTTGCTTATATAATTTTAGGGAGAAAGATTTTAGAATACCATATGTAGAGGGAGTGGATTTACACTGCAGATGGAGGATGCAATGTAGGATAAAGCAGTTACAGCAGCAGGCCTGTTTAAACCAGTTTCTTGCACAGCTGTTTCTGGGTTGGTACAGACAAATTTGATTTTAAGGCTCAGTTCAAGCTCAAGAGCTGTACTTTATGCTTTTTCTGCCAGGTTAAGACTTGCTTGATTTAGAGACAGAATGTGGAGGAATCTCTGTAGGCAGAATCTTGGCAATAGTCTCAGACAGACAGCGTGTAGGAAGGAAATAAGGGCTTGTATAAATACAGTCTGGCTGTAGTGGACTAAGGTTCATTAAAGAAAATAATTAAGGAAAATATTTTTTTGTTAATTTAATAACAAGAAAAATGAGAAGAGATTATCAGAGACAAAAACTGTAAAATGTGGTTCAAAACTTGAAATATTAGAACCTAGATCTTTACATTAATGTTCCATGATGCCAGAAGTGCTATTTAGGTTCTTATTATGTCACAATTCACTAGCTTACATTTTCAGGGTAGGATTGACTCAGATGAGTGCAGTGGAGCACAAAATGTAGTCTAACCAGGATCTTCAACTCACAGAGACAAGAGGAAATAAATGGAATTACTGAGCTGACAACAGCTGCTCATTGCATCAGTTTTGGGTTTTTTTTCAACTTTCTGCAAAGGGATTATTTTAAAAGTGCATCTCCTTTACTGACCAGAATGACCTAACAGGTGTTACTTTCAGGTGGTCTCTTTTGGAAGACACAGGAAAGGACATTTGTTTTCTTTATCTTATGACAACTTCTGGGAGGATATTTCAGAGGAATGTTTGGTCTAGCTTATGAGACACTGTAGTTTTTTGATCTCTCCTGAATCAGATTAGAGTAAAAGCAAACAAATGGGTCAATTCCTCTTTAAGCCTGTTCCAAGAATTTACCATTCCAATGGTTCCTTTCTAGCATTAAGCAAGATATATAAACACTTCAATGGCTCGATTTCTTTTTAATTAAAGTTTAATTATCTGTCATTCAGTTGCTAGAGATGAAAGTACATATGTAGGGCTTTTAGGATGTTCATGTACAGAGGTTTGAGGAAAGAGGATGCCCATATAGCCATTAAGGGAAAACACTCAGAGAGCAGGAAAGCAATCTGTAGAATCAGAAAAATAGGCAGTGGTGGCCAGCTTGATGCAAGGAGAACACTAATGTTTGAGTACACAAGGAAGACAAAAACAAATAGCAAATAGTCAACACTTGGAGGGTAGCACAACCAACATAACTGTAATGCTGTATTGCTGTAGACAGAAGAAAATGCCCTCCAGAGAATAATTTTGAACTAGCAGAAAAAAAAGTATTCTGGCTGCTATCTCTGAAATGAAAGATTTGAAAGCAGTTCAAGGAAACTGAGGAAGAAACTAAGAATATGACAAGGACTAAGCCATCCTTAATTTAGCTCCTTTATTTTTTGTTTTACTTATTTTTTCCAGTTTTGTGAAGGAATAGCTAACATATTTGACTGAGGTCTTCCTATTCAGGGAAAGAAACAGCAGGACTTTTTTGAAAAAAGGACAACTTCTTATGCTAAATATTTACTGGGACCTTGCTGCCTGGGAAACATAGATTTATGATTATGTAAACAGAGATAATAAATATTAAAAGAAAAGAAACAACAATATGCATCTTAAACTAAACAGAAAGCAGTGGAAAATATAGAGAATTAGTATTATTTGTTTCTGGGATTTTTTTTCTGCAGTGTAAATAAAATGACGTTCAATTATGAATACAATGTATTAAACCAGGGAATGTGACATGAATATTGTGATGTATTTATTATCTGTTTTAAAAATCTAAAATAAATCAATATTTAAGTGACATAAATGACTTTTAGCAATTATTTCTGCTAGAAACTTCATTCTGATCAGCTAAGAGGAAAAAAAAATCTGCATTGACACTTAATAGTATAAGAGGTGTGAACCAGGAGTGTCGATTCAAAGTCTGCAGATAAAGTACTTCCTGTAATAGGGGAATTATAAAAAATAAAATGAAAAAGCCTTCAGTAAAAGTATCATATTATTCAAGGTAAAACAGAAATAAAGTTCTAATGTCTTGTGGCCCAGACAAGCATCATAGACCTTCATGGACAATCTAGGCATTCTGGGAGCATGGCAGACTGCCAGAGCTGATCAGTCCTCCTTCCTAATCCAACATAGCACAAAAATTCATATCACTCCCCATTCCAAAGTAAGTCTTTTGATAAAAATCTTTGTTCTCTGATGCATACAGTAACACACAGAATAAATGAGTCATGAGAAAGGGTGGGTTGGTTAGAAAAGCCAAGTGGTGCCTGAGACAGAATACAGTTACTCTCTACAAATACATCCTCTGTGTAAAGAAGCAGGAAGGAATATTACTGTGCTAGATAGCAGACAGTGCTGGCATAGGAAAAGATTCATTTATTGGTGGAAAACTTACCTTGAGAACATTGGAGACTTTGAATTACTTGAAGCATTGGGGAAGCAAGAATCCCAACTAACTTTTGCAGAGTACTTTCTTACCAGGGAAAGACAGCAGGCTTAATTCTGTCCTCTAAATCTACATAATTTTTACCTAAAAATTCTCAAGCAAATCTTATATTAAGATAGCTTGTCATTTAATCTAATTTTGTTCGGTTCCTACTCCTAAAATCCCTTTCTCAGTCTCTGTCTTTCCCATAATGTTTTAGTTATAATCTGCTTCAGGAAGACACTGATTTGTAACAAGGAAAAATTATACACTGGGAGTCAGATTTGGACTCCAATGAAAAACAATAAACATTGACTATAGAAAAAAAGAAGGAGAAGACAGGCTTGCATTAGGTATCACAGCATAGATCATTGAGCGCCTAAGAAATCAGTAACATGATTTTGAGAACCATAGGGTTGACTCTGGATGGATGCCAGACACCCACCAAAGCCTCTTTATCATTCTACTCCACAGCTCGATGGAGAAAAGAATATATTATGAAAGGTTCATGAGTTAAAGGGAGGACAGAGAGAGATCATTCACCAAATACCACCAAAGGCAAAAAAGACTCAAATTATAGCTATTAATTGAATTTATTACTAAAAAAAATCATAAAAATCATAGCAGGACAATAAGAAGTAAAATAAGACTTCAAAACAACCTTACCCCCACCCCTCCCTCCTTCCCAGCTCTACCTCCTAGCCCTCAGGGGTGCAGGGAGATGGGGAATGGGAGTTATGGTCACTTCATTACACGTTTCTGCCATTGCTCAGGGAGACGAGTCTTTTCCCCTCTCCGACGTGGGACACTCTTCCATGAGGTGCACTCCTTCAAGAGCAACCTGCTCCAGTGTGAATTCCTCTGTCTACAAACCACAGATCTCTTCCAGGACCTTGTTCCACTGTGGATTTCCCATGGGTTCACAGCCTCTTCTCAGGAATCCACCTGCTCCAGCGTGGGTCTCCTCCAGAGGTTGCAGGTGGATTTCTGCATTCCTGTGGTCCTCTGTGTGCTGCAGGAGAAAACCTTCTTCACCATGGTCTTCACCACATGCTGTCAAGAAATCTCAGCTCAGGCATATGGAGCATCTCCTCCCTCTCCTTCTCCACTGCCTTTGGTGTCTGCAGAGCTGTTCATCTCACATTCTCACCCCTCTCTTCTCTGGCCACAAATAGACCTTCTAAATAGTTTTCTTGGGTTTTTTTTCCCTTTAAATATATTATCACAGAGACATTACCACCATTTTTGATTGACCCAACCTCGGCCAGCAGCATGTCTGTCTTCAAGCTGGCTGGCAGTGGACATGGCTCTGCTGGACATGGAGGAAGCTTCTGACAGCTTCTCACAAAAGCCACCTCTGCAGCCCCTGGCTACCAAAACCTGGCCATGCAAACCCAGTACAAGAATAAATAGGATTTGGAGTACAAGAAAGGGCTAGAGAATAAAACCATAATTTACAGGGAAACCCAGATATTTGGTGACTAAATTTTATCGCTCCTGTTTGTAACTCATCTTTGACAAAAGTTTGGATTAGGTCAAATGATGCCATTCTTTTCAAAATATTATTTACCTTAGAATTTCATTCCAAATCAGTCTGAAATTGTTATCCTGTTGATGCTATCATTTACCTAGTGTGCGTGCAGAAATATTGCCTTATTTGATTTCAGAAAATTTGGTCAGTGAAGTTATGACACTTGTCTAAACAAAGCAACTGTCAGCTCATATCACAAGCTCCTTCTAAATAAAGACCTGCACTGCTCCAAAATTTGTTTTTCTTTAATGAATCCAAGCCTTTCCACTGTCATTATTCATTCTTTCTAAAAACACTGGAAAATGCAATACATTACTCAACTGTGACCTAGCATGTCCTTAGGTGCATATTTTATTGATGTAAATAAATGAGATTCTAGTCTACCCAAATGCTGATGTTTTGATTTAATAGAAACACTGTTTACTTTAAAAGTTGTCATTACTACAATGATTATTTTCCCTGGAGGGTCCGACAATAATCTGGAGGACAACTGCTAGAAGCCTGCTTCTGAAATATCTGCAGATTCATTGGGAAATTAAACTATTTGATTATAGAGTAAAAGGAGAAAATAATTAACATTCTTGCTGCTTTCTGTGGTTTACTCTAATATAATTTTTTCCTTACATTGAAGGAAAGAGATTTGAAAGTGCTTTAGTCTCATGCTTGCATAAATGCAAAACATTTTAGATAAAATTACAGTGTTAAACTCCATTATTGCTAGGTATTAAATTAAAACAAGCCAGACACTGGGAACTTGCTATTATTTAAAATTAAAATAAAATAAAATAAAACAAAAATGTATATTTTACGGTGCTCAGAAGAACTGTTGTAGATGTTTTCTTATGCTTTTGATGTCAGTTGTCCCTCTAGTTTTCTTCCTGGATATCAATCTTGAAAACCAATACACATATAAATTCTATTTCCCATCTTTCTGCCTTTAGGTGGTATCCAGTTTTATCAACAGGAATTCATTTTGTAAAGGTCACTGACTTAATGAAATAGTTTTCAATGTTTGTGCCCATACCTTCCTTTGAAAAATAGATTTACCTTAACTAGGTATTCATCAGTACAAATTAACTGGATATATTAAATGCCATATCATTGCATTTGAAAAAGAAATGAAAAATGTGCTGTTATTGCTCCAGGAATTAAAAAAAAAAAAAAAAGAAGGGAAAAAAAAAAAAAAAAAGAAGAGGCAATATGCTGCATCAAAGGAAAAGGAAACTAAAATCTTTCATGGGCTGGATGTTGAAGGAGCCTAGCTTACTCCTAGTGGATGATCCTCCCTGTGGTTCTTGGAAGCTAAAGAGGTAGGATTGGTTTTGATAAAAGTTCCATTTCACTTTAAAATATATATACCACATATATTCTGAAGCTAATAATGCTGGAAAATTTGAGGTAAATTAAAGAAAAAAAAAAGGGTCGTGCTACCATCAGTTTTCCCCACAGTTAAATCCATCTTGGAATGAATTGTGGGTGACATAGGGCTTCTAGGAAAGACATAAAATAGGAAATAAAAGAGAGTTGATTTCTGAAATTATTACCCATTCAGAAGTTGAAATTAGTTATTATAAGTATACAGTTGTTTCAGTATTTTTGAGGCTTTAGATAGGAAATAAACACATAGACTAGTCAAGCTGTCTGTCATTAAAAAAATCAAATGTGATCAAAAGAGCAAAAATTTTTGAGTTTCTGCTTCAAAGACCCTCTCTTAGTATTGAAGTACAGTATAGGAAATATAATCTTGATTATTAAAGTACATATCAGATCCAGCATAGGACAATAAGAAGGGAATAAAATTTAATATGAAATGCATCTAATTTAAGATATTTTGTATTACATGATATCTTTGATTTAGCAGAGTGATACCAAATATACAAAGAACACAATATAAATTTAAGTTATATCTTATAAAAAACAGAAATTGCAATATATAATTCAATCTCCACACCAATGTGATATAGAGAACGCTTGAAATTGGAAGGGTTCTCTCAAGGTTATCTGGTCTGAGCCCCTGCTTGAGCATAGACACCTAGAGGCAGGTGTTCAGGACCATGTCCAGACAGGTTTTGAATATCTCTGAGGATGGAGAAGCCATAACTTCTCTGGGTAACCTGTGCTAGTGATTAGTTACCCTTAAAAAGTGTTTCCTGATGTTAAGGACAAAACTCCTATGTTTCAGTCTGTGCCTATATCAATATGGATATCAATGAAAATAATTTTCTCTGTCCTCTTTGCAACATTAATTTAGTTTCCTTTGGACCTGTTCTTCTCTAGGCTAAGCAGTCCAAGCTCTCTCCATCACCAGGTGAGACTGACTGACAGGTAACTCTGTGGGGCCTTGTTCTTGCTCTCCTTAAAAATATGAGTTGCTTTCCTCCAGTCTTTGAGCACTTCCTCCTATTGCCATGATCGACCAAAGATTACTGAAAATGGCCTGGCAATGATCTGTCAGTTGCTTCAGCACTCATGGGAGTATCACATGGAGGGCCCATGAACTTCCCAGGCAACTAGTGGCAGGACAAGAGGTCTTAAGCTGTGCCAGGAGTAGTTTAGGTGGAACATCTGGGAAAAAAATCATCACAGAAATAATGATTGGCCATTGGAATGGGCTGGCCAGGTAGGTGGTAGAGTCACCATCTCTGGAGGTTTAAAAAAAGACTGGACTTGGCACTCAGTGCCATGGTTTAGTTGATGAAGTGGTGTTAGATCATAGGTTGGATCAATGATCTCAAAGGTCTTTTCCAAATTAGTGAATTCTGTGATTCTGTGACTCATAGATGTCATACAACAATCATATTTGCATATGTCTGTTGACCCTTCATCCATTTTTGGGGGGCATTGATTAGTCACAAAAGAAGGAGGTAGTTTCTATACATTTGTAGAATAGAAAGAAATCTTTGTTAGATTACAGTATTAAATATTGCCAGATAATATACCTTCAGAAGAAGAAAATAAAATTACCAAAAAAGGCTCTGCCACTTTGAAACTTTGTTTCTGAAGTAAAAGCTGTTTTCCTTCTTTGAAAATTCTTTATTTCACTATTTTGTTATAGTACTAAGAATTAGTTACCACAGTAACAGAATAAAATAGCAGATATATTTGCTGACTTTAACTAAATCGTGAAACCATTGCTAATGCACAGCAGTTGCTGAGATACAAAGCACATCTAGTTTGCAGGTGATATAAAATGTTTTCAGCAAATTTGGTACTATGAAGTTTATGATACAAGTCAGATATGTATTTCAAGTGAGAGAAACCCATGAAAAATGCATATAGATTAAACTAATTATTTAAGTAGACCCTCATCACAAAAAACCCAACCAGAAAAGGAAAAGACCCAGCACAATCCCAAAACCTCCAAAGCCAAACCAAGAAAACAAAAAATATCTAGAACAAATACAAGATTAATTTGTACTCTAGTTGAGAAATCAAGTCCTATACGTGTGGGGTGTGATCACAGCAGCAAGTAGGAAGATAACAGAGCATGAGATAAGTCTTTCTACGGCATTCATTTTGCATAAATTTACTAGATCTCCTTAGATGGTTTTAATTGTTTTGACCCTAGGTCAAGAACGAGGAACTAGATAATTGGTCTGTGCTCATTTGCAGCTTGATTAGTCTAATGCCATACAGCTGTGCATCACCACAGAGGTTGAAATTTCTAACTGCTCCAATGGGTTGTATTAAGAGAAGCTAAGCCCGAAAAAGCAAACTTACCTCTTGCCCTTCTATTACTGCTCACCCTAGAAATTTAAGCATAATCTGACCTCAAGATAATTAAGTAAAGAGATTTAAATGTATCATATACTTTGAGTCATTATCTCTTTTACATATTATTTTTACACCTGACTTCAGAATAATTACTGTCAATTCACCATGGTACAGGTCTAAATTGATTTGGGTGTAGAAAAATCATCTTTCTGAAGGATACTGAGTACTGCTGACTTTGACTTCTGTTTTTGCTAGAAATATTGTCATGTCGGTCTCTCCACTTTGGACAGCTGAATTTCTGTTTTCACTTGGCCATACTGCTACCATTGTGGGGCAAACATGCTGATTTAAGTCTCACTTTTGGCTTTGACACTACCAGTTCAAATAGTGGTTTTTTTTTCATTTAACTCATGTCTAAAACAATTGGGTTTGGGATATCTAAGTGGTAACTGAAATATATCAAAGTTGGATGTCAAGGCTGCTAAAGGACTCTTAAAGTTAAGGTGGATTAATTAATCTTTTTCCAAAACAAGATTAAATTTCCACTGGAGTTTTCTTCTTATATTATTGTAGACAACATAAGTTGATATATTTGATTCTTCCTTATAAGTTGCTGAAACTCTTATATTTCTAACTAAATTCTGATTAACTGTACATTTATTATTCTAGAGCAAAATTTAAGCCATTTCCAGATCACAACAGACAAAAGCTGGTAGTCAAAGATCAGAAAAGGGTTATTTAATCGCAAAATAAATCTGTATTTTTTTCTTAGACATATATAAGTATCTAGTGTAAAAAGGAAATAAATAATCTAATCATTATTCTGCAGAAGCAAGGATTTTTTTACCTAGTTCTCTGTCAGTTCATAATCTTTAAAATTTGTTCTGATTCAAGAAAGATGTTTACATGTGTTTATGCACTTACATGAGTAACATCATTTGGACTCCTGTGTTTAGAGTAAAGTGAGTGCAAAAATATTTGGGCTTTAATTTAGTAAGAGATGTGAGAAAGTAACACTCTCCTGGCTGAAATGTAAGTGGAGACCTTTGAAAAATAAGTAAGTTGATGAAAAATTGCATAGCTAGATAAAGATTGATTAACTGATTTGTTTTCAAAAATTCAAATTAAAAAAAACAGTTCAGCATCCTCTGCTTTAAAGGGATTATAACATACTGATCCTTATTTTTAATTTCTTTAATGTAGATGTGTATCTCACAGAGTTGTACTCCTTACCTTCAAATAAAAAGACATTCAGAAACACATTTTTGATGTAACTTTGCTGCTTGTTGCCTTTGATATCAGAATCATGTTTAGTTCTCACCATGTGAGCATGTATGCATTGGTAAAGCAGGTAGTATAGTATCACCTTAGTAGCTCCAGGAAATTTTGTGACTTCCAGCTGCTAGTCTCGGACAGCAAAACTTCCCTCAAGATTTTACAACATATGTCAGTCTGGTGCAGATGTCTCAGATACTTGGATGTCTCAGATGGAACTAGCTGCCTCTATTTAGGCACTTTAATCTCACCTGACAAATTGCAGCAGATGAAATCTTAGCTGCAGTGTGTAGCTCAGGATTCACACTGTATAACTAAATTTCCCTAACTAAGCCTGCAAGCTTTCAAATGGGAAGAAAGTTGTCCAATTCTTCACATAGGCAGGAAAAGGACTTGTAATAATGAGAAACAGGATAGCAGATGAGATTTTGGACCAGGTGGTAGGAAAGAAAAGATTCTGGGGCAGGAGCCAAAAATCGTCAACTGGTTATTAATATTGTTAGTTATGGAATTTAACACAAATGTTATAATTAGGAATTAATTAGCAAGGTCTTTGGCAGGGAAAGCAAATTTCTTGGCATAGAAAGGCTATAATATGGAAACTAATGACTTCTCAATTCCTTTTTCCTATTTTCCAAAAATACAGTTTTAAGTTTGAGGGGGGGATTTGTTTCTTTGTGGGCTTCTTTTTAAAAAAAAAAAAAAAAAAAAAAAAAAAAAAATTGTACCAGGATTTTTCCTACCTTGCTAAGTTCCACTTTTCCAACTTGCTGATTGAAATAGTTCATATGTTATATTTGAGCTGTTCATATTTTATATATTTAGGCTGTAAGAGTTATTTTACAAATGATGCTAGTATTTCCTGAGTCTCAGCTGTGTATTTTGTACAGAGTTCTTGCCCAAAGGAGTCTAGATTCTAGTTGGGCTTAGACAAAACAATTTGAAGATCAAAGTAAAAGACCTAGTTGTAGCAGAAGCCTGGGGATCTGGAAATTTGCCTGCATGAGTAACACAAATGCCTAGAGGCTGATTTAAAGACAATAAAAGAAGAGGTTTATGAAAAGGTAGATATAGTTTACTCCACAAGAAAAAAAAAAAGGGCAAAGAGTAGGAAAAAAAAAAAAAGTTAAAATGTGCCAGCCTGACTGAGTATTTCCCTTTTGCAACAACCACATTAATTCACAACAGTCTCCCATCAGCTGACCTTATTAAATGCATGCTTGTTGAATTTTTCACCATTACATTTTCCATCATGTGTGGAAAAACATTTCTTTATTCTTCAGTTCTTCTTTGAAATCTCTTTAAAAGTTTATAGAAACCTTGACCACCTGTAGATAGAGGTGTGATAATGATTAATGTAGTGCTCCATGGTCTCTGTACTGCCCATAACATTCTTGCTATAATCACGTGGTCTGCACATCTGGTTTCAGTAGCTATTGGTTGACTCTACCTCTTTAAGCCAACAATTTGTCATCTTCAAAAAGAAAAAAATGTGAATTCATTAATTCGTGGTGTAGTCTATCAAGTTTTCTACCCAACAAAGTGCCAGTAATAATCAAAACAGAAACTAAAAGATAAATATTTTGGGTGTGTACTTTTTCCCAGAAGAGAAACTAACAGGTAGTATTAAAATAAATTAAAAATCTAAGAATAATAATAAATCAAAAGAATGAAGCTGATTACTTTGCTGAAAAATTAGAGGAGCTTTGTTTTTGTTTGACAGAGGTACAACTGAAAAATGGCAATAATATTTCACAGGTACTTTTATTAATATTATAATCGAAAGCAGGGAACTCAGGCATGATCTTGAATAACTATATATAATTCTAGTGATGCAACATTTCTTTTTGATATATTCATATTTATAGATATGTTCCTGTAATTGTCCCTGGAAGGATTTTTTTCAAAATTAAAAATACTATACAGTTTGTTTCCCAATGTGTAAAAAGTTTATGGAGAAAAGATTATCACAGTAGCATGATGAGAGGAGAGGGAGAGGAGAGGAGAGGAGAGGAGAGGAGAGGAGAGGAGAGGAGAGGAGAGAGGGAGAGAGGAGAGGAGAGGAGAGGAGAGGGGAGAGGAGAGGAGAGGGGAGGGAGGAGAGGAGAGGAGAGGAGAGGGAGAGGGGAGGAGAAGAGAAAGGAAGGAAAAAGGAAAGGAAAGAAGGAAAGGAAAGGATTCAAGAAAAGTGAAAAAAGGAAAGGTAAAGGAAGATGGAATAGGAATAGAATTAGAAAGAAAGATAAGTGCATTAAGGTTCTAATATCTCATTCAAGTAACACATACAAAAAACGTAGGTAAATATAGGGGATTTTCTTTTGAGAATAGTAATTGCAAGAATACATAAGTATGTCTTTTACTTGACTGTTCTGAAACATATTGATTAGATTACTAATCAAATTGACAAAGGCAAATGCATTATATTCGACTTCTACATGTCTTATGACAGCATATCGAAATTAGACAAGAAACATCAAAATTCAATTTGCTTTGTAATCTGTCTTTCGTGGAAATATTGGTTTAGTTTATAATAAATACAAACCAAAATCAATTCTACTCTTGTGTGTATGATCATTCTTGATTAATACTAACTCAAAATCATCTTGTGCCTATGAGGGCACCTTATTTTGTTTTATCATAGCCTGTAGTTTCATAGGTACTAGCTGAAGGACCTGTATTCCAGTATAATCATATTATTTGAACAGAGGGTTTCAGATCACTGTGGACATATTCATCCTTTGTGCTGGAAAACAAGTGCCACCAAGAGATAATTAAAGAGCTTCATTTTTCTTTTCAGTTTGTAAAGCAGTTAAAAACAGTTTTTCTAAGACTTTCACACTTTATGCAAAAAAAATTCTGGATCAAACTAATAGTAAAATTGTACTTTAAAGACAGTAGATTCAAACAAAGATTTGGCCTCTTCTCCCAGGCAGGGACAAGAGGAAGCTGTGGCAGAGGTTCAGGCATGGGAACATGGTTGATATGGTTGGACATGGAAACAGAGTGCCCAGAAAAATAGTGGACTCACCATCCCTGGAAATGTTCAAGAAACAACTGGATGTGGCACTTAGTGCTATGGTTCAGTTTAAGCTGTTGTTTGGTCAAAGGTTGGACTTGATGGTCTTGGAGGTCTTTTCCAACTTTAATGATTCTATGATTCTATTTTATGGTTATTGGCAATGTGTCTAAAAATTCATTTGGATGAAATTTTTCATTCAGTAATACCACTGTAATTCTGATTCTACTGACATCAGCCCAATTGACTCATGCCAGAATTGACTGTTAGACTCACACCTTGTTAAAAGTCTGTTTACACCCTTTTATGCATTACAATGAAATTGCCACTAGAAACCTGACACAGTGTAAATTATAAACTGAAATGTCAGAAAAGAGAAGCACAATGGTTAAAGCAACTGAAAAAAGGCAGTGTGACTATTTGAGTGGTAAAGAGATCTATTCTTAATTTAATTGCATTTCACTGTAAAAGATTAGTATGTACCTAACCAATGCAGAATCATGTGTCAGTAAGGAGGTCAAAAGTGTGCAGCTCATGAAGCCTAAGTGAATGTAATGGTGGTTAATTATGGCCTTTTTCTGAGTCTCTCAGCAGGACTTTGTGATTTTTTTTTTTGTCTAATGCATAAGGTACAAAGTGCTGATGTGTTTGCATTTCTCTTGAAGTGCTGCTTTATGCAGGACAAAGGATTTTTTTTGCCTTTGCACATACTGCGTGCTTAAAGCTATTATAACTGAGCCACCCATTCTCAACCCTTGCTCTTCTATCAGTTGTCACATCACACACTTGTTAGTAGCCCAGAAAATCCACTGCCATGTGTTATATAACAGAAATGTTAATGGGGAGAACCACAGATTTTAAAGTAACAGCATGTCTGTTTGGAAAATGGGATTAATTCACAACTTCAATTTTGAATTCTGCTGTTGGCTTCTCTGTGCTGCAAGGACATGAAAAAGCTGCACAAGAGCAGTGCTGGCAGACTGCTATTTTTACCTGGAGTCAATAGAAAGATGACCCTTCTTTTTGAGAAAATGCCATTTTTGTGATGTGCTCCAGCTTCTATTGCATATCTCCAAGGTGACTTTTAATGCAGCCCCTCACAGAGTTTGGTTATGCTCTGAAAAGAGTAGCTCCTTACAATATTCCTCATGACTGGGGCAGTATTTTCTCACCTGTCAGGGAGGCTACATAAGATTGTTTTTAACTTAAGGCCATAAAATGAGGAATCTTCTATAACAGAACTTGTGGTATGTGTGAATCTGGTTAGCACAATCACTTTTCTCTCTTATTTCTGCACTCAGGATGAAAAGTGAAATGTGAGCTAATAAAACCTAGTGGTAGCTCAGCTGGAAAGTCTGAGGGTTGATTTAGGTCAGGATTCATCACCTGAGAGTTTGCAGTTCACTAGAGTCTGAAGTTTTGATCCAGATACAGATTTAGCCAAGTTTATGTGCTTCTTTGATAAATGTATAACAGTTGAAGAAACTAAGTAATGGATTTGGGGGTTTGTTTTGTTTTGTTTTGTTTTGTTTTGTTTTGTTTTGTTTTGTTTTGTTTTGTTTTGTTTTTTTGTTTGTTATTTGTCTACTCTTGTGTTTGTGTATAGTACTTTAGAAGCAGAAGATATACCTGAAGTTTATGCATTTTACTTGGACATAATAGCAAAAAACTAGTCATAAAATAATATTATGCTGTATGGGTTGGCTGTCTTATAATTTTTTATTCATATTTTCTTCTAGTTCAGAGCATTAGAGTTTTATATTTATGCTTTCATATGAAGAAGCATTTTCACTGTGGTGTAATATTATAAGTTACATTCCAGGTTAGGCGAGGCATGTTATTAAGACAATGATGTTTTGGTCGGGATAGTAAATAAGTGTCGATTTAGTGACCTCAAGTAAAGAAGTTTCTCATTTCACTGTAATCCTCAAACATTTTTCTCTACTGATTCTCTAATCCTCCACCTCAACACCAAACACTCCTATTTGGATTTATCAAGACACAATGTGTAGGTATATTGAGAGACTAATTGTGGACGTTCGTATGAAACAGCTTATTGAGTCACTACAAAAGGTGAGTGGGGGAGGAGGAAAATAAACAACAAAAGCCCAGAATATACCAAGTAATTTTTTTTCCCATCTGTAAATTCCAAAATAATTTACAAGGAGACATATGAGGAAACTGATGAAGCTCAATGACTATTGCTAACCACCTTTTCTGCCCTTTGGTCTGCTGCTCTCTTTGTTAGTTTGCAAGTATTTCATTAGTAGTAGAAAATGAAGGAAAACCAGAACTGAAATCCTTGACAATTACATGAAGAATGAAAGAGGAAAGGAGGTCCCAGAGGGAAAACTATGACTCCAGATATTTACAGTGAACTCCTATAAACTGTGTAGCAGCCACTTAGGCCAGTTCAACTGCTCTTAACCATGCAGAAGAAACAAATTTCAATAAAGTGGGTAGGAAATAAAAATTTCCATAAAGTGGAAAAAAAAGGAAAAGTGTACTTGAAATTACCACAGAACTAGCAGAATTTTAGAGAAGAAAAATAAGGAAAAGCATCTGAAATGAGAATTACAACAAAGTTTGCTGTGAAAGAGACAATGAGTTTATTTGTCTTAAATTCTACCCTGAAAATATCAAATTTAATGATCTTTTCAAATAGCTTTAGAAGGAATTTCTGTTCTGTCACTACTAGACTCATTACTTGCAAATTTTTTCATTAGCAGGCAAGCAAAAGATGTGGTAGAAGGGAAGCTTTGTTAATAGCTAAACATGTCCATTTCCAAACAATCATAAATACAATGTTTATATGCTTTGAATCCTATGAATAGTTGGTGCTGTTCAGCCCAACTGACTGGAAAGGAGGAACTGACTGCTTAGGACTTTCTTTTGACTTCAGTGGACAGCAAGATACAGTCAAGCCAACATCATTCAAATTCATCACAGAGATGCCAAAGACAAACAGATCCCCTTAAAATTACAGTAGCATTGAAAGAACCTTGAAGTAATGCAACTTATGAATTATGAAAGAACAACTCCCAGTTCACAAAAAAGTATGATGTTGGTAGCACATAAAGTTAAAATCATCCATTAAGACTCTGTATGTGTTGTGTAAATCTTAAAAAGACACTAGTCCTGATGCTGTCAAATACCTGAAATATTACTTAGATGATTTCCTAGTTAGCATAATAAAAAAATGGAGTGGGAAAGATCAAGGATTATATTGTCCTTTCTCTAAACGATCATTTGTTTTGCCCTGGTGTATTTTTCTTCTGGAGAAGATAGAAAGAGTTTTGGTTTTCATCTGTGAAATAATAAAAAATTTTATATTGCTTATTCTGAGGCTATTATATAACTCTTTGTAATAACTGATGCTAGTACTTGGACTTTCTTTCAGTTTCTTCAAGTGCATTTTTGGCTGCTGCTGACTAAGGTTGCCCAGTATATATATTTGATAACTGCCTTCCTGCATAATAAAAGGAAATAAAAAAAAATAAAAATAGAATAGAATAGAATAGAATAGAATAGAATAGAATAGAATAGAATAGAATAGAATAGAATAGAATAGAATAGAATAGAATAGAATAGAATAGAATAGAATAAAATAGAATAGAATGGAATGGAATGGAATGGAATGGAATGGAATGGAATGGAATGGAACAATAAAATGAAATAATTTAAAGAAAAAAATCCAGCTCCCAAGTTCTTCACATATGCTAAAAAAAGACATTTAAAACTGAAAAATATTTTGAAACGGTAATTTTCTTTTGGGAATAGCAATTGATGCCATATCCAAATTCTTATGGATTTTGCTTTAAGATATAGCTTAACTTAGTGGAGAAAGGACTGTGAAAAAAGGAATCCATCTTAGATGAATTATCCCAAATTAGAGTAAACTAGATGGTTTGCCTATGTGTAGCAAATTAGCCATGAAATCAAAAACCTTTTTCAGGCTAATCTTGCTAACCCTGTACAGTATATGATCCTGGGACAAGGAAGCATTTTACTCTTCTGCGTTTGCACAGAACAGGAGTTTGTCTGAAGATTGCTGTTAAGAGAGTGCAAATAATGAGAAGTCCCATAGCTATTACTATCTGTTGTATTTACTCTGAGAGCACTGAACTTGGTGCTGTAAGCTCAGAACTTGTAAGAATACAAAGATTAATTTTGCTGCCGGGAAGTTGGAAAATGAGAGGTAGAGTGCTGGAGAGAAAGCAACCTGGGAAAATAATTTTGACTTCTGTTGGACTGTGGATAGAGGGAAAGTGCTGTGTGTTAGCATACCCCAAAAACATCAATTATCCAAAGTCTCTTCTTTGATGGTACAGAACTTTACTACATTTGATATAAGGTTGGGTGTAAAAGGGCCATTGCTGTCTTGGTGTCTTTTGGCATCTATTCCTTCGATAACTTCCTACTGTGCCTACTGTCATATCAGACCTGACTGATCATCCAGGTGTCTGTGAATCATAAAGAAAAGAAATGTAATCAGAAAATCGCAGTGTTTCTGGCTTCCCTTTAAAGACAGCCTTCTAGGAGTCTATTAAATGTGCAAAAACACTTATTGCTTTTTCAGTAACCAGCCTAAATGTCTGGGGTGTGACACAGAACAGGTTGAAGAAACTGGACTAGAGTTTCTTAGATCAGCTAAACCCGGGGTCTTTGTAAACAATTTTTGTTCACCCAACACTTCTTAGAAGCTTTCTTTCTAAATCAGTTTGAAAATTTTCTGAATTAGTTCTTCTTTTTAGTTTAATTGAAAGCTTTTATAATTTTCAGTATTCACTCTGAAAACTTGCTTGTAACACATAGCTCAAGAACAGAAAAATACTTTTTGACTTGTACATCTGAGCAAACCTTCCACAGTTTGAATACTTGTAATGAAAGGTGAGTCACAAGCCAGGAGTTTTAGGAAGAAAGTTTTTGTTGCTGTTGTGGGTGGTTATTTGATAACACAACAAAAATAAAAATTGCGATAAGAATTGCTTTCAGATATTAAGAAAAACAGATTTACTGTCATGGAGATAATATACTAATGTCTTCTGCTAATTAACTACTGATAGATTTGAGCAAGTTATTGGATACTCTGACAAATTCCTGAAGAGTCTTGGAAAAGTACAATGCATAATTACTTAACTCTGATATTAGTAGAGGAATGGTGCCTACATGCCTAGTAGAATGGGCATGAAGCCAGCTCTATAAAGTTGTTCTTAATTGATGTACTGTTGCTCAAATCACTGTAATTATTTTAGTTTCTTGAGCAAATCTCCCCTATTCTGTACTTCACAGGAGTAGTGAGGGTTAAATTATCAGCCTCAAGTATACAGATATTACAGAAAAGGAGGACAGGTAGTCCTCAGTTAAGGTTCAATTAACCCTCAATTAGGTAGATGATCTGTCTTGCCACAAAATATTCCTCAATATTTGCAAAATTCTTGTCTGCTATTTCTATCCAAACCATTTTAACAGACCTAACTAATCTCATAGATCTTACAGCCAAAGAAACCAAACATTTGCTTTCCCCTATCTAACCTGCTTTTTCTTTGTATTTTGGCTTAATTTTCTCTACAGAGTAAACTGAGGCTCAAGTCCTTACTCAGATACTTCATACATCTCTTAAATTCAGTCCCAAACATCAGGTTCTGCATTTTGTTACCAAGCTAATACATATTTTAATCTGCCAAAATATGCATTATAACATGAGAGCAAAGTTTTAGTTTGAAACATGTTCCCACTTAAAAAAGAAGTTTGAATGAGAGTCAATAAAGTAATCTATGTCATACATGATATTGGTCTACTTAATCTAATGGCCTTGCAATCTCTGTCAAACACCAAAGCAATCTTGAAGATTTCAGGATATAATAGTATGGAGATAATCTCATGATTCACCAAGAATTAACGTCATATTTACTTACAGTAATGGAATCATAGGGTTGTTAAGGTTGGAAAAGAAGTGTAAGGTCAACAAGCTCAACTGTTTACTCTGCACTGCCACATTTGTCACTAAATCATATCCCCAAGTACCACATCTATAGGTTGTATGGACATTTCCAGGGATGGTAACTCAACCAGTTCCCTGGGCAATCTGCTCCAATGTCCAGTGACTGTTTCAGTGTGAAAAGTTTTCCTAATATCGAATTTAAAACTCCCCTAGTTGAACTTGTGATCATTGCCTCTCATCTGTCACTTGTTACTTGGGAGAAGAGACTGCATCCTCCCTCCCTTGTAGTTAATGAGAGTTGTAAGGTTACCCCTGAGCCTGTTTTTCTCCAGGCTGAACACATCCACCTCCCTCAGCTTCTGCTTATAAGACTTGTGCTCCAGATCCTTCCCCCGCTCCAGTGTCCTCCTCTGGACTCCTTTCAACACCTTGATGTCTCTCTCAGTGAGGGACCCAAAACCAAACACAGGATTTGATGTACAACCTCACCAGGATATGCAGGGATTTTATCTGTGGAGAAGCTTCAGGGCTTAGCTTTCTACAAGACTTACCTCAAGATATAATTCTGAACCACGGTATGTTTTGTTCAGTCAGATCAGATTAGACTAAACAGTATTCAATTATTGCATTTTACCTAGTTTTATGATGAGTCATACTAAAATTGCTACTTCATTCAATTTAATGCAAAAATGGAGAAGTGAATGATCTTCATTGCAAAACTTAATGTTTATCTTTAGCATTGCTTGACAGAAACTCTGCCATAATATCCCTTAGCAGGACTTCTCAGGAGAACTATTAGAGTAGGAACTACTCTTACAATGTTTCTTATACCTCTTTTATCTGTTTATTTTCTAAGTGTTCCCCAGCTTTATATATGAAGGCTGATTCTTGTAGTTTGCAGCAAGAGAATTTCTTAAACTGATCCCAGAATTTAGCATTTTACCAAGCTTGCAGAAAAACCAGCATTGCAGCATTTCATTTATGTAATTCTGCATTATCAAGACAAACAATGAAAAAATGGAAAACTTTATAATTTAAAATAGTATGGTTTTTATTTTTATTCTGATTTAATAAATATGATAATTTTGGGTTTTTTTTGAAGGATATCATTATTTCAGCAACATTTAATTTATTAATATTGGGTTTAATTTCTCCACTATTCATTTTTCTGATTGAATCTATTAAGAACTAAATTATCTCCCGTGTCAATACCATCTTTTATAAAAAGTGTTGCTCCTGTGTCTGATAGAAACCCAGAAGTATCTAAATCCCAAGGATCCTAAATTCTCCATGCAAAGTTTTTGTCTCTACCTTTAGATATCTACTCAAGTGAATGATTTTTCCTATATGTGAGAACTCCTGGCAACTTTTTTTGAAATTAGTCTCCAACTTATGGCCTACATATGGAAAAACTATGAAAAAAATTAGATATCTGTTATTAGATATTACTGCTCTTTAGCCAACCTCCCTCCTGTTTTCTGTGGACTCATTCAAATGTAATATTAATCATCTAGGTACCTTTGTGTCTACAAAGGTAGACAGTTCTTTGCTGTAAATGCATGTTAATGTCATTCTTGGTTGGTGACCTTTCAGTTACCATGAAGATAAATAAAATGACTGAAAACATTTCTGTAGAGTCCTTTTATTATATGAACTGCACACCCACAATTACATCTTTAGTGCATATTTTTAGCATTACGAAGTGCATTGTAATTGTTAACAGCAATGTTTTACTGTGGAGTGACTTGACTTTATGAAAATAAACCAAAGGCAAATGTCAGTTTTACATGAAATAGAGATTGATGGTTTTGACGAGGAAGACATTTCAAAGCTTTTGTAGTTTTGTGCTGTTGCAGTGGATTAGCTGGAATTCTATGCTTTGTGATTTGCATCATGAAAGACGAAAATGTGAGAGACGTTGATACAATCCATCTTTGCTTGAGGCAGGTTTCCTCTGACCAATTCATACTTCTGGGCATATATCAGTATGTTTCACCATGTTCCTTGAAAATAGTATAACTTTATACTAAGCTTTATTTTCCTTTTGATTACAGGGAAGTTAATATACATAGAAATACTCATCCATTTGGGAAGTTCCTTCAAACATCAGGGCCTTGTACCTCACCAAGGTCTCAAGCTTTTAATAGGATATTTTCAAAAGAAGTTTGCCTTGTATCCCATGATTTTTTGTTTGAGCATTTTTAATATAAATCACATTTTTGGGGGTTGGGGTGTTTCTATTTTGTTTTTGTTTTGTTTTTGTTTGTTTGTTTGTTGTAAACTAGACATTTAGAAAGGTAAATATTACAGTTAAATTTCACTCTCATCAGTTTCCAGAGAAGTTCTCTTCACAAAAAGACTAGGTCCAAAATTAGCCTACAAATACATACTTAAAATTAAAGGTAATGGGAATTTACTAAAGGTAATGGGAAAATTGACATAATTGGGTAAGAATGAAGAAAAACACTATGCAGTTTTTAATTGTAGAAGAGGAAATACAGGTACAATTAATTCCCTTTATTGTCTTTGGGTGTAAAGACAGCTCTGTTTGTACTTAACACACTGACTTTTTCAATGTTAGTATTATATTAAACTTGCATCATTTTTATGATAACCTTTACAGATTATCTGAAAATTTGTTGACAGTGCACTTGATTCCTTCATCTATGTCATTAAGAAGATATAAAATAATACTGGTCTCAATACAGACCCCAGGGGGGCACCACTTATCAATGATGTCTACAGAGACTCAGCCCAATCAACAAAGTTGTATTTCTGAATGCAATTTTGTGGCTGGAATGACAGACTGGATAATTTTTACATTTTTAGCTTTTGTTTTTACATTTCTGTTACCAATAAGTAAGGCTTTATTAAAAGAGAGGCCTTATAAAATCAGGCTTAGGCCTGTTACTTTGGCTAAGTAGAAAAGGACTATAGAAGAAAAGCTAAACTGAACTAGGGGTAGAAAAACAAGTTATATAACCATCCCGTGTTCACATCATGGTCTATGGTGGTTGGAATAATTATGTTTGTTATTATTTAAAACTATGTAATTGGTAACCTGCTAACTTCTTAAAAGGACTGGGTTTTTACAATAAACCTTTTCTCCTTTGTACTCGCCTGGGGACTCTGCATCACTATGGACCCTCACCTCACACATTTCTATGTAGCTATTCAATAATTTTCAATAATCTGCTTAACCTTAGTCACTTAGCCTTATTCTGCTCCAAAAGGAAGAGTGACTTTAAAGAGGAGCTGTACCCACACATGGTCACCTTACTGTAGGAGGGGAATGCAGAAGTAAGATTTACCTACTAATCAATTTCCATATCAGTAAAAAATATTTTCAGACAAATATATTGATTAGATATTAATAGCTTTCTCAAAAGTTAGTTCTTCCTTATGTGTCAGACCTCTGAGAAATGTCATTTTCTTACCTGACAGAGTAGTTACACACTTTAATTTTCAACCATATATAGTTTAGGTAAGCTAAAACTGAGACTTATGGCTTCACCATAATTTTTACAGGAAAAGACGTGAAATTCAGTGTTTTGAAAATGGTAGCACATTGGTAAATATATGTCAAGAGTCACAACTTAATGTCTTTTCTAAGCTTATAATACAGCCTTAAACCACTCCTTTCCTCTTTTTCTTACAATGAAGCTTCAGATTAGTAAGGCATGTTATGATTTATGGTCATGTCTTGCACAAATAAAAAAATATGTGACTAGAGGAAAATGATTAGGAGAAAAAAGAAGCCATACACCAGTTGCAGTGGCTGATGTGTTGATATACATAGTAAATGAGGGACAATATATGGCACAGGTTGTGCTGCTTTTATTATATGCAGAAGTACTTTATTCCTTAGCTCTTTTTTTCCTCCAAAACAAACTTAAAAATCCAAAGCTTAATGAGCAGCATTACCTTTTTGCCATAAAGGAAATTTCTTGAATGGGAATTTAAGTAGAACTGAAAAGCTGTAGCAGTTGTTTATTGTTATAAAATAACTTGCTCAACTCCTCTAATTCAATGTGTCATATGAATTGTGGTTAAATAACCATAGCTTATTTTGAAACATAAATTAATTATCTATTACAAGCATGCTATTGCTTATCTCTTTCAAAGTCTCATTAGTATGCAAATGACTCTAATTAGGTCACTGTCAGACAATATTTGTGTAGAGTCACTTTCCAAGGTTTTATGTGATGGTTTTGGTTCCTAAATATTCATAAACAGTGCTCCTAAAATCAGCTTTACTTAATAGGGATCATTCTGAAAGTCTCATTAGTTCAGTGGAATTAATCTCAGATGGCAAAGAAGGAAAAACATTATTTTCTTTTTTTTCCAGAAGATGATATCTTCCAATTTCCACACACAGTATTAACAGATTAGAAGAAGAGTATTATATTTTTAGTAAGAATTAAATTTTAAAAGTCTTGTCATAAAAACTGGATATGTTGTCTTTGATCTCTTGCTTTCCTTGATAAAGAACTGAAGACAAGAAATGGAAAACTTTGTGAGTCAGGAAGAAAGTTTGATGCATTGAAAAATAGGTACTGCAGATTGGAATAGCATGTGCAGTTTTAAATATATGTTTGTAAATATATACTTATTCATTTTTTTTAATGTGTATAATGTTTACCATATGGAACTTCTATGACTTTTTTAAAATCATCTACAAAGAGAGGGAGAAAGATTAAAAAATCTTTATGAATCAAAGAAAATTACCCCCAGAAAATAAAGTTTTGAAAGTTAAAGCTTTGTGATTATACCTTGCAAAAATAAAAAGCAGTGATTTTTCCTGTCCTTCAGGAAAGGGAAGAGAGAAGGCAAGGGGAAGAGAAAGAATTAATTTTTGGGGGGGATGTCAGTCTCTGGATATGCCATTATTTAGAATAAAGTAGAAATTAATTTAGAAGAATTTAAAATAAAAGAGAATTTTTCACCATCTGTAGAATTTAATTTTAGTGGTCTACATATGTGCATCATCCCTCTTTTTTTAAACTGATGGAATGGGTATCTTGATAGCAAAATTTTTATTTAAAAGAAGTAGCAAAATAAGCTGATTTTGGCTGGGGTTGAGTAAGTTTTTTCACAGTGGTTTGTGTGGGACTGTGTGTTTTGGATTTGTGCTGAACACAGGGTCGATAATAGAGATGTTTCTGTTATTTCTGAGCAGGGCTTGCACAGAGCCACGGCCTTTTCTGCTTTTGATACTGCTGGGCTAGCAAGGAGGTTGGGGGTGCAGGGGAGGTTGGGAGGAGGCACAGCCAGGACAGGTGACCCCAACTGACCACAGGGATATTCCAGACATGTGGCATCATGGTCAGTGTATAAAGGGGGGAGAAGAAGGAAGAAGTGAGGGGACATTTTGAGTGATGGTGTTTGTCTTCCCAAGTCACCATTACATGTGATGGGGCCCAGCTCTGCTAGAGATGGCTGAACTGCTGCTGCCCACGGAAACAATGAATTCATTCCCTGTTTTTCCTTGCTTGTGTGAGGCTTTTGCTTCCCCTATTAAACTGTCCTTATCTCAACCCTTTAGTTTTCTAGCTTTTATCCTTTCAAATCTCTCCTCATGCTGGTTGGGAAATGAGTGAGCAGCTGTGTTGAGCTTGGTTGCTGGCTGGGGTGAAACCACAACAGCAAAAAAAAAAAAAACGAAATAACAGTAAATTGACTGCTACTAAGTGGAATTAAATAATTAAATATCTTATTTCAGATTAGTTCTCAAAATATTTTTGATTCAGTATCATACAGAAAAAAAATTCTTCCTCCTATAAAATATATGGACAGTCTCTACATCCCTGCAGAGTTCACAGCAGGATTAAGTTCAAAGATAGAGAATTTGTATTGAAATAGTACAGTGCTATACTTCACTAATTTTTAAAAATTATTTGAAGAAAATAAAAATTACTTTGGATGCTAAGTGCCATGGTAAAACAAAACATATAAAGTACCATTTGAAGGTGAATACTTCTTCCACAGAAAGTTGCAAAATTGTCAATGTAAGTTATTATTTGATAGATCTTGCAGGATTAATCATTATATTTGTAATTTAGATACTGTAGTAAAGAAATCACAAGCTAGTTCCAGTTTTGTCATATTTGCATGATAATTTCTTGTTTCTCAGTAATTTAATTTTCATTTTCTTTTTATGTATAGGTAGATAAAGAAAACCTTCAGCATCTTCCTGATAAGGAACTGGGTGGTTTCAACCACCCTGAACAAGCAGCTGTCATTCCTCAATTTCCATGTGCCTCACAGCTCATGCCAGAAGAGTGATCATACTGAAAACCCAATGAAATTCAACCTGGCAGAAGGATGCTGCAGTTAAGATGGTTGCAAAAGGCCAGGGGCTGACCAGACCCAAGAGTAAGGGTTGGAATGACAAGTGGGTCTTAAGACAGGCAGCCTTTATCAGCATCATGCACAGAGAAACACATATCAACAGTAAGTTGTCTTATTAGGTGACATTAGATGACATGTCAAACATCACTTAACATACCAGGTAAAAGTATGTTAGCTTTGAAATGTTTCAAATGTTTAAATGGCTTGAAGTCCTGGAAGTCATTATTTGCTGTTTTACTCTGTGGTCTACTGCTGGTTGTTAGGCACAGTGAAAATGCTCTGCATAGCCTGTTCACAGTTTTGTAGCTGAAAAGGGCCATCTCTCTCTCTATCTCTCTCTCTCTTACCTAAATAGCATTTTGGTGTTCCTCTAGGAGATGGATCTGCCCCTCTGAAAATAACAAGGTTTTAGACAGCTGAGAATTGAGCAACACTGCATTAGTGCCTCATTACTAAAACAAATAGAGTTTGGACACTGTGAATGAACAGTCTGTCATTGAAGTTAGGATTCCGAAGGGAAAAGCTTAGAGGATTAACACAGAAAGAAATTTAATCTTAAAACCCTTCTTGAAATCCTACATCAGCTCCCAGAAAATACAATGAAGGATGGGGGCAAAGAAATCATGAAGGAAATGTAGACAACAGAACTACTTTATTTCACTGTTGGGTTTTGCTTGTTTGATTGATTTTTTAAACTATACTTTGACTTTTTTTTTTTTTATTCTTATGCCCAGAAAGTGTTTATTTCTTAGTATATTACATGTTCATAGTCTCTGGGAGCCTGCAGCCTTTAATGATATGTAGCATTTAGAAACATTTGTGTGATATTTCTAAAACATGCGTAGCCAGAATTTATCCATAAAGAGAAAAATTAACTGCAGGTTCTGTTTGGTCAATTGTTTAGACACTTTTGAATTTGTCCATTTTGGAAAGATGTTACAACTATTTTTCTAGTGTCAGTGTTTTTACATGTGAAAGGTACACACAATTGAATAGATGTTCTGTTACTTTTTATATTAACACATATTATATTTGAGATAGAGGACTCCTAGCAATTATTATCATTCAATGTTTTATGCTCTTTTCACATTCCACCTTCCTTGAAATTCTGCTTGTATTATGTGATTTGCTTTCTGAATCCGAATTTTCCTGGAGAGATATTTTAGAAGTCCTACAGTCTTTTAATTTTATTTAGGCAAAAAATGTGGAAGTTAGGAGACAAATGCATCTTGGAAAGATATTAGAAGACTTTGCATCATACTAGGCTTCATACAAGAACTCATTTCAAATTAGAACAGATTTGACCTATATTTTCTTTTCCCAATGTGGTATCTATTTTAGACTGTGTTCCAGTCTAAACAGTCTGAGTATTATTGTGAGAATGAACAGTCATCTATCTAGCTGCCTATATTTAGGACAAAAATGGGATTTGGAAAGATTATTAATCATGATTATAAATACAAGCAATCAAGTTGTGAGATTTTCAAAGTTGGACAACACCCCATTTTGGTATGGCATGAAACTATGAAGTATTTCTGTCTATCATCTGAATGAAATGACTATAACCAGAAATTCCATTCCATACTTCCAGTGTTGATTGCAGAAATAAATTTTTATGCCTGAATTGCCTTCCTATCTTTCATTCTTTCTTTCCCCCTGTCATTCCTCCTCCCTGCCCCCTTCTTTCCTTCTTGAGGTACTTACACAGAATATACTATTTCTAGACTGGGACTTGTGAAAAAACTTTAGGAATGTTGAAATGCTTTCTAGTTCTCCCTAAATGACATTTTAATGCAACATTCTCATTTACTAAATAAGTAATTTGAAGACATAGTCCAATGCCCACTGAATTGTACATTTTCAAACTGAACTGTTGAGATGCCGAGTTTGAAAGGTTCAGGATTCTCACCTGTTTTCACAGATATTTTGGTGATACCTCGCATTGTAGTATTACTTCTCTTAGAAGCTGTGATATTGCAGATGTTACTATTTACTAATTGTATATTAGCTGACTGTATTGCAAATTAATTTTTTGATTTTTTTAACATAAAATTTATTCTATATGAGAATTCTGTAAGAAGTCACAGAGCACCTTAAGTTTATTTCCATTACATTTTTTCATATAGTTTCAACATTTAATTAGAGTGCATTTAATTACATTGCTAATGTTAAATCAGGGCAAAGTGTGGCTCACCTTGCACTTCACTTGGAAATTGCTCCTGAAGGAAAGGAGGAGAAGACAGAGAAGGAAGAGTATATAAGTAGGAATAAGAAAGTACATTTAAGGGTGTAGCAAATTCTTTACAAAGTCTGTGATTCTAATTAGAAGTACCTTGTAATCTGATTTAGATATTAGGAAATAATAACTTTAAAAAATAGAAATTTACTTTTTTATTTTTATTTTTTTACATTTGATGATTTGATGTCTGGGTTTTGTACTTTTTAGAAAAAATATTGTATACTAATAAGCAGAATGCAAGCCCTTTATACTGAGAATGAAAATAAATTTTTATGCTCATAATATAGGATTGATCCAGCCTCGGGGAAGATTAAGGTGATGCTCCCCCTTTTCACTCCTGGAGCACCTCTGTCTCTGCTTCTTGCATATTTTTCTGACACTTTTTTCTCACCACAGGCTCTAAACGGCTGCAGTGCAACTCTTTATTCACTGTGTCTGGACCAAAAAAACCCTACATTTCAGGGCACAAAGAACAGTTTTCAGGTCAAGAAATCCTCAGAAGATATTCATTCTAATAATTGAAATATAGTCTTATTTATTTTTTGTATTATGAAGTAAATATTCTATATGTTGATAATTTTTACAAATTTAATTTAGTTTTAAATAATCAAGATATATTCAATATAAACAATGTAAAGTCTGCTATGCAGATACACACTGGGTTTTGGTTTTGATACAAGATTTCTCATTCCCTTAGAATTTAATTGCAAGAACATTTTAATCCCTGCAACTAATTGACTTATCTGTTCCGACTGCCCTACTTGCTCTTTCATAAATTAATGAATAAATGGATCTTTCCACTTTCCCTCTCTCTGCAAACTACAATCCTATACACTTGCCTGCCTATTTTGTGCTAGATAATGAACCCAGCATGAGTTGTCAACAGGCCTTTGAATTGGTCCATTGTTCACACGTTATGCAGATCCTATGTGTCAATACGAGGCATTGCTCACATTAACTTGCTGCCTGTCCATTAGATGTTTAGCTCACACTTGTTGCTCAGCCAAAGCCAGGGTTAGACTCATGTGAGCAAGAGGAGAAAAGACAAGGAGTTATGTACCATTTCACATTCAGAAAAGGTTCTTATCAATACAAATTAAATCACCACAAAGTTCTTGTTGAGAAAAATATATGCTCCAGTAGGTATTAATATCTGGCAAACACCCCTATGAATATGAAAAACAATGCAAATTGTTTATACGTGGCAATAATAGCAGAAACTTTTTGTATATATTAATCATGGAAATATTTTTGTGGTTTTTGTAAGCAATTTTATTGTGATTTTAGTTGTTTTATACTTAAATTCATTTTGAAAGAATACATATTCCTTTCTAAAATTGCTACTATATGTGGAGTATGACAGTGTATTGGGGTCCACAAGTACACAATAAAGACTACCTAATTTTTGAATATAATTTGCACCTAAATTTTAGTTACCTCTTGAAAGCCTGATTCCTTGCAATTATTTGCTTGTCAGTGGAAGCTTCACAAAGCTTCCAGCACGAGACAGTGTCTGTAAGTGAGGTCTTTCTTTATGAGAGTTAGGTTAGAAGCATTTTTGTTTGGCTTGCTCTGACTACCTATTACAAAACCGTGGCTTGTGTCAGTATTCAACATCAAGCCTCTTCTCTTCAGCAGCAAAAAGAGCCCAAAAGCCCCACTGGGTTTGGATTGGAGGATTTATCTTCATTCTCTTCCTTTCACTGCCTAGCTGGCATTCAAAAACCCTCTAAAAAAAGCCATTTTGGAGATGTTAGGAAAGAGTAGGAGAAAAATCCCTTTTCAAAGGACATATTTTAGCTGATAATGGAGAGTCAACATATACAAGGGCTAAACAAAACAAGACACAATACTCACATTCTTTTAGTATGCAATATTTCATAGAATGAGGACTATGAAAAAGTAAAACCTAATACTTTGGACTACCCAGGGATTTATTTTTGTTCTGATTTATTTTACTTTTGTGTATGACACTAAATTTTTTAACTTTATAGCCATGTTTTGAGCTTCATGGAATAGGACTCTCAAAGAGAACTATTAAAATCTGTTAAAATTAGAGATATTTTTTCAGTACATAAAAATGTCACAACATTGAAGTTCATTATCTCTAGTCCTCTAGGACTAGAAGTGAGAACTCATTCCTATTGGAAAAATATTTTTCCTACAGTGAAATTGCTCGTCATGAGTGGGAAAATCTAAAATGTCTTTTTGAATATACTGTACCCATATTTTTATATGACATTTGAAACAAACAAACAATAATAAAATATCTTTTATGCATGTTTAACACCAAAATAAATTACGGGTTAGAGTGATTTTCTTCTGTATAAAGTATCATGAAACTGCACCTTTTCAATGTTGTTGTTTTTTACAGACATATTACAGTCTTGCAACAAATCATGGTTATACATATAGAGGTGTAGAAATCAGGAATAATGTCTGAACAGGAGAGTTTAGGATGTGATCAAGATTTTCTGGAAGTCAATAAATTTTATTCTAGAAAAAAGCAGATACATATTTCATGACTAAAACACTGCTTAGGAAAAAAAAAAATCCTGTTGGAAATCGTCTTCTGATACTAAAAGAAAAGAACAAAGTAAATTATGGATGTAAAAGAATGCAAAACTAAATGATTCAAAATAAAAAAAAATAATTAGATAAAACTAAATGTTAGATAAAATTAACTGAGGATAAACTCTATTTCCCCAAGGAATAAAATCTCTGTGATAACTCAGGAACACATTCAAACTGAGTATACATGGTAGGGATATCTAAATTACCGATCAATTTTTCAATAGCAGTAAAATGAATTAATGATTTATTAGACATTTTTCATCACCCATTTTTACCCAAGGAAAATCACTTAAGTAATGGAACCATTCTGCATCGTGAAACAACCTTTATCTTACTTACTGTATTTTTCAGCGATTATTGGGGGAAAAAATCTTTGCAGTCTGTTAGGAAGGCTGATGGCACGTGTATGTGGTAGAGTCATACTCAACTTGTGTGTTACCAAAATAATTTTAAATATCAAATCTCATATTACATGTTTGACTATCTTTTCCATTCTTCCACTTACTTCACCTCCTGCTTTTTGTGGCTGTCTTGATATTTCTGAAGGCTTTGTATCAAAAATCTGGTTTCCTACTCTGCTTCTTGCTCTTTTTGAATCCAGCTGGGCTTTGGAAGGTGGCCCTTCCACTCAACATGGGAACTGAACAATCTGGCTGACTTTTCATCTCTAAGAGAAACCACTGAACCTATAAAACCGATCAAACCAAAGAACCAACAGAAATAGAAGTACCATTGTAGACTTAAATATTAGCCATTAGTTATGCAGTAATAATAATATTCATAGTTGACAAAAGAACAGCAAATACAGGAGTTCATAAAGATAAGAGAATGAAACCAGCATTCAAATTCAATAATCCAGAATACTCAGAGAAACATAGAATTTGGTTCAGTTTGAAGGGCCCTTAAAGACCTTCTAGTTCAAAAGCCCTTGCCATGGCCAGGGACACCTTCCACTATGATCCATGATTAATTTAAAGATACATTAAAATTTAATCTATACTATTTTCCATAAAGATTTGTTATGGGATGGTTTTAAAATTCTTGTATTGTAAATAAAATGTATATTTTTAAAATTTTAAATAGAATAATGGGATGAGACTAGTTTTAATAAGTTTGTGTTTTGGGACAGATTTCTTACTGAAGAATGAGTAGAAGTTTTGACTAAATAATACTCATTTTAAGAGATACATATCATCAAGATACATGTTTTTCAGTTAGGAAAGTACTGGAGGTAGGTAATCTTAATGTTGTATTTCATAAAACTTCTAAGTTTCATGTGTGTTGCCACAAATATTTGATATGTAATTTAGAATGTGAATATATACAGATATTTATGAGGAAAGATATGCTGGTCGGATGAGTTGTTAACCCAGAAGAAAATTTTTATGTATCTATTTTCCTCACTTTTTATGTTTTGTATAAATATTTCATGGGTTTTTTTCCCCCCAATAATTTCACAAACTATCTTATTTGTGTACTTCTACTTTCATAATATTTTAATTGATACCTACTTTATTGATAATTTCAGTATTCTACACTGATTGGATAAGTTGGTTTTTAGGTTGAAGGAAGGAATGCCCAATTAGTTAGTCACTGCATTCTTTCAATGAAAGTTTATTGCTCTTTTGGTTTTTAAAAATGAGAAGGATATAAAGCTGATTCAGGGAATCAAATCTCTCACTCCCTTACAGTGTATATGTAGATCTGAGGACCATCTGCACACTAAGTCTGCTCTATTTTTTAGTGGTAAATCCTACTTCTGCTTTCACAGAATTATCTAGGAGTTTAATGGACCACATTAAGGAGGAGAAAAGTTGTATTAGTTCAATAGGAACTATTATTCAAGAATTATCTGTAAGTACTTGGGTTTGCTGAAATGCTTCATTTGTCATTACTTTTCACAAATACTGTCTGTGGGCTCTCCTGAAGCCTGCTTGCAATTATTTTGCTATCCATTAAGCTTTACTAGGCTCTTTAGGGTCACACTTTACCTGTGCAAATCTGCAAAATACTTTTCTTACCCTAGGACTCCTGCAAAGAATTTCAGAGTTGTTGTATTTCACCCTTTGACAAGTATTTATATTCTATTCATGCAAATAGATACAGAAAGTTGTGTGGAAGTTTTAAAGAAAATTTATGAAAGCCTGAGAAACATAACTGGTTAAGTGAATCTGCTGATGGTTGGCTGGTTTTAAAGGTGACTCTACATATTTATTGCAAATTTTACAGACACAGAATATAAACTATCAACCCAATGTATAAACATGATAAATCTTTCCACTTGAACATATGTCTCTCACCACAAATGTATGGTTAGCTAAAGTGGTGGTACCTCCTTCCTATGACAAAGTAATCAGAGCTGAACTAATTTAAACAAGTTTGACCTTGAAAAATATAAAGCTCATTTATTTTAAGGAGTGAATGAACCATATTTAGTTTAAGTTAGTTGACAGATGCATACAGATTATCTTCAGAGGCAGAAATCCTGGCTGTGCTGAAGTCAATGTAAAATTCAGTGACTTCAGTGGAACCAGGATTTTGTCCAAAGTGTTGTAACAACTGATCTAGTGACACCCAGGTCTGTGATGCACTTGTGAAGATTTGTGAGTGTGTTTGATTTCAGTTGCCCTTGTAGCACCACAGATAATCTGTCATCTACTCTGTTAACATTCCTTTGATAAACAGTTTCTACAGCAATCATTGTAAAGGAGTGTCTACTTTGACATGGAGGACAATAATGCTGAAAGTATACTTTGATAACAAATTAGACACCTTTTTTCTCCAGGATATTTTTGTCCTCCCTTGTCTCAAAAGAACTAAGAAGCATCCCAGCACCATAGAAAATGAAAGGGAGATATGATTCCATTTTCCTTGTCAACCTAGTTATTGTCCTGGGGTTTCTTTCATGTATGATGTAAGAGCAAAATATATTTTAGCAGTAATTTCTAACTGAGAACAAGATTCTGCCATGTCTGACATCCAACCAGCCATGAAGAGAGCTAAATACAGTGGCTGCCCTGGAGAGAATCCAGCAGCCACCCCACATGAGAGCAGTATATAACAGATGGGACTAGGATGACTGATTTAATTAGAATATTTTAATAGAAGAATGGAGAAACATTACACAGCTCTATCAGTTAGTGAAAAACTCCATTAAATTCCCCAAATTAATTGTTCCACAGGGAGAATATGTCAAATAAAACATATCTCACTGTAATCTCTCTTTTTTTCCCCCTCTTTCTCTCTCTCCATCTCCCCACCCCCCACATGTTTTTGATGGGGATTTTTTTTGCTTATTTGGGGAAATTCCAGCTGATCATCATGGAAATGGATCTTACATTCCACTATGACACACTTAAACTCCAGAGGAGAAATAAGTATTTGGATGTACTTAAACATTTATCTAGATCTAAAGTAAAATGCTGAATGGTTAAAAGCATTTTAATATTTCTGATACATTCTGTTCTAAAGTTTGGGGTTTTCTTTAATGCAGAAGTAACTTTCCTAATAATAACATCAGGAAAAAGAATTCTTACATTTCAGAGATGATAAGACATTTGTCCAAAAGAAAATTAATTTGGGTTTTTTATGGGGGAGTTTTTTTAGTCAATAGAAAAAGGTAATACCATGTATTTTAGTGCCTATTAAGATCATAAGAATTAAGATAAATGGATTTTTTTCACTTTTTTTTTTTTTTTTTTTTTTTTTTCCTGAAGAAATCCTAAAATGATTTAATATAAATCCTTTCAAATCTCCAAGTAACATCTCATTATATTGTCCCAGGAGAGAGAATGCTTTAAACTCTCTTTCCAGTTCTTAATAGAATCCGTATTAAATAATTTTACCCAGATAGAAATTTCATTTGGGGGTTTGAAAAATAGTTATATATTAGGAAATAAAGCAAGTCTACTGATGTTAATGAAAGAATGACATACCATAAAGCTTAGCAACGCAATGCTTAATGATAATTCAGCTGTTGGAATAATGGAATCTATATCAATTAAGCATGACAGAATCTCCTATTCAGTAATTGTTCAAGTGCTAAGAAGAACAAATAGTCTCGCTAAGAGCACAAGAGCAGAATCTCAGTGTTATTTTACAGGATCTTCCTATTAAATCAAATTATAAAGCGTCAGTAACTAGTCTAAAGAACATTTTAAAAAGACAAACAGAATACTTAATAATATCATTATCATCCAAAGAGGGGACAGGGTATTTTTTTTTAAAGAAAATGTTTACTTGCTGAAAATGATTAGTCACCACAAGTCATATTTTTATCTTTCCTATTGAAAATGAGGATGTTACATTACTTGAATGTCAAATTTAGCAAATCAAGGTTTTTTAAAGAAAATAATTGTTTGAGTGTGGGTTTTTTGCATATGATACACGGTCATTTTAATTTTCATTATGATTTCATTTTAATAACCATTTTCAAGTAGGATTTTTCTTTTTTATTTTATTGGAAGATTTTTATATTTAATTCCACAGTTTTGTATCTCTTTAACCTACATTACTCTTAGTCTTCAAGAATGGTACCTAACAAAAGAACACATAGCCAATTCCCACTCAGGAGTAGCACATAACTGACCTTGAATTTGTTTTTTCTATAGAATATTTGGAAAACTACTTATTAAAAATAAAAAAATCCACCCCAAAATTTAAAAAAAAAAAAAAAAAAAAAAGGAAAATACATTCATTTCTTCCTATCATGTGGCCTGTAAGTTTGAGATCCTACATTTTTCATAGCTGAGCAATTCAATATGACATGTTCTAGTTTTCTTTCTCTTCTCTGTTGTTGCTATCTCAGCAGGAGTCTTGATCTGAATCCAGCAAACCTTAAAACCATCACATCTGCTGTGTCATTCTGACATTGAGAGTGTCCTAATAAAAGAAATTATTGTAATGTGAAGAATGTAATCATGGTACAATTGATGCCTCAGTCAGAATAACCTTCAGGTTAGAATTCCCAACATCATCGGCATCACTAAATCCAAGTTGTTCTTATATTCTTGGAGTTTTAGGAAATATTTATCTTTGTCTTAATTATGTATTAGTAACTCCATGTTCTGGCTTTTCTTGCATGTACACAAGCTCAGCAATCCATGTTTGGTTGCAATGAGGTTGCTTGTCAAATTTGATAAAGCCACTGAACATAGGTCCTTTACTTCTTTTAGGGTATATTGTTCTTCTTGGGAAAGATAATTTTCTCTTCATATGTGTATGACTTTAGAATTAATCCATTGCTGCCTGCTTGATACTGGACTTGGAAGGCCAACACTACTCACAGCTCAAGGAGAATAGGAGGAAACCTGAATGTTAAGTATAAGATAAATGAGTTGACCTTCAGAAAATTTGATAGTGATTGTTATTGAGATCAAGTAAAATGGGCTTAAGAAGAACTGTCAACATACAGTGGGTGAGAAATGATAGCATGAGGGGTGACATTGGTTAACTAGTCAACATCTTGCTTGGAGTTAAGTTTTGATTACTACTTCGACATTGTTTTTTCTTATAGTATGTAGAAGTATAAATCTAAATTGTACAAAAAAATCAATGAAAAATATATTTTGTCAGAAATTTGAAACTACAGACAATATGCTACTAAGACAAAGCATATGAAGACTTCCACAAACTCCTAGATCACCTATTGTGCAGAATATTTTCCTTCACTGCATTTCCATCACTCAGAAGCCTCAAACTTTGGAGATTAAAAAACAAAATATGGGAGCATAAAAGAGGAAGAAGAGAGAGTTTTTTTGTTTGTTTGTTTTGGTTTGAAGGGCTTTAATATCTCTAGAGAATAACTAAGGTCACTGCTGTGATTACAGACTTAGAGAATGCTTTTATATGCCTAAAATCATGTATATATGATGAAAAATAATATTTTTTTTTTTAGAATTCAAAATTAAAGTAAAATTTCATGTAACTGAAATTTGAGGACTGGAACAATAAATACTTTATGAAACAAAAGTGGAGTTTGGGGTTTTTTTAACTCCTCACAACTGGCTGTAATTTCTGTGATTTTTCAATTGTTGCTCTTATTCTGATTAACAAAATAAGGAAGAACTATACAAAAAAATATAATTAAAATTTTGCTCAATTTGTACAAAAATGCTTGATATTTTTGAAATGAAAAGGCAAGTTTTTCATGCCTAGAACTATCTTTATATAAGCGAACCTACACTAAATATTTCAACTATCTTTATGAATTCAAAAATCAATCACAAATAAGAAGGAACATATGTTAGATTGAACCTTCAAAACATTAAATGTGGAAATTTGCTATTTGACATTAGCATAGGACCTCAGGATCATTCACATGTGAAGGGACTCTGAGATGTCCTCAGTCCAAACTTGTGTACAAACAGGATCAGCTGTGAGATCAAGCCAGATTGTTCAGGGATTTTTTGAAACATACAATGAGAAACTCTGGGAATGCAAACTGCTCAATGCCTCTAGGCTAATCTGTCCCACTATCAGACTTTCCTCACTGTGGTAAAGCTCACTTCAGACCATGTCCATTGTCTTTTCCTGTCCCACTTGCCCCAGTTCACACTGCTGTGTGAGAAGCACAGCTCTGCTCCCCTTTTTCACCCTTTAGGTGTTCCTGAAGCCATTTCTGCTCCTGGTTGGACAAGTTGCTCTTTCCCAGTCTTTCCTCATGGATATCAGAACAATTCTCTCTGACTATCTTAAGAAGATAAAATTTCTTAAGGGAAAGGATCTCTTAAAAAAAGGTTGATTCAAAAATTTCACATTACTTTGACCAATATATAAATGGTAAGATTTCCTGTGAGGCAACCTGTTTAGACTGATCAAAGTTGTAAACAAATATATAAATTTAGCAGAATGTATTCAAAACCTCTCTTAGCATAAGATGATGTATGACCAGGGAGAAGGGGGAACTGTTTTTAATCTTGCAGGTGGCTGTCCCAAAGCCTGGATATACTTTTACTGCACCTTATTCCATACCCAACTTCCCATGGAGGTGATGTTTAGACATTTATTAAACTTAAACCAGATTATTTATTATTCTCCATTATTTAAATTTTTGTATCAAACATAAAAAAAATATATGGAGGCTTATTTAAGTATGCTATACCTGACTAACAGTGAAGATAATTAACAGAAGCTCTGAGAGAATATTAATTGGCTCACTCAAATTTTCAGTCATCTCCTTACCACTATACACAATTTTTGAGGAAAATAGATGACAGCCTGATTTCTCACATTTGGCAGTTGGAGGGCTCATAGCTTTGTTCATGGCTTCTATGCCATACAGAAAAATAATTTGGTGAAGACCTGTTTCTATATTATGGAATTTGCTGGATGTCATATTGAAAAATACTTCCTTTTGCTTTTTCTTTGGGATTGATTGCTGGTTTATGCATGTTCTTTCTTAACTGGCAGTAAATTCCCTGGCAGGATATGTCCAAGTGTGTTTAGTCTGAGGCACTGGAAGAAGTTCAAGATCACATTATCATATAAAAATCTTTCCTTGTCTTCTATTAATCAGAAGACAAATTTATCAGCAATATGTGACAACAGGAAACACACACGTTAGACACTAACTCTCTCACTATCCTTCTTAACTTCTTATTAATATAAATTTTTAGTCCACCAGACACATTTTCTAAGACTGATCACTACATATATCTATAGACAGATTGCTCCAAGAAGGCATAACTTTTTTTCTTCAGTTGTATCACGCAAATTCAGTTCCATTTCATGTTTTACACATTGCATTGTATAATATCTCAAAATTTAATTTATGAACATTTTAATGCTCAGCTCCATTTCCATATCTCTTCAAAATAAATGACAAATGTTTGCCTCTTCACAAGAGGGTCAGACAATTCAAAATAGGAAAATCTATATAGTGACCTAGTTTAAAGTTTAAACTTTTCAAGGGTCATAATGTGTAGTGTGATAATGGCTATAGAAGTCTAGAGAAGAAAGGGTTTATTGTGTCTGTGTAGACTGTGAAGTACTTGCATACTTATAAGTGGGGAATGCAGAATTATTATAATTAATTTATCTGGTGATTTATAATTTAGCCTTTGTTCTCATTTTGAATTATTCATGAGCCCTGACAATTTTGAAAAACAAAAATCATTTATTTGTAACTTTGCTAATTTTAACCTAGAGTTTGTTCAGTTACTGGTAGCTGCATTTTCATAGGAAGTGGGAAAATAACTCTGTAGAAAAACTTTCCCAATGTATTTTATTATTACTTTCTCCTAGTATAAAAGGATTTATTTTGAGAGTGACTTTACACTGTCAGAGCTGTTCAATGAGAATGGAATTATTAACTGACAGTGACAATCTTGTCATCAAACCATACAGGGCTTTTCAAATCCCTAGCAAGGAGCAGCTTCCTTCATTATTAAGTATTTTAAATCACAAAAGTGACTTTATACAATTAATGGAGAACATATTGCCTTTAGTGCATAAAATTAAACATTCCTGAACACCCTGTGGCTTGTTGTATTTCTTATTTGCACTGTGATATTCTGCAGTGATGGCTTCTGAAGCCTTTTTTTCTTGGTCCACAGAATAAATAACATTCAACAAAAACAGTTAAAAAGTGGAACGTATTTGAAAATCAGACATAATTTAGTGTTGGTTTATGAGCTATTTCTAATTAGAACATTTATTTATATTTAATACACAAAAATATCAGTGCTTGAAAAGTGTGAATTTATGGTTTTATGGAGGCTTTTTGTTTTATTTCAAAATTTTATAAGTTGGCTTACATACCTATTCAGCAACATGCTAAAGCCTGGGTTTAAAATTAAATATTTGATAAATCTCACTCAAGTCAATCCTAAATTTGCTGTGTTTTCTCACTAATTATACCTTAGACCTCAAAGCAGTTATGTCAGGTTGACAAGTACTGTATGACATTATAAGCTGCTAAAATTACTGTAAAACATTTCATTTAAAAATAAGCATTCTCATGATGGATAAAATTACATCCCTGAGCTTTCTCATTTGAATGTTCAGGTAAGTGATGTGAATAGTGAATTAACAAAGTTTGGCAGTGTTACAAATTGCTAAAGATGGTTCAATAAAGCAAGCCTAGTCACAGAAGACGTGGGCAGTACTAAAAGACTAGGCAAAAAATTCTGGATGAATTTAAGGTTGACAAAACTTAAGCAATCCACACACAGAAACACACTTAAAATGATGATTTCCTACATTAGTTATTGCTGCTCAGAAAAGGAATCTTAACAACACTGTGAATACAAGAGGCAATATAACATATTACAATTTATAAGGGGAGCAGTAGAAAACAAAGCAGGAATTTGATTATGCCAATAAATGACTATGCATTTGTCTTGGAGAAAGTGGGGAAACCAAGGGTGTGAGCTACTGGAACAGGAAAAGACCATCCAGAGACTGAGTGTTCTTTCTGTCCCTCCTCCTATAAGTAGAAGAACAGATGGACTCTTAGCAGCAGGATCATGGCCTAGAAGTTTTGTACTGAAGAACTGCAACTGTTCTGACATTCTTGTGCCTACTAGTGAAACAAAATGAGAGTTTGGATATGAAGGAAAATATCAACCAAAATTGCACTCATTTAGATTAATTTCTAGAGGACAGTTTTGATAGTATATATGTTTTTGTTAAAAAATTGTTCAGATAAAGTACCTTTTTTAAAATATCAGAGATATTTGTAGATTCCAGTTTGGGCAAAGAGCTCTTTTGACTGTCCTTTTGGGAGGGAAAGTCCTTTTGCATAAATGTAATTACTTTGAAAAACAGGTTGAAAGGACACATGAACAGTCTACCAGGGATGGGATCAGTCAGACTGGTTTGGATGTATTTCTAGTGATTTTGGGGGCTTTGTTTTGTATCAGAAGCACACAAGGTGATGGACCAAGAACAAAAGCATCCAAACCTTTTCTGTTCTCCTGGGTCAGTCAAAGAGAAGTCTTAGCAGGATTGTAGCAGGCAAAAAAGCAAAAACATTTGGTTTATGCTCTAACCTTTCTTTGATAGTCAGGCTGGTCAAAGCCACATTTTGTGACATTCAAGGCCCACAGTAGAGCCTGTGGAAAAGTGGCATTCCCCAGGTGGTATGTGGGATAGATGTCTTCAGTAGCAAAAGCAGAGAAGCAGATGTGTTCAGCTCTCTTTCAGAGCACTTTTCCACCAGTGCCCGAGTCAATACTTAAAGCTTGCTGTAATTTACTGTTGTAATGTTAGGCAAGGGAACATCAAAATGATCTTGTAATGTGGTGGATTTTTCTCTTTCCTTATGTAACAGTGTTTCCTCTCCATTTTTAGTTTGTTTCCAAATTAATTTTTCAATGTATTAATTATATTTTATTAGTGTTTCAACCAATGAAAAAGACAGAAATAGACAAGGCTTCCAACAGTTACAAAAGTTTAATTAGACCTGGTGCTGATACATGGAAAACAGCACTTTGTGGATTTATGTTTTACTTGGTATATTGCTCTAGAGTGTTCTGAAAGAATATAAGTTTCAGAAGAAAGCAGAAAGCACTGTGCAAGTGGCACACTTGCAGAAGGCTAAAGTGCATTGGTATTTTTAATTAGGAGTCTTCTTTTTTTTTTTTTTTTTTTTTTTTTTTTTTTTTTTTTTTTATTCCAGAGAGTCCTTGAGATTATTAGTTGGTCAAGTAATTGCAGAATATTGCAAATATCACTTTCTGGGATTTGCTGAACATAAATGATTTTGTCTTTTGTCTTCAGTGTATTAAGGACGAGCAATAAAGTTGCCAATAGAAGTAGAGCAGCAGACTATATTTCAAATTAAGAGCAAATTGAGGACTTTGCTTTTTCAGAATGAGAGACTTTTTTCTGTGGGTTTCTTTTTTTCTAGTTGATTACTTATTTTGAAATATGTTGCTAAATTCTTAACATCTATTTCTTTTGCAGCAACTCATTACCTTTCCAATGTTCCAATTATGACATTCATTTTCCCATTTGCTAATTTTGAGATTTTAAATGGAGAACCATTGAAACCAATTTTATGTCTTATATTCTACCTAACTGAACAACAATGATTTGTGCATTCACTGCAATTAAAAAAAAAAAAAATCCAACTAATTATAAATTAATAAATCTTTAGCTTATCCAGGTCTCTGCTTCTCAGCTGGACTGGAACTGCTTCCAGCAAAAATACCACACATTTGGGAAAATTTAATATTAGTTTCTTGGATCAAGAACATATCTAAAAATTAATTTTGTTAATTTTTCTTCTATTTTTTCAAATTTTTATTTCTTCATGATGATCAATGTATAATTTTATTAACTATTTGAAAGAAATATGCTGTGTAAGCAACAATTTTTTAGATTTCAGATACTTTCTGCAATAATGTTTAACTGATCTATTATCTGTGAAATTTTTGCTCCATTAAAGTCCTTTGCAACTTAATAAAAATTCAATTTCTATTCAGAATAAAAATTTTACCTTCACTGTACAACTAATAATTTTATAGACAATTGATAGCTGCTTGCAAGGAATAATCCAAGCTCACCCTTCATACCGGTTTACAAGTTAGCTCAATTCTGTAAGAGTTAAGGTCAAGATCCTTTCTACACCAGAGTTAGCAGAGTACATCTCCCACTGTGTACAGTAATAATTCAGGGCAGGCTGTTCCAAAGCAGAGGAAATCTAGTTCATAAATTGAACAAGAAAGTCGGTTAATAGAAAAAATACCAGAACTGAAAGACAATGGAAAATATCAGGGATTGACTAACAGCTCCTATAAAGCATCTTTTGAGTTTTCATGGAACATTTAATCCCTGGTTTTAACTAAATAAACAAATCTGCCAAAATTAGCAGCTCACAACTTTAAAGGGTATTATAATAAAAAATATTTTTGACAGATTAAAATGTGCACATTTGGCTATAAAAATAAACATTTGAGTTTTTTAGTCTATTTCTTAAATTTATATAATTGCTTGTTGAATTTCATAAATTAAGTATCTTAATAACATAGTATACCATGTTTTCTAGTCCTATGCATTGTTATCACTGTTATCATATGTATTAACTTTCTTGAGTTACATAATCATCTGAATATTTCACAAGAAAAATCTTTTATATTCTCAATTTCCTGTCTGAAGGTAGAGTGAAAGCAATCAGAAAACTTAACATGTGGAAGTACATGCTAGCTGTTAAAAAAAGAGCTCTCAGACCATCTAAACAGAAGTCCCACTGGGATTTCAATAACAGTCTTCTCCATAGGTAAACGATTTAATGGATTTGGCAGCTTAACAAAATACATTGCCTTCTAATAGTCATGATTTTGAGGTAATTTTTTGGTTTAAGTCCACAATGTAGCTCACACTCTCCTCACATAGAGGGCAGCTTATATCTCTTTATAACAGATCCATATGCTGCTTAATTCAACCTTTCCCCAGACAGACAAAACTGACTAATGTCCAAAACATTATAATAACATTTGTAGCTGTAGCTGAGAAGGGCCAGCACATATTAATTTGTCATTTGGTGAATATTTATCAATGAGATTGTGCACAGTTGCCATACTTAGGCAGTTATAAACCAAAGCAGCTACTGCTGCTGAAATCAAATGGTCTTCATTAGTTTTATTATAAGTGTGCACATATTTTTATTAAAAGTTTATTATATATGTTATACTGTGAGTATTTCTAAAAGACAGCAGGTTTTGAAAAGCTTATAAAAATTCATCACTATGTGATCAAGGAAGCATTTTCATTTTCTTTGTTGCATTACAGCTCTAGCATACCTTTAATGAAACTCTATCATTGGTGGAACTGGCACAACAGCAGCTGGTAGTTACCATGACAATCATAATTTTAAAATATTTTTGGCAATATTCTGATACTGCATCTATTGAAGTAAATGCATTCAACATCAGGCAGGCTTATAGTTCAATACAAATTTTCATATTTCTTTGCAATGGATTGCATCTAGAAAAATAGGGGAAACAGGTATGTTGGACTATCTTCATCTTTGTGACAATTCTTACTTAATGAGAATGAGTTGGTAGCCATTTATAAAATGAATGTGTCTATGGGGAAAAAAATGTAATATAAATAATAAAGGTCCTACTATGCTTTGGCTAGATGCAGTACGTTGGCACTGCATTTTATCACATTTACTTTTACATACCATTACTGTATCTTGCTTTGAAAGTGTTGTTAGGGAATGTAAAAGATTTTTAAAAGGCAAAAAAAAAATATTATCTATATGATCCAAATTGTTGCATATGAATTTCTATTTGACAGGACAATGTGCTTCTCCATTTTACCTCACCCAAAATAGTTCCAGACTAAAATACAAATTCAGTAAATATTAAAAAGTTTTATTTCCTAATCTGATGAACTGTAATTTTTTTTCCTTTTTTCTTCCTGTTGCTCTTTATTCATGAGTGTTATAAGGAAAAACTGAAGGTATCCATTTCCCCAAAAGTTTTCAGTGAAGGTTCTAGTGGAACAAATTCTGGGGTTTTCTATTTAAATTAGCTGTGTGTATTGAAACAAAACCAACCCTGGTTCAACTAGTAGTGGCCAGTAAATCACAGGAAACCACATTCTTATGCATGGTTCTACTTATTAAGTATATGGCCAGATGGGTGCAATTTTATTATGAAAATATTTTGCTCCATTAAAAAAATATAAAAAAGCCTTACTGATTTTAAAGATACTGTTTTTATCAAAAGAAATCTTGGCATACATGGATACATTAAACTGATTTGAAAATATTATTTGAAATCATCAAGTGAATATTTTATGTTGTCAGATTACAATATCTGAAAACCTCTCAAATTGTGCTGTAGCTTTGAGAGTGAGTGACAGATCCTGCATGATGAGTGACCTAATCAAGAAACTTTGGTGCTACTAAAGTGTTTGAAAGACTAAGATAAAATATGACTGCATTTGCAGGTTGAGTGTAGTTTTCATAAACATTTCTTTTCACAAATCTTGCCAAAAAACCAAGTATAACTCTTCACTGGTAAAAAAATTCATAAATTTTGATAAAATTACGTATTGAATTATTTTTCGCTACTGACTACTAGGAAGTTAATATTTCACTATTCACTACTAGAAAGTAATGTACAAGTGTAGAAGTTTTCTTGTACACTTTCTTAACACTTTTCCAGATAAATTACCTTTGGGAAGTTCACTGGTTCATTCTAGCTGTTCAAGTCTCTCAGCACTGCATACCATCTCTCTCAATATTTACACTGAAAGTTAAAAATGTTGAACAGTGGTTCCAGTGAGGGATAGGCTCAGATAATGATATCTCCCATGACAAACTTATTTTCTAAGTAAATAAGGTTCACCTCTGAAGGAGGTGGAGGATCAGAATTCTATTTAAGCTCTCACATAGCCTCAAATTCTGAGGAGGAGATTTTGAAAATCGTTGTGAAATACATTTAGTTACCTTTTTGCACATACTGAATTCATACTTGCTGAGACATCTGAGACTTTCCTGCAGACTGTGTCTGGTACACTACCAACAACAAGAGAGAGAAGTGCACTTTGCTAGAGTACTAGAATCAAGTGGGATTGAAGTAGTCTCTGAGGTCTTATCAACCCTCCTGCTGAAAGCATTTAGACCAAATAGCTCAGGACCTTACTCAGTCACATCCTATCTTCAAGGGTGAAAACTCCACAGCCTCTCTGGGCAACCTATTCCAGTATTTCACCAGTCTATGTCTGAAAAATAGATGAGTGGTACTAGATAGAAAGATAGATTAGATAGGAAGATATTACATCTAGGGCCTCTGTTTGCATGTATAAGAGAACTCATTTGTCAAATATAACTTAGAATTACAATAGTGTTCAAACACTGCCTGAGAAGCTGGCAGGCTAGACTATGCCTTTGTCTGCCTGCAGTTGTTTTAGATGTGGCTCTAAATAACAGATACCATGACTGCCATCTGACATTAAATGTACCCTGTAGCTAGAAACTTCTTATTTTAGACTAATGTGAACTTTCACTGTAGCTCAAGTATTCCTGAAGGAAACAAGTAGTACTCCACACACTGCAGAATTGTAAAGACCTCATTCTTGTTTGGTCTGGGACACTGTATCAAAGATCTCAAGCAGCAACCAAAACTACCAAATGAACTTCTGATAAAAACAAATTAAAAAAAAAAAAAAAAAAAAAAACCAATGAAAAATGAAAGAAAAAAATAATCCTAAACACAAAATAATACCTTACGTGATATGAAAAGTCTATTTCATACTTGACTAAACATAAGCAATGGGTCTCAAAATTAAACCATTGGTTATCATATCATACAAGTGGAGCACACTCTCAACCAGCAACACATATAGTTGTTGTTAATGCACATACAAATCGTATACAACCAAGGTAGCTACTAGAAAAGTAAGTGAAAACACAGAGTGAATGTTGCTCAGGGAGAGAGGAGACAGTATTGTAACATTTCACATTAAGGAACATAATTTTTTATTGAATTTTTATATGTGCATGGTGCAAAAAATAAAGGCAGAAATTAGGTGTCAAAAATACATTTTTCCATTTTTCCTTCCATAGAATACAAATATTTACAAATAATCCTCCTTTGTCAGTGTACTGTGGACAATTTTATTATCTTCACACTGGAGAAATGAAGAGAGCAACACCATGAATTTCAGCAAGTGTAGGTGCAAGTTCTGCACTAAGGGGGAACAACCCCAAGGAACCTCATGCTGGGGGTTACCACACTGGAAAGGAAGGAAGCAGCCAAGGAGGCCATGAGCAAATAGTGACCCCTTGCCACAAAGAGGTCTGGACTGCATTAGGAAGAATTTGGGTCCAGGAAGGTGATCCTTCCCCTCTACTCAGCATTGATGGGACATATCTGGAGTGTTGGGAGCACCCCAGTGGAAAATTAGCATGGACTTACTGTTCAGTGAAGAACCATGAGGATGGTGAAGGATCATAAAGATGATGAATCTGCTGGAGCTTCTGGAAGAGGTAGTTGAAAGAGCTGACACGGTCCATTCTGGAAAAGGGTTCCTGTCTCAGTGTCCATGCTTGAGGGTTCCTATCAATGTATATAAACAGTCAATAAGGAAGCAAAGAAGACAGAAGGACTATGGTCCAAGGTGCACAATAAAAGCAAAGGAAAAAAAGAGGGCAAACACTGAAGAACAGAAGTACCTTCCTTCTGACCATTAGCAATGCTTAGACCCATCTGGAAGGATTTCAAGAACTAGGAGTGGACAAATTCCCACAGATTCTTTTGGAGGCTTTAATTTACTGAAATTTAAGCTCTAAGAGAAGTATTCAATTTCTTTCTTCTGTGGAAGAAACATCAAGTAAACTATTTCTCTAACTGTTTTGGAAAATAACAGTACAAAATATTTTCGACCCTCCACCATGCAGCACTTACATATTTGGGGTTGTTGTTTTTTTTTTTTTTTTTTTTTTTTTTTTTCTCTCCTAGAATGATTTACAGGGATATAGATTCAATTAACCCTGGTTTAATTAATTTCTGCTCCTGGTCAAGCATTTCAGAGAACACATCTTGATGTGTCCAGCTCTATACTGCCATAATTTCAAGAAATTTTTCATATTGAGAAACTCTTAAAAACTTTCTATTTGAGTTTATAGTAGATTTTTAAAGATATTTAAAAAAAAACCCCTCCATTTGGTAGCTGGGTTGTGGCTGCTAATGTTTTTGCATGTATGAAATCTTTCATCAACTGCAGTGATGAATATTTCACAAAGTCAATCTGCTGCTATATACACTACACTGCCATCATTGAATTGTTTCATTAGCGCTGAAGTGCAGCACATGCATTTTCTAGAATCTTCTATGTCCAGAAAAATAGAAGAAAATAATTAACTGCTTCTTAAATTAGAGGATGGTTGTTTTTTTGTATTTTTACAGAGACAACTCTTGTGGCTGACCGGGTAAGAAAAGTTAAATCTAACACATTTCTGTTAAACTGAGAAAGGATTGTAAAGTACATTGTTTCAAGATTACCAGGGAAGCACTAATTCAGCTAATAGGACTGGCATTTACAACTGTTACCTAGCACATAGATGACAGTCAAGAGTCTGTCTGAGGTCTCCTACAGACTGTATCCCTCACATACACTCTATGTCTTCAGATGTAGAGAGATAGACATTATAGAAAGTATCATGATCTTTTTATGCATAGTATTGACACAAAGTTGTGGCTTTGCAGATACTGAAGTTTATGTTTCTCTGGAAAATTTGATTTTGTTCAGGTGACACTTCCCACAATACGAGTAGCATGCTAGCTAAATAATAAGAAAGCTCATAGGAAAACACTGGCTGGAAAGAAGAACTAGATTTTAGATGAGTGTTGTAGTGTCCCCTAATTAGCAAACTATTCTCTACACTCTTAGCATCACCTTTTTTTTTTTTTTTTTTTTTTTTTTTTTAATCAGTAATAATTATAGGGTTAAATAGTATGCATTTGTTGCAGATCATGAGCAGACTCCTAATGGTACTTCACTAAGATTTTTCCAGTAAAGAACCTGCTAGAGCCAAAATGACAATAGTTTTTGCATCACTTTCATATCGAGCATAACTTTATGGAGTAGAAAGGAACTGTAATATAAAACTGTTGCAGCAGACCTCTCATTAGAGGTAGAAATAAGCCAAGACACAGATTCTCATTCAACAACATGAAAAAGGTCCTAGTTTATTCTTTACAGCTTTGCATCCTGACTCTGACTACAGCAAGCTTCTGCTGTAGGGTCCAGCTGCAGACTCTGACTGTGGCTATTTCCTGCTGGACTGTGACTGCAAGTGTTGGTTTGCAGACTGAGCACAGCTTTCACCCAGCCCAGCTGTGACTGCAGGCTCCAGCAGCAACTCTGACTCCATCAGACCCAGACTGACCTCACAGCAGATATTTCACTGCAGCAACTCTCTGCCTTGTTTCATTATTCTCTGTGTATCTCTGGATCATTCCTTCTTCCTCAAGGCTCCTCTACCTCCTCAAGGTCCTCTTTCTCCAGGCCCACTTCCTCATGGGTTCCCCTAACCAGCCAACCCATCCCTTTTATCATATTTAGTTTTATTAGTCACAGCTATGACCCATTAAGGGCAAGGCTGTTGTTCTTTGGTAATTAGTAAAAGTGTGACTAACTGGGGTAAAGGTCACCTATAATCTCTTCTACACCTATATAAAATGACTCTTCAGTGTAAGTTGCACAGCACAGAATGATGCCAAGAGCTTTATAGTTGCTTTAGGGTGCTTGCAATGATTTCCAAAGTTGTTTGCTCTACCTGCAAAGTATTTAATATATATCCTCAGAAAGGCTTTCAGTATTTATTTGAGGTAAATTTCTGGTCCAGAAATTTAGAGGATAAGCCTGTGTGTGGATCATATCTTCCCTTATTTGTCAAGGCCAAAGTTGCTTCTACTCTGCATTTCAATCTCAGGTATGTTAAATAATATTCTGCTGTGTAGAAATGAAATGTGAAAGATCAGAGATATTTGCCTTGACTTCTGAGAGGTCAGTGTACCATTTCCTTTTGAAAGAGAAATGAAACAGTGAAGATGCCTAATGCTTTACTGAGTCTGCTTTTATGTACAATATACACAAGCTCCCCAATGATTGTGTTTTTGAGCAGAAGTATGAAATAATCAGAGACGACTTCAGAAGTAATTTGTGTTCAAATTCCCAGCAAGGTTGTCTTAAGTAAAGAAGCTGCTACAAAACAGAATTCTATGGCCTAATGTACTGAGTCCTTTTTAAATAACTACATGCTTTTGTTATCAGTAAATAACCATAGAAATAGAAATGGTAGAAAGAATGTACCACATGGACATCAGTTAAAGCCCATCTTCATGGACTTGGAATGTACTTCTATGTGTCTTTTGTGTCTTCTATAACAGCTTCCAGTAAATAATTTAAAATTTATATTTCCAGATTAATATAATAAGAGAATTCTCTTCTATGGATATTTATATATTTATATTTATATCCCATTGTGATTTTCTGAAGTGTGTTCTGCACAAGAATATTACCCCCAACTTGATGAATAACAAGTTTAACTATTCAAATAATGAGTTTGATCAGTCAAGTAAAAGCATTTTCTAAGAATTTGTGTATGAACTGTAATAAAAGAATGTTTGCTTTTTACTTACAGGGAATTGAGTATTTTTTTTTTCCAAGTATTTTTTAGACTCACTAAATAAAACTGTTTTGATTGTGATTTTATGCTGGTTTTTGAATAAAAAATAAGAATATTTTTGGCAACTAGAATAGTTGATGTAAAATAAAATTTAAAATACTTAAATATTTTTTGTACTAGAAAATTGCTATATGTTGGTCTTAACAGGCAGCTAAATCACACAGGGTGATTTATTCCTTCAGGCAAAACAGATTGAATTCCAAATATGAAATGTTTATTATGAAACCACAAAAGCTCCACACCATAAGTTTTATTAAATTTTATTGTAAATGCTATGAGGAATAAATTAATTTTAAAGTTTTATTTATTGACAATATATCTCTAAATATGCTTTCTTGTTCAAAATTATTTCTACTCCTAAATTATAGTTCTAATCTATGCTAAGTTGAATACATTTCATATTCACTCACAGAAATTTAACATTTTATTTTATGATAACCTGGATACTTGCAACCACAATCAGAAAAAAAAATTCACTTGTCAGAACTTCTTTGCAAACATCAGAAGAGAAATATGCTTCATATATCACTGAATTAACATGATTATACTCAAACTGTGTGTCCCAGCTTTAATAGACATTTTGCTTTACTTTAGTACTCCCATTGCTACCGTGTCGATCTTAGAATTACATTAAATGCAGGCATATGGATCTACTTAACATGGCTTCACACTAAATTTGTACAGTGCTTGATCTTCCTGCTCTATAATGGCACTTTTTTTTGTTATCAACACATTCATGGCCTACAGCTGACTGCTTTTATAGCACTTAATTAAAATCTGAAGTAGAAACTGTCTATTGGTCTTTGTGTGAAACTAGTCATAAAGAAGAGGTTGTACAAACCCTGCATGAAATGAATAACATTTACATCACTTTTCCCACCTTTGTCTTCATGATGAAGAGAAACTGATTCAAGTTAATGATATCAAAGTGGGAGGTCTGGCAGGCAGTGCCTATTTTGTCAAGCACCCTCAATTATTAAGGACTTGCAAATAAATTTGCAAGCCAGAAGTCTTATCAATATTTTATTTGGTTTCACAGACTTGACAGAGAATCTCTCCTACAGCTTGAGGACTCATTTTTATTCATGTGGTTCATTTTCTTTTAGATTGGCAGCTGACCATCTATATCATGCTGCATCTTTGGATATTAATTTTCTCTCTAAAACCTGTTTTCAGAATGCCTGGAATCGAAATGCCCATTTCAATTCATGAATTTGAAGAGTATTAACTTGTAACACTCTCTGTAATTATTTTCCATGAGTTTCTTTACCTTATATGCATGTTTGACCACTAGTCAATCAGTTTCAGAATCTCTTGTCATGAGCAGCTCTGCTGCTTCATTGACCAAGTATATGAGACTGAAATTTGTCTCCTCTTCTAATTCATAAGCACACTGTTAAAACGCTAACAACAAATTTGAAATAATTTAAGAATACTCTTAATGCACTGTCTTTCTTAAGTACGTTTTTTATTCCTTTATGGAAAGAAAAAAAACCAAACAAAAGCAAACAAACAAAAACTGCAAGAAACTTATTGCCTAATCTGAAAATTTCTTTGACATTCAGATATTCAGATTCATGCCACTGTCTTTCCTTCCTTCTCCTTAGACTGAAAATACATTTCTACTTTCTAAATCCCTATCTCCTTTTCCTCCAGTAGTTTTTGCTGCCTTCCCTCTGCTATGTTACTTCCCTTTCATGTCCTTTCACCTCTGACAATATTTTTTAGCTTTTTTTCTCTTTCTTCTCTGAACGTATTTGTCATTAATGTAGTTGTTTTGTGTTACTGGCAACAGGTTGATTTTGTTTAAAGTTTTTTGACTGCTTATGGAATCTGGTTTTATTCTTTGTAGTAAAAGAAGTGGCTGTCAAGAAAGAAATCAATATAATCTGATGAATTCCTTATAAAAGTTAGAATATTTTTTAAAAGACTTCAAAAAGAGGGTCATATAAACTGAAGAGATTTCAGTACAATGCTCACAGCTTTGGATATCATATTTATACCAAAAGCTGATCATATTATATTAAATCAAAGTAAAGAATGTATATGTTAATAGAATAATTTAATCTTACTATGAATTTATAAATATATGAAACTATATGACATATGAATATATTAATGTAAATGAGATTAATTCACAAATTTTATCTGAATAAAACAGAAATCTGATTTAATTTTTTTTTGTTTGTTTAAAAAGCATGCTTTATACTTTTGAATTTTTCAAACAAGAGTCTAACTTAAGAATTTCTGGCACTGAATGCCAACAGGGACAGTATGTGGTAGTGAGTACAGAATGACTAGCAAAACAAGACGTGGAGAGATCATTAAACTAAAAAATTCACATTGTATTTACCTTGATATTTTTCATCTTGGCATAGAAGATGAACTCTCTGTTACTTAATTCTAAGTAACAGAGAAAACCTGAATGCTAGGACTTTTAAATTTAAACCAATATTTAATTTCAATTTATTTTTCTTCTACTCTTTTTCCTAAGATTTTAATTGTTTCCCAACTTCAGTTAAGGAATGGAACTCAAAAATATAAATTATGGGAATACATAAACCTCTCCATTGCTCCTCATCTGTGCAAAAGCAGATCTCAATGTCCAGCATGAGGAATGAGAATATATTTATAGCAGGAGTTAAATAGAGTAAGTCCATCTGGGAGAACAACGTGGGTGTGTTAAAACATTGTGAAGCCTGAAGATTCAGCACAGACCAGGACTGTCACGGAAGGTTATTATCAAGATAAGCCTATTGTGTTTGTGAGTACAAAGAGGCAACTGTACTGGCAACCCAAATGGGATTTGAGGATTGCACCTTTTTGAATAGTTGGGGCTTTTTTATCAGCTGCCTTCTATACACTACATATTTCAAAGGAGTGTGTTTTGTGGAGGGTGCTACAATGACTGAAAAGTGAGTACTTTGTCCATTCTCACAGAATACAGTCTTAAAACAAGCAGTTGCTGCCATGCAGACATTCCTCAAATTACAGAGTATCACCAGTAATTGTGGTGGAGAAGGCCAGAGAATAAAGAGGATGTTAGCAATGTGTATTTTATAAAGAAAGCAGTCAGGGACAGCTTTTCTACAGAAATTAAGCTATACTTTGCTTTTTATATTTTTTTTTAAATCTTTTTTTTCAACTGAACGGCATGGTAGAGAGCAAGATTTTTCTTTTTTTTTTATGTAATGGCTTAGTGAAAAAAAAACATATCTGTTACAGGTCTTCAAATTTTATGTTCTGTTTACATTATTAACTTCTTAAGAATGTGTTTCCCAGCTGATGGCATTAACTAAAAAGTGTCTGCTATGTCACATGCATGGGCTTACAATACGAGAATATATTTATTTATTTATTTCGGTTGTAGACTTTGTAGTTAGTGTATGAGGTATTCTAAACTGGGCGTTTGCAGACAAAAGCATAACATTAACTGACAGTGTCCCTTTATATTGTGAAATGGGAACCACAGGTAAAGGGCAAAAGAAAATTGTTTCTATGTAACAGACAGCCCATTTACCAGCAATAGCTTTCATTTCATACGTTTTGAGTGTGACCTGTTGTGGAAAATCACTTTGTTCTCTGAAGCATCTGTGCTAGACTGCTGAGGAGAGATGGATTATTGTGTTATGCATTTTTTATTATTAGTTTTTCCTCCTAGGTGGGTTTGGTGCCAAATGGCAGAGTTTAGGAGCCTACATGGGGCAAATCTGGGCACTATAAATCTATTTACTCCTCCTCCATCCTCTCAAAGTATATCATTCAGTTCAAAATAAGCACTAAGTTTTTCTCCATATTGAACCATCACTTTTTTTTTTTTTTTTTTTTTTTTTTTTTTAAGATAACATAGCAAAGAACAAGTTGCAGAAAAAGAAACACAACACATTCCCAGCTTTCTGTACATTGCTATATGACAGATAATATGTTAGCTTTATTAAATTCTCTTTTGTATTGTATACTTCCAGACCTTCAGTGACAAATGGATATCAATGGGCTGGGCACAGTGGTTTTGGAGATTTCAGGATTTATCATACACTGAGTTTGAGGAATCAACCATCCATCTGCTTCATTTTATGAAGTGCCACTGCAAGCCCTGGAGCCAAATGGAGCCAAGTATTTTTCATACCTGTCACCTTCCAGCAGTAGACACTACAGATAAGTGATATGGGCAGCTCTGTCATGCAGCAGGAGTGTCCAGTGATCACAGGCAAGCCTGAGAAAGAGTTTATTGACTGGGACACTTGTGGTAGCACATCATCCAGACCTTTTGTGAAACTTAGCCCGGATTGGTGCTGTATGTAACAGATCTACTGCAAGCAGAACTGGCAAATGTCCAGCAGGCTGAATGATATGCCATTTATTGTTTCTGTGGGATTACTTGAGTTTTCTGAGATATGGGGTTTTTTGCATATTTTGGATTAGGTTTTTTTGTTGTTGTTTTTTAATTCTCCTAACAAGTGTTACCTTTTTACCAGTTTTCTCTGGAAGGCAAATTTTCTGGTTTAGCACTTTTTTCCCCCCAAGATGAAAACTTCAGCTTGAAATTTTAATTACGATTCTATGGAGCATACATATATACAAAAACTATGTCCAAAACCAGCTGAAGTACTCCATAATATACTCATTATGCATATTTCAGTTACTCATTGGTGCTGACTATTCATGAAAGTGGAATTAAACACAACTGATTGTTTCGTCACTTAAGAATTGTTCTCATATTCTCATGTAAGCCTTACTCTCAGCTGAAAATGAATGATAATTTACATCAATGAATATTAATGCATCAGATTGTCATGGCAACATTTGCATAAACATTATCTGTGGCATCAGATGGTCATATGACAGTTGCACTCTGAATAATTATGCCTTTTAATAAACCAGTAATAAAGCTATGCAGACCTTTGCCCTTTTCATTCCATGAGCAGATTTGCAATTACAGGTGTTGTATGCATACAAAGTATTTCCTGGTGGACAGTGGGGTTTTAGAAACAGTGTAAAACCCAGGTCTGCATCATGTTGAATGATAAGGATCTAAAATAATATTTTTTTTTTCTTTAGAAAGTACATATGCAATTGTGGGATCTTAATCTATGCAAATGGTATCCAGAAGTCACAGCCAAAGTTCTGTCATTCTCTTTCACTACTGTGGCATTAAAATTATGTTAGAAAATATGTGTCCTCTGCACTTTCCCAGTTCAAGATTCTGCCTCCAAATTAATATTCATCTTAATGTTTAGGGGCTTAGCCATTGTAATTAATCATGTTGTAACTGTAGAAAGATACCTAATACCCCATCCCTATGCATTATTTAGATTATTTCCTTAGTGAAAGGAACAGGCAAGAGATTAATTAAATCAAACACTTTGGGGTCTGTTTTCTCACTGATGAACAGAGGATTTGTATGCAAAACTCAGGTTAGCATTAATGTAAGTTTGCCACATAAATCACCAAGGAATTGATAGGAGCAGTGAGACTTTTAGTGACCTCCTTAAACATTTTCGTCCATCACTGCTCTTTAGATTGTCATTGTTATTAGTGAAGGAATACTATTAAAATGTTTTATGAAATAATACAAGTAATTACAGTCATGAACTGTAGCTGAAAGCTCAATATACAAGCAAACTATACAAACTTACAATAAATATAGGCACAAGAAAGCTTTCAATGATATAATTGTGAATGGTTTCTAAGAAACAACACTGGTTATTTTTTGTGTTTTCCTCAGGACACTATCTTTTCATATTACCGAAGAGAGTAAAAAGCAATTAATCATCTAAAGAATCTTGTTGATTCTTTTTTCATACATTGAAATGCAGAATTTGCAAGGTGAATCACCGGGAAAAGAAATCCAAGAGTATTTTCTGCAGGTGTTGGAAACTTCTAATAACATCAAAGTCATTGCTGAGAATAAATTGTTTACTTTAACACTTCCTCACTTCTTTCTTTTTCTGAGGTGAAACCTCTGCCCTGGGTCATTATTTCTTCCTGGCTCCATTTAATTAGAGCTTTTTTCACTGTTCTCCAAGCTGGTAGTTTATTCACTCTCAGTATTCTGCCTGATTATTTTGATTAGGATTGATAAAAGCAATAAGTTTTCCTTTAGTACTGGCAATAGCAAAATGAAATCCAACATGAATAACCAGTGTTCTCCCACTTATTTCATTTGTCTGCCTTTCCATTCATTAAAAGCCTCCCTAATTTGCAGTGATATTTCTAATGGGCTTTGTAGAAAAGCTATCTTTTCTTACACACTTGGGCATGCCTGTCTCCAGGGTTGGGTCATATCTCTCACATTCTCACCAATGAACATATTTTCTCAAGTTTACAGTTTGACTTTGAATCTTGAGAAAGTATATTCTTGTATTGAAAAAAAATCTTTATGAGACATTAACTGCTTTGATAATCAGATGTGAGTTTTTCTGTTTTTTCAGCTGCAGTAAATCAGCTTACTCAACTACCATCTTCATAATGTAATTATTTAAACATATTGGGATTTTTTTAAAAGGCTAAATTTAAATATATGGGTCTGTGAGTAACTGACAACCAAGAACACATTTTTCAATGTCCTTCAACCAGTTCTTTAACTGCACATCTGAAATATTGTAAGTGATATCATTCAGAATAAACCTTCAAAATTTTATGTCATATTAAACAGAAAATCTGTCTCCAGTTAACTTTTTTTTTTTCTCCTCATAAAGCAGGCAAAAAATAGACTGATACTATAGAGGGTCTCTTCACTAGCAGGAATTGCTAATGCATCAAGGGCATTGTATAACTAACATTATTCTAGGAAGGAAATTTTCCATCTTTACTCATTATTGAGATAATTTTGTGCTCTTTAAACATTATTTATTTGAGTATAAGCTGGTAGCCAGGGGAAGAATCTGCACAAGGAACTCTTACATATTAGAAGTGTTTCCTATGCCATTATAAGGTTATTCCTCAGTCTATAATCATGACCTTCAGCATGGCTCCTTCTCTTGCCACACAGATGAAAAATAGCTACTTAAACAATTGTGAAACTAGCACCACTCAGTTCCTATGGCTCATTGCTGCATATGCATGTTCAGTCACAAATAATTCGTTACCATGAGTAGTTCCATCTCCTGATTGTTGGCTGTATATTTTCATGATATTTTAAAAACAACTATCATTCTTTAATGAAAATGCACAAATGAGATATCATAAGCTATTAAAACGAAAGTGATTATTATGCAAAGTGAAACAAATGACTTTGTATTGGAGGTGTACAGTTTTGAATCCTGAATTGCTTGGGGGCTTGTGGGAATGCAGCAATGAATGCAAAATGTGAAAGCAGAAAAAAACCCCTAGCATTTTTGAAAGATGGATGACAGTAATTATCATGAGCAATGACTAACTATTGGTCTCCACTTTTGTCTCCCCATATTTCTTTCTCTTTTCCTTTTTTGAAACATTAACTCCAGGCAGTCAGTTACATAATGTTAGCATCTTTCAATAGTCTAAAAGACACAGTCTAACTCTTCACTAACACTTCTAAAACTTCTATCTTCTGAGTATCAGGAAAGATATATGAATATGTAATTTATCACATTCATAGTAGCTCATACTTTAATTACCATCTGGTAAAGCATAGCTTACAAGTATTTTTCTCCCTCATACTATTAGAATGGTTTTAGCCATTAACTTTAGCTGAGTTCTATTGCTTGTTCAAAATAAACATACATAAACACTGAACAATTTTGTCCCTAAGTGATAAAGTCTACATTGCTGTGTTTGTTCTTGTCCTAGTTGCATCTACGAAAACAATTGAAATTCATCCATTAATTAAAAAAGAACAGTTAAAAATGAGTTGAAAAGGGGAGTTTGCTCGGAGGAATATGTCATGGAAATGTCTGTGGGCAATATATAATGGGAAAAGTCTAGCAGCAAGGATTTCAGAATCCATTGCCAAAAAAACTTCTAACTTCTCTGAACCAGCTATGCATTGTAATAAAAGGGGGTGGGAAAAGAAAGGGTATGGTGCAGAGAAGACACAGAATGGTGGCAAGAACCATTGACTAGAGAAGAACTTTGTGGAGGAGCAATAACTTAAAAAACAACAACAACAGAAAAAACAACAAACCAGAAAAAAACCCAAATCCAACAACAACCTCCCCAAATTAACCAGCAATCCCTAACAGCATAAAGCCATCCAAAAAAACCCCACTTTTTTTAGAGTTTGGAGTCAAAGAGAAAACTCAGGGAGGACAGCTGAGATAGGAGCAATAGCCAGAAGAAAGACAACTCCATGAGAAAGAGCAAGGGCTGGAAAGAAGGGAAATAAGACGTAGAAGACTGGATGTGGAGGGATGACAGGGAAAACCTGATGTGAAATATAACTGTAAAGGTGTTTGGCAAGATGCAGTACCAGAATAAATAAACAAATAAATGCAAATAAAGTGGCATTTCAAGGAGGAAGAAAACTAAATGAAGAGATAGTTAGGAAAAGCATTTAAAATAATGAAAAACATCTGAAGGAAGAACACAGCAAACCCACAAGTTATCTTTTTGGGCTTAGAAATGAGTGATTCAAGCCTATTGAAAGTTAGTGAAAGTTGATACTCTGGTTATTCCTTGGCTGTAGAGTTTCACATGGCTAGGGAAGTTGTTCTGAATTAAACAATTCCCCTGTTGTTTTTAGTGTGTATTTCAGCAGAAAGCTGTGAGTAGGTAATGTTGGCAACCAGTCTCTCTGTTGAGATATGGAAGGGAATTTTAGCTGGAAGTTGCTTTTTATGTTCAGTGCTTACATCCTGACAGAGAATAATTTGTTATATTTGCACTGAAGTACTTAACACACTTCTGAGTCCTGTAAACCAATTAATAATTATATATTAAAAAGCTGTATGTGAATTCAATTTATGGATTTCTATAAGGAACCTATTAAAATCAATCCTTTAAAGTTTAAAAATCTGTTTAGACTAAGCAAGAGATGCTTCCCAGACTCTCAAGTTGTCCTTAATTATGTTTAATGGACTAACTTCTAAAAATAAGGAAACATCTTTCAAAAATTGCCTTCACTTCATCCACCCATGAGAAAAGAATGAAAATAAATTAAACAGTGGCAAGCAATTGATTCAGATCTTATAGCTTAATTTATTCCAACAAGAAACAGATAAATGCAGGTCTGACACAGACTTTTTTCCCCCTTTTTTTTTCTCCCTCCAGACTTGGCTGCCACAAATACTTTAGTATCTTTCCTCATGCACCAGAATTTCTAATAGTCTCTATATTTCTAAGACTATAGTTATGATCAGGAAGGCAGTGTGGCATGTCCTCTGTTGAAAATTTTTGATGTTTGTCTTTCTAGTTTGTTTTGTCAGGAGTAGAAGAATCAAATGCTACAGACTGTTCACAAGGATAACTCTAGCTTTAATTTAAAGGTGCTTTATTTTTAATGGCTCCTCAAAATTATTAAGCAGATTTTTCAGAATTTTTTCAGTGCTTTAAGAATGAAAAACTGTGTTGTGTCTGATGGGATGGAGTTTCATAGCAGCCTCTATGGTGTTGTCTTAGATTTTTTTGACATGAACAATGTTGATACCACACCACTATTAAAATGGGCTGCAGAGGGAAGTGGTGAAATCACCACCTGTGGAAGTGTTCAAAATGCATGCAGATGTGTTGCCTGGGAACATGGTTTAGTGATGAACATGCTGGCCCCAGCCTATATCTTAGACTTGATGATCTTAGAGTTTTTTTCCAAACTTAATTCTTCTATGATTCTATGATTTTGCTTTTTTCCTGAAATACTGAGTAAGCTGAGTTGTGCTGAAAATGCACAACTGTAGATGACATCTCCAGGCTTGGAGGAAAAAAAAGAATGAGTTTTCATGGCTGTTTTGTCTGAATTCATCTTCAAACTATTCCTGTCTGGCTGCACTAAATTTTCACTGGTCCCAAGCTGGTGCTCGGCCTCATTCCTATCTTTATTATTCCTAGCAGAGCATTGTATAATATGCATTTGCATATTATATTGTAGAGATCTGATTTGCACATGGCTGCTCCTTGAACAAAGTGAGAGTGAGATCAGTCTAACTGGAAACAAACATGATGTGCAGAAATGCTCATAGCTGTCTGTCTGCAGAGGCCAGTATTATCTAATACAGACCATTTATCTGCTAGAGAAAAAGTGAAGGGAAAAGGGAATTTTTGGTCATGGGACCTAAACATGAAGAAGAACTTTTTTTACTGTGGGGATGACCGTGGGGGATGTCCAGTGATGGTGTGGAATCTTCTTTGGAGAAAAAATAAATTAAAAAAAAAACCTGAAGCAAAGCAAACAAACAAACAAATAAACCAGCAAACCAAACAAAAAACCTGTCTGGACACTACTCTGAGTAATGTGCTCTAGGAGCCCTTCTATGCAGGACGGCTGAACAAGATGACCTCTAGTGGTCTCTTCCAATCTTACCCATCCTGTGCTTCTGTGGTTTGGCTAAGTAGGTATCACACAGTACTTCTGTGTCAATAATGAAAGAGTTACTTGCTCTTTCCCCCTTTGTGATAAACTGCATTGCACTGTGATGTGTTGTAGTTGGAGTGTGGTGCTTGCAGTCCAGGCAGCTAAGATATTATATCAGTGACATATGAAATAATTCATTTTCTGCATGTGGACACACATAGTTTTTCCATAATTTGTATTCAGCTCATATAGCCTCAGTTTCCTGTATAGAAAACAGATAACATTGTTCTCATAAACAATATTTTTTAAATGCAGTTACTATACAAAATAGAAAGGTGAACTATTTACTAGTATCTAAATTTACTTCCTGTTTTATTTTATTCTGATGTTGGCAGAGGTTTATTTTATTTCTTTTAAAATTGTATCATGTTCAGTTTTTGAAATTTTTATTATTATATACTTAACAAATTGTCTCAGCAGTGTGAGACAAAACACTGGGCATACTGTCATCTTTGTTCAATAGTTTACAGTACTGTAAAAAGTACAAGCTATTAAATAAGGATATAGGAAAGAAATAATAATGGAATTAATTTAGAAATAAACTAGTAATTACATCATCTGGCATTATAATCCAGTTCCTAGACTCTGCAATTTTCAAGAAAAAGTCTCCTATGCCTATGTTATCATACATAATTTAAAAAATGAAGTGTGTTGTTTTAAAATTTAGGAACTAAGATTCTTATAGGAATATTGTTTTCAAATATCTACAAAACATTCAGAAAAGTCTGTTTTCAGTATACTGAAACATCTAAATTTGGAGGTTACAGTAGCTGCAGTGCTACTTCAGAAATATAATTAAGAAAACACTTTTTGATGCAGCTGGTTTTTTTTTATTTTTCTATGGTGCAGCCTGTTCTTAGAGGTGGGAAAAAAGGCATTGAAAGTCATAGACTAGACTAAGTTAATAATTCAGTTCAAAGATTAACATGTATTTATAATTAATTATGAATTATTCTTTTCTTTAAAATATTTTATTTAATTATGGTAGCATAACAAATGCTGTGAATACTTCATGTCATGGGAAAAAAAAATTCAGTGGCTTTATTCTATTCCTTCCTCCTCTTCCCCATACTTCAGGTAGAGCAGAATTTCATTTTTCAAGGACAGATAGGGTTGCACTCCTTCAGTATATTCTGCCTGTTCAATCTGTCTTAATTTGTTTTTTCCTTTAGTACTTGGTTTCTTCCAATTTGTCATCCAATAACTTTAATTTCTCGACATTCTGCTCATTATCTGTGTTCATTTGTTTTTTTCCATATCTAAGATATTTCCATGTAGTTCTGCAGCTGAAACACTCAGCTTCCCAAATTTATTGTCCATCTTATTTTCAAACATGCTGAATTTGGAGTGCAAAATAGTAGTAGAATTAATGTTGAATGCCATGACACCTTATCTGCTTGTGTATCTGGGAAATAAGGGACTTATCCTGAGCCCATCCTGGCTCCTGTGAAAAGTGTATATATATATATATATAAAACATCATGACAATGTGGTGTAAATGATACTCACAACATCCTGAAGGCACTGATTGCCCAGAGCTTTTACCCTCTCAACTTAGCTAACAATTTGCAGATATTATTCAATATGATAAAATATTTGACACATTTTAAAGGCTTCTGAAGGGTTTCATGGAGGTGACAGAGTGAGTAAGTCAGCCAGTCTTGAATCAGCTAATAAAGTATATTTTGGGAGTTCCTTACAGTCAGCTGATAAAAAGACAGAATTATACATGTAAGGAATTAATGTGTGGACAGTCAGAAATAAATTACATAATTAGTGGCAGCATGAACAGCAAACCTGAGGCTTTATACATAATTCAAGGCTGAAGCATTATAGAGTGTAAGTATTGGTTGATGTAAAATTGACTACAAATTTGCAATTTATAACTTAATTTTTACTGGAAACAATTCACAAATTCTTTTTTGCATGTCAATATCAGGCCAATGTTATAGCTACATTAGTATGACCCACTTAAAAACAATAAAATTGTGAGAATTAAACTGAATTTAAGGTGGATTATTTTTGTTTGGTTGTTTTGGGGTTTTTACCATTATAGGAAGTGGTTTTCAAATTAAGAGATGGGACTTAAACATCATCTGCTATACCCATTATCCTTCTTAACAATGAAAACCATGGTGGGATTTTAGGAAAATATTCTTCTGTAGGTGGATGTTTGAGACATTTGAAAATTTTTCCTTTAAATGAGGTTTTGATCCAAACACTCGGTATGAATCAGTGCAGTTCCTTGAAGGGGACAGCACAGCCCCAATGTCTTTGAAGTTTTCCCTTTACCTGGTTAGACTTGGGGGTTTGACTACTTCTCTGAATAGAAAGTCATGTGAGATATTTATTACAGGACTGAAAAGCTTTCTTTAAGAGCAAGTGGTATGGTAAGCAGACCTGTCTGCAGAAAAGAAAAGGAAATGAAAGAAGAAGCAGTCAATGAAACTACCTGTGACCAAATCTATTTTCTCCTAGTGAATCAGTTTGCACATACTTATTCAGAAACTACTGTGCTTGTAGCTCACACCTATTTCTGGTGCCAGGAATGCTTGAACATGACTGTGATTACTCCAGACAAATAATAGGGGTATTAGGTATTTTTTGAAAGTTATTATGACTCTGTCTAGACAAGTACTTACCCATGAAGTAATAAGCTGCCCCTTTAAAGTCAAAGAGATTCCTTATCTTTTTAAGGTTAACCAGGTGGTGAGGTGTCTGTGACATCTAGAGCATTATGATTTCTTGTTTTCAGCACTTAGGCTGCCTTTTTAGACTGAGGCAGATTTGCAGATTTTCCTTTGAAGACAGGCACATTAAGAAGGAAGATGTATTCCTGAAATCAAGACTGAATTAAATACATTCCCACATTTCCAGAAAGAAACCATTTTAAACAAATAGTTTTCAAATTTTCCATTGGCCTTCTATTTGGAGTTTAGAGCTACTATCTTATTAATGCAGTATAGAAAAAAAGAGATTCAAACAACAACAGATCCATAGAACTCATAAGAGTTTTTCTGGTCTTTATCCATCAAATTCAGGAAGGCATAAAAAACTGTGTGAGGTTACACTTTGCTCAGCAATTTTTTCTGTTTTGAATTTGTTTTGTTATGAATATGAGAGCATCATGGAAAGAGTAGGTTTCAACTCATCTCTAGCTGTCTACCATTCCTGTCTAGTTCAATGGGAAGGTATGAGTACATATATAAGGATATTTTTCTTATTTGTGCTATGAGAGATGTCTAAAACCAGGAGATTAGCCATGATCTGAGTCTACCCTCCTTTCCTCTTCATTAACTGTATAGTAGATACATGAAGTAACCTGAGAGAAATCCAAACCAATATATACATAGTCTAAGGTTTCAATTTTTAAACCCAAAATAGAGTACAAATAATCTTTTAAATCTCTAATATTTAAATGGGCTTTCTTAACTGACTTCTTCCCAATCACACTGTATGCCAGAAAATGCAGGATATATGTTCCATATTGTGTTACTCCAGGACTGGTAAATATTTATACTTGTTTCTTATGCTTCTCCTTGAGCAAAACTTTTGAATCAGACATAGAATTTTTGTAGTAGTATATTTTATTAAATATATTTTATATTTTACTTATAGATTTTGGATTCATCTATTGGATTAAATTCACTCATCAGCCAATGAATCCAGAATTATCATTTTATAAAACTTTGTGGAATCATCTGTGCATAATTATCCATAATTTTTATAGATCAAAAAATATGCTGCTCCTGTAGAGAGCCAAATATTTCGTATATGTTTGTCTGGTGTATCAGGAGTTTTTTGCTTTTCACTTATAGTTAAATATTTGTATATATAATTCTTTCAAATAAGTGAAATTAAAAATTGGTTTGGTTCAAAAGTTAAATAAAGAAAATTTCTTAATTAGACCTTTAAAACATATTTTGTGTTGAAGTTATGTGAGTTTGAAATTATACCAAGAAATATATTTTTTAAAAAACAACCTTTATCTTTTATTTTAAAATAAATAGCTGAATACATCCATCATTAATTAGGAATAACTCAATCCCAAGCATAGATCTTGTAAACAAACCTGTGGCAAATTTGACTGAGTTAAAAACTTCTGAACCAGAGCCTCAATGCAAATTCTATTTCAAGCTAAAATATAGAAAATCTGAAGTTATTTCTGTAGCTGTTTAAATCAAATAACTATTTAAGGTGAAGGGGTGAAAGACATCCAGCTCTAAAACCTTTTCACAAAGGAACAGTAAAGGTAGTGACTGAAATACAATGTTGCAGAAAGTCCCAGTAATGAATGTAAATCTCAGCTTCTCCCTCGGACACACACACACACCCCTAGACAGTCCCCAGCATTAGTTACTGCACTTATATTCTGAAGAACTGTAAGCCTCTCTACAGCTATTGATCTGCAGACTTTTTGAAATTAAACTGCCTGGTATCACTGTGTTCTTGATATGTTATTGATTTTCTTTGGAATGTTTTGAGGAAAAAAAATATGACAGAGCTGTAGGACAAAGAGAAGGTCTCAGTTTTATTTAGTAGACAACTTGATTATGCAGCAGCTGACCACAACATTTTTGTTTCTTTCCCCAGCTTTCCTTTGAGAATTGCTGCTAAAATAATGGTATTTTTAGGGGTTAAAGTGTCCTCCTGAATCATCAAATCTTTATTGATCTTATTCACAAAGGTTCTGAGCCCCTCAGGTGGCAAAACATTCACCTGCTGCTTTAAGGCAGCTTTGACTTTGCTTTATATCCTTCAGAGACTGGTGTTTGTGGAAAGAACATCCAACACATCATAGACCTGCCTCTTGTTTATAGGCATTGTTCAATTCACAGCCCTGATACTGCATTAAGTTGCACTCATCTCTAGCTTTCAGGGTCACCTTTATAAAAAGAAAAAGTTTGTTCACAACCAGTTTACTGCTGCAGTATCTTTGATTCAGAATATGGAATAGGGAAAGAGAACAGGAGATTTTTACAGTAGATTAGACTGTTTCTTGCAGTTACACTAAAGAATTCACTTTTTGCCTTCTTATCAATCATTCCTGACCAAGCAGCTCTTTGTTGCTTTCAATCTCCACAGCATTAACTCGCTATATTCACCATCACAGCTGATACCTCTGCTTCTCTACTGGCTCTGGCTGGGACAGGGTAAATTTTCTTCATAGTAGCTTGTATGAGGCAATGTCTTGTTTTTTTGTGAAGAGAACAGTGTTGACAACACATGGAGGCTTTTTGGCTGAGCAGTGCTTGCACAAGTCAAGGCTTTTCTGCTTCACACACTGCTCTGTCAGTGAGCAGGGTGGGGGTGCACAAGGAATTGAGAGGGGACACAGCCAGAACTGCTGACCCTAGCAGGCCAAAGAGCTACCCCATATCATATGGTGTCATGCCCAGTAATAGAAGTTGCAGTAAAGATAGAGGAAGGAGGGGATGTTGAGAATTGGGATGACCCTTTTCCCAAGTAAAGTAACCATTACATATGATGGAACCTATTTTTCCTGGAGGTAGCTGAGCAACTGTCTGCCCATGGGAAATGATGAATAATTCCTTCTTTTGATTTGGTGATGTGCAGAGATTTTTCTTACCTATTAAATAATCTTAATTTGAACCCATGGATTTTGGGCTTTTCTTATTCTCTTCCCATGCCACTGTGAGACAGTGAACAAATGTCCTTGTGAGGTTGAATTGTCTGAATTTACCTCACGTAATTGTTGTCATCCAAATATTAAGAATTGTGAAGGAAAGCAACACTCTTCAAACCTGTTCCAGTTCTCTGCAGTCATCTCTACCATACATCACTTATGGCCCTCACCCTACTATATAGAAAATAGGATGAAGTAAGGTAATTAAGGTGACCATTATATTAAAGGTTCCTTCCAACCCATTCTATGATTCTGTTATCTATACTGTAGACAGAATGGAGGTCAACACCTTTCTTTGCTTTCCTCAAAGTTCTGCTGTCTGAGCCATTTAAGAATGCCTCCCTCTAAACTTTTCCTTGAGTATAAAATTGCTTAGCAGCTTCAAAGTCTTTGGATCATGTTGCAGTACACAGTATACTAAATCACATATCAGTAAGAAAGGACCATTTCACCTCTTCTGCCAGTAACATAAAAAATCATGGTCTTATACTACATAAATGTATACACCACCTGCAGCCTGTATACATTTTTAAGAGCTCTTCATCAATATCAAAATCACTGTGTTATGTGTGCATTGTTTTTTCCAAAATATTTTTAATAAAAATTTTGGCCCAAAATAATATGATTCTCAGGTAAGAAAATATAAAAATCAATTATGATTCCATGTTGAGTGAGTGCCTAAGAGAACCCTCTCCTATGAAAACAACCTATGGTTTACACAGATTATGATTACACAGAAAGACTGCCAACAACTGAGATATTAGTGATAGACCACATTAATTTAATATTCTAAAAAAGGGTGAAAAGGAAAAGATAAAATTAAATACAAGGCTTTTACTACAAATTTAAAGTTCTAACAGATATATGGTTAATACCATTTTTTGAAGAGCAATGTAATTTTTCTTTTTTTCTTCCTGAGAACATCTCTCTTTTATGGCATTTTATTGGCATAACTGTTGGTTAGTGTTTCAAAATATTTCCCCTGAATTATCACCTGAAATATTGCAATTCCATTACAATTTGGGTATTCTCTGTTTTAAAAAAATCTGATATAGTTGAAGAAATTACTGTACTTTGCTGAAAAAAAACTCTTAAATTTGCAGGGCCACTACTTAAAATTATCTTTTAAAAAAGTTGCATTATTTTCAGACTAAGTAACAGCTGTATCTGTTTTACAAGCATTTTATAGCATCACTGCCCCCAGAAGTATTTTTTAATTTCCAGACTGAACTCGAACTGCATAAAAATGCAATTTCTCTTTGATTATTAGATAAGATCATTTTTTGCTGATACAATCATGGAGTCTTGTGTTTTCAAACCGAAAGTTGTAATACTGGAATGCACCTGAATCCCCAGGCTCAGGTATCAGAATGATAAGTCTACATCTACAGTAAAACGTTGGATTTTTTTTTTTTTTTTTCTGGCAGAAATAAAAATTATATTGTTTTCAATACTGTCAGTATGTGACAGAGTTTTATACTTTCTGAGGGTCTATATGGTGACAGAAATGGAAAGTTTTCTAAATGGGAAGGAATTACCTTAAGTGTGTCTAAACTGGCCTTGCATTTTCCACAGAACAATAAATCATTATATCTTGAGCTTCTCCACTCACAGATCCCACATAAGATTTAGGAAATCCTCAAATGATAGCATACTTGTGGTCAAAGAGAAGTTTTAAGCTTCCTGAAGCAAAGATTAAACTTTGGCTTCATAACAACCACAGCACACATCTGAATACATATAAAAATCATAGTATACAAAAAGCATGGAAAAAATTCGATAAACATGGTAGAATTCTGGAAAAGTACTTCGAAAAGTATTTCAAGTAGTACATGTGGTTATTATCTCTTTTTTCCCCTTGCATATTAAAAACCTTTGGTTTGAATATCTGTTCTTGTGTGCAGAAATACTATTTTTTCTTATTATTTGTCTTCACCTCTTACTCTCATCGTAGGGACTTGCCCACTGTGCTGTTTCCTGAAGTTTTTTTTAATTAAAGTGACTGATCATCCTGTTTAACTAGAATAATATTTTACTCAATCCAAACACTGATTTCTGAAGACAAATCAAGAGTAGTAAGGAATTATCTGGTAAAATTTCCTGGCAAATCAGACTTAAAAAGAACTTAATGAAAATGCTATCTCTAAAAAGGATACATGAAGTTTCTGAACATACTTAGAGGTTTGAACTCTGAGTTGGATTTGTTTAGATTTAAAGAGCTAGTTGCTCACATATTTCTACTTGAAATCTTTCTATACAGGGGTAATAAATTTTTGCCTTTCTTGCAAATGAAATGTGATAGATGATTTATCTTAGGCTACTTTGCCTCTTGTTTCCCACGCCACACAACAGAGTTTTATGAATAAATGTCAGGTAAACAACGTTCGCACATAAATTTAAATGTATCTAAGTACCTTGTTGAACCAGAATTAGGTTTAGAATTTTAGAGGTCATTAAAATTACTTCAAAATATAAATTCATTCTAACCAATTAGTCTTTGAATATTTTATTTTCTTTTGTTGTAGGATGTTGCTGATAATATTTTCAAAAGTTTAGAAATGTGAAACATTAGGAGTATACAATGTTACCTTTAAGCTATAGCTAATTTTTTAAATAGCTGCATTACATGAAGGCTACAGTTATTTATGTAATAATAAGATGTCTTATGATCCAGCTGAGTAAGTGCTGAAATTGGTTAAGTAAAAGAGTTGCTTAACTGTGTGGTTCACTTAGCCTTGGTATGCACAGTTAACTTGTGACAGCTAAAACACATGCTCTTCACATCCCTCCAATTCACCCATGTAATGTCTACTAAACTCATACTCTCCTGCTACCAGCTAATTAATCCTTATGCATTTTTTAAAGGCCAGTTTATGAAGTCAGATAAGGAATAAAAGGTCAGTGAAGCGTATTTGGGTGTTTTTTTGTTGGTTTTTTTTACCCTTCTTTGCTTTTAGCATTAGCAAAAAGGACAATTACTGTTTTAGAACTGCAGATACATTTAGTTAATTTCTACATGGTTGCATCAAAGACATTCCATTCTCTAATTACTAAAGTCTTCAAAGAAAAATACCAGGGACATAAAACACGCTGTCATTCAACCACCATTGAACTGCTCATTCTAGTAGAAGTATAAGGCCAAGGCCTATAAGTGCAAATATTGCAGTATATGATCCCTTCTCTCTTTAGTATTTAGATGATAAAAATCTAAGCCAGCAACCAATGTCCTGATATCCCACGTATTTTTTTTATTCTTTTGCTCTTCAGATGTGAAAGTTCTCTTCCAACCTAAATGATTTTGTGATTTCATGCTTGAACTATTTTTAAGAGAGCAGAATAATTTCTTCCAACACTTGTTAGATGTTACTAATTCAAGTGTTTCAGAGGGACTGTAATTATTCTTGCAAAACCAAGAAGAACTAAAAGGTGGAAAAGTGCAATGAGGAGAGACGGGCCGTGAAGGGAGATTACACTGACTTTTAGTTTGGTGGCCAAGTTGTTAATAAAATCAACATTGTGAAGACATTAAGTGTATACAATGAAGATATATTCTACTTAGAAAAAGGAATGTAGCTACTGTTTACAGCTCTTAAAAAGGCCACATTTTAAAAAACCTTAATATTTCAAATGAAAGCTAAAATTTAAACTAAACCTAGAACAATTTGCCTTGTGAATAGTCTCCCTTTCCACTAATAATCAGACTGTACCACTTATTAAAAAAAATAAAACTGTCACAATTGAAAACTTAAGGAAGCATTGTTTTGCAAGTAAGGAATTATTTGAAATTTTTGAATCAGCAAAACTGTATTTACTGTAGGAGAACAATAACAATATGTCATATAAAAAAATGGAGGAGTCCAGTAGTTTTAATATTAAAGAGATGATGATGATCAGGTTCTGTTATTATGAGGCAAAACTGTTTATAGAACAAGCTTATTGACATTAAGGATATATTTAGAGAGATATTTATACAAAGATAGAAAAGGTTAGATGAAAAGCATTTTATAAAAGTGCCCAAGATTTTAAGTAATGACAGTCTTCCCTAAATAGTATTAGAGTCAATTCAGCTCAATACTCAGATTTCCTAAACTGATAAAAAGAGTTGACAGTGACTGCAGATAAGGTCAATCAAATAATACAGTGATTTTATTAGTTATTTGATATGTGTGATTTCAATATTTCAGCTTTTTAAAATATGTGGTAGGAAATTTTTATTGACACACAATGCAAAATATTGTATTTCCCACTGCTGTAGTGGGAAAAAATCAATCCCCTAACCCCAGTCCCCCATAACATAACCAAATCCACCCCATATTGTCCCCACAATATTTTGTTTTTTTGACATTTGAGAAGTGATTAACTTGTCCTTAATTGGAAGAGTGAAAACTTCCTTTATGTTCATTTATTCTCATGGACCGTCATGTGTATAGTGTAATTGTAAAAAATAGTGTTATAGAAATGCATTTTTTTTTTAAATGAAAGTCACTCAGTTGCAGATCTGTTCTTTTCCCTACCCACTTGAAACAGAAAATAATACTTGCTGTTGTGAAAGGCTTGCACAAGTATAGCTGACCTAAATACAATTAATGAGCACTGAAGTGAAGAAGGCATTAAAGATGAAGCTTGTTGATGACAGAAAACATTTGTTGCAGATTAATAATCTGCTGTTGATTGGGTTATTGATGCTATTCCCAAGATGTGACCATGGCAATTTACAGGAAAATGAATACTTCTTTGTTTCCACTCTTAAATAGCAGTACGTCATGACATAACAAAAGAAGGGGTTGACATGCCACATAGGTAATTTAGTTGCAGCTCCATTCCTATGAATCACAGCCAAGTAATTAATCTTTTACCTAGGAGACAGTACTGGGGATATTAATAAAATGTGGGAACAATAATAATTTTATATAAGGAGAAGAAAATACATGGTTTAAGGAGGATTGATACTTTGCACAAATATGAAGAAATTGAATTTTGGTGTCAGTGTAAGAAAGGTCTAATTGGTGGATATTGCTATCATAAAGATGTACAAAGGAAGGAACTGAACCTGGATAACTGCATATGAAATTTATAAGTGTTGCAACAATAAAATTTGTAGGACATTTTCTACTTTGTATGCACCACGTACTGTTTTCAGTCTAATTGGTTTTTCGTGGATTTGAAGACACATTCTACAGATAGGAGTGCATCTGTTTTCCCCAAGACACACATTATTCTGATTAAATATTTGAAATTAAGATGAAGTGATTTCATGCGTTAGTTTTGATAGTGGTGGTTGGTTCAATAAAAAAAAAAAATGCGGTCTCTTATAAATGCTTCAAAAATCTGAAGGGGTATGACTTTGTGATTAAAATTGTTTTATTAACATTTCCTGAAATACTAGAAATTAACAGAACAGAGTTGCTCTAAGAATCATCTGGAAGTTTTGCACTATAGATGTGTTTTTTTACATTTATGCTTGATTTTAAAATTGAATCAGTGTGTGATCAAAGTAGCTAATTCTATATCTGTAGGTAATTTTTCCTATTATTCTGAAATGTGCATTGACTCCTAAAAAGAAAAGTAAAAAGTAGCCTTGTATTCTTTGCAGTCTTTCTGTCTGATTTTTACTTTAAAAAGAGTTGCTGTCTGCATCAGGACCTATTACAAAGCCAAAGCAGAAAATACTCAAATTCTTCTGCTTTTAAAAATAAATTCATAAAATAATTTGGGTTAGAAGGACCTTTAAAGATAATCTAGTCTAGCCTTACTGGAATGAACAGAGGCATCTTCAATGAGATCAGGTTGCTCAGAGACCTATCCAATCTGATTTTGAATATTTCCAGAGTGGGAGCATCCACAACTTCTCTGGGCAACTTGTTTCAGTGTTTCACCATCCTCATTGCAAAAAAAGTTGTTTCTTATATCTAGTTTGATTTTACTTTTCAGTTTGGAGCCACTGCCTCTTGTTCTCTCACAAGAGATAACTGCTTAAAAATCTGTCCCCATCTTTCCTATTGGCTAAATATTAAATATTGAAAGGCTGCAGTAATGTCCCCCTTGAGCCTTCTCCAGGCTGAACAGCCCCAGCTCTCTCAGCCTGTCCTCAGAGGAGAGGTGTTGCAGCCCTCTGCTCATCTTCATGTCCATCTCTGGAATTGTTTCAACATGTCCATGTCTTTTTACTGTGCTGAGGGCCCTAGAGCTGGATGCAGCACAGCAGATGGGCAGTGACTCTCTCTGTGAGAGCAGAGTAGAGAAGCAGAACCACCTTTCTCAACCTGCTGGCCACGTAGAGTTAGGGGAAAATAGTTATTATGCCTATTAGAAAAATCAGTGCAAATAATAGATTACTGACCATACCATTGAACAGTGCTAGAATCCTCCTGCTTGAAAGTAGGAAATTTGACATTTTCCAATTATTGTTCTTACATTGAGTGCATGTTTTACTGATCTTAAAACAAATCCACAAAATACTGGCCAAATGAAAAGGTGATACATAATGAGTTTTCTGGAGGCTTGCTAAATTTTCACATCAAAATTCTCCAAACACTGCAATGAGGTGAGTTGGGTTTTCTTTGACTGTTCCCAGAGGCCTGTGTGAAAGCACAGGAAGTAAATTTTATTATTTGCGCCTTCCTGTATCTGCATAATCTGAGAGGCAAAAGCTGGTTTGAGTAAAGAGAAAGGAGGAGCCAGCATTGATATAAAGTATACAGTATACAGACTGAATGAGTATCGGGCATAAGTGATCAAGTATAAGAAGATGAGGAAGAACGCTTGGACAATTAAACTAAGAAAAAACATAAATATTGAATAAGAAATTAAAACAGACATATGAGTGTTGAAAAAGGAAATATATATGGCTCTGGGCACCAGGCTGGTGGTAGGAATGTGGAGAGAGTTTTGATAAACCAGAATACTAGTACTTTCCCACAATGTTCCTCAGACAGTTCAGCTACATTAACCAAAAATCATATTAGGTGAAGATCTCTGTTTCTATGTTCTGCCTGTTGCTTTCTAAATGTTTGTCTCGTAATATAGTTCACTGTTCTGTTGGCAGGTAATCACATTTTAAAGTAGACCTTTTCCTTCTCATCAGCATTATTTTGAATAATTTTCTTATTAAATACTTGGATATTTTTAGCGCACATTTGTTATATCACTTCACACCTCAAAAATAAAACTGATGTAGTGAAATGTTTTAGAAAGAGCATGAATTCTGAGAATTCAGACCTTCTGCAATTTCCGAAGTATTTTCTCCTTGCTTCTTATCTGTCTGATATTCTTTGGGTTTTGGACTGGGACATCTGGAAAAAATAGCTTGACAATTGCAACCTACAGACTTGTTACATTACTTGTTTAATATTTCAGCTAGCATCAGAAGTAGCCTGCTGTTGAAATTCCATAATCTGACTGGTTTAGATGTCTGACTGGTATTGAACTTTACTAAATTATGAGCTTTTCTGAGATAGAAAGAATGGATAAAGATATGAATATGTTGTTGATCCTGTTTTTTAAACATTTTTATTTTTAAAAATTAAAATATTATTATGATTTTATAAATATATATTAGAGATATTTCTGCTAATACCTTTGATGATGATTCTTTGAGTGATCCTAAGCCACTCATTCACAAGAGAATATAAGGACAAGATTTATGTCACCTACCTGTAGCCACTTAAAAATTAAGAATTTTATCTGCTCTTTCTTAGTCAGTAGGATGAAATAAGCATTTTTCAAGAGTAAAGTATTCCATACAAAGTCAATAATTTGCTCTACTCTAAGATTGCATGAATAATTGCTTGGATGTGATTTGAACATTTCCCTCTCCATTGCCACAAAAGTCAGCATAGAGTACATTAACATAAGGTAAAATATTCGTCAGGAAAGGCACATTTAACACTAGCTGTGCTCAATGTTTCCACAGGAATTTACATTTTGAAAGAGACTATTTTGCTGATTACAGTAAAACAAAATCAAATGTCTTACAGTAGTAGTAAAAATATTAATGTCAATTACATTGTACATACTACACAGAGAACACTTGAAATGTGTTAATGAGGAAGAGACAGAGGTCACTTCTCTAACTGCTAATTCAGGATTATTCATTTTGACAGAAGGTGGATGACATAATTCAACAGAAATTTCAAACATTACATTGAGTAGAGCTAAGTGCTTCTGCTGTAAAATTTGCTTTATGGTTGCAATATTTTTTCCAGAGGGAGAGAGAATCAAGTCACATTTCTTTAATCTTAACTATAAATATATGAAAAACAAAAGCACTGAAGAAGTTTCTTAAAATAATTATAGTTTTTTTTTTTTAATGTTATTTTTTAAATTATTTTTTAAATTATTATTAATGATACAGTTATTCCAGCCATTCCACACATAACATATGTGAGTTCTTTTATTAAGGGGCATAAAAGAATTTGAATCCTACTTAGAACTCTTCTTTTTCTCACTATATACATTAATTTTAAAATTTAGATTTTAAGTTTCTTTTTCAAATAAATGTATTATGACTGCTTACAAACTTCTAGCTGATTATTATTAAAAACTTTGGGGGGATGAAGGTACCCCAGGGGATGATCAAGATATCAAATATTTGCCTAGCTAGAGCTCTGAAAATAATAAAATAGAAATTAATAAAATTACTGATAATTTTATTGTTTGATACTAATGTCATACTATTTTACCACAAATAGGAAAAGCCAATCCCCTTTTGAAAATATTCATAGTATAAAAATTTCAACTTTAAGTTTCACTAAAGCATTCTGTAAGAAGTATCTTCTTGTTTGCTTTGTCTCTAATTTGGATCTTATAATCAATTCAGAGAATTATTAAGGTTAGAAAAAGCCTCCAAGGTCCTCAGTTCAACCTTTGACTGAACACCACCTTGTTAACTAAACCATAGCACTAAATGCCACATCCAGCTGCTTCTTGAACACTTCCAGGGATGGTGATTCCACCACTTCCTTGGGAAGTCTGTTCCTGCACTTAACAACCCTTTCAGTGAAGAAATTCTGCCCAGTGTCTAGCCTGAGCCTCCCCTGGTGCAGCATCCTGTCTAATTTTGAGTGAACAACTGGAAGTCACAGCATACGATGATAAGCAAGTGATGCATGTGTCAGTGTAGGAGGGAGGGGAAGGAAAGACAAGACATAGGAATATGCAAAGCACCCTGAGCAACTGGGCACTGACAGCAGAACTTTCAGAATTTTCACTAAAAAAAATTCAGAAAGGTGTGAGCTTTGCAGCATGGATGTTAAAGATATATTTTAATTAATCTTTATACTATTATAGTTCTATTTTTAAAAATTACAAATCCTTTTCTTGTCCTCTTTGTTATCTATACTTTCATAATACAATTTCTATCCAAAGTTATCTAAGGCCTTTTAATTCTTTCTGTGAGCCAGAATATCTTCAGATAGTGAAACAATAATTCAAGAAACCCCTAGAAACAATAAGCAGAAACCCCTAGAAAAATATTAATTTCTTAGAGCATGTCTGCGCATTTTCAGGCTTTATGCCACTAGACAGCAGCAAGGAACCCACATGTGCTGGAAGTCCTAGTAAAAATGAGCTGTGAAGGTGTTCAGGGATCTGGCTCCACAGTCTGATGATGTGATAGCCTGTTGACCACAGCTGGATTGAATTGAGCATCCAGGTGGAATACAGCCAGATGGTGAGGGGGAGCTCTGGCTCTCAGACAGACCTACCAAAAGGAAATCTCAAGTCCAAGTTGCCACAAATCTGAGGTTCTCATATGTTGCTGAGCTGTTGGCAGAACTGGTTTGGTTTTATGATTCAGCATTTCTGTCCCTCAGTCCTTAGTGACAATTGTATCTTCTATATGTCTTTTTAAACTATCAAGGTTTTTTTCTTTATTTATGTTTTTCTGCCGATTATTCAGTCAGATGGGCTCATTTTTAGGAATTTGTGGTAACCACTCAGTCAAACATGAAAATATCATCTTCACTTACATTTTATAGAACAACAACAACAAAAAGAGAATTAACCTCTATGGGATTTCTCTGCCTTACCCTTTCCCCCTTTCACATCCCTGAAAATAAGAGCAAGGAGCTAAAACCTCAGCTCTATCCAAGTTACAAATAATGCAGTCATAGCAATTTTAATGTAAATGTTTCAAAGTATGTCTTTGCACATTCCAATTCATAGCTATCCCACTGGAACACATGGAGGTCAGTTCTAATTTATGTCAAGCTGCTGTGGTCACCGAGAGCTGAAAATAAACCCAGTACTTATCATTAACAGAAAAGGTTTTTCTTTTGTGGAAAAAAATAGAAGGGGGAAAAAAAGGTGTGAGAGTCTTTGTGGGAGGTCTGTGCACAGGTATTTTACCTTGGTATAGCAAGATCTTCCTTAGCAACCCAATGTCCATCTAAATGTAAAAGGTGTTTCTCAGTTTTCAAAATAAATTTCTACCAAAATTAGCCACTAAAGCCCTCTCTCAAACTCAATTGATAATATACCTCCTCGAATATTAATTTCTATAATGTTAGTCACAGAAGATGTCATATCCTGTGCCCTGCACAGTAAATTGGTCTGTTAATTGTACTAGGACAGAGAAAACATAATAAGAGCAGCTCACAGAGACACACAGCTGACACACAACTTTATGTAAGATAGTGGAAATTTTTTAAAATTAAATTTGTTTTTACAAAAATTGATAATTGTCTGAGTTACTTGAGCATCAGTTAACAAATGAATATATTAGCTGTGTAGAGGGTATACTGTCCACTCTGCCTTTAATGTGTTGATTGTCTTCATTCTGCACTACATTTATTATGCAAAACTCTCTTTTCCTCATCTTTATGATCAGCCTGTGTATGGTGGTTGTATCTCTGTTCGTCATTGTTCAGTATAATTCCCCACTGATTAAAATCACTTTGGAAAATTAAAGCTTTTCCTCAAGCTTGGACAAAAATATCTTCAGTTCCTGAAAAGTCTTTTCGCCATGGCAGGAGGTTTTAAGAAATAATTCATATTTATGTTCCTTTCAGAAAAATATTCTTGAGAAATGACATGTACTGTGGTACTGGAAACTTCATCTTCCTGTCAGAGCTGATGTGGTAAAGTCAACTGAACAAGATAATAACATATCTCTTGTAAAGGTGGAAGGTGAGTCAGTGCACAGGGGAAGAAAGATGAAAGAAGCTTTCAGTCTCAAATTATTTTGGAACAAAAAGTGATGCATTAGCCAGTCTTAGCTGGCTAGCATGATGACTGCCAGGCCTAAGTGTATTGGATATGTAAGTAAAGTTAAATAAGTTTGAAACTGAAACACAGAGAAATCTCCCCAAAAACTTTGAAACTATGATGCTTTGGTACTAGAAGGAGTATTTTTAAGAATGGTGCTTGATTATTGTTAAAATATATCATCCATGGAACAACTTGGAAATAATGGAGAAAAAAAAAAAAATTAGTAACTGTGATTTCTCTTTTAATAGTAAAAGGGAAAATCATTAAATACATTGGGGAGATTTAAAAATATCTTAAATAATTAAGACACTCACTATAGGCTTTCTAAATGTTGTATACTTTTACAAGTAAAGGTTTGTCTTGGAAAGCTTTTATGTAAGTTTTGGTAAGCTTTCTGAACAAGTGATTTCCTTAATGTTTCCTGACTAATGTGGATAAAATGTAGGAAAAATTGTTGTGGTTAAAGTGAAACACTATAGGAAATTAGATGCTCTTATTGCACTCTGCAGTGCATTTTCTTGATCAAGAATATTCTTCTCCAGTGACCTCATTACTAAAGGCTGTGAGTAGGCTGGTTTCTGAGAATTTACCCCATAATTCTGGAGTTTGTTTCTAGTTTCTTCTTCCTCTGTGCTATTCTCCAGTAAACAGAATTCTTTTCAGAAGCTGAGGATATAACCTACTCTTTAAGATAAACCTGCTCTTATTTTTTCCTAATGTGACTTTGAAATCATGCAAGGGAACAATTCATTTTGAAAGCACCTTCAAGTTTGAAATAATCCAAAGATAGCCCCATATAGGATCTTATACTCTATATGAGTAATAAAGAGCACTGTCAGTTCTCAAAATGGAATACCAACTGCTACTATTAGATGTCTATAAAATATTTTTGTTGTGGTTAAAGAAAAAAGCTATATGATACTTATATACTGAGCAAGCATGTAATACATGGTGCCACAATTAATTTCTTCTTCTACTGCCATTTGAAAGAAAAAATTACAAAAGTGTGTGTGATTTGTTTCTCTCTCCTCAGAAATGATGTCCTCTTCTATGATACAGTTTTTATTTTTCTAAGTGGTTTTGATGGTTAGGGTTACATTTATTTTCCCCTGTTTCCTAATGTATGATATAGGAGAAAGCATTAGTTTCTTTGAGAGGGAGATTCACTCTTTGTGAACCATTTCTTAAAAATGTTGATCCTCAGTCTGAGGCTGCATAGTTCTGCTTGTTGCTTGTAAAGAGAAATGAAATCTGACAGTTATTTTCAAAGCAGCTTATCCAAACTATCCTGAGGAACCCAGCCCAGAGCTGACTCCCAGTAAAACAGCAACCAGGATAGTTCTGGATGAAAAAGTGTGGCAGCAACAAATTATTTAAAGTTATAATTTTTTATGGAAGAGCCAATCAGGAAAAAAAAAATCATTTATGAAACAGAAGATATGTAATATGAAATGTAAGATTGTATGATATGTAAGGTAAAAATGTAAGATTTTGTACACTTTTTATCTATCTTATGTGCAGACATATTTTGGAAATGAAAGTGAGGCACAACCTTTGGATTTCATAAGTCACTAAAATAAGCTGTATTTCCTTGACCTGTATAGAGAAAATTATACTTGTATCATTTTGATGAAAAGTAATTCTTTATCTCCTCTGAGTGAAAAATAGAAAAATGCTGAAAAGTTGAGGACGCACTAGTTTTTCTTCTTTTATAAGTTCTTCCTGTGTTTTTTTGAGGTGTTTTAAAGTAAGTAGTGCATTAGGCCTCTGTGGAAATCTGCAGGCAGTAAAGTTTTATAAGAAAACCCACAATGGGAAAATTGCTATTCTTTCTTCCATATATAGATAATCTGGATTAACAATTTTAACTTCTAAGTACTTAGAATTAAAGCAAAAAATAAGTCAGACCCTTTTTTCCATATTTCAAAATCACTATGTAACATATAATTCAGCCCACAGTTCAGAAGAAAGTATCCCAATTATCTGAGCTTTTATCATTAATCTAAATAGTAAAAAAACTAAGAGAACGGCTTCGTGCTGTGACAGCAAAAGGTAAAAAGCAATCATTCTATTTCTTGAGGAAACATGAAAGTTTCTGCTATTCAAATACTGAGAAAAAAAATCAAAGCTAAAGTTATTAGTAAAGAAATCTGTATGGCACTAGAGAAATCCACCATGTTTCAATGTTCAGGGGACTCAGTAGAAGTGAAAGACATGTTTTTCCTTGGTCTGTCTGATGCTGAAGAAAATCTTGAATTTCTCTGTGCCACGTCTCATCTGTCTCTCCCAACTACTAAATAAATTAATATCTCTCTAGGCACAGGGGTTTATGTCTCAGTTTGACTAAAGTACTTGGATATGAGTGGGAAATTTTGGTGTCAGAATTTGACATTTTTAAGAAAATGATCTGTTCAAAGCTCCTGAGAACCCTGGTTTCTAGCACAGCACTTTGTTTATTTTGTTTTATTGTGAAATGTTGTACTGAAGTAGTGGACCTACTTCATAATGGCAATCACACAATTCAGTTTTGAAATAGAAATATGTTCCCATTTCAATGTGACTGTTCTTTTCCATGTTTTAATTTCCCTCTTCAAGGGAAGGTATTTTGATGATATGTTTTTTGTCCCCTCTTGGATCAGTGACTTAGCCATAGGATTTCATTTTAAGGAGGACTCACAGGTCTACTACTGCCAACAATAAGATGACCTGATAATATTCAGAGTTCAAAGTTTAATTGCAATAGATCAATCATTACAAAGTTCAAAGAGCATTATTAAGCAAGCTGCATATTTTAGGTCTTGAGGCAATATAGAAATAATTGTCAGGAAAACACTGGAAAAGGAAAGCACTTTAATCTTCTTGTCCTCAGTGTGACATATGTCAAGGTCCAAATATGCAACATGATATCATAGCTGCAGCAAGAGTGTCCAATTTAGCCAAGGAGAAGGTGCAAAGTGACCTAGTAGAGCTTGTTTTAATTATTAGTATTTTGAAGTTACTAAACCAAGTAATACTTAAAGGTGCAATACCTAAGTTTTCTTCTAAACTTTTTCTGCAAAGTCTGAAGGTATTTACTGATACTAATTCTTTTATTTTTCCTCATGGTCAAGTAATCGAGTATTTTAGAATAAAAGTTTTCTTTGAAGGTTCATAATAATAATTCATATTAAGGTATTAAAGTTGAATAGATCTCAGTATTAGAAAAGAAACAATGGTATTTCTTACAATGAATCACATCTCACACACCTGGACATCTTCTGATGCATATTTAAGCACACATTTTCCCTGATCATGCCATATATATGCATGAAACAAAGCTAGTTAGCAAAACAGATGAAAGCTTGAAGTCTGCGGTTTTATAATACAGTGACTTCTCTTTAAAGTGGAAAAATCTCATAAATAAATATGATTTTATTCAAACTTTCTCTTGTTTACTTTGTTTTGTTTTCTTCTAACATCTGGGATCATCCATTTTGTGTTAAAAAAAAGCAGTATGGTTTTCTTAGATAGAATCATGTTAATGATATCCACACAGAATTAAAATGAGATGGAAATTTCAGATTCTTGGGTAAAAATAAAAAAATAACAAAATTATACACAGTTGTTCCTATGTTTTATGCCATCACATACAGAAACACGAATAATTTTCCAGTCTACTAAAAAAGTTTCAGCAGCTCTAATATGTTGACTTTTAAAGAATGATGGAGACAGCTCAAAGGAAAGGAATATGAATGATCAGTGATACAGAACACTTGATACATAAAATATACTTTAAAAAACAAAGGTTTTATTATTTTAAATGAAATATAGCTAAATCTGTGACTTAATCATAATTGGAATTCAGTGAGGACCTGCATTAATACTCTAACATATTTTGAAGAAATATATTGGTCACCCTAGCATGTACAAAACCCGCTACAAACTGGGGCATGCAAAATATAAATCAAAATTTTACTCTAAATACAACGTAATTGACCATGCTAATCCATGTTTGTGTGCACAAAATTCAGTGGTCTTTTACTAGGTTTGTTTACTTAACTGAAAACCTATGTAACCACTGTATTGACACTTTCAGACATGGAGCAGAATATCTGTTCCAGTCAGAACAGGCAGGTGTAAAACATCTCTGGATTTTTTAAATCTAGCATATTTGCCTTTATATTAACATAAGTTTTCATCATGTGCTGCACGTGAGAACAAAGAAACAACTATATCAATTTGTTGACTTCCTTTCAGATGAAATGGGGTATCTGGCTTCATATGTACTTTTAGTCCTCTGAGAATGCTTTGAATTAGATGGTTCAAAGCAATTTGTTTGACTTCATTTGGAGCATGCAGAGGAGAATATGTCTTCTCAGACTCTTAGGAGGTTATAGCAAATCATTCGCTTCTTAAACAATTCTTAAGAGAAAAGTACTTAGGTCCACCAGGTTATGAAGGGTAAACTCAAAGGTGAGAAATTTATATACAGCATGGAACAGACAAAACATTCCTAAGTGCTACAGCAAAAATGGATAAACCATGAAAACCAATGAGAGAATGACAATGGTATTTTGGTTGCAGTGATTGACCCAGGATTCAGTTTATCAGGGCTGTTACGTGGTTTCAAATTACATGCATTCACAGAATCAGAATAATTCAGGCTGGAAGGCACCATCAAGACCATCTAGTTCAACCCCCCGCCATGGGCAAAGATACCTCTTACTAGACCAAGTTGCTCAAAGCATCATCCAACCTTGCCTTGAACACTTGTAAGGATAGGGCATTAGCAGTTTCCCTGGGCAACTTGTTGCCGTGCCTCACCATGCTCAAAGTGAATAATTTTTTCCTATTATCGATCTAAACCTGCTCTTCTTCAGTTTAAAGCCATTCTTCATTGTACTATCATTACATGCCCTTCTGTAAAGGGCATGCCCTTTCCCACTTTTCTCACATGCCAATGAAATCCCCCACTTATGTATAGGCTTGCTGCAATAAGTAGGACTACAAATAACTGGAAATTGTTTCAGCAAGAAGTAAACATAATTCCCAGTTTTGCAATTCAAAGATCTTTGTGAGGATTCCTACTCCTGCTGTAAGCTTGAAAACTGTACAGTATGAGAATTAGGAAATCTTTCAAAGGCTCTGTGGGGTGCACTGCATGTTCCATAGTGATATTTAACCTGATACTGAGAAGATCTCACAGGTCATGTGTAGTGTTATAAATATTGGAGGAAATTCCAGTGACTTGCGAGGAAGACAATGACATACCCATTGCCAAGGCTTTCCTTGCTGGACAGTGCATTGGAGGTGCAACATATGAGCTACAGAAATGAAGCCAATTTGCATCTAAACAAAGCTAGGTTATTATTATGGAAGTTGTTCTCAAGAAAAAAATTGTTATGTCAGTGTAGATGTAGCTATTCTTGCCCAACATACTGTGTCAACCCTTAAGAAGCAGCCACTTATTAGAGAAACTTTAGACAGTAATGGATCATGAATGAGCCGCTGGAGACATGGAAGGGTCTAGAAGACATTTGCACAAAGTCTGTATTATCGTTTAAACAGTAAATACACATTTTTCACAGCACATTGCCCTTAAATTAGCAAAAATCTTGTATCAGTATAATTGTATAAACGGAAGTTAATAGTCAATATTTCTCTGGAAATATGTCTTCAGTTATTTATACAATACATTTCACCCAGATAGTGTGAAACTACAGTTTGATTTGACTTCTCACAGCACCATAAATCAAAACAAACACACAAACATACACCCATAGAGTGAGAGAAATATACTTTCTCTACTCATACTCCTATAAGACAAAATTAATTTAAGACTATAAAATGTTAATTAATTTTTAATATTGAGTCCAAATACACATTGGAAAAATATTATTTTGATGGTATTTTTTTAAACCTGAACTCTTCACTCATTTCTGAGAATTAACATACTTGTGTAAGAAATCTTTTCCAGTTGAGTACTCTAAGCTTTAAACAGAACGTTTGCAATAAAGTTAGAACCACTCCTCTCCTAAAATTTAGATTTACAATGGTGAAGTTAATGTAAAGCTAACTCTAAACTAATGATGTGTCTGTAGAAAGTACTTTAAATGTCTTATACACTGTATCTGTTGTTTGAAAGTGGTTATTTGAATTATGGCTCATTTCTGCAGTTTAGAAGCTTGTAAAAAAGCCCAAGAAGACCCAAATTCAAACCTGTTTTTGTTTTTGACTCTGATCTAATCATTAATTAGGGTAGTTTGAAGTTTCAGTAGGGCACACAGAGACCATTTTAGAGAGTGTTTTAAATGCTGTAATTAAATTGTAGGAGCAGTATTCTCAAAAATAAAAATCTTAATGGAAAAAAAATCTTGCTATAACTATTTGGCCAAGTGCCTTCTTGTTTTACCTCCCATTTTCACAGCTCTGACATGTAGCAGTGCATATTTTAACATAAAATAGCAAGTTTGAAACTCTGACATGTTGTATATTTATTCTTGTGTGAAGTAAAACTTTTTTTTAATAGTGCAGATGATTATATCTATTTTTTTTCAAATGAAGTGTTTCTTTTAAAGTGCAAGGTTTATTTTCACACTTCTGATTACCAGAGATGCAGGAAACAGAGTGCTGTACATCAGACATTTAAATCCAGACATTATGCAATCATGATAACAAGGATTAATAAAGATTAATTTAGCTCCCACTTAAAAGCCCTGGTGTTTCAGAAGTGCAACTGTCTGGCTTGTATGAGGGGAATAATTATAATTTCCTTTTCAAACATGCCTCTTTGTTGCATAGTTGACAGTTGTCCATGATTTGAAGAATATTTGTGTCAAACTATTCTCTAGCAACTTTTTCTGTAAGATATGGCTGCTCAAAACAAATGACTGTTAAAAAAAACCCCAAAAAACCCCCAACAACAAATACTCTGAATGATTCGTTGAAATTTATTAGTTGCATGGAACAGGTTTTATTTAATTGAAGTGCAAAAATATTCATTTTCTTCATTGATCAAAACTGTATATGATAAAGACATAATTTCCAAATACCTTCATTTTAAGAGTTCAGTCCTTTTCAAGATGATAGCTATTGTTGAATATAATAATTATGTTCTATTAAAACTACTCTGAAAAATATGATTTCTGTACAACTGGATACTCTGTAAGAATGTAACAGGTGGCCACAAAAATAACATTGCAAGCCCTATGTATGCTTGCAAATGGCAACAAAATCTTCCAACTTAAATTCTTCTTCATTTTATCTTGCAAAGCAATTTCTTTGAACTAAATGTTATTACCTATATTATTTTTTTTTTTTACCTATTTCCCCCTTTAAAACTATTACTGCAGTATACATCTCCTCCCCACAGAAGCAATACTAAGATTTATTTTTATTTAAAGCAATTTTGCAGAGATAGTCACATATCTCTTAAGAACAAGAATGAAGAAGTGATGACACCAACTGCTGGAATTTGAGGTTGGCAGTGCAAAAAAAAAAAAAAAAAGAAAAAAAAAAAGAAAGAAAGAAAGAAAGAAAGAAAGAAAGAAAGAAAGAAAGAAAGAAAGAAAGAAAGAAAGAAAGAAAGAAAGAAAGAAAGAAAGAAAAGAAAGAAAGAATCAGGAACAACAAATAACAAATGAATGTCTCAATAAATAAATTTAAAATAAAAACAAACAAAGGTGTTACAAAACAAAAATGTGTATCAAAGGTAGCAAGAGAGAGCCAGGAGGAACATGAACCACAGAACACATGAAAACAGGACTATAATGAAAAAGAACAGAAGACAAGGCCAGAAATTCACATCCACTTCAAAAAGAGTCAAATCTTCATTAGTAAGACCTGCTTTTTAGTAAAAATTTGAAAACTGACCCTAGAGTTGATTCAGGAAATTGAAGCTTCTGCTGCCTGCCAGGAACACATTGATGAATCTTGCTAGGTTACACCTGAGGCTGAAATGGACACAACAGCAGGGAAAATGCTATGGAACTGAATTGTCAATAGAATAGCACTATGAACCAGCACTATGAGGAAAAGTATGACTACACCCAGCTGCAAAAATGGAATCTTAGCAGACTTCCTAAGGGCACAGAAGAGATTTTAATGATTAGAAACCAGACCATATTAAAACTACGAGAACAGTTTAGGGATATTTTATTATTGGGATGCATGAGCTAAAAAAGTAATTCTTTTTTAGAGAGTGGACTCAATCAATTTTCCAGGGAAATAACTTCCTAGACTGAAGATTGAAATGAAGACCCTGACATGAAGGCATGGCAGAAATCAGGGGAGAAATGTACTGGAGAAGGATTCTGAGGATTCTTTTCAGCTTTTGGCTGGGATAGAGCTAATATTCTTTGCTGGCATAGGGCTGGGTTTTGGATTTGTGCTGAACACAGGGGTGATAATAGAGAGATACTTCTGTTATTTCTGAGCAGGGCTTGCACAGAGCCAAGGCATTTCCTGCTTTTTATACTGCTGGGCTAGCAAGGAGGTTGGGGGTGCAGGGGAGGTTGGGAGGAGGCACAGCCAGGACAGGTGACCCCAACTGACCACAGGGATATTCCAGACATGTGGCATCATGGTCAGTGTATAAAGGGGGGAGAAGAAGGAAGAAGTGAGGGGACATTTTGAGTGATGGTGTTTGTCTTCCCAAGTCACCATTACATGTGATGGACCCCAGCTCTGCTGGAGATTGCTGAGCATCTGCTTGCCCATGGAAGCAGTGAATTAAATCATTGGCTTGATTAAATCATTAGCTTTCCTTATTAAATTGCCTGGACCCATGAGTTCTCCATCTTTTACCCTTCCAATTCTCTACCCCATTCTACTGGTGGGACAGTAATTGAGCATGGGGCTTGTCTGCTGGCTGGGGTCAAACCGTGACTGTAGTCCATAAAACTTGGGTTGTGCTAAGAATCTGGAATATTACAATTAACAAAATGTGCTGAAATTTAACAGCTTGCAATGAAAGGACTGCTAATAATGATTTTTGTTATAAGCTTAGGAAGGAGAAATTGTACACTGTACTTATCACAGGATGACTATGACATGCAGCTGAAAATTAATGTGATTCTAAAATATATTATCTGAGTGGGATCTTGCAACAATAAGAATTACTATTATATATTAGGATCCTCTGTTCTAGATGAAACTAGTCCTAAACTGGTTAGCATATAATGCAGCAAGCAGTGTCATCTCCTTCATCTCACAAAACCAGGTGAATTAAATGGATGACATTCATCTGATCCTGTAGTCAGAAACACTTATGCTTGGCTGATACTGGGTAGCAAAGGGTAAGAGACTCTAATTTAGTGCTGATTCTCTCTCTACTGTATTTTTCAGGTGTTCTGAACAGAAGTTGTATATGCAGAAGTCACACATCAGCTGAGGCCAGTTACCTAGAATCTGTGATGTGCCTAGATTCTGATGAGGAATAAAGACCCTAGACTTAATTCTGTATGCAGGTACTATTAGAGGGAATTCATAGATATGATTAAATTAATCAGCAGTCTTGTGATATCCTATAGAAAAACATCTGGAACTCATTTATTCTATATTGTTTTTTATAGTTACTTTGCAGTTTTCTCTAGCACTGTACTGTTCTTACTTGCACAATATTAGATAATACTATTCCAGCTCTAGAGAAAAATACATTGTTTTCATAGTAAAAGACAATTACTGTGAATGTGTGATGTTGGAGACATAAAATGATGAAAAATAGGCTGTCTAATCTAGTATAAATACTTTTGTATTATTTTGGTTTCTGTTCTGTAAACGTGCTTTGTCTATCCATGTAGTCTGAAAACCTGGTTCATTTAACTGAGTTCAAAGAATGTGAATATTTCATTTTTCTATTTAATTTTTACTAAAGTAAAGTGAAATTACTTAAGCTTGTATATATGTGTATGTATATAAATCCAAGATTTATGTAAGGGAAGAATGTTCTTTTCCTGACCATTCAAATGGCACAGGTCTCTTGTAGTTCTTCTGTCCTATCTGACAGCTTCATGAGCACTCCAGAGGGACATGTTTTAATGCCACTACATGCACATGGCTAGTCACATCAAGTTCACTTCAAGCTGTCTTCAGTTAACTGAGCTTCTTTTTTCCTATGATGACATCTTTGGCCTGACTTTTATTTACCAGAAAGCATCTTTTCTAACCTGGATGGATTTTTGTTCTTGTTTCTTTTAATCATTTTTAAATTATTTTTCTGGGCCAACATATCTTTAACTCCTGAGTAATAAGTATTTGTTATACTTAGTTCTGTATTTTGGAGGTGTGTACAACTCTATTTCTGTGAACTAATGACAACTAATTCCAGTGTGAATGTTTATCCACTTCTGTATGCCTGTGATAGTCTGGAAGAACAGACCCTGCTTGATAATGGCTTATATAACTTCAAACTGTCAGTGGCATAAGCAACTAAAAGCAACACAAGTTCTTGTCTTTTTATGAGTCAGTAGCAGCTAGATAAAAGTCCTGGAGTGCTTTAATGCCAATGTTTTCAACACCAATATTTGTTCCCCTAGTTTTAAGTTTAATGTGAGGTTACAAATAGACCACTTTTAAAATCTCTTTTATAATGGAAGATGGATGTTTAACTGCTCTTGCTTTTCATTAAAATTGTTAGTGTTGTGCATGATGACATGTACATGATTTTTATATATTCACAACATTTGCTGCAACAAATGAAAAAAGCCCTATGAACTCCTGGTATCCAAGATGGTATGGGCTTTATACCTTTTCTCTTGTAAATTTAGAGACATCTGCCTACAAAAGATAGACTTAATCATCAAAGCTACCTATCTACAACTCAGAATAGACCTACAAAATATTTGAGACCTATGGCTTGAAACCACATATTTTTAAAAAGAAAAACAAACACTCTTCTCCTCACTTTTAATAAATGTTTCAAATAATGGGAATTCCACATTTTGGCAGGTCATAACATTGTCTACGAGGAAATCACCATTATCATACTTTTATAACTGTTTCCTGGACTTGATATAAGAGAGTTGAGAGCAGTGGCTACACTGACACTTTGGGAAGTTCAGCACAGGCAGAATAGCCAGTTAGAAAGCCCTTAGCTCCTGTATGCAACAAATATTTGGTTTGATTTTTCTTACTTTCACCCAGTCTATCTTGTAATCCCAGGCACTGGGAAGGAACTATGAATAAGTTTTTAGGACTAGGAAAGAGTGTTTTAATTTCTGCTCATCTGTTGGAAAGAAAAATTACTCTAGATTAAGAGACCTACATAATTTACTAGTAATACACTTTTTAATGCACAGAAATTTTAGCTTGACATTCATTGTAGCTAAGAGTTAGTTATGATGATCATAATTAACTTTGCAATTACCCAGAATGGAAAAACCTCACATAAGTGGGCTGTTTAATAGTCATTGTGTTTACCACACCAAAAAAAAAAAAAAAAAAAAAAAAAATCTACAGAGTTTTGGAGGTACTTCTGATTATGAAGTTGCCTCAGTAATCACTATTTAGGAAGTGACTGCTGGATGACATAGTATTTTCAGAATTATCACCTTCGAGGGATTATATTTCTCTTACTATTATTTTTATAGCTTTTTAAAGGTGGTCAGTGGTTTGCAATAACTATGAAAATAAGCTAACTGTGAGGAAATCTGACAATTAAGTAGATAAAATGAAGATAAAGAGAGGAGAATTATGCAGGACTAAAAACAATTGAGCATATATATGCAATAAAAGATAATATCTGCATAGACACCTATTGCATACTATCAAGATTACTTCCAGTATCTGTGTATGCCGGGTGTCATTTCCTATAATCTGTTCTTCTTTTCAAACTCCCAAGTTTTTTAAGAATTCAGTTTTCTAGGTCTTCAAAATAAAACTAGGAAAAAACCAAACAAAGTTCCATTTTATTGAAGATGAAGAGCAGAGAAATTTCATCCTTTTATTATCGACTAATAAAAGAACAGGATGCCTTACAAATGTTAGCTTTGCCACTCATGGACATACCTTATGTATAGCTAGAACAAACCTCTACATATTTTAGAAGAAGAAGTAATGGGAAAAAAATAATCAACCTTTATACATATTCCCTACTGAGTGAAAAAATGTGTTTTTATCTTTAGAATATTAAGAACAAAAGCTTTTCAGTACAAATGTTTTGGTTATCAAAGATTATAGTAATTTTTTTTCTTAAGCTTTTCAGTAAGCTTATACTTCCAAGTATAAAAGGGTGTGAATCAAAACAGGAGATTTAATACCCTAAACTCTGAGGTATACAAAATCTGACTTTTGAAGCTTGAATGCACCTCTATAACTAATGTAACAAAGTTCCATGCAGAGTTTCTTAGGTTTTGGAATGCATTTTACTTTCCTTTTTTCCTTTCCATTTGATTTTCTGTAGGTCATTTCTCTCTCTTTTGATCTGTGATGTATTTGCTCAGGTGTTTCCCATTTTTATGGCAGTGTCAATTAACTCCCTTAAATTTGCCCCTGTTGCTCTCAAAATGTCTTGATGTTCCCTTTGAAGCTTTCCTCTCCATTAGGCACCATTTTCAGCATCAGAGACTGACCTCTGTGAGAGGAAAGTTTGCTGCCAATAAGACCTGCCCTGCTAGTAGATGTGTGTTTAGATGAAAGAAATAGAATTATGAAATGAACCTAAAAAGCAAAACTAGCACAGTCTAAATACTCTAGACAAGAGTCAGAAATTACTCAGATCCACACTTGCCCTTCCAGTTTTCAGGACTGCTTGAGTGTGTGGTTCATATTCCAATGTAGTAATTAAATTTAGTGTTATGAACATTTAACATTACTTCCCTTGTACATTTTTGAATTAAGAAAGAGGGGTGGGGAAGTAAAAAAGAATGAATATTTTAAACACTTTTTAAAATCCCCAGTTCAATCTCTGTAAAAGAAAATAGTAGGGAGAGAAAACTGAAAACCAAACATCTTTAACAAAGGCTTTTGTAAACAAGTTAAGAGAGATATGACTCATTTAGGATGGGTTTGATTATGTTTTTTAACCAACCCATAGAAGTTTGGAATTGTGGTATCCTGATGGCAAACTATTTACAAACATTAGGTTATACCTGATTGATTGGTGAATATTTCTTACATGAACCCTGTCATTTAAATGAGATCATCACCACATTTTTTACCAAAATAAACAATAATCCTTTCCTGTCCTACTTTATACTATGAAGCCAAAACAGATACATAGATTGCATTGTCTACTACTATACTTCTTAAGACATAAAAGTTATGATGTTAGATTAAAACCCTCTGTGGTAAACAGCGGTTCAGTAAAACATGGCACATATAAAGTGGCACACTTCAGATTTTATTACTGAGGGGAACAGAAGTCATGTTGTTAAACAGGGAGATTCAGAACAAAGCCCTTCTGTTTTAGTTTTTATTGCTTTCTAACATACTTGTTGCATGATCAACTGTATCACTCATGGCAAAAATTAAGCAGGTCCAGTAACTTCTCACTACTAAAAGTTTTGCTTTCTAGCATCCTCCTCCTCCTTGCTGTCAACTACAAGATATTGTCATATACCATGGACCAGCTTTTAGAGCCTTCCATCAGCTGATTTAACTTCTTGGCCTTGGGAAACATTCAAACTCAGCCTGGGATATGGTAGTACGGGCTTGCAGAAGGCACCAGTCAAAGCACACGGGCATGTGCAAACCACAGCACTCAGATAGAAAAAGTGTCTCAAGCTGTGTCTGTTGGGTCCTTCCAGATTTTTTCCTTCACTAATTATCTCTCCAGAGGACATCCACTGGTTGCCAAAAGTTTTTAGAGGAATGTAACTTCTGAAATAGAATCAGTGATTAAGAAATATATGAAATAACTTTCTTTACCCTGGAATAACCTTATTTAAAATTCCAAAGTATTGAATCTTGAAAATTGTATAAGACTTAATGTATTGAAGTATCTTTTATATAGAAAAAAGTTTATAATCTTAAAAGCTGCCTGCCTGCACCTCCTTCTGAATACTTAGTTTATCTTGCAGTGTAATTTAGGTATCACAGAGTCTATGTGCTATGTGTTGTATGATTATGTTGTGTGAGTATGGATTAAAAAGCACAGTCAAACCCAAGGCCTTTAGACCAGGTAGGCATATTTATCTGAAAACAGGGGGAAAAAAGGTTTGCATGCCTACCTGGCTTCTATTGTTATTCTGTTGTAAATTTGACATTTGCCTTTGGAATTTTTCCACAGACCAGGGCAACTGGGATGTAATATTGGCTTGCTGCTCATCATCCTCCTTTCAGTCTAGTCTGAGGATGTGGCTGCCATACTTTACTGTCAAAATGGAGAGATGTAAGGTTTGTTCTTCTCCTTCTTGTACTCTAAAATAAAGTCCAATGTCAAGGTCTGATTTTCTGACTTTACCTAAATTTTGACATGTCATTGGAAGGAAGATTTCTATCCAGGAACTTCAACAGACTAATATGTTTTGGAGCAAAATAGTCAATGCAAATCAGTCACCTGGCAAAGACATTACTTGTTTGACATTTAAGAGAGAGTAGTTTTAGATGTAACTCAAATTCTCAGGTACATATTTGTTCCATCTCCTGGACTGTATTGATAATTCACTGAAACAACTGTTACTATTTACAGAAAATCAAAAAACAATTTGGGTTGGGAGGGATGTCTAAAGGTCATCTAGTCCACACCTCTCCTATCCTCCCCCTGCTGCCCCTTCTCCTTGGCAAAAAACTGTTCGAACCGATATAAATAGAATATCAGAATAGCCTATTTTATAGGATAAATAGTCTAAGAAAAAAGATAGAAAATATCCTCTGTACAAAAAGAAATACATGGGAGAACAGACTGCCAATACATTCTAAGTCAAGCTATTGATAAAATTATCTTGACACTCTTTATCAATTTTACCTTAAAAGAAGTAATGTTATTAAGTCATAATTTTTAATTGTATTTTTTCTTAATTTGAACTTCAGTCTTCAAAACTAAATTAGATTCATTAAGTGGAGATATGCCATTCTACCCTAGCAACAGTGACGGAATTATAAAAAATGTATTTCATTTTGATGAACAGCTCTAACATACATCTCTTTCTGACAAGGATAAGGTCACCTGTCAAAAATGTGTATTTGCTGTCCAAAAATTGATACGTAAATATTGAAAACTGTGCATTACTTTAAAAGTTAAGATATGTAATAGAGCTTTTGACCTTTACCTTGGTAGAGCTAATACAGATACTATCATCAATGTATTTCTTATTTTCTTAGAATATATGCAACATTTCTATTGGCAAATCAAAGCTATAAACTTTTGGCAAGTTGATATATATATTTTTTTAAATTTAGACTTTATATTTAACATATATTTAGAATAAGCATATCCCACTATGGTGCTATCTTGTTGCCTTTTTTTCACAAGCCAATTGGAAAAAAAAAAGTGTTTATTTCCTCAAGAGACAGTGTCTAAGACCTCAGGTCAATATTGAAAATTCAGCAAGACTTCACATATGCAGGAGTTTTTTTTTCAAATTGTATTGGGTTTTTTGAAGTTGAACAGAGCAAAGCTAAGCTATATGATACAAAGAATATGTAGGTTGGAGAATGTAAGCAACATTTCTTTTTCGTAAAAGAAGAAGACAGGATAAAAGTATTAAAAGACAAATTTAAATTTGAATAAAGGAGATGACTGTTTTAGAATTTATTATTTTCTTACTCAAGTTAACATTAAGCTTAGGATAGGACTGATGGAAAATACTGGAAACTTGTGTAGAAAATAAAATCATCCATACTCTACTATAGACTTAAAACTCTGGAAGGAACATGAACCTCTGTTTCAGGAACAATTTTGTGGCTAGGAAGAAATTTCCTGTAAATATCATGTTCCCTATATTTGTTACCTGTGGATTTTCTTTTATTTTTACTATTAATACTCACTAGGAAATGAATGTCAGATTAAAAAGACCTCTGTTTTAATCCTCTTTATGGTGAACGATCATAATACTTATGGTTCTATTTTTTCTGTACAGCTGAAATAAGGAAATTTTACTATTGGTTTTATTGAAAGTAGGACAGAATTTCAAATAAGCATATAGAAAATCTAGAACTACCTCCCAGATGCAGAGACTTCCTTTTTTAAGGTATTCTCTTGGTATTATTATTCTATGTTTTAATACTGCTGATTTCAAATAAAATTTGATTCATTAGGTACAAAACAAAAAGTTTCCAATGTTATTTCTTAAAAGTGTAAAGGGAAAAAAACTTCAATCATCAATACAAAAAAGTTTTTCTTATGAAAAATATTTTTTTTTTCTGTACTTGAAGTGACTGTGGGAAAAAGTGCTTAAGATTCTGGCACATGATCATGAGCTTGATCATCTCACTAACATGCAGATGCAGACAATATAATTCCTCTTTACTGTTTCCTTTGAATTCATGTTGGAGGTAGAGAATTATTGAAGGAACAGGTGGAGCTGTTCACCTTTGTAAGGCATTAATCACTGCATAGAGACTTTGCAGAAAATTACTACAAACAGGGTAAAGATAAGGGGGCATGTCTGAGGAGGAATTTATTGAGTATTTAGCATTAAGATCATGCTTGGATAAAGAACAAGTGTAATACTGGGAAGAGGGACCAAAGCCCTATATCTCCTACATACTGCATTAATGCATTAAGTAAACCACAGTGTGGAATTATTTGTCCCAGAAGGTCACTTCTTTTTTTTTTAAAACTTGCTTAGACATAAAATAATCAATAATAATAACAATAATGATGACAACAACAACAACAGCAGCAGCAGCAGCAGCAGCAGCAACAACAACAACAACAACAACAATAATAATAATAATAATAATGATGTTGAAATGGTAAGTAGATGGATGTCCATTAGATAGCAATAGTTGTCTACATTTAAATTGATGCTTAAAATTAGATTCTTAAGGAAACATTTCAGAATATCTGAAGAAGTAAAGGATATTGATTCATACGTATTTTTCAGGCTTTGTTGCATGAGTTGACTTTGTGCTGAAATTGTGATGCTATTAGAGAATCCTTGTAGAACAAAGAAGCCTGTGCAACTGGGAGTGACTGGCACTGGCAGGATTAGTATAGGGGAACCTGAAAGAATTTAGAAACACAGGTCTGGAGGTTGTCTAGCATCCCAAACACTTTAAAAGATATATTTTTGAAGCGATATCCTTTAATCCTGATAGATTTCTTCATAAATGTGTATGAACTCATGTTTTCAAATGCCTTTATATGGGCAAATTTAGTTACTCTGGTGTTTCTATGTTGTTCTGGCTTCTGTCAGCTTATCAAGAGTCATTTTCACCATGGAAAGAAGAATCCAGTCAAATAAACAAGTAATGCAAGCAATTTTAATATTGTTTCATATAAATTCTGACTATTCCTACATAGGATAGCAGTCTACACATTAGGATGCCCATATTACCTTCATACAGCTTGTGCCTCTAAAAACCCATCATTGGATCTGATTGCTTCTAATTCGCTGCCTTTGTCTTCTTTACAGTGGCAAATCTGAGAAGCAGTCAATCCTTGGATATCTTTGTTAACCTTCATTCTTTAGAAGTGTTAAAGAGAGTGTTCAGCAGGTATGATCTTTCAGCAGGAGTTTTGGTATTTATCTTGTTGAATTCTGGGCAGCCACAAACACATTTTCATTGCTGCTTGTCTGTAATTAGGCTAGAGGTATGGACCAGAAAGAAGAGCCAAAAGCAGCAGCAAAGCAAAGACTAATTAGAAATATCTGATTAATGTCACAAAGAATGTCACATAGCAACTGAAGGAAAATAACTCAACTGAAAGCTAGTAAAAGTGCCACTACTTCTAGGCATTTGTAGGTATCCAATATACTTTTACATAAAAGTTTACAGTTGCATTAAACTCCAGCAGTGAATGAATTTAGCTACTTTATGTCACAGCAGCAACATTTATCTGAAACCAATGAATGTATTCTAGAATAAGAACTTGCTTTGCTGAAGTTTTTATTTTCTTTTTATTGGTTATATTACAATATTGTGTTTCAGTTTTATTTACAGCCATAAGGTTTTGATTGTGGCTTTTTTTCTTTTTTTTTCTTTTTCTTTCTTTTTTTTTCCTTTTTCCACCCCAAAATATTTTTGTTTCAAAAGAAAAATTAATTGGTTACTCTAAAACTGATCTACTTTATTTGAAGTATCATCAAGTTGCATTTTTAACTGGTTATTGGTCATTAAAAATAGCTAGTTATCTATTATAGTCAAACACTGTTTTGTTAAATATTCCTTATTAGTTTGTAACATAAAAGGAGGGGCAAAAGGGCTGTGTTTATTGACAAGACTTTGAAGATAAAAATATTTACTAACCATTCAATCCACAAAATAAAGGCATCTGAATTAAATATAAACCACACACAGGTCTTCAGTAATGAACATTAACAAATCCAGACGTCTTTATTTTTTATGGAAACTGACTCTTTTACTTCCAGCTGACCCAGCACATCAGCCAAAATTATTCCAGGGATGTTTATTGCTTCTCTTGCAGCATTTACTAGGTTAATTAAAAAAAAAAAAAAAAAAAACCCAAACAAAAAACAAACAAACAAAAAAACAACCTAAAAACAAACCAACAGAAGCCAAAAACCCAGTTGCAATGAGAAACTTTAGGCCATAATTCCATCTGGTTTGAATGTATGTTGTTAGTTACACAAAGAATCAAAAGGCTGCCAAAACTCCAGCTATGAACCCTATTACAATGTCTTGTTTGAGCAAAGAATATGCTTGTGCTTTCTCCTGTATTAATTCAGAAGTTGCCAAAATATGCACCACGATGACAGATTTTCTGATTCCAGCTTCCAATATCAATCTTTTCATTGATTATGATGGCAGAAAATCTCATTTTAACAGCTAAGAATACCATTCTGTAAATTGTGGACTATATAGAATAGTTATAGAACACTATATACACTAAGATGAAAGAACTCAAAATATGCCAGAATAAATTCTTGAAAGAATCACTGTTGTAACATGATTGTAACTATAAAACACTTCAAGATTTTCTGAAAGGTGCAGATAGGGATTAGATTCTTAATTAAATTAAACATTAAGGTGCAAGAGTCTTGATAGAAACAGGCATAAATGAACAATACTTAAGAGCTGGTGGAAGCGTTCACCCGCTACTTTCCATCATTTACCAACAGTCCTGACTCACTGGGGAGGTCTCAGTTGATTGGAGCTTAGCAAATGTGAGACCCATGTACAGGAAGGGTTAGAAGGAAGATTTGGTGAACTACAGGGATGTCAACCTGATCTTGGTGTTGGAAAGGTCGTGGAGCAGCTGAGTGCCATCACAGGCAGGTGCATGACAGCTAAGGGATCAGGCATAGCCAGCAGGGGATTAGAGAAGGCAGGTTTGACCAACCTGATCTCACAGTATGACCAGGTGACCCTCTTAGTGAGTGGGGCAGAAGTTTTGGATGTTATCTGCCAGGAATTTAGCAAAGATTTTGACATTGTTTCCCATAGCATTCTCCTGGAGAAACTGGTTGCTTGTGGCTTGGATGGGTACACTGTTCATTGGGTTAAAACTGGCTGGATGGCTGAGCCCAGAGAGCTGTGGTGACTGGAATTCCATCCAGCTGGCAGCTGGTCACCAGTGTTGTTCCCCAGGGCTTAGTACTGGGGCCAGTCCTGTTTCATATTTTTACTGATGATCTGGATGAGAGGATCGAGTGCACCTTCTGTCTGGAGACGACACCAAGCTGGACTAGAGTGTGGATCTGTAAGGCAGGAAGAATCTGCAGAGGGATCTGGACAGGCTGGATCAATGGGTTGGGGACACTGTGGCATGAGGTTCAACAAGACCAAATACCAGATTCTGTGCTTGGGTCACAACAGCCTGATACAGTTCTACAGGCTGGGGCAAGGGTGGGTGGGAAGCTGCCCAGTGGAAAAGGACCTGAGTGTGCTGGTGGACAGTCACTGAACATGAGCCAGCGTGTGCCCAGGTGGCCAAGAAGGCCAATGGTGCTCTGATCTGTATCAAAAATAGTGTGGCAAACAGGGCTACACACATGATCATCCACTTGAACTCACTGGTAAGGCCACACATTGAATCCTGTGCTCAGTTTTGGGCCTCTCTGTACAAAAAAGGCACCTTATTGCTCTCCACAACCACCTGAAAGGAGGTTTCAGTTAGGTGAGGTATTCTGCCAAAAAACCAATGATAGGACAAGAGTAAATTGCCTCAAGTTGCACCAGGGAACATTTAGATTGGATATTATGAAAAATTTCTTCCCTGAGAAAGTTTTCAAACATTGAAACAGATAGCCCAGGTGGAGTCAGCATCCTTGGAGGTATTTAAATTACATTTAGATGTGGAACCAAGGTACATGGATTATTTGTAAACATGGCAGTGCTAGGTTAATTCTTGGACTCAATGCTCTGAAAAGTCATTTTCAACCCTAACAATGGTATGATTCTATGAACTGCAGGACCTGCAGTTTGCCTCAGTATTATGAAAGATCCAAAATCTTGAAGGCAATCATAGTATGAAAATTATTTTGAAATATTGACAGTTGACTTTAATGAATATAAATGTTGGCCACTAAATGTTGTTTAGTGTTGAAGCTAAAATTAATATTTCATAATGAGGAGGTTGGCATCCAACAGTGATTTAAGCTATTAGTTCTAAAGATTCTTATGAAAAGTAAAATTAAAATTCAGATCCTCTCTGCTGCCAAACCTAACTCCCTTCTTTTTCTAGGAAAAAAGTTTGAGATATTTGATAACTGCTAGCACTAGCCTCAAGGTATCTAATATTATATAACACCTATGTAAATCTCTCATGTCCAGTTAACATAGAATAGCTGAGATTTTGTTGTGACTGCCTAAAAGTAACATAAATATGCATGAGCTGAAAAGGCTGCATCTGAACAAAAATGAATTTTGTTTAAATATCTTCCATTTGGTAGTATTTAGTTATTTTTAATTAGTACAGTGTTTTATCAAGGCTTCCTGCCCTGCCATGTCTGTTAGCAGTAGCATACCTAATTAAATTATCCATTTTTGTATGTGTTTCAAAGCATTCCTTAGTATATCAATAGAAGGGATGGATTTCCTGTTCACCACAAGAAAAATCCCAAACCTCTTTTAATATTTTCTGGAAGCTCCACATCTTTTCATATGCCATATTTTTAACACAAGTCATTAAATTATCTCTGTGCTCTTATCTAAGTGCATATCAAGAAAAGTATTTTGAATTTTTGACTGCAGCTTTAGTAGACTACATTGTGGCAGTGCTTGAGACCACAAAAATACTTACTGTGTTTTGTTGGTAGAATAAGGTCTCTATCATCTTTTGTCTAGTGCAAAGCCTCCACTCAGAGCTCTGTATGACATCTAGGTTGCATATAAAATGTCTGTTAATAACATTGAATGTCCCCTGGCTGACCCACTCCTTCCCTTGAACTCAATATTCTTCCACAGATACTGTGCATTTTCATTTTTTTAAATCAACAGTAAAACAATTGGAAGATGGGAAAAATAGAGGGTTTTTACACAAAGGTATACAAAGAGAAATGCTCTCTTCCATGTGTACTTTGCTAAGAAAATCTGGTGTTTCAAGTACACAACCAATAGGACCAATTAAAAATTTCCAAAACATTTAAATTTCAGTAGAAAACTGAAGTTTTGCACAGTAAGACTCCTCTAAAATTAAAAATACCTAAATTCCACAGAGCTTGTGAAAAATAACCTTAAACCCCCCTCAAACTCAAACCTACAGAATCCTCCTGTGTCTATTTTAGATTTTAATTTAAAAATTACATTCATGATAACAAAGGAAAATTCAGAGCAATGCAAAAAATAAAATTTTACTAACTGTAATAAATATGTGTTTGTATCCATAAAAATTCCAAAATCAATAATCACTTGCACAATCTTTCATTAAATGGAATATAACATAAACAAAGATTGTACATGTACAAATAACTGACTTTATACTTTCCAGTCAGGCACATGAGGTCCAAATATGACATGATATGAACATTTATTACCAGGAAGACCTGATATTTGCAGGTCACAGACAGTGATAATTTGTTATATAACTGTTGTTACATGTTGTGAATGGCCTGATGAAGAAAGAGCAAATTTAGGAATGGCTGGATAGGAGGAGTTTTCTAATTAAATGTCTAATTTTCAGTTTTACAACAAGGAGATCTGGATATCAAACATTACTGGAATGAAACGCAAACCTAGAGATAAAGCTATTTGAGGTGGGGGAGTTAGTTTTTCACTCTTCATCTTTTCTATTTTTCACTTTATCTTGAGGTAAGGAAGAAATCAGTGCAGGAAGTTACATGAACACTAATCTTATGTTACAATAATTATCACCGTGACTATTCTTTTCACTGCTCTCATCATGCATTTCAGAGTAAAAAACCTGTTTTGATTATTTTTTATTTTTACATCCTTTTTCTAAAAAAATCTTTTGACTTATTGGTAACACATTAGTGCTGCAACAGAAATGAGCAACATTTATTTGAAGCACTGATGTTTGTGTTTAGTATTAACATATCATTACAGCTTTTTCTGACCACAGAACTTAGTTCCTGTAGAGAATACATGTGACAACACTTGGATTGGAAGACATTATTCAACATTATTTGTGTGTGACTGATTTTTAATTGCAGAATTAGCTAGAGTATGAAGATGACTTCTGTGCAATAGAAGTATTTGCTAGTCAATGTATATTGTAGCACCACTGTTTCTCAAAGTTTTATATGAGTTTGCTTCAGAGTGAAATTAGCATGCAAAAAGAAGATTTATGTGTCCATTAGCACTATTTGTATCACACATTTATCCTTAAGAAGTACATAAACCATCTAAATGTGTCAGTTTAAATACTTTCATAGCTTTCCCTAAATTTTTCTGACCTGCAGTTTTCATTACACTTGCCAGTGGCTTATTATGTGGTACTATATAACAGATTGCTGAATTCAAATGATCCACACCCTATTGAAAGGTTTACACAATTTTCTTTATAAAGAGACACATGCTACTGAAGATTATGAAGATGCTTCATTTTTACCATTTTGGTACCACAAATCTTAGAGTTCTTACACTAGTTATGTTTTCTTTATTAAAAAATAAGAAGTACAGTACCAAATTTTTCTACTTGGCTACTTGTGACACCCAGAAATCATAACTGGAGACACACTGAGCTTATAAAAGTTCACCATAACCACGCATTTCAAATTGGAATTCTTCTTTAATAATCTAGATTTTCCACGTCAACATCACTATCTATTCTCAAAATAGAGACTGTGATAATTAATTGGGCAAAGATAAAAACTCATTAGGAATTTGCCAGAAACAGTTTAAGTGACAAGATAGAATTTTTGCACATATTATAGCTGAACTTTATTGCATGAGAGAAACCACTGGACCAGAGGAAAGATGAATTAAATAAGGGTAATTTTTATTTACTGGCATTGGAGCAATCAGCAGAAATTCACAGGAGTATAGTGAATTTTCTGGTGCCTCTAATAATGTAGTAAAGCTGCTTCTTGACTAGGTGGTATTCATTTTATAAAAAGAGACAGTTCAGTTAGTGGCAGAACTGTCAAGAAATAGAGCTATGGAGGAAAGTATTGGTGCTGACCTACAGTCACCAACAAGTACTTGATTGACTTAGCCCTCTTCATTGCTCCTGCTAGACAGTTCTCTCCAGCTGTCTCACTTGTGAAATAGGAATGCTTGAAGGCTAAGATTTAAAGGCATACAGCCTGAAGGAAACAGATTTTTTTTTTTTTTTCATTTTTGAGAGTGAGAAGACAATATAGGTTCTTATCCAAGACTGCAGGAAGATGTTTTCATTCTACACTACTCTTATCTGAGAAACTTTTTCCCGATGGTAGAAATTGATCAGAGTTTATAGTTTTATTGTTGAGCAGGATGGGAAGAGTTAAGGAGTCTTCCTCTGCGTAAAGCAAACCTTGAACTGAATTTCTTTATAAAGTTCTCTTATAAATGAGTTATTATACTGTCACAGGTGCTAAGTTTTTCCTTCTCTGAAGTATACTGCAATGTTTTGGAAGCAGCATGTTTATTTGTCTGTGAAGTATTCAAATAACGACCATTAAGATCCAGCCTTTGAGAAACTGCCACTTTCTCAGGTAAACCTAGGCACCAAATTACCATGTCCAATATTTTCTCAAATGCTTGCAGGGATGGTGACTCCACCCCTTTCCCAGGCAGTCTATTGCAATGATTCACAATCCTTTCAGTGAAGAAATTCTTCCTGTTATCTAACCTGAACCTCCTCTGGCACAGTTTGAGGCCACTTCCTCCTATCCTATGACTGTTTGCCTGGGAGAAGGCAATGTCTTACTACAGTGTAAGGTCCTGTCAGGTGGTTCTAGAGAGTGACAAGGTCACCCCCGAGCCTCCTTTTCCCCAGGCTAAACATCCCCAGCTCCCTCAGCTGCTCCTCACAGGACCTTTTGTTTTGCTGGGTCACTTTCCAGCCATTCTGTCCCCAGCCTGTAGTGCTCCAGAGGGTTGTTGTGACCCAAGTACAGAACCTATTTTTTTTTCCCTAACTCTGCCTTAATTATTCAGCACTGAGTATTGTAATTTAATATTAGTTACCATTTTTATATGGGTTGTTCAAAAGACATTTTCATTGATAATCATGTTTTTGTGTTTCACCAGAGTGCAGTTATAGTTTATTATTGCTGGATAAAAGCCTATATGATCCTCAAGATTTCTATGCTGCCTTTTGCAATTCCCATAGAGCGTATTATCTGATATTAGTCTCATTTCATATAATCCTTATTATGGGACATTCTTTCATCACAAAGATTATTTTATTCAGTCTTAACAGAAGTGGCTCACATTTAGCAGGACAAAATTAAAGACTTCAGTGAAAAAAAAGGGTCTAATTAGGTAAGCCTAGAAGTCACAGTTTTTTGAAAATCAAGCACTGTTCAACTACACAATTCAATCATCCCTTCTCAGAGAAAACTATAACAGTCTTATCCTTTGATAATCAAGCTTGTTGAGAACAAAACTTTTATCTGAAGACACAGAAGCAAAAAGAAAGATATACCTTCAAGCATTTAATTATACAAAGTTCTGTGGAGGAAAAGAGTGAAATGTGTTAGAAATAACCACAATTTGGAATGATAACATCCAAAAGGGGAAAAGACTGAAAGTTTTATACCTAAACCATTTCCAATCAGATAAGTAAATAGAATACCGGAAAAACGCATGCCTTTCTTTTTTTGACAAAGGGAGATTCTCTTGAGAATGGAAATGTTTGTATACGAAAAATACTCCTATGATGTTTCCTGCGAGTTACATTTTTTTGAAATAAGCTTGCTTCACTTTATATTTAATGCATGTATGTTGGTTTCTGAAGTAGAAATCATATTGTATATTGGATTTATAATTTTTTTCATCGTGCTTTGATTTCCTTCTGATAAACAGAAATAAGGGGAGAACAATAGTGAAAAATGTTGCTGGGTGAATTGAGAAGGAATATATGGAAATTTATAACCATAAATTAAGAAAAATATGATACTTCACACTTCTAATTAGTGTAATCAGAGGTGAATAAAAGTCATGTCCCTTTTGCAACAATATAAATGAAATTTTTAGTATACAAAAATGGTGGTTTTGGAAACTACCTGGTGCAAGATTTCTACATATCTATAATTCATAACTATGAATTATATAACTCATGCTGGAGATGTAGCAACAGGATTTTCAACAAACATGTAAATTCTTTAGCAACATTTTTTACCCAGAGCTTAATTGATTACTACAGAATGTCTCCAGGGAGATATATTCATAATTCACAAAGGACAGGAGGTAATTAGTTTCTTCTGAATCAACTATTTTCTGTCCCCATACTGTTTCAAGTGTGTAGCTTATTTCCCATTTTTGGGAGGAATAAGGAAGAGGCAGGAACTCCTTCGGAAAGAACAGTGGTAGCAACAGGGACAACCTTTCATCCTGCAGAAGTGTTTGATTCTAGTGGAGTGATGCCAGCTTGAAGATAAACTAGACAGCTCAAAAAAGCCTCCTCTTACATAATGTCTGCAGCCTATGTTTAATTCTACTATGTAATGATTTTTGGACACCTTTGTTAACTTGCAGGATATGTTAGCTTGTTTTCTCCTTGCAATTGCCCTGAGAAGAGCCAATACATCAATTAATTTTCATGATAAACTATTTCTTCAGCTTCCTTTCCACTTTTTTAAAATAAAAGTAAAGCCAATTAATGTTCTGAAATTATTTCAAAAGACATTTTTTGTCAATTTTTACACTTTTAAGAAAGATTTTGCATTTGTGCCTGTTTCAATGGCAATTTTTAAATAGGAACAGGTCATCAGTAAGAGATATCATCTGCTCCTGCGTTTGGATGGATGCTTAAAATGAGCACCTGAAAATATTTACACTGCTGGCAAGTGAATCCTCTAAAGAGTTTAAAGAAGAGATCAAATTAGTATATCCAGACCACTGAGACACAGAAACAAAGCTGAAACAAAGAAATAAACAAAAGATAACAACATGTATATATAAAACCATAACCAAAATACCTTTAGCATTTCTCAAGGTAAAAGACTTTTAACCATTTTGCCTGACTGTTTCCATAAGACGAGTTGAGCAAAACATTCCATTAATCACCTGCATGAGTTTGCAGAAGCATCAGTCAGCCTTAGTGGAGGTGCCCAGTCTTCAGTTTAAAACTTCTAATGAGGAAGACTGCACTGTTTTTAATTTGTTCTGGTAGCTAATTATTAGGTCTGGTTGAAGTTTCTTGATTAAAACAGATTTGACAGGCTCTTGGATTTTCCACTCAATTAAATACTTTGAAAAACATTTACTTCAGCCAAATCTCTCCCCACCTCCTTTCCCCAATGTGGATTTAAATTTTTTTCCTACAGAACTGTCTAGAGAAAGTCATGCAACCTTCTTTATTTTGTTTCTGATCTAATTTTTTAGAGTCAGATTTCAACCTCCAGCTTCCTTGGTATGTTTTTCTATCATAAGCCCTCTCTCACTTTAATGTATTTAAATTTTGTCTGCTCCTTTGGTCTTTCAGTTAAAAGTCAGCATCCTTACAACTCAAAGCAGACAGGTCAACCTTAATAGTGAGACAAGAATGCAGTACCCAGATTCTGAAATAAAAATTATTCATTAAAAAATTGTGAATAACCACTAGATGCAAAAGAGGGAAACAGAGGCAGCTTTTACCTGAAATCAGAGGACACATGGAGAGGTCCAAATGAAAACGCAGTTGGAGCAAGAAAGATTAAGGACAGTAGCAGCAGTTTTAGGAATTAAAAGTGACAAGAGAGATTAAGAGGATGCAGGCAGAGTTTTAGGAGGTCATAGTCAATGTGTGAAATGTCAACAATTCTGTGAAAAGTCATAAGGAGGAGGACAGAATGATAACCTGGTAAATAATAACAAAGGTAAAATCCCCTCTAAGAGTTAATAAAATGGTATTAAAATATTTTTTCCCACATGCCAAGCCAAATATTGCTGTTCCTGAGACCTCTAGCAGAGGATATTATGAGCAGATATATTTTGGAGTAAAACTGAAAGTATGGTGATCACATAGTCAACAGGTCGTTCACAGGAGCCACTATGCTGTTATATTTACAGTCCCTTGGACAGAGGGAGAAATAAGTGCTGGAATAATTACTGATGCTTTAGTATGGGCAATAAGAATATTTTAAGACTGAAAGGAAAAAGGAGATACTGGGAAGTGTATTCTGAAACCTATTTTACACCCGAAACTATTAATAATATAAGGTTTAGAAAGTTTAGAAAGTTTAGAATGTTTAGAAGGTTTAGTAAGACAGTGCTGATTGGGGGCCTGGGAATAGTTTTGGAATGTGAATTTGCTTCCTCAAAAACCTCTTCCCATCACAAGAATCTCACCAAGAGAATCAGAGACAGGGACAACTGAGAAAAGTGATCATGTAAAGACACTTTATTTCTTCCTGCAAATAATCATAGGGCATATTTTCATGGACAGGCACAGATTGACCCCAGGTGTCTGGAAGTGTTTCTGGTTTGGTAGCAAGATACCTGTTTTATTCCCGTTCTATGCCTAGATTATTTTGTCCAGATCTTAGCAACACATATTTCTTTACGTTCCACTGAACTGAACTACTGTAGGAGCTAGTACATAATAAAGTACTAGCTGTTTTTCTAGCCCATCTAAAACACAAACAGAAGCAAACTTATTGAATGGTAACATGGATCCATAACAAAATAAATATATAAGTGAAACAAAACCCCAAAAGACATATAAAAAATCTATGGGTAATATATATGAAAATATGATGCATCTAACTTATTCATGCTACTTTTATAGGATTAATTATGTAGGAGGCATTCATACATTACAATCTTTTTTGCCATTTTAAGTTCTAAGTCACCTACACTTTGAAGGTTACACATTTCTATTTATTATTAATTAATTTTGAGTTGTTAAAGGAATTTGCATAATATGATTGGACAGCAGAATTTTTTTTTTTTTCATAAGGATTAATAATGGCAACTTATTGTGGACATAGCTGTTGTCTCAGTGGAAATTTCTGGATGTTTTTACTTCGTTCAAACACTGAATCATCTCTGAAGGACACTAATTTAATCATAATGAACTCATACTTATTTCTTTATTTTGAATATTTTTTAATATTCCTTTTCTACAGATGCAATAATTAGAACACAATTAATTAGCTTAAGTATGTAATTTTGTAAATATAACATTTCAAGCATGTTGTTGAAGAATGAAGTTTTGAAGCTTTTTCCTTCAACATATTTCGAAGTGGGATTGATATAGTGGAATTTATCTTATTTAATGATTGCATCTTCACAGTCAATTATGCATATTTGGTAGTCACCTGATGTTGCTAGAGAGGATGCAAAAAATTATAAACACTTGTAGAAAATACAATTGACTCAAAAAATGCCTTGTATATGTCAGTTGAATTAGTATACAAAATATAAAATAAATATAAAATATAGAATATATAGTAAAGTTGCACACTATATGTACTCTGTGGGGATTCTAGGGTATCAGATTTAGAAAATCAGATTTAATCTCATGAATTCACTGAACAGATGTGCAAGTGATATGTTAATTTGACCATCAAGTCTGATCACCCTCCCTGGCACTTTAAGAAATATTATTTTAGAAGCAATTTAAAAATAAACAAATAAACAAAATAACAGCATTGCCAAATTAACAAACAACTGCAGAATAAGCTCTCAGATCTGTTTTCACCTTTCTTGAAGAAATAACCAAGAGAAAATGCAGAAATAATACCAGGGATGATCAATAAAGATTTTTAGAAAATCTAGCTTAATTGAGCAAAATTAATGAAGTGTTGAGTAGATAGAAAACCATAGTGGAGGTTTATTACTGCTTCTTACCTTACCATATTTACCCTCAGCAAGCATTTCCAAATATTATGGTCCAAATTTAGTAAAATGAACCCAGAATCCATAATAACAACATATCCACCAGTAATTAAGTATCCTTTGTCTTTTCATTTAAGTTATCCCAGTTTAAAAGATCAGCAGATAACAAAATGCCACTCACCACAAATTCAAATAAAGTCTTGTAATGCAAAGAAAGCCCAGTCCTTAGGAATATCCATCTCACATAGTGATAATGTACAAATTAGGTAAGTAACAAGTCCAAGCCATTTTACAGATAAATAAATCTTGGAAACTAGGAGCTGATAGTTATAAAAATGACTAAAAGCTAAAACTATGCAATTGCCCATCAAAGAAATAAAGAGTTTGATGTGAAAACTGAAAACACTCTGAAATTCACTTCTTTCAAATGGACCTCCAAAGCAAAACTAGCTGTTTAGTCTCATTTTCCAATTTGATTTATTAATATAGCTGAAGTCAGGCAAAAATGACAGATATAGTCACACCCAGGCATATTATAAATTGCCTTCCAGTAAAATCAGCAGTTTTAGCAGCTAAGCTTTCATCATTTCAGAGCAGTATAGAAGACCACAGAGTATGGCATATTTGGTAAAATGCACAAAAGATAGTAATTTAGATCAGTGAACTTGATAGAGAGACACCCATATTTGTACTCTGTCATTATATTTGCATGTGGCCCTGTTAAACCAGCGCCTCTCTCTCCCTTCCATTTTTTATGTGCAAATAGGAAGAGTGAACTTTCTTGATACCACATTCTGTCATCTCCTAAAACCCTACTTTTTAGCTATGCTGACAGAGTTAAAACAGCAAAATCTCTCCTATACGGATGGAGTTTATTGTTAAATGTGTGTTTTATGCAGTTATAATCTGCTTCCACTCAAGAAGGGTAGCACAGTACACAGATGTATAATACCTTCTTGCAAAGATAACTGCATACATCCCTCAGCATGCATCAGGTGTTTATCAGTGGTATTCCACATCCTTTTGTCAAGTATGGCCCCAAGGGTGTTTAAAAGCCCAGCAAGCTGCCAGTGTTGCATGCCAGCAAGTCAGCCTCAGGACTGGCTCTGGTTAATGATGTGCCCAGAGAGGAATGGTGGGACAATAACCCAGCAGTGCTCATCACTCTCCAGTGCCTTTGAAGTATGTGAACCTGGTGTTTTGAGCTCTTATCACCTTTCTGTGTCACATGAATTCAAGAAAAATAATACTTGCATCTTTTCCTTCCTAGGATTTCTCTATCTAAGCTTCGATGTCTCCTCCCTCAGAGGAGGAGGGGATGCAGCTTAAATCTCATATGGCAGTGACAAATACCACATCTCTGGAGACTGCATTTCAGCACACTTCCATAAAACCTGTAGTAATCCAGCCTACCAATGGACAATATGATCATTTTTTGTAAAAAAAGTGTCCCACATTTACCAAATAAAAACAGTACATATATTACACACCTACTTAAATGGCTTGGCTTTGGGATGTCAGGATTTCAGACTTTTAGATCTAAAGAAAGGTATAGCTCCCACTAGTTCTCATAAATTTAATCTGAATTTTATCATTAGATCTTCCCTCCACATTTTTTCCAAGAACCATTGTTTTGTATAAATTATGGAATAATTCTTTATTCATAGATGTTAGCCTGCGTATAGTAAAAGAAGGCAAGTAACACTACAAATTACTTCCTTTGACAAAAGTGGACAAAGAAATGATAGGACATACTGTGTGTTGACACAAATGAAGCATGATTCCCAGAACCAAACTTTAGACTAAATGAAACTGCTAAAATGAACAATACTTTTGTATCCATAGCAGTATGTTATATTTGACATTTAGATAATAAAAATAGAGAAAAAGAGAGCAACTAAATGGGTAGGATATACTAAGACTTCATTTAAGAATAATTATTCTAATAATTATCTTAATATTTTTCCTAAAACATTGGCTTAGTCAGCCAGACATAATTGAATTTCTGTTGTCTTTTTTTTTTTTTTTTTTTTTTTCCATTTTACCTGCAAATGTATGTGCAAATATATAAAAGCAGGGAGACACTGACACCATTTTACCGTTCAATATGATCATTGCTAATTTATAGTCTGTGTGGGAACCTGATTAGTTTTTTTTTCAGCATTTACCTTTTTTATTTCTTTCTGCTTTTCATACACATCCTTCAAAGATCATTTATTTGTTTTTAAATACCTTTGGGATTCTTTCCAATACATTTTTAATGATTCTTACAGGGTTCAGGCTAAGATTGCATCATCAATATTTCCTGCCAGCATCTTTTCAGTAAGTCATGTCTGGTTTGACATAATATAATTCACTGTTTCTGGGTGCACTTAACAATGGCATTTTAGGTTGGAACAGGAAGGAGCATTTGACATGCAGCCAAAATGGAGCTACTGTGACACCGCTGAACTGCCTTTCAATTTAGTCACAAGGCCTTCAGCACTGTTTTACTCCACAAAACCATTTTTGTTTTGCCATGCTACTTGCCAAAATCCCACATAAAAAAACCCACATAAATACAGTCCCTCTTCCACATATAAGAATGTTTGTAACATCCTCCTGGGTTATTTTCTCTGCTGACTGCAGTAGGGTTTTGGCTGGGTTCTGAATGTCTTCCCTGCAAGAGGCCCCAGCTCTTTTACCTAGATTTGTCTGCTCAAAGGCAAGGCTCACCTCTATAGGAATGTTTGACTGCTCTTTGGGCTCTGTACTTCATCAGTCCTGTTTCCTTTCTCTTTGTTTCTTCTCCCTGGAAATGGATAAAAGCCTTTATTCCTTATTCCATCAGTCTGGATCTGGTGGCAGTGCACCTCCTTCTCAGCTCTCAGCCACCTCTTTCCACCCAGCTCATGCGCCAGGTCTCTTCATGAATGTGCAGCTTAGTGCTCTGCAAAAAGGCCTCTGCTGGCATTTACTGGGAAAGAGTTACAAAAGAAAACCAAATTACAATCAAAAACTGAATGTAAATTGAACTCAGAACAAGGGTTTTGTTTTTTTTTAAAGGTAGGAATACTTGACAGGAACATGAAGCCACTGAATTTATTTACATATCCTTTTGCTATAATTTTCCAAGTATTATGTATTAACATTCTGCAGGAGAAATATTTTTCTAAATGATTACAGCATTATATAAAAATTTTTTTCTCATATTATTTTTCCCACATTGGGTGCTATTTACAGAATTAACATGGTTGTTTTATAGTGATTCTTTGGAAATGCAGTTTTTTTACACTTGAGTTTCATGCAAGTATTTTCACCAGGTTATTTTGTGCATTCTCTTTGCAAAAATTTATAATTTCAACAGATTCCGTATGTTTAAAAGTTAGTTATTTATTTACCATTGCATTCAAATTTTGATGAAGAATGAAAATGTAAATTTAGATATTTAAGGTTCTTTGCAAGAAGGAGGTAGCAACAAGTACTTGCAACCATATCTCCAACACTAATCCATGATGTAACATGATTTACACATATTACACAAATATGACCTACTTTTCATGAGGATTTTCACTTAAATAACCTAGTCAGGATGATGGCTTCAGATATAATAGAATGGCTTCTGTTCTAAGGGACCTTAAAGATCATCTCCCCTAGATCAAACTCCCATACCATAAACAGGGACAACTTTCACCAGACCAAGTTGCTTAAAGTCCCATCCAACCTAGCCATGAACAGTTCCAGAGACAGTATATTCACAAATTCTTTACCTGTCCCAGTACCTCACCACTCTCACAGTAAAGAATTTTTTCTAATATCTGATCAAACCCATTCTCTTTCAGTTTAACACCATTCTTTGTCTTATCACTACATGCCCTTGTATAAAGTCTTTCTGCATCTTTTTTATATGTTCTGTTTAGATACAGGAATGCTGCTATTAGGTTGCCCTGAAGTCTTCTCTTTTCCAGGCTGAACACTGGAAAAATCCCACTTCTCCCTGACTTTTATCATAGAAGATGTACTCCATCCTTCTGATCATCTTGGTGCCTTTCCCCTGGACTTTCTCCAGCAAGTCAATGCCATTCATGTGCTGGGAACCCAGAGCTGGATGCAGCTCTGCAGGTGGGGTCTCAGAGAGCAGAGCAGAGGGGCAGAATCCCCTCCCTGGCCCTGCTGCCCACACTGCTTTGGATGCAGCACACAGCACAATTGCCTTTCTGAGTTACAAGCCCACATTGTTGGGTCAAGTCCAGCCTCTCATTCACCAGAACCCCAAAGTCCTTCAGGGCAGAGCTGCTCATCCCCAGCCAGTGTTGATACCAGGGATTTGCTCCAGCCCAGGTGCAGCACCTTGCACTTGGTCTTTCCATATGAGATTCCCATGGACCCACTTCTCAAGCCAGTTCAGGTCCCTCTGGATGGCACCACATCCTTCAGGTGTGTCATCCGTGCCACTTATCTGCAAGTTGTCTGAGGGTGCACTGGATCCCTTTGTCTATGCTGTTAATGCACATATTAACTAACACTGGTTCATAACACTGATGTCCACTGGGACTTTTATTTATCTACTATGGCACTATTATCAACCTAAGGCTGATGGTTTTTTTCAGGTGTACCATCTACAGATTGAAAGATTTCCACCAAAAACATCTTGGGTTCAGTTTGATTTTGTTAAAAAAGAGGACAGAAGTTCATAGAGATTCTTCCTGGATTTCCTCTTGTGGTTGTCCTCTTATAACTTCAGGAAGCAGATGATGTGGCCCAGGAGGCTCAGTCATCCCCTGGATAATGTGCAGCACTGTAGGGTGTAGAGTCCTCATATCAGAGCTTCTTCTCAACTCCCCTAAATTCCCCAATGCCATCATAATCATGCCTCAACTTCCTCCCCATCCAGCCACTGTGAGTTTTCCATAGAAAGAAATCAGATGTGCACACTGGATAGCACCTGTAGCATAGCAGAAAGCTCTGTAACCTATTTGGATTCTTGACCCAGTCACTCTTGTAACTCTAGGTAGATAAAATGTTTTCAAGGTTTTTATGAAAATCTGGTAGGATTGACAGACACCTGCAAAAAATTGAATAGCATATAGTTACGTAGTAGGATGGAACAAATCTTTTTAAGTGCTGCCCATGCATGCTGCACAGGCAGAGTGGCACATTGTCATGGCTTATCACCAGATGACAATAAGCATCACTCAGCCTCTTGAACACTCTGCCCTCTGTGAAATGGGGGAGAGAATCAGGAAGGTAAAAGTGAGAAAATTCATGATTTCAGATAAAATAATTTAAATCAGTAGAGCTAAAGCCATGCATGCAAGCAAAGCAATAAAAGGAATACATTCAAAACTTCCCATCAGGTCTTCAGCCATCCCCATGAAAGCAGGGCAGCATCATTACTTCAGAAGACAAATGTCACCACTCCAAATGTCTCCTTTCATTCTTCCCCTGGTTTTATATGCTGAGCATGATGTTACATGATATGGAATCATCAGTTGGGGTCAGCTCACCCAGCTGTTTCCCCTCCCCACTCCTTATGCATCTACTCACTACAGGGGAAGGGTGAGAGGGTGAAAAGACTTTGACTCTGGGCAAGTGCTGGTCAGTAATAATGAAAACATCCCTGTCATATCAACACTGTTTTCAGCACAAATCCAAACCACTTACTGATCCAAAATACAGACTATGAAGCTATCCAGCTACTGTGAAGAAGGTTAACTCTATCCTAGATAAAAAAACCATTTCAATATTTGCCCTGATCACTACTCAATCAATTGGTTACAGAGCTGCAATAAAAAAGAAGTGACCAAAACTTAGGTCACTTGTTAATTTCTGCCTTTGATGATGTAGAAAAGGAATATAATTATGTCAATTTAGTGTTAGTTACTGGTAGTGTAATAACTGCATTAAACATTTACAGAAAAGCATACCTGCAACAGTACTGCAAGCTGAATTAATGAAAGATCAGCAAATATTGAAAATCAAGTCTTAACTACAAACTGGAAGTGTTGCAAATATCCAAATACCTCATATATTCAGTTACCAGTTATTAATGTCATCAGTCTTTTCTGTCGTGCTGTGGTGCAGTTCTAAAAAGGCTGCTTGGAAACTATAGCATCAAACAGAGCTTTCATGTTTACAGACACCTTTGCAAAAATTGTTTGGACAATCATTTATTTTTACTAATTAATAGAATAGCCTCTCCGTTATCAGGCATCACTCAGAAACACTGCAACATTCTAAAATAAGTTTGCACAATTAGGCACCTTAATTTCTGTGATAAAGAGGCAAATTAAAAGAAAGACTAGAAAAATTACTGATCTCATAGAGTTATTAGTTTAGCAATTCCTTTATTTCCATTATTTGAGCAATTTTCTAAGGAAAACCCTTTTTTCTTGTAATCCTGAATATAATATAAAAACTCCAAAGAAAAACTTAACTTTGAGAATTAGTGTAGATCACATCAAAAGTGCCTTAAGAGAGCTTTTACCACAAGAGTAAGATGATCTTTCCCAGTACAGAGGACTATCTTCCCTACCTTATTCAAATCACATGCACAGGGAGAAATAAATTCATAACTTTGCATAATATTGTGGAAAAAATGTCCTGTAAATGCACCCACAAGTACAACTTTGATTATGATTAAAGTTTATCTTATTATAGTCTAGCTAAGAGGATCATTACATTATATACTGTGCCATGATTATACTGCTTTTTCTTCAAGTAGCTTGAATTTATGTTCAGATAGCTTTTATATTCATAAGCTCACAATACTACTCCACACATCCCCAGAGAGCAACCCAGGAAAGACTATTCAAAGTACTAGCACTTATTCTACTGTAATGAGCATTACTTTCAATACTGCAGTAACTCTAAGTCAAATACACATAAACCCTTTATATAATATGTTCAGTTTCAGATGTGATCTGGATTAACCTTTAAATAGAAAGGAAAGGCCTGCTCCAGATCTGTGTAAGGCTTTTGGCAATTTGAGTCTTATATTGGTCTCAGTCCTATCATCTGAAGGCAACAGACATTTTGGCTGATCTGTGACTGTAAAGAAAGAGGCTATAGCTTTAGCCTCTGCTTTTCACATTTTTTAATCAGAGGGGTTGTGCTTTTTGTGCAAAGGACAAAATTATGTCCATAGTGGGTGTCTTGGCTTCAGATATAATAACATTTTGTTGGTTGTTACAAATGGAAGGAATAGACCTGTACTACCTGTGGACTTGCATATATTCAAGCATTCAGTATTTTTTGACTAGCTGTAACTAATGGAACAGATTTTCAAAGCAAACCTTCCATCCCAGCAATTTAAATAAATTGTTAATGGGAAAGGTTTTTTATGACATCAGGTAGAACCTTGAAAGGTTCAAAGTGACTTGAGGCATGTTTAAACCCTGTGATGGAGAGAACACCTGAGCTGGTACTTCCACTTGACACAGAACTAATTGGCCTAAAAGGTAGTTGTTTAGTCCCAGAAGGAATATAGTTTCATAAGAATAGTTCCACCTCTGCACTAATAAGCCTTGCCTTCCAGATGTTTACTTAACAGAGCTTTTACAGATGTAGATATTATGTCACATATAATATAATGTCATAGAAAGTACAAAGAATTTTTTCTAGTACTAAAATGAATATAGCAACTCTTGCACATTTAGGTGAAGTTTGAAACACTCTAAAAAAAACAATCATGTTATTTTCAGCCTTGATTATTTCCTTTTTCTCCTTCCCACTTTCTATATTTCTAATGAGGCTTAATCTTTATGGTAGAAATTCCAATGCTCAGCACATTACATAAGTAAACAAGACCTTTGATATTTGGCTACTTCAGTCCTTTGAACACAAACAGAAAAAAAATAGCATTCCAGATTGTCACTTCTGATACATTCACACTTCTTAGTTGGGAAGCTTGTCCTATATGTTAACACACATTTATTGTTGATATAAAAAGGTTTGCCAGCATACTATGAGAGTAAAATATACTGTGGCTAGAAATGGACCCAAGAGAGGTATGTATTTCCCTCTTTCTTGGGACCTAATAGGGCTGTTAAATTTGACAGGTCCATTTTTTTTTCCTTTGCAGTATTTATCAAACAGACCAAGTCTCTGAACCTTAAGGCAATCTCACCATGCTCTGCCAAACATAAAAACTTTTAGGAAAATGCTAAACTGTTTATTCCTCCTTCTGTAGATTTACGTGTGACATCCTACAGGTGTCATTTTTATATTCATTTTATTTCCCATAGCATAGGTTAATTAGACATCCTAATGCCATATCTTTGTATTATTCATAGGCTGCTTATATTTTTTCTCTGTTCTATTTGTTAAAGTCAGATTTTTCTTTCTTAACTTTCACTCACTGTCAGTCTAGAGTAGCAAGGCAACCAGAAAAATCAAATCTAGCATTAATACTCCCATAAGTTATCAAGCAGTTTTCAGGGTTTTGATAAATCCAAAATCTGTTTTCTAGGTTCAAATAATAGCAGAGACACCTCTCACTAGATCAAGGTATGCAAATCCCTATTCAGCCTAGCCCTGACCTTTTTCAGTGATGGGGCATCCCACAACTTCTCTGGCTCACCTTCTACAGTGTCTTGCAACTCTTGTAAAAAATGTCCAATTTGTATGTCCAACATAAACAGACCCTCTTTCAGCTTAAAACCATGGCCCCATGTTCTGCCACTACCCACTTGGTAAAAAGTCTCTCTCCAGTTCTCTTCTAGCCCCTCTTCAAGTACTGCAGTGCTAAATGGTGGTGGATGCAAAGCTTAACATGACCCAGCAATTCTGGGCTAATAGCCCAGAAATCCAATCGTATCTTGGGCTACATCCAAGGCAGCACAGCCAGCAGTGCAAGAAAAGTCATTGTGTCTCTCTCATAAGACCTCACCTGGAGTGCTGCATCCACCTCTGGGGTCCCCATCACAGCAAGGACATGGACCTGCTGGAGTGAGAATAGAGAAGGGCCACCAAGATCACTAGAGGGATGGAGCACATCTGCTATGGAGACAGTTGAGCTGTTCAGCCTGGTGGAGAAAAGGCTCCAGGGAGACCTTAGAGTTACCTTCAAGTACCTAAGGGAGCCCTACAAGAAAGCTGGAGAGAGACTTTTAACAAAGGCCTGTAGTGAAAGGACAAGGAGGAAAGGTTTTCAAATAAAAGAGGACAGATTAGACATTAGGAAGAAATTCTTTACTGTGAGGGTGGTGAGGCACAAGAACAGGTTGTCCAGAAAAATTGTGGACACCTTGTCACTGAAAGAGTTCAAAGCCAGGTTGAAAGGGACTTCAAACGACTTGGTCTGGTGAAAGGTGTTCCTGACCATGAGAGTGGGTTGAACTAGATGATCTTCAAGTTTGAACTAGATGATCTTTCCAACCAAGGCCATTATGTGATTCTGTGATTCTACGATTCTACCATTCCATGATATAATGAGGTCTCCCCAGAGCCTTCTCTTCTCCGAGCTAAACAACCTCAATTCTCTCATACTGTGTTCACAGGAGAGGTGCTGCAGCTCTCCAATCATTTCCATGGCCCTCCCCTGGATCTGCTTTAACATATTCATGTCTTCCTTATACTGTAGACCCCTGAGCTGGTCAGAGTACTCCAGGTGGGTTCTTAGAAGACCAGAGTAGAGGGGAAAGTTACTTTCTCCACTTGCTGGCCATGCCACCTTTTATGCAGCCCAGAATCTAGTTGGCTTCCTAGACTGCAACTGGCATTGATGGCTTATGTTCAAATTTTCATCCACCAGTACCTTGAGCCCTTCTCTACCAAGCTTCTTTCAATTTGTTAAAAGCCCAGGGTTTCCTTTGCTCTGGATCCCTCCTTGGAGGCACTGGCTTAAGATGTTATTTTAAGTTTAGTTCTTGCTCCAAAATGAAATTATTGTAAGAATTAAGACGTCTGAGACTCTACTATGGGAAACCTGGGGTTGAGCCAGTAAGCAAACCCTCTCTGACTGTGTGGTGTGGTGTATGTAGGGAGGCAGGTGTAGCACTGGTCAGCAGCTCCCAGCTGTTGCAAAGCAGCTTCAGACCCTGGTCAGGTGGTGTGTTTGTGACTGCCAGAGTGGATTCTGTATGGGTGTACATAGCACACAGGACCCTGCTGGTCTAGACTGTCCTTCCTGAAGAAGGTTCAGAAGTGTGTATAAATACATGATGGTAGAGAACGTGGAGCCACTCTCCTGTAAGTAGTGCCCACACAAAGTAAAAGAAGCAATCGATGGGCACCAACTGAAATACAGGAAATTATATTTATAAACAAACCCGAAATAAGACTTTAATTTTTTTAAATAACTGTGAAACACTATGAGAGGATGACTAAAGAGGGTGTGAAATCTCCATCATTGAAGATATTTAAGGGATGACTGAAAATGATCCTAGCCTGCTCTAGCTTACCATGCTTGAACAAGGGGATTGGGCTATATATTCTCTAGAGATTCCTTGCAACATACACTGATTGTGATTATGTAATTACTCTTACTCACCTTTGCCATAACACATTTGTTCAATGGACACACAGAGTCACATATATGCACACATACACACTCCACATATATTTATTTTGTTTCTAACAGTCTTTACTAGTGTAAATAGGATTATTTCACTGATGGCTTAGTTTAGTTAAATAAACAAACACTATAAGCAAGTTGGTGGCAACATCTGATACGGAAATTTATTTTTTAAAAAAATTACAATATTTACTTTTTTGTTTTTAAAAACCACCAGTTAGTTTTACTCAGTCTTGTGACTAAGTTTTGCAGTAGATTTAATTCCTGTTCTTGGCTTATGTGTTTGCATATATAAATGTTTAGTATGTTTTTTGTTTACTTGGGAAAGTAATGGTCATATAACCAAAGTTTTGAAAGGGAAATTAGGAGGTCTTCCAGCTTGTCTTGACCAAAAGAATAAGAAGAATTCTTATACAAGATGATTGCTTTCGATAGTTCACCTCAGAAATACTGTGTTTTCCTTTGTTTCAGAACACACACATGTAATGAAAATTTTAGTGACTTACATGAAAAATGGATGCCTTTGGGAATGAAGCAAATGCTAAAAAATTCTGTATCTGTTTGCTTACACATCCCCCATGAGAAGTGTGCTGTCTACAAACACAGTTGCAACTGATATCAGAGAGAGTTCTTTTATTTGGTGTGGGGTTTTACTTATAGATGAAAATAATTTGAAGGGTCAAAGTCCGTGTGGATCTTGGGCTGACTATTGGCAATCTGACTATTGCCACAGAAAACAACAAAACAAGTCTCCAGAAATATACCAGCAAAAAACAGGAGGGCCAAGAAAAAACTCCATCCTTAGTTTGATCCTGGGGAAACATAGTTACAAAGCCTTGGGGCCAGGTTTGTTTAATATCTTTATCAACATATGGGCCAAGGACACTTGTACGAGGTTCAAGAAGGTGAAGTGCCAGGTTCCTGCACTTCAGTCACAACAACTCCACATAATGCTACAGGCTTGGGGAAGAGTGACTGGAAATCTGTCCAGACAGAGCGTGCACAGCAGGACTAAGGCATTTATTGCCCTCTGTACTTGGCACAGGGAGGCTGCATCTTGAATACTGCGTTTGGTTTTGGGTCACTCACAGCAAAAAAGCTATCCAGATGCTGGAGCAAGTCCAGAGAAGGGCAACAAAGTTGGCACAGGGCCTGGAGCACAAGTCTTAAGACAATAGCTGATGGAGCTGTTTAGCCTGGAAAAAGGAGGCTCAGAGGAGACCCTCTCACTCTCTACAATGACCAGGAAAGAAGTTTTACTTAGGTGAATGTCTGTCTCTTCTCCAAAGTAACAAAATGAAATGCCCTCAAGTTGCACCAGGGGAGGTTTAGACTGGATATAAGAAAGACTTCTGCATGGAAAGGTTTGTCCAACACTATAATTGGGTGCCAAGGGAAGTGGTTGAGTTACCACCCCTGCAGGTATTTTAAACATATGGATGTGGGACTCGGGACATGGTTTAGTGGTGGCTTGACCATGAGAGTTTAATGGTTGAACTAAGTACTCTTAGAGGTCTTTTTCAGCCTAAACAATTCTATGATTACAATATTATCACCTCAAAATATCTTTTTGTCTCTTCATCAGTGCTTCAATATTTTAAATATGTGCCAGAAAGATATTAAAAAATTAACTGAAGTCTGTTGAATCTGAGTTTCTTACCCAGGGATATACAGGGGAGGAAAATTTCCTGGATACTAATTTACAACATATGACTTCTACAGAATAATAAGAGTAAAATATGAATATATGCACATATTTAACTTACCATCACAAGGTAGATGCAATATTAGGTAAACTTGCAGTAAATTCAATACAAATTAACAGCCTTGGGACAACTGAACATATCTTCCTAGATTCAAAAACCTGTTTTTTTATAGGTCTCGTGTCTGAGGAATTTGGTTTAAGTTATCATTAGACTGTGTTTGGACTACTAGTCATGTGTCAACAGCATTGCAAATATAGCTACAACATCTGATTCATTTTGAAGATGGATTATAACTACCAAATACTATGTTCTCAGTTCTTTTGAAATCTAAAAATTACTGTCATTTATAATAGTGCCTGTTCTTTTAATGACAACATTCACATACCAGACTAAAAATATTACAGTAGAACATCAAATTTGCCACCAGCTTGCTCATGTATATGGTAAGAAAAGAGAAATAGCAGATATCAACAAAATAAAGATACCAGTAATCTTAGTATCTTGAATTTATTAAAAGTTCTTTTTCTTGTTAGATAAATAGAATCCTTCCAATTATTAGCAGAGTTCTAGGATTCCAGGGTGAGGACTTTCTCCCTTAAAACAACATAAGTTAGAATTACTAGTTGAACCAGCATCACTCTTATATGACTATAGAGTCAATATAAATAAAAACATTTTAGAAGATGAAACATAAAAAATTTATATATTTAATGGGACTTATTTATAAATCTATTCATAGAGACAAGGAAAATAAATCTAAAATTTCTGCAAACCTGAACTAGACACTGCATTTAAGTACTTCATGATTTCATACATGGCAATTTAAAAATCTATTAATAGTAGAGTATCAATTTTCAAAGTAAAGCATGGGGATTTAACTATGTGATTTCTAGTAATGTCAAACTGAGTCACAAACCTGCAAATCTGCATTTGGAAACGTAATGTGCGTTAGAAGAAAAATACCATGTGAAATGCAAAATTATCTAGAAGTTAAACACATTTAAAAGTAAAATTTTAACAGAATACTTTCACTGACACATACAATTTCATGAAAGTGGCCTGGAACAGTTTCTTTGAGTTGTGATATAAAAATGAGTTTTGGACGGTTTCGAGTGTTATTTTAAATGATTTACAAATATGAAATGTATTATGCATTCTGTTCTTCATTTCTTGAGTATTGTTTTATATTACTTTTCCAAAGTAAAAAGAAGAAAAGAGCAGTTATACTTTGCACAGTTTTTATTTTTGCAGATAGTATGTCATCTTTATTAAATAAAATTAGCAAACATTTAAATATTTTGGACTATAAATGTAATGCATTAATGAGGAAATAATAGAATTTCATTCTGTGCATCTGTTTATTAGAAAACTGTATAGTCCCTATTGGTATCAATGACTTAAAATTTTAAACTTAGTAAAACATATATCAATCAACTCTCCTTTTAACAAAAAATTACTTTCTTAATCTAAAGTATTCTAAGGGGCCATTATTTATACCTGGATATATAAATGAAAAATGTAAGATGTTTATAAAGTATAAATACCATTTAAATAACCTTCTTCTTTCCTATCTTTTATATTACAAGTTACTTCAGAATAAAGTATAGAAATTTGGATGTCACAATGTAAAACATCACTCATGCTTTTGACTGTAGCTAGGATTTAAAAAATAAGTTTGTCAGACTAGAATTAAGTTTTTTGAAATCATGTGTTGTATTCAAAACCACATGAATCTGATGCTGGGGATGAAAGTGTTATAAAGTGGATAAGTAAAATTTCACAGTAAGTTCTGTGTTTAAGTGATTCATGAACTGCTAGGGCAAAGGAATTTGAAATGCTTTTAAAAGTGGAAGAAGAGCCAAACAAAACAAAACATTCTCATAACTGGATTTGAAAGCTCAGGGTCCTCATCCATAAATCTATATCCAGATGAAATTATACTCTGATGACACACAAGTAAATTCCAAGTAACTTTTTATTTGCATTATGAAAGAAAATATATCAATTTAATGTATATCTCTAATTATCTAATTATTAATTATGTCTAATTAAATGTTTTCTTCTTTCTTCTGCCTTTCTTCTAGGAACCAGATCTTGAGAAAGAAATAGGAAGCATAGATAGGACAGCAGCTAAGTTTCCAGAGTCATATGAATGACATTTCCAGTAGCAGGATTTGGCTTAAATAACATTGAGGCAATCCTGCTCTCTGTTGACAGATCTCTGTGATTGTGACTAGGCATGGTGAAAACTCAGCTGAAGCCGTCCAGTACTAAAGGTGAGTAGAAAGAATCTGCACATTGCAAGTAGCCTTATGTCTTTAGTATACTAATCCATGTTCATGTGTAGACCAATTAGCAGATGCCCAACACAGACTATGTCCAATGGGGTTTTTAGGCCTGTAAATATCAATGCATTTATAGACTGGTCTGCTTTGTTTCCCACCTTCAGACACATTTGTAACTAAAAATGCAACTTATGGTGGGTGTTCCCAATCTTTACACTACATTTTCAGTTCCCAGTGATATTAATAGAAGCCACGTATGCACAGACTGAAGTATGATTAGAGCTTCAGCAAGTAAATGCATGAAAATCTTGGCTATGACCAAAAAAAAAAAAAAAAAAAAAAAAAAAAAAAAAAACAAACAAACAAAAAAACTATTCTTGTGGTTGCTCTGCAAAGTTTTATTTCCATTTTTTTTCAAATAGAACTTGGGAAGCCATTCTTCACATGGATGAGCATGAGCTCATCCCCCTTACATTTAATGAAAAATACACCAGGTGTCCTTTGTAGCAGAAACCCAAGAAACTTTTTCCTGAAATGCTTAACCATGCCACAGGCAATGCACATAATACAGACAAAACAAGTGTAACCACTGTTATGATCTGATTATAAGAGATGCCTCTGCCTGAATTAAGGTGCAAATGAGACCATACGCAGAAGTCAATACCATGGACTTTGTTTAATAGTAGAAGTGATGCAGAGAGAAAGAAACAGGAGGAGAGGCAGGGAAGGAAAAAGAGAAAGACAGTGAGTGAAAAAGAGAGATTAAACAAAGATACCACACCACATGGATGCCTGTGGCATCCCATTGTTCCTTCTTCACCCTGGTCTTCTCAGTGGCGGGTGTCTCAGAGTCCTTCTGGAAGTGTGACTTTTATACAGTCCAAGTCACAGGTATCCACAGGGTGCAGATGCAGCACCTATAACTTGAGATGGCATTTGTATATGACTAGTGCTGGGAAAACAGACATAAAATTATGTATGTGATGTATAATTTCCCAGTCACAGAGATGAGAGATGAATTGTTAGAGGTGTTCAACTTAAGGAACCAGAAAAGAGGCAAGAAAAGAATGATGTAGAGAGAGCAGTGCTGTAGAGACATGCAGTGAAGTCTTCCTCAGTAGGAAAATTTCCACTTAGAAAGCTAAGATCAAAGCTAGCTGGTAGTATTTTTAAAATAATTTATTGCAAATGAATGATTCTGAGTTTTCAGAATAATTAAGTTCTCCATCAAATAAACAAGGAATTTGCCATGTACCACCACGTCAGCAGCCCATCCTTGTGGAAAAGAAGACTAATGGTTTCGGGGCTGCATTAGGAGGATTATTGCCAGCACGGACAGCAGCATCTCTTCTAGGAGGAAGGACTGAAAGCTGTGACTTTTCAGGTTGGAGAAGACAAGGCTGAGGGGGGGGTCTTGTAAACACACATAAATACCTGAAGGGAGGGTGCATGAAGTTTGGAGTCAGGTTCTTTTCAGAGGTGCCAAGTGACAGAGGCAAAGGGCACAGAGTGAGCCACAGAAAGCTCCATCTGAACATCAGGAAACACTTTTTTACTGTGGGGATGACCGAGCACTGGTACAGATTGCTCAGATTGCTCAGGGAGTGTCCATCCTTGGAGATGTTCCAAAGCTGCTGGGACATGGTCCTGGACAACTGATTCCAGGTGATCCTGCCTGAGCAGGAGGTTGGACCAGATGACCTCCAGAGGCCGCCTGTTACAACATAATGTGAAATGACACCAGTTGACAATTGTGTCTAAAACTACATTAGTAAATAGTCTGCAAAGGCCATTTCTAAGAAATGTGGATAGGCACCTTGAAAGTATTTCAGATATTTTTGTCATTGCAAGCACGTTTTCATGTATACAATTCCTTTTGGAATCAGGAATAGTTAGTTTGTTCCCTTATCTCAAAAGCTGATATAATTTTTTTTGTTTATGTGTATATATTTTGTATACTTTGTGATGAAAAAATTACTAGTACCATGAGCATATTGTAAGGAACAAAATTGCTAAACACTGAAAGGAGAAAAAATACCTGAACTGAAAAATAACCAGTCTGATAAGCTCTCAGTCTTTTATTATAGCAAGAAAAGAAATAGGGTATGTTCTGTCTGTGATGGACAAGGTTATAAAATACACAAAAAAACATGAAAGAAATACATAGCATATTATAAATAGATTACAAAATACATCGAAATCATGTAATACAATGAAATAAATAGAATCTCTGGAAAGACACAAGCACCATGTTTTATTCAGATAATGAGAAAAAAGGTGCCAGGACTCCCAATTTTTCACTCACTTTAATGGAAGCATCATGGTCCTTAAAAAGGTATTCAGTATCATACAAATATTTATATACAAATATACAAATAATTAATACTTTGGGTACATTTTAATTTGCTAGAAAAGGGAATTAAAGGGACCCTGGATTCAGATTCCTTAAGAGGTTCAAGTAACTCCATCCCACATTGTTGCAATTTAATAACCTGAGGTAAAAGAAGGATGTACATACCCTGACATCTTCCGGTTTATCCCAGAATTCCTACTATCCCCTGACCTTCCCTAAGTGACCTTGAAGCACCTTACGGGCTTCAGTATTCTGATCCCTAAGTCCCCGTGTCCCTACCCCATTGGCTGGCAGCCAAAACCACTCCCCATCCCCCGTTCCCTGAAGACCAGATTCCCAGAGAGATTCTGTCTCTTTCCAGCCACATCACCGCCAAGGAATAAACAACCTGAAAGAGCCTCTTGTATCCCTTTTTCATCCATGCAAAAGATACTTTGTCTGATCTTATATTAATTAGGAAAGGACACAGTAGCCTTTGCACCACATAATCTAGGTTTTGGGGTTTTTTTAAACACTTCCAATTAAGAATTTTTCTCTTTATGAAGAGTAAAATTTTGGTATTCTTTGTTAGGGAAGTTCAGTTGGGAATTTGACCATTTCAATTGAGCTGGGGTTTTTTACTGCTCATTGTCAGATGTTTCATATAAAACTTGCTAGCTTTAAATGGATATTTTATACTGCTTTTCTTTTGCACTTCTTTGTGAAAAGAAACAAACAAACAAAACCAAAACCAAAACCAAAACCCTCCCTGTTTCTAGTAATGCATTCCATTCATATTTCTTTAAGGATAACACTGCCTAGGTAATTTTGAAATTAGAATCCTGAATAAAGTTTTGAATTTTACTCAAAGTCAAACATTTCTTTCTTGAAGTTCATCTGACTTTCATCTCCAGAAAACTTGGGATTCTTTTATGTTAATAAAAAATTGAAAAAATGTATTAACTTTGATCTGAAATCTTGAAGGAGCAGAGGGGGTTGAGTACAGTTCCCTAAACTTTATTTCTTATATCCTATTCTATTTTCTCATATTCAACATATGCATAAAATATATGAAAGTATTTTTTTCCTTCTTGTTTTGAAGAAAATAGGCTAAGGTGCATTGAACCATTTATTAAATCTAAATCATTTATAAGAGAAAATTGTTGCAGTCTATCCAAATGTAGAATGTACTCTGAAGAGTACAGACCACTTATAAGACTTTTTCCTGTTTACATTCAGGAGAAGAAGCTGTTATTGTGTAGAGTGTTTCATCTGCTCAGTGTAGCATTAAATAAATATCTCTCTGCAGGTTATCTCTATGCCAGCAGGGAGCTTAGATGCATGTGTGCAAAATTGTTCTTAGCATATAAAGAAACAAGAAAAATATATGTTTGAATGTAAACAGGTAATGCAAAAAAGTATTGGGGAAACTTATTTCTGCTGTATGTAGTACACTTCTGCATGCCATGTACTTTACACTCCAAACTATGTGTTAGACTGAGATTTATATTCATAAAAAATCTGGTTAAAGACACAGAGAAAGCATTCATGCTGGGTGTCTTAGCATGTCAAGTTTCCATCAGAACCAGTCAACACATGCATCTGGTGTGTCTGAAGAATCTGTTTTCATTCAGAATTATATTTATTTGTCAGTCGCAACTTCTTTTAATTTAAGAACATTTCTTTCTAGGATTCTCATAAGAATAATTGATTTTTTTTAGTACCATATAATTAAATAAAATGAGAAACATTGTATGGAACATTGTCTTGTAACCGCTTCCTTTGTGAATTAGGAATTTATGGCTCTTGTGTTTCCTTACTGAACTCTTCTAGTGTCCAGGTTTGGGGTGAGGAAGCAAGACAACATTTAAATAATTGAAGACATGCAGAAGGTTAGAGGTTAAGCAGAGAACAGAGATCCATATGCATAACTTGAAATGTTTATAAGAAAAATTCTTAAAAAGTAGGTTGGGAAAAATTTCTCATTAACAGTGTAATCCAGAGTTTTGCCTCTAAACCTCCTCCTTCAACCTATTTCCAGTAGAAGTAGAGTTTTGATGCACCCAAAATAACAAAAGGCTAGATCCAAGTCAAGAACATACATTAAATGTCTGTGTTGACACTTGTGGCTTGAGTAGCTCACTGTTTATGGTTTAGTTCCTTAAAGATCCTGAGTTTTCCCAGTCAAGTTTCTTTAAAGCCTTCAGCCCTGTACATTTAAATGACAGTATCTCAGGATAATGTTTCCGTATCTGTTTCCTACCTACAACTGTCCTTGAGTCTGGTGACAGTGAAAAAAAAATTTCCAAATCTGAAATCAGAGGAGGAAACTGATCCCTTGTGCATCTACTGAGAACACTTAGCCTAGAAATCATAATAGGCACTACTTCAAATTAAAGTGTGATGAAGAAAGAAACACTGCCACTTATAAATTAATAGCTTTGTTAGATATAGTGATAATTTATAGTTCTACGTTTCAAAAGGAATTTCAGGCTTGGGTATACCATAAGGATATTTCAGAACCAGTTGTGTCTCCTTTTCCAGCTTTTAAGAATGTAAGAGAATTGAGGTTCTTAATATGATGGATAAATTCCATATTTGGATTCATGCACATTTTCACCATACATTACTCTATTAATTCTTTCCATAAAAGAAAACTTAATATACTGCAATTTGTAATATTTACTTCTACAATGTAAAGATAAGGTCTAGAATCTGTTTCAGAGGATAAATATTTGGTAAATAACTCCACATGCCTAGAGATGCAAATAAATCATTTTAATTAAAAAGAGGAAGAAGGAACAGATCTAAAGTTGGAAGAAAATACCAAATAAAAAAGAAAATAGCTATATGAAATATATTTCAAATAATATCTACAATGATGAGAAAAAATGCTAGATTCTGAAGCAAGAGAGTGCTTATAAAAAGACAATATAAAAGAGTGGCTGAGCAGTTCTGTGGATTTCTTTATTCTTTCAAGAAAATTTCATTAAAAGAATGGACTTAATAATGACAGAGACAAAGCTGTTACTGTGATCCCATAATTATTATTTTATAAAACACATTTTTATCAACCTGCAGAAAAAGCTATTCATTACAAATAACTAGTGAGGTAGTTCTATAACACTATATTTTTTACTTTTTGCATCAAATTTACAGCAAATATTTTGAGTTTGGCTCAACAGGATTAGGGTTGTTCAGAACCCACAATTTCAAGCTGGAGAGGAGCAGTTGGCATTGGTATATCCTCATCCTTGCAAGTGCTTGGTAGCTTGTATTTAGCTACAATAGGCCTTTAAAACTATTCAGTCCTGAACTGAGAATTTCAGGAACTCAAGACTCCCTATTAGCTGCTGAAAAATTGTTGCACAACTCGAAAAATCAGTTATCCTTAAAATTTCTATCATCTATATTTTCTGCTGACATACATAAATTAAATTGATTAGTAACATTTAGTTTTGGACTGAAAGACTTTTTTTTTCTTGCCTCTTTGGAATAATTAATGTAAAATTTTGGGGTTTTTTTCCTTTTTTTTAATTCATGTAAAACTTTTCAATATCCCTTTTAAAATAAGCTTACAAAAATTACTTCCATAGCCTCATATCTTTTTCAGCAGTATTTCCTAATTCTTTCTACTTACACAGCAAAAGTTCAAAATAAGCCTTTTTGTCACAAGTTTATTATGGGAGGTCAGGTTCCTTTTTTTGTGCTCTGGATAGATCTCAGATTTTATTTTTTTTTTTCCCCAGAAGCTGTTGTTCATTCCTTAAAAATATAACTTATGCATTTAGCTGCACAAAAGCGATTTCTTTGAATGGGTCAGAGTTATTAAGTACTTTCAAAAGCTCTGTGTAATTGCTAGTTCTTGCTCATCAATTTACCATGTTGCTAATATTTGTGTAATGAGAAAATTTTATCAAGAGTGTTTTTTTTTTTTTTAATTTTTCCAGAGAACTGAAGGGAATTGGGACTGTCATTGGTTGGTACCAGTCTTAGGGAATCCTACCAGAAATAACAGTGGTGCTGGGATTCTATTTCTTCCATACGTTCTTCATATCCCAATTGTCTTCAAACTTTTTTTTTTTTTTTTAAGATATCATGAGTATATCTCTTTTTCTATTGGTTGGGAAGCTGTTCTCGTGACAGTTTGCTAGCATATTTTCTGCATTATACTATATCAATATGATAAATGATATCAATATGGTAAATGATTACAAAATTAAAAAGTTTAGTTTCTTCCCAAGGATTTCCTCAAGAAATTACTTCCTGAATGATGATTTGAATTCAGTATCAACATATCAATTACAATATATGTATTTAACCAGTACCAATATCCATTATATCAAACTGGAATAATTTTATTTTTATTAAAATTAAAACTAATTAATTTATTTAGGATAAAGATTTAAACATGACAGAAAGTAAAGAAAAATCTATCATATTTCATATATAATATATATATTATATATATAATATATTATATATATATATTATATTACATATATATAACCATATTTCTAGAGGAAGGAACTGGGGGGAGGTAGAGATCAGTAGAATGGGAAAATTAAACTAAATGTAGACAACTGTGACTCGATATTTTTGACTTCTAGTGAGTTTCTGTGAAACAGGAAGTTCCTTGTGTCAGCTAAAGAGAGTTCTTATTTTTTTCTGTTTATTTGTTTCATCCTCCAACTGATGTAAACAATTTGAACAGTAGAAATGTTTTCAGAAAGATACTTCTGTTTTAATAAGGATGATAGACAACAACAGAATCTTTACAAAATATAAGCACTTGGAAGAATGAAAATTTGAATATAGTACCATGAAAAATGAAAGTATAGTACAATGAAAGAGAAAAAAAATAAGAAAAAAAAAATCAAGACAGCTATCCTGATTTTGAAGAGGAAAAATTCTTGCACTGACCTAAAGCTGACAGTTTCCATATAGTTTACTATAGCCTAAAGTGTGTTGAAGGTGAAGTGATTGTGCCAGTACATGAATGGGGTTTTTTCATAGCTGAAAGAAAAGGGAATTTTTTTCTTAGAAAATATGCCTTGTTCTAACTATAAATTTTTGCATTATTAACATTTACCATAGCATATTCTTCTTGTTTTTTCAGATACTGTCTATTTGAACAATATGGGTTAAAATTATTTGAAGTAGTATTAAATATCCTAAGACAAAAGAAAAAAAATTGTATAGATTTGATTTTTTTCTTTGAATAACTGTATAAATATAAACATTGTGCCATTTCTCCTGTACTAATTTTGTTTCCACTCTCTGTTGGCAGTAAAACTAAGAGAGAGAGATACATAAAATACAAATCAAATACCTTGAATTTTAGACATAGAAGTCTTGAAGTTCACAGAGATATCATCAAGAAGAACACTGAAAGTAGAGAAGAAGTTGAGGAAGGGGTTGCTTCCAAAGCTGATGATGTGAAATAAGACAGTTAAGAAAATGCTAAGACTGTTTTTCATAAGAATGGAAAAAAAATAATATCTAGAAGAGTGAATGGATATCAGTTGACATAGATTAGGAGAGACTACTCTTTTATATTGTTGGTTTCTTAAATAATGAGAAATCAAAAAGGTTGTAAAAAGTAGGAAACAGATTTTCTAATTTTGCTGTTACAATTAAAACAATTTTTTTTACCTGTTATATTAATAATAAATTTGCTATGAAAAGATGTTGAAATAAATTAAAAAAAAATGTCTGCAAGTGGAAAAAAGGAAAGACAAACTCAAAAAGTGGAGGAAAAGGTATTAGATTCACAAATTAGTCTCTGACAGTGGTTGCCTCATCCTGCAGCGTAGTCACTGAAGTACATATCAAACGCAGTGATATCCTAGCAAACATTCTGTAATGTCAAGTATCACCCCCAACACATTTGTATGGACAAATATCGATTGTATTCTATGCCTTTTATTAGACTCTATTCTGATCTAAAATTACATAGACAAACTTCACAAGTAAGAAGAGTTATTTTCTCTGATGGTTACTGATTGTTGGTAGTGTTAGTCTCCATAAAAATAATTAAGCAAATTAATGCTGGAACACAAATGTCACATAATCTCTCTTCAGCCACAGGTAACAGATTAATTTGTTTTCTCTGCTTTAGTTAACAACTGAATACTGAATCCTGTGACAAAGCAGAGTGATGCAGAGTCCCCAGGCAGTGCAAGGGAGAGCTGCTTTATTGCAAAAACCTTTATTGTAAAAACCTTTATTGCAAAAACCAGGTCTTTTAAAACAGTTACCTGGTTATCAGTTTACACTGTTTTAAGCTCAAGCCAGCCAACCATCACACACCACGATGTGGACATGTGGCAGTCACACAGCACGTCTCTCACGTTTCCCTACCCCTATTCCAGCTGAGTCACTCTCCCTTAGTTCCCTTCTACTTAGCCTAAGTTGCAGGCCTGAGCCATGATTTTACAAGAGTAACAAGGTCCTCATTTTATAAGGCTTTGCCTATATGCAACAGTATGCTTTTAAAAATTAGTTCCAAGAGGAAAAAAAAAAGTGAATTTCAGCCAGAATACATTAGAAGTTGTTAGCCAACGTGTTATCTAAGAAAATGCAAAATATGAATTAGAAGAGACTTCTTAGTAACCGGGGAAAAAACACAACAATATTTCCAAATAAAGGTATTCCAGAATCTAAAGTATATCCACAGTCTTTTTAAATCTATGAATGTACTTTGGTTAGTTTCTAAGAATAACAGACTTTTTTTTTTTTTTTTTTTAATTTTTAAATAAGGAAAATATTTATCTTTTAAAATGAAAGTAATAAATATAAACAACTGCATATAGTTCAAGCAGAAGTATTTAAAAACATATTTTGTTCATTTGTCAAACCCATGAATCACTCAGTATGGTCTTAACAGGAAGCAACAAGAGACAAACAGCTCAACAGAGATGTATTTTATTGAACATCACTAAAGTCAAACTGAGAAACTGTCACTGTGTTCAATTAGAAAATTCCAGAAACTCAGAAGTCTCAATGAAGTTTAGATTGTGATCAAATTCTGTCATCTGTATGTAGTTGATATATCTGTGGATCATCAAGCCAGATTCAGGACTTGACTTGGAACAAATTCTTTGTTCTTGCTCAAATGTCATGATGTGCCTGATTAGCTCAGCTGTCTTCTTTGAAGCTTTCCTAACCATGGACAACCAACTGCCTTACTTCTTCAGAGTGAGTTCTGTCACTGCAGGTCTGCTGTGGTAACAAGCACAATGAGAAAAGGACATGAGGAGTAATGTTTTTCTAAGTTTTCAAAGCCAATGAAAGTTCAAGTTCTTCACGTTACTTGACTTTTCCCCACTATTCATTCCAACTGAGATGGCTTTTCATTTCTCCTTCTGTTGCAGGACCTGGGTTTGACCCAGGGAAAGCAGAACTACATCTGAAGCTCTGTTTCTTTGATGTATACCCTTTATTCAAATCAAAGTTTATGTTTGACACCCTCCAGTGTAAAGCTGAAGACCTCTTTATTTGTATGTTTTTCATGCTGGGATTTTGTTTTCCCTATCTTGCTTGGTTCCACCTCCGGACCGCCAGCCCCTACTTATAATCCACATATTTTGTAGTGTTTTTTTATTTGAAAATAATGAACTAAACCTGTATTTTTCAGCTGATTTTTACTTCTATAATAGAAAAAATCCAATCAAACAAGAAACAACCTATCTTTGTGTGTTTACAATTATTTGCATCATTGAAGAGACCCTAAGTTCCCTAAGCAAACTAGAAAATTGAACTCACTTTTCAGATGTTGATGTAAGAACTGTTAAACAGCAGAATATGATATATCTGTATTTTAATATTTCTGCCCCCTTTCTTTTATTCCTATTCTGATTCCTGTACCTATTCGCAATCACATTTCTGCAACAGTTGATAATGTCTGAATCTCATAGACACTAAACACTTACGAAATGAAACACAATTAATTGAGACCTTAAAGAAGAAACAAATATGAACTGATCCTGAAACCAATAAGAGGAGACTGAAAGAAAGAAAATGTCTGCTTCAGCTCTATAAATTTCTGAGAATTATATTTTTGGATATGAAGAAAAGAAAACATGAACTTTATTTCCAATAAATTAAAGAATTTATAGAAAAGGAACTACATTAATAGGAACTACTGAGTACTTGTCTTTCTAATTAAAACTTTCAACCCCAGAAGTTTTCAAAAAATTATAGAATTTTTGGGGTTGGAAAGGACCTTTTAAAAAGCATCTAGTCCAACTCTGTCATGGGCAAGAACATCTTCCACTGGACCAGATTTCTTGAAGCTCCATCCAACCTGGCCTAGAACTTCCAGGGATGTGGCAACCACAACTTCTCTGGGCAGCCACTCCTACTTATTTCCACCCTTATTGCAAAAAATGTCTTTTTTTAATGTCTAATCTATTCTCTTTCTGTTTAAATCCACTGCCCATTGTCCCTAAAATACATGCTTGGTAAAAAGTTTCCAGCTTTCTTATAAGTTCCGTTATACACTTATACACTGAAGTTTCCATGAAGCCTTCTTTTTTCCAGTCAGAACAACCTCTGACTCCTTCAGTCTTTCTGCATAAGAAAGTCCTCATGATTTTCAAGGCCCTTCTTTTTATCCATGATCCATGTTGGTCTTGTACTGATGACCCCAGAGCTGGACAAAGTACTACAGATAGGTTCTCATCAAACCAGAATAGAGGACAACAAAACAAGCACCTCACTTAGCCTGCTAGCCACCCTTCTTTTTATGCAGTCCAGAATATGTTTGGCTTTCTGGGTTACAAGTGCACTTTGACAGCTCCCGCCCATTTTTTCTTCCACCAGTATCCCCAGGTTTTGCTCTACAGGGCTGCTTCCAATCATTCATCCCTCTGACTGTACTGATATTGGGTCTGCCCTGACCCAGGTGTAGAACCTTACACTTGATCTTGTCAAACTTCATGAGGTTTCCATGTACCCAGTTCCCAAGTCTAAGATCCCTCTGGATGGTATTCCTTCTCTCTAGTAAATTGACTGCACCACACAACTTGGTGTCATGCACAAATCATTAGAGGGTGGACTCAGTCTCATTGTCTATGTCACTGGTGAAGATGTTAAGCAGTACTGGTCCCAGTCTATATTCCTGAGAGACACAACTCATCACTGGTTTCTATTTTATCCTAGAGTCATTAACTGCAACTCTTTGGACACGACCATCCAGCAAATACCTTATTCATTCTAACAGTCCATACCTCAAACCCATACCTCTCCTATTTAGAGATAAGAATGTAATGTGGGACCATATCAAAGGCTTTACAGATCTCCAGGGAGATGAATTGATAGCTCTTCCTTTGTCCACTGATACAGTCATTCTTTCAGAGAAGGCCACTAACTTAAGCATGATTTGCCTTGATAAAGCCATATTGTCTGTCTCTCATCATGTCCCTGTCTTCCACATGTTTCAACATAAATTCCTGGAAGATCTTGTCAGATATTGAGGTAAACCTGAATGGTAGTTACCAGGGCCCCCCTTTACAAAAATGAATGTAATGTTTCCTTTTCTCTGGTAACTTGAGAGATCATCTGGCTTCCATGACTCTTCAAATATGATGGAAAGCACTTTGGCAACTATATCTATCAATTCCCTCAAGGTCCTGAGATGCATCTTGTCAGGTCTCATGTAATAGAGGCCTGCAAGTTTTAGTAATTTAGGTTTTTTTCCTTTTCTAACCATTTTTTCCATATTTTTTCTCCTTTTGCCTCCATCTTTTCTTTAGCACCCTGACAAAAATGGGATCACAGGTTTGCATTATTTGTAGTTCTTGTAAAAACATCTGTCTTCCATTATCTGATGCTATTTCAAGTTGTTTCTCTTACTGTATGTTCCCCTGTGAAGACTGCTTTGATTGCTTCTTTTCCATGCTAGATAGTTGATATATTTTAGTGACTCAGAGAGACATCTCTGTGACCATGTCTGCTTTGATGGTTATTGCCTTCCTCTGAATTGGTGTAGTGATGCTTTTCTATTTTGCTGTCTTTCCTTTTCATCTCCCTGAATTGTCTTTATGGACTGAACTCACTCTTTCTGACCAGAAGGTGAATGTCAAGGGCAGGATTTGTCTTATCCAACCCAGAAGTTGGAATGCAGATATCCATGCCAAAGCAAGTCACCTGCACTCCTGACAGTTACATGCCGAAAAGCATGAGACTTACAGGGTAAGGTTACTCATGTCCTAAAGTAAATATCTAAAGTGACCCTAAAGAATTATACTCTTCATTAGTCCTTTTATTTTCATTTAATACAGAGGGAGGTGGTCATTAAAGGCTCAGATGCAGACAGCTGCTTTTGAGAAATCTGAAGTGAGATGAACATGGAAACCTCTCCAAGATGTTGGCTGATTTTATCCCCATAAATTAAAAAAAAAAGTGAAGAAAAAGTATAAGGTATTAAAACTGATATAAATATTTATCATTATTACTAACCAAGTAACTGGCCTTTTTTAGACAATTCTAAAAAAAATTCTTCTCCTGTTTTTGTTCTTCTTCGGTAAATATCCCAAACTGTCTTGCTTTCTCTTATATTTTAATACAATAGTTTACAGGAAAAAGCCTGTCTAAAATTCCCAGTAGGAAAGACCCTTCTCATTCTAGCATCTTCAACATCTGTGGGAAGCAAAAATAAAACACAAAAGTTAGACCCTGTTAAACCTGGCTCTGCAGGGAGGATTTTACTAGTGTATGAATAAGTAAAACCATTTGTCCTTATGGACTCATGCTGACTGTGCACAGACGAGGTTGGGGTTGCTTCCCACCCCCATGCAAGATGTTGTTAGCATAAGGTTATTTGTTTACCAGATTTTTTATATTTCTTTTAAAAACAATAAACACACACAGTCTTAAAAAAAACAGTGGAAGTGAATAAGAAAGCATTATATATAAAGGATATATATTTATAATGTTCTCATTAATAAACTATCAGTTGTTCTTACCATATATTATCTCTGGAAATATCTTAATTCTCATGGAAAATTTTGTTCATATCTATAACACATTTTGCATCCTACACATGACTTGCACCATTATTTATTACTAAATTTGTCTGAAACTTTCTTTTAAAAACATTTCTATTAGTTACATGTAACTTCATATGAAGGTAACTATGAATGCCCAGTTTACATTGTTTTTTTTTTTTTTAATCGAGAAATATTGAGAGTCCATTTTTAATTAAACAAATGGTTTTACTCTCGTTTCCATTTTAGCTCTCTTAAACCCATTCTGGTCAGTGTCTTCTCGCTTTCTTAATGATGTGGTTTCAGAGGAAAGCCTTGCCTAAATATCTTATGTGAGATTTTCAGGCTGCCTTTGGTCTAACATTTTTACTTTGTGTAGGAAAACAAAAGAACACTAAAATGAAACCAAGTCATCTGAGAAAATTTTATTTAACCATTTAAAAATATTACTTAAAATGTTTTTCCTGTGTTTCACTTTTTTTGGAATATAAGGCATAGGTTTGTTGAAAGCCACCCAGTTCGAATAGGACCTTGGAAAAGCTACTGATTGTACATACATGGAACATTGAATCTCATTTTTAGCAGCTAAATATTCCTGGAGTCTATCTCTGATGAGTGTGTACCTATTTCTTGCATCTTTTAGCACTGATCTAATAATCTCTAAAAGTCAAAAAATCTCTACTAACATTCAGAATTTGTAAATGGTTATTACACGAAATTTCTGGAAGAGTAAGGTTTCTAAGAGCTGGCCAAGATATAGAATAGGGTCAAGTAATAACAAAATATTCATTAACAAGAGGCACAAAATTCCCCAAACTATCCTAAATCTATTTTCCCCCTCATTTTCTGTCCTTGAAAGGAAAGCACAAAATAAAGTAGGAAACACAATAAAACAAAAGTAAAGCAATTTCCTTGACAGTAAGCCATCATAGTTTTTCCTGTGCCATCTATCATGTTTGATCCTCTACGAGTTCTCTTTTCAGGGAATTCAGGTGTTCCTCCTTCTATTTTAGTCTCTTTAGGCTCTTTTACTATTCTCATCAATGCGGCAAGTTTTTAATTTACAAATTGAACAGAATTTATCTGTATCTGCATTTCCAAAATTGTTGTGTTCATCAGTTTCAGTATGCATTCTATATAGTTGTATCTATCAGGTTTTTTTTTTTGTCTTTATTTCCTGTTGTAGAGATATAATTTCTTCATGGTCACCACATTTCTCCATACTGGCTACAGGCTTTTGTGAGTGTAAGCAAAGTGGTTCATTTTTCCTAAAGTGCTTCCAGGAAGCTGAAGCATTTAAAATCTGATTCTTTCTCTAGGAAACTTTCTTACTCTTTCTCATATGTAGAGAGAAAACATAATGATTTACATAATTTAGAAAGAAAATGCTTGCTATGTAAAGGACAGCTCTTTCATATGTTAATCAAGATCAGTCCATTTTTATAATATATTTTTTGTTCCATGAAATCACAACACTGTCTTTGAGGAATTCTTTGCAAGTGGAGATACAGGAATAACAAGAGCACCTTCCACAGCTGCTGCTTGTCAATAGCATTGCTGTACCAGCAACATGCTTGAACAATCTGAGATGACAGGACATCTCTCCAGGTGGGAGTCACTCCCCACTCTTTCCATGATTAAAGAGAGTGACCCCAGTGTCAGCTGCCTAGGCTTCAGGAAATATACCACCTTTTTGTAATGACAGTTTTAGGATTTCAGGTTTTGGTACATGAAAGTAGATTGTTTGTTTTGGTTTAGATTGGGGTTTTTTTGTGAGGGGTGAAGGGGGAGTGGTGATAGAAGAAGGGGGGGGTTGGTTTATGTAATCACTGTGCTCACTGGGATAATACCTACCTTGTTCTTAACTGAGAAGAGCACATAAATGTGCTAGCTCAGTTATGAACTGCACTGGCAAAGGACTTTTCAAGTGCTTTTCACAAGTAATACCTTTGTGCACATCCCAGATGACACACGTGTCTGCTCAGTAGCATTCTTTCAAACGCAGTTTTATAACTCCAAAATTGTAACAGTTACGGCAAGTAAAGAATAATCTTAAGAAACAAACAAAAGACACACAATTGAGTGAAATCATGCAAACTTCATTCTTCTGGCTTACTGATGACAAGGAAGTTCCATGAGAGGTTACACAATCCACAGACTGATACACATTTTACCACAAACATATTGTCTGTATTCATTGAAAACTTTCTTCTCAGACCTTGATGGGTGGTGAATTAGACACAATAAGTTTCATCTCCATACATTGCATCATTTGCATTATTTTTTCCCAGAGAATCTTGCATTATACTAAGTACAACTTGGATTTTTTAGATGCACTTGAAATCAGTGGGGGAGAGAGCTCCATTATGTTTATAGTAGAAAATAATGCAACTTGCTAGTAGTAACTAAGCAAAGCAGCTTTTCTGAGGACCAAGTGCCCATCCTACACATTATTCTGGAGAGATTACTTCAGGATTATCTAGTTTGGTTGTGTAGATTTAATGTTCATTAACTCTTAAGGACCATGGAGAGATATGTCAGGCATATGACTTAGATGTCTGAAATAGACACCTTATGAGTGCATGAAATCCCTCTGAAAACCTTCAAAGCATCCCTTGTTAGTTCTAGGATCAAATGCAAGAGTATTTAATTATGCAAAATGAAGAAGCTTTATTTAGAAGAACTTTCTCACTAGGCTTTTGAAGATACTTGGAATTTATATGCAAAAATTGTATCCGCTAGATTTAATGTCAAAAGTGGTGGGAGAAGATTTTGCAGATGAAGTCAGAAATGTAGCCTAAAAGCCTCAGTCTATCTTTTGATTTATAAATTTTATTTCCTAGTTATCCTAGTTATTTACTACTTGGAATAAACACTGAAAATTGTCACAAAAACAATGCAAATGTTGAGTATTTATGAACAGTAAACTGATGCAAAAATATAAGTCAAATACTTGGAAAAGCCATGTAGAATTTGACAAGTGAATAGAAAGCAACTCAAAAGATCAGCAAAATATTTCCTTACTGAAGAAAAGAGATTTTCTTCAGAGAGAAGAAAGAGAAATAGATGTGAATACTTGATTTTATCCCTCCGTAATTGACAAACAAATTATCTCTATACTCATATAGAAAGAGGAAAAAACCTCAACATTGATTAGATTTCAAAGCTTGTGAACACCTACCTCCTAAGATCCCAGAATTTTTTCTTCTCTTTGAGAATAAATATTTTGAAGATTACAAAGAATAAAGAACACTGGACTTGATAAATGTTTCCAAATTAATATCCTCTACTAGACCGTTATTCTGTCACTGAGCATTTTCCCATAACTGTAGTGTTATGAAATAGAAAGTGTATTTACAGCAAAATATACAAGGACCAAAATGAGACACAACTATTCTTTTGAAGATTATCTTTGCAAACTAATTACAAATGTAATACCTCCAAGATCAAACAAAAAAAGTAAGCACAGTTTCTCAACTCTACCCTTTCATTTCAATATCACTGGACTAGATTCAGGCTTTACTAATTGGTACATGCCTGTTTTAGAAGCTGGACTAGCAGCCTCACTCCTGCAGCAGCAGGAGGAAGGGTTGCTATGTAACTAATTACAGCCATCAGCAGTGGTTCTGTTTTAAACGGTGTATGAATTAGGCAGTCTCCTAGAAGCACACACAAGTGAATTTGCCATTAACAATGAACAGCTCTGTGAAAAGAGCGCAGTATAAATTTGCTTAGTCCATCCTGGGATTAGGTAGACAGCTCTACACTTATTCGGCCTCTGAAGTAAATTTCAGTGGAAAACTTAAGAGGCTTTTCTCCAGCAAAATGAATTTTGCCACTTACACTATTGCAAGCTGTGAGTAAGTTCATTGTGCTCACTGGAATTACTCTAGATTTACAACAGTGTTATCTGAGATTTACACCTCTATAAATTAATCTCAAATGTGGCCACATGGTCTAGGTGGTTGTTAGCTTAATAGGAAAAATATAGTTGCATAAATAGCTGATATCTTTCATACTAATTTGGGACCTCCTCACAGCTGCTTACTTGCCCAATTTTATTAATTTACTAGACCAGAAACATGTCCAATTAATAAGAAAGGTAATTCACTCACTGTTCACGATTAGTAAAACTTTTCTTTGCCATCCCTACAAAATATTTATCTCCCTGAAATGTTTGATAATGTTCTTAAAATCTTAAGGATGCTGGAGGTTTGTTATATCATCACCTCTTGCTTCTAAGGCTGTTGAAGTAGCCAGCTTTTTTCATAGTGATGACCAAACAAATCTGAGCTATGGTTTAGAACTGATCTAGTAGGAAAATCACAGGGTTTACATCTTCAAGAAACATGACTAGTGGAAAAAGACTTCAATATTAATTAAAACTGTCACGTAGGTCTCAGTCATTCTATGTTTCATTTAGAATCCTATTTCTGTTTTTGTTCTAGAATTTTTGCTGTTATAGGAATAATTAGGACAAACATCATTTTCTTTTACATAAAATTGATTGCTTCTAAAACTTCAAGGAAATTAAATATGCCCTCTATCTCTCTTCTTGCACTGTCCAGTGGGGTTTTTGCTACCCCCTTCACAGGAGAATTTTATATAATAGAAGTTGCAAAAGAAAAATCATGCAAATTATGATTGTACTAAATTAAGCTGTTCTCAGCTCTATTAGTGAGCTAAGGCCAGGTTGAGTTGGTTCCCAGAGGCCTCATTGTTCACTCTTCTAGGCAATAAGATAGTTGCTCCAGAGTCATTACTGCATATGAGACAAGTCACTGCAGCTCCCCTCAATGAGGAGCCTGACCCACGGACTTCATAGCAACAAATCATCCAGTTTCTACACAGATAATTTAACTCTTGCTCTTCTCAGTCCAACACAGTAAAACAACAGTTATCTTACTGTAAACAAGTGCTTTCCTAATCTTTCTGTGGTGTAAATGTCATTTCTAAGAAATGACATTATGCCACCATATGGCAGTATTAGTGTGTCAGACTATACATTCTGGTTTATGATACTTTAAATTATATATTCCAAAATAAAGAAGCAATGTGCACCAAACTCCAAACCTCCCTTGGAAAAAAAAAATAAAGAAGGATGAATAAATTTTAAAAAATAGAAAAAAGAAAGAAAAAAGTCAGTTTAACTGAAAATGTTTACCAGGAAATGCAGATTACTCGTCATCATCTTGAACGCTGTATAACTACTCGCACTTGTACAAAGTTGAGGTTTAATGTTAAACTTAGATTTTTAAGGTATATAGTATTTTGTGTTTTCATAGAATAATTATATTGTGAAGCAGAAATTATTATTTATTTCTTAAAGGGAATGAATTATTGAAATACAATGAAGTAAAGAAAATTTTTGCTTTGGTGCTTTAAATGATGCTATTTCATTTTCTGATCCCTAGAGACAGGAAAGTATGATAAGATATGAGTGAATTTCTATTTTTTCATTCTGTTAGTGGAGCAGTGAAACAAAAATACTTTTATTTGTCTCAAATATACATGTACAAACCCACAAATATACTCTATTTAAATAAGTTAAATTATTAATCATTCCTTTTTTACCCTGAGGTAAGACATCTAGAAGGTAGAATGGAGAAACATTTTTTTTTCCCCTTTTACACTTGCTGAAGAAAAATATGTAGAGAGAGTTCAAGGATTGAAAAATACTGTTGAGTTATACTGTATTGCTTCACATTATTCTAATCTAGAGATCATTAGACCGTTCTCATTGCTACTTTTTTCATTATTATTATTATTATTATTAATCATAATATTTTTTATCCTGTTACTTAGCTTCCAAAGTCAGCTCTACATATCTATATACATTCAGATACATTATGTTGGGTTTTTTTCCTGTTTTCATACTGTTTCCAAAAATGCTAATATAGCTACATTCAAACTGCTCCAGAAAACAAGAATTAGCAAGCACCTAGCCAATGTACTGTATCCAAATGCTTAGTCTGCTTGCATATTGTAAAGCTTCCACCAATTTCCAAAACACAGACGAAGTAAAACCTTAGTCCTGGGTATTCATTGGAAAAGTGACAACTCCTGGAGGAAAAATTGCAATTGAAGTTAAACAAATGGGGCAAACAAAAGCAACTGCAAAAATTATCAAGGGCCACATAGACCCTATCAAGGTAGCTCTGGGATGTTGCAATTCTGAACAAATCACTACTATGCCATCTCATGAAAATAAACAAAACACACTGGGGTTCTTGTACCCTAATCAGGTGGGAAAGAGTTGGTACTAGACAATTAAAAAAACTACATTTGCTAGTTAAATTATAATGGTACTTACTCCAGCTTAGATGTCATCCCTCAGGTACCAAGGATTTAATTTGACTGCATAGCTTATGTTGGTTAACCTGATAGAATAAACTGTGCTAGAAAAAAATGTTTTTATTTAGTGAGTTTAAATATTCACATTTTTTGAAAAAAAAATAATGTATATTATATCAGAAAGGGATTGTGATATAGATGTGGTGCATGCACTTGTAAAGAACTTGAAAATATTTAGAAAAAATAAAGTTTAAACGTAATTTTTATATCATTATTTAAATTGCAATGTCCAACATCCTTTATGACTCTGACTTTCTACTAGAGTTATTAATTCACTTGTACAATTGCTTCCTCCCCATCTCCACAACAATGTTAATGGAAATGCTAAACAGATGCACAGACACATACAAAACTGGGAGGAGCTGTCATCTGCCTTGAGGGCAGGGGGGCCCTGCAGAGAGACCTTGACAAAACAGGGGTCTGGGCAATCCCCAACCATATGAAATTCAGCAAGGGAACGTGCTGGGTTCTGCACCTGGATGGAGCAACCCTGGCTGTACGGTACAGAGTGGGAGATGAGATGCTGGAAAGCAGTGCCATGGAAAGGGACGTGGGGGTCTGGTGGTGGTTGAATATGAGCCAGCAGTGCCCTGGCAGCCAGGAGGGCCAACTCTGTCCTGGGGTTCATCAAGCACAGCATCACCAGCCAGGCAAGGGAGGGGATTGTCCTACTCTGCTCTGTTTTGCACTGGGGCAGCCTCCCCTTGAATATTGTGTGCAGTTTTGGGCTTCACAATCTAAGATATTAAGCTATCAGAGTGTGTCCAAAAGACGACAACAAAGGTGGTGAAAAGGAGAAGCCATATGGGGAGAAGCCATATGGGGAGTGGCTGAGGTCTCTTGGTCTGTTCAACCTGGAGGAGACTGAGGGGTGATCTCATTGCAGTCTGCAACTTCCTCCTGAGGGGAAGAGAACAGGAAGACACTGATTTCTTCTTTCTGGTGACCAGTGACAGGACCCATGGAAATAGCCCGAAGTTGTGTCAGAGGAGGTTCAGGTTGGATATTAGAAAAAAGCTCTTCACCGAGAGCATGGCTGGGCACTGCAACAGGCTCTCCAGGGAACTGGTCACTGCACCAGCCTGGCAGAGTTCAAGAAGCAAGCATTTGGACAATATTCTCAACCACATGGTGTGACTCAGAGTGTCCTGTGCAGGGCCAGGAGTTGGACTGAATGATCCTTTTGGGTCCCTTCCAACCCCGCATAATCTTTAATTCTATGATTCTGTGAATATTCCACAGATAATGTGTTGTTATTGTACCTACCTTATGGGCAAGGAATTGATACTCAGAGGATGTGAGAGGTGAATTTATTATACATCACAACTATCTAGTTATGAAACACAGTGCAATATGTACTTGATTGCTATTTGTTGTATACTTAAGGGCCTTAAGTCCTTGTGAAACACTAATCTTAGAAAATTAGGATTTTAGTTATCTTGCTGAAAATAATTAAAAGTTAGAAGGGAGTAGTTATCTGAAACTTAAATAATCGATTGTCTGTCATTTCATGTTTGCTCAGCTGCGCTTACAATGGGAAAAGACAAAACTAGTGAGGAGATCCAAAGGAACATAGACAATGCAACCAGAAACCCATTCTTTGAAAAATTGGACTATCCCCAGAAATCATTTGTATTGTCATTGATGGAAAAGGTCGAGAGTTCAGGGCAAGGAAGACTCTCCTGACTTCCTCTTTTTAAGACCCCTCCCCACAAAAAAAAGACCCTAACTTAATTTAAGAAGTCAATCATGCATGCTCAATAGCTATTCAAGCTAACTACCATAGGAAGTGGGGGATGGGAGGGGCTGTTATTATGAATATGTATTTGTTTAAATCCTTTGTCAATAAATAGACTTTGTGATCACCTGCGATTTTGCAGTGAGTATTAGAGGATTACCTCACACTGCTGCCCAGGACTGAATAAACATACACTTTCTAACTTTAAATTTTTAGAGACTCCTTTGTCTGTCACAGTTGAATATCAGTATTAGACCAATACTCATATTTTGGTAAATCACTTGGTAATAAAATTTTTCATGCATCCAACAGTGCAATTTTTTGCATGTCCAGAAATCTTGCCAGTCCTTAAAAAATTGATGGATTACTTTATGCTCAAGGTCCCTAAGGAACTACAAACTAAATATTTATCTTCTATCTTGTACATGTACTTGCTCTGGTAGATGTTCCCAGAACAAGCCTGCTATACCTTGCATTATGTGCAAGAAACAGATGCCAGCTCTACTGCCATCACTATCTCTTAAGAAGGCAATAAGAGCAAAACTGTCATTCATACACGAGAAATTATATTTATTTTCCTCTTCTCACTGGGGGAATTTGAATGAGGACCTCTGAAACACTGTAGTATGCAATAGCATGTAGCATAAAATATACAGTACATTCAGATGGGGTATTTCATCCTTTCAAATTTAATTCAATTTATACAGAATAATTAGAAAGATAAATCTAGGATGTTACAGCATGAATATAGGAGTGGGTGCAAACAGGCTTCAACACAGAGTGGCTTGACAGCATGGGTATGCTGCTGTTGTGCTTTGTCCCCATAACTCCTAGACTCATGCTGGCTCAACACAGCTGCCAGTGGGCACTAGTAGAGCTACCTTGACAGCAACTGGTTTTATTCATATAAACTGATGGTTATTATACTTGCTAGAGGGGCTACCTCACTGCCTAGTATTTCCTTAAATCAGAATATATTTTTGAGAATTAAGGAATAGATCTGAGTCTCGTGGTTATGGACTATTAAATGATTGTCTATGACTGTCCAAAAGGAAGTTCTTTGCTTTTTTATTTGTATCTGGGGCAGAAAGAGATGGAAAATTGTGAGTAGATGAACTATGTTTTCTTCAGAGTTATGAAAATGTCAAAGCTGATATGTTTAGCCACCAACAAAACAAGAGCAAATGTCAAAAGGAGAAAATGTATATCACATGTTCAGGAGTCACTGTAAAAATCAAGTTCACAGGGATGATTGTTTTCATTAAGATAGTTGTTGCCAAGCATGTTACGGAATAGGAATTCATTGCACATCATGTGAACTTTCTGAGATTTCTAAGGTCCCAGCATGTACCAAGTGCTTTCCTAGCACACACTAAGACTCAGGTTCTAATGTGCTTCCATCAGAAGGGAAAAAAATAAAAACCAGTGACCTACTTTTGGAAACATGGTAAAACAGCCACTTAGAACTTGAGTAAACTGATCCAGCTAACCATCTCTACATATAATTGTCCTTCAGCACTGATAACTAAAGCTCTAATTCCAGTGGGGAAAAAATTCACTTGAAATTCTAGACATAGGCTTTTAAAACGTCAAAATGTAAAGCTAAAAAAGAGCCAAACAAAAAGAAGTGAGCTTGGAAATGCTATTTTTGCTGACAGCTTTAAAGAAGAATAACAGTCCTTTTGACCTTGACAATTATCATTTCCCTATCTGACTTTATTTTTTTGCGTGTGTTTCACCAGGTTTTGCAAAGTTTCGACACTAAGGAAGATAAACGACAGTGAATGGTATCAGGTGTCCTGCAGTATTTTCTGTAGTGCCCAGGGGTTCCACTTGGTTTTAGTATACTCAGCACAGAGATGGGCTGTGCTGAGCATTTTATTGATTTTGTAGACAAGGTGCTGGTGCAATTATCATCTGTGTAATTTGCCTTCTGGGACAAAATATCTCCTCTTCCTTCTTTTTTAGTAAAGCTAAGTAGCTTTGACAGAAAGCTCCTCATTTCGATGAAAAAATATTTCAAAGTAGTTATCAAGAAAAATAATTAATGAGAATATTTTTCAATATTCCTGTCTGAGAAAAACAAAACCAAAACAAAACACAAAACAAAACACAAAAATCCCTCAGCACTATTAAAACTATAAAAATAATAAACTGGAAAAACATATCAGACTCAATGAAAGATTGAAATGCATACATCAGCCAATAATTTATTCAAGAAGTTTCTCTGATATCTTAAACTGTGAAAATAAGATTGGAAAAATAAAGCAAATAAATAAATAAAGTATACTGAGGATCTGAAAGGTCTTTATTTTATGGCCACAAAGCAATCCATGGAGGTTGGGCCTCCATATTTCATAGTATATGTGCTTTTATAGATAATTTCTAGTGCTGTGTTTTCTCAAGTAACTTCTAGGTTTATCCCAGAAAGCTTTGACCCCTATTTAACCCAGAGATCATCTTCTGCCATAGTTCAGTACATGTTCAGTATATGAAATATAAATGCAAAATTTTAAGGTGTACAAATATCACTGTCTAGTTGTATTATAGGTTTGGAATTGTTACAAACAACTTGAACTGAAAAAAATGAACACAAAAAGACTACTTATGATTAGGAAATTATTTGAGTGGTATAAAGAGAGGCAAATCCAAGGGCCATATTTATGGATATATCTGATAATTCTTGGAGGAGTATAACAAACCAGGATTCAAACCAGTCTAAATATCCCTGGTTTCATGATCTCTGTCCCAAACCAATAAAGTTGATAGTGTTGATGCAAATGCTTCTCTCTTAAACTGATTTCTCTTGTAGGCATTTCATCTAGTGTTTACTTCTAGTTTATCTAAGGTGAAAAACTCAGAATCTTTCCCTGCAAGTAAGAATTGTATCCATTATTGAAAAGAACCCCAAGCAAACATTGACTCTTTTCTGTCAAAAGATAAACTGTGTTTATGATTTATATATGTCTATTTAATTCAGAAGTAGACAGTCAGGGTTAACTGCTGCCCTGAAACTGCTGGAAATCTCCCACAGAACTGTTTTATCAAACCAAATGCTTGATAGGTCTGAAGGCAGAAGAACATCCATTCTTTCCTATATCGTGGACCAAAAAAAATGTGGAATTGGTTTGTCAGAAAACCAGTACAAGGACTATCTTAAAGAACAGAGAACAGGAAAAAACTTTTCTTTTTCAGTTGAAGTGTGGAAATTAGTAGACAAACATGTACTGACCTCTTGAGGGGAGGGGAAATACATTGCTCCACTCGTCATGCTCTAAGGTTGCCATGCAAACCATTTATGAGATGGCAAAACTTGACAATATGAGTCCTAGGCCAGACAGGGCTTTGGAATAAAGCTGTTTTATTGTCTTGGTAGGTAGTACCTAATGACTAAGTTTCTCAAATAAGAGGAACTCTAACAGATATAAAAAGAGACAGCAGCTAGGAAATTCTGAAGGCAACAGAATTATAATTAATAATTATTAATTTATTATTTATTTATAATTATTTATTAATTATAATTAATACAGAATATCTTAATTCTGTATTCTATATAAAATCTTCTACTGTTTTCCGAAACATTGATGGTTTATGTGTCAATATGTGATATTTATTTGATTGCAAGAAGCTAAATCCACAGTCAGTTTCAGCATCTGTAGTACAACATTCACATTCGGTCTTTCACAGACATGAGCAGGGCTCACGCCTCACTTGAAGTCATGACTATGTGAGCTCTGAGTCACACTATATGGCAAAACTACCACTCAAGTCAATAGCACTGGGATTCATCTCACCTAACTTCTGGAATGTGATTACTCTGCCCTGGTTTGGGCATTCCAGCTTTAGGAGGAGATGAATCACCTTGAAGTTATGCCTGTTTTTCTCCACTGACTGCAAAATAAGTCTCCATAACTTTTGCAGGTGCAGATTTCTACTCTATGGATGACTAAAGTTAGGTGAGATAAACTGATAAACCTCAGTTGAGTTTCAGTAAAAGCTATGGTCAAATGAAGTACAGCCAGAAGAAGGTACAAAGACTATATTTCTGCTTGCTTAATCTTTGACAAAATTAGAGGTTTCATCAATATATCTTCTAGCCAGATTTTTGAAAGAGGTACTGGAAAGCTTCTTTCAAAGAAAAAAAAAAAGCAGAAAAGAAATGAAAGAAGAAAAAGTATAATAATAGTAGAATACAATAATGTACAATAATGGTTGGGATTTTTCCAAAATGTTGTCAGCCTTAAGTAACTGTCAGCAAGGGCTTAGAGTTCTGAAAGACGATCAAAGAGAGTTGGTATATCGCTATTGCTTAAAATGTGTATGTTTCTAATACATCACAAGCATTCAAATTGCAGTGACTACAACATATTTAGTGCCTTACCATGATATATAATAGGCGTTAAGTTAGACCATTTGGTTTCATTTTGGGGTTTTGATTTAGAACATTCCAGTTTGGGCATTGCCTTGCTGAACATTGGTTTCTAATCTAGCTGAATTGCTTTATTCATCACACTGTATTTCTGTTTTCCATACTGTACTTTGACCTACAGTGAGACCTTAGTGAAAGAATAAAAGTTGAAGGGATTGAAGGATTCTCAATCAATTGACAGATTGCCATCACCTTCACAGTAATTTTCAATTCTTATGCATGAATCTCATGTCAGAACATAAATATATTTATCACAAAAAAATGTAATATAAATTCATTGCTAGAAGAACGCATGCATAATGGTTTTGAAATTTTGTAATATATATAAGTTGTTGCCTAGAGAAAAATGTTTTTATATAGTGCATGTAGCTATGCATATGTACACATACACAGACATGCATACATATGTTTATATGCCTGAAGGATGGAGGGAAACAGAGACATTTGTTATGAATTACAAATGAATGTTTAATCTTGACAAGGCTTTACTTGTCTAAGAATCAAATCCTGGTTGCTCAAAAAGCAAATTATCAGAAAGATTGTCTTTTGCTGCTGTCATTAACAGATAGACACCGACAGCAGTTTAGCTTGGTTTCAGCATCACTCCTGGGCCACAGCTGCTTACCAGGCAATCTAAGTACCACTTGAACGCTCAGTTGCAGATTGACCTTGTGGTAATTGAGGTTATGAAAAGGCTCTTGTTCTCTAAAATCTCAAATGAACACCTCTCCCTCTGGGAGACAGCAGGATATTCAGCAATAGCAGCCCTGCTGAACCTGCGAGATTCTTTCTGCCGCTCTGGTCAGTGCTGAAATCAGGATGAGAAACAATTGCCTGTGACGGGGTATAAGGAATGTAACAGAGTAGCAAGTCAAAATGAAATTATCTGGGCTGCAATTATTTTCCTTTAATTGCGCCCCATTCTGCCACCCCAAAAATACCTGCTAAGTATTTGAAAAACATATTTTTAACACTTTCTCACTGGTATCAAGAATATTTTGTGTTCTTAGTCTTGATTTTGTCCATATTAAAAAAAAAATAGAAGAAGAAAAAAGAAAAAAAGGAAAATAATGACATGTTAAGATCTCATTTATTTAAAGCAGAGAACTGTTTGTTGAAGTTATCAATTACTTCACTTTGCAGCATGAGCCAGCATCTGAACATCTTTGCCCCTGCCAGTAATTAACATTACAGTCAATGGGAATTAATGTTGAGGCTTTCAGAGGAAATGGGGATAATTAAACTAATCACAAGAAGTACACAACAATTATTGTTATAATTTTAAATCTCAAGCCAATTAGCTATGCTAGCCACTCTCTTTGGCAAAAGCTCACTGTTTATGGTAGCTAAATATAAGATTAAAATTAGTGATGGCAGAACATCTTTTAGCTACTCAGCTTAGGTCAGGACTTTTTGTTTTGATTTAAATGCTGTATACAAAATTAAGGAAAGACTCTCCAGTGGCAAAACCCTTTTCAACAACTTATTAATACTGATTGGGCCTGAATATCCTGCTGGAAATACAGAACAGCGTTAGCTCCAAAGGAACTGAAGACAGGCATGGATCCTCAACATCAGAAACTGAAAAATAAACACCATGATTTTAAGAAATATCTTTCCTGAAGAATTTGATCCACGTAAAAAGTGTATTAATATGCATCAATCAGTCTTAGGTGAAATTGTCACCGTAGAGGACCAGAGCTGAGTATATTTTGTCTCAAGTATTCTGAGTATTTTTTCTGAGTATTGCTTCAGGAAAGGAGTGATCAGATGAGACTGGAACTGGGGCAGTGCTGTGCTGAGCAACTTCCTGCTCCACCTTGAGACTTGTGCTCAGTCCCACCCTCCCCCAGTTCATTTCCTGGAGGAGGGCTGGCTGTGCTTGCAGGAACAAAAGTGTGTGAAAAATCTAGTTCACTTAAGAGATGCACACCAGGTTAACTACAAAAGGGAGCAGATAAAACACTCTTTTTCCTCTTTTTTACTCTCACTGTTTGTCCCAGCTCCATGCAACAGGACCAAGATGGCATTTAAGGACTGGTGATGTTCTTTGTCCTCTCACTCCCCTTTTTTTAAATTTTTTTTTTTTCCCTTTGTATCAGCAATGCACAGCCATCATATTGGCTTGTTAGCCAAAATCTTTCTAGCTTAAATAGTGGGCTGGTGGCTGGAATTAAGACAACTATACAATAAAAGCATAAGAGCTCCCTAACGTGTTCTGGTGTTTTCGTTTAGCTTTCCAAGAATGTGAACATCATGTCCCCTACAAATGGGTCATGACAATCACTATCTTAGTTTAACTAATAGTCTATTTAAAGTCATCTATCTTAAGTTAACGTGTGACAAATTCTATTGTGAATGGTAGTTTCATTAATCTGCCTTACCCTCTAAATTATATTTTCAGGCAGTCTTATAACTTTAACAAATATTTGCTTGGAAATATGTATTAGTGTTTGATTGAAAGCAAAATAAAATACAGTCATTAGCAAAACAAAAATGTAAGGACCAGAGCAGTTGGATATCATGGTGCCTGGGATACAGAGAAAGTAGTTTCTCCATTACTACAGCTGCCTCCATGCAGGCAAAATATTTATCATTTCTTTTCTGCAAAATATTGCCCCATAACTTTGAATCTAGACCACAATAAGAAATGACAACCTGAATTCCTGAATCAGACCTTGACGTATGTAACTTTCTTCGCCTTCTGATTTTAAAAGAAAACATCATCTTCAACAAACATCATCTTCTCTTTCCTCTGCCCACCCTCTCTCATATTTTTCAGTTAATCTTTCATGAAAAATTTCTCTGGGCAGAAGTTTCTCTAAATGGAGAGCACTTTCTTGGTACACTTGTGTGCATGCATTCATGTATGAAATAACACTGAAAGAGAACAATCACTTTTTTCAGTTTTCTTGCAAAAACAAAAGAATTTTTGTTGTTGCATTATAATCCATATGTTGATCTTGACAGAACTGCTATTAAATCCATTCCAAGTCCACTGACAGAAGCTAGATATCCCTTGTTTTGCTGGATGTGGCCTGAGATCAGGGTTTGAATACTTTACAGAAGAAGTATAAATAACTTATTGCACCTTAATGTCAGATATAAAGATAATGAAGCTAGTTTTATCCAGAAATATTATTATTTTTTTATTATTCCTAGGTGAAAGGGCATGTTACACAAAGATGATTATTTTTTGGTCAAAATATTAATTTGGCTGAGTTTTTTACAATATTTCTTTATGAAGGTTAATTTTTTTCTTCTTTCTTCTTTTTTACTGGCTTATGTTTTCTAAAAAACTTTTATTCATTTTCTGTTTAAAAAGTAACATATAATGACACATTTAATGTGTAAGCTTTTACTTTCCTTTCTGCACTGCTGCTTCCCTAAACCTTAGAGAAGCTTTACCATTGATTCTATAAAAATACTAAATGTTAATTTTTCCAAGATAACATCTATTTTCCATGTAAAATTTTGTAACCTTTCTGAAAAAAATTTGCTGAAATACAGCAAGCAGAATACATATTCTAGTTCTACTCTAAATAATAGCCCGGCAACTATTATCTATGAAGTGCAAAAATTGCACTTTATTGTGTAGATCAGAATCCAGCCTTCATTTCTTACATTTAAAATCCCTCTCTCCCACCTCCAAGGAATGTGTTCTATCCCAGTTCACAGAATAAACAACTTACAGATAAATATTCTCTTGCCTTTTTTTTATTTGCTTCTACCATGTCCTGCATCAGCCTATGAAAAGGTCAACAACATTTAGTTCTGAAGTGAAGAAGAAAAATGACCTTGTTCATTATTATAAAAAATAGTAAAAGGTTCCTCCACCACATGGTCGTGTTATCAGTTTACACACTGAAGCATGTTGCAGGAAATTATGAATGAAAAGATAATAAAATGGTTTTCCACTGTCTCAGTAAAACATGCATGCTGCCAACATTTTTGTCATCAATAATTCTCTCATAAACATGGGGCTCTTCTTTCATTATGCAGGCTGTCATGCTTTATTGAACCACATAATTTCACCTAATTAAAATAAGCAGTGTGTAGTTTCCTCCCCCTTCTGTTTTTCTTAGCTGGACAAGTGCCAGTAATGATGTTTAGAGTATCCTAAGAGTACATCCTATTAAATATTCATTTTTATGCACCTCTTCGCAGTCAAAAGTACAGTAACTCCTGCTGATTTCCTTTGTGTATACCAAGATGCACTCTATTTATCTTTTTTTAATTTAATATATGATAAACAATCTAGGACTTGTAGTTAAGGAGGCTGGAAAAGGTTTAAGTTTGTTAAAATGGGCAAAAGGATAGGAGACTATGCAAAACAGTTTACTGATATCAAGCCAGCAACATAAACCATTCAGTCTCTCATAAGTAATTAAGCTGCAAATCACTACATAATCACTCATCTGCTATTGCAGCAGGTTTCTGTTTGGGCAACTCATCTCAGCATCTCAGACAAAGTTTGTTTTTTTTTCTTAAAAAAAAAAAAAAAAAAAAAGAAAATAAAGATGGCTCCATAACTTCATGCACACAGCGAATTCAAACTAGAATTATGTTCTATCTGCCATTTACCATTCAGAGCAGAAATAATAAATCTGATACAGCCATGGTGGCAGTCACCAGTCTACATTTGGCAATATAGACATCAGTGGGTGCTTGCAACAGCACATGCTTTTTATTTTAAGGTGTGACATTTTTTGTTCATTTTATTGCATGAAAGTGTCTTTAGGCTTAATATGGGACAGTTATGGTTTAATGAAAAGAAACTCAGAATTGGAGAAATTATTAATGAAAGAATAAAAGATTGTTGAACTTGTGAACAAAAGGTAAGAAAAGTGTAGTGTAAATTTTCAAAAGGGCTTACAGTCATGACTAACATTTTCATCAGAAAACTGCTTTGCTTTACACACACAAAACCATGAAAAAAAGAGGCAATAACATATGCTAATACTTTTTCAGATCCTGCTATGAGTCACCTTTCTGAAGTTGTCTTTATAAATAATGTCAGAAATGTGCCATATGACAGTCATAGAAGCCATGTTTTCTTCATTCTTAGGTACGATACTATTGTTCAGGAATCAAAGGGAGCTCAGATTTTCCATATTGTCACATTTCCCCCCATTTGTTCACATCCATTAACAGCTTTTAGCTTGCAACTGAATTTCATTTTCAGAAAGATTAAAACACAGATGGGTAATCAGAAAGGGAAAGTTCAGGAATATCAGAAGAATCTCTCTTTAGAATGTCAGTTATGACATGATTATCACAAGTCCTGAAGTATAGAAATTTAGGGGATTTTGAATCCAAAAGAGGATAGCTTTCAATTTCATTAAAAAAAAACTAAAAAAACTAAAAAAACTAAAAAAACTAAAAAAACCAAAACCAAAACCAAAACAAAAACAAAAGCAAAACAAAAAACCAACAAATTGCTTACATCTTCTGTTTATATCAGGAACTTCTGTTGAGGTTTGGTCCTGTAGGAATTAAAATTACTGTAAACATTCACTTGCTGTCCATAATGTTGATGGGCTTATGTAGGTGCCTAGAGTCCAGTATCTGCTCAGAGGATTTGAAAGATTTTATTTAAAATGGGACTGCAATACTTCCTTTGCATGGCTCCTATTATCATACTGAACACCTTGGGATGATTATAACCTTACTCCTCAAGAAAATTCCCTGATAGATGCTAGTGCTTTCACTGCCATTTTACTGTACAGGTGAAAAGCAGAAGTTTATTGCCCAAATCAACATTAGAACTCTCCAAAAGGTACTTAGTCCTCAGTTTACTGTATGATATTACACATTTACAAGAAGTTTGGGTCAATTATATTTGAGTTCTTTACCTACCTATGATACATTAAATAGGAAAATTATACAAGTGGTTTGTTCTGATAGTACCTATGAATCCTATTCAAACAAAATATAACAAATAATAAAATTTATATATAATTTATTTTTAATATCTTATTGAATATATAGTTAAGTTTTAGCTCTTCCTACATTTAAAAAATGCAGAAACTTTATGATAATTTGCCACTGAGAAAATCTGTGAAAATTAATGCCTGCCTACTGAAACATGGATGCCATATTGTGTATCTGTAAATTATTTTCATTATGAAATGACACCATATTAATTTGTCCTGCATTAAAGAAAGAATAAAGTACAAATTAATTTTGAAGTATGTTCCAATCTTATCTGTTGATGTCCTGTTTGAGATGAAAGCTCTCTCACAAGCTAAAGATTATAGAAGAGATAAATAAACTGCTCTCTGTATGTTTATGCATTTAGTTGCTATACAGGTAAATAATAGGGCATCATATAGCTATAATTTCATTAACAATAGTCACTCTATGTTTCCATAACTCAGTAAAAATATTATAAAATTGTTACCTTATTTTTCTAACTGGTTTCAATAACAATATTTAGTAACTTCTTTATAGATTTTAGACTTAGATATGTAATAGAAAAAAGACTGCAAAACTATATCTGAAACACTGTAAGTTATGCTACAATTTTCAAGCACTACTAATTCTGTTTAATGAACAGGAAATTTAAGTTTAATCTTTCCATAGTAAATACAGAGGGATTCCTTTCTACGGTGGGATAATTAGAACACCTCATGCAGTTTTAAAAGTATTAGAATATAATTAAGCATACGAATCAAAGCCCAAAAATGAAAAGAACCTTTGGATCATGCCTTGTGTTAGGAAAGTTCCTTTACCAGAGCTGCCAGAGTAAAAGGTTTTGGGTTTTTACAGCTTGCTTGTTTATTTATTTAATTAATTGCTTATTTATTTTGACTTCAGCATTTTTTTTTCTAAAATTATCATTATAATAAAAAACCCTTTTAAATTATGAAAAAAAATCCAGAAAAATATCTCTATTTGTGTAATTTTAGTTATCCCCTAAAAATACACATATAAAATATCTAGTTAACACCTTAAAGTATAAAGCTCTTGGAAAAAAAGACACAATAAAAATCAATAAGGTTTTCCATATTAAAGGGAATATTCAGAAATGAATGCAAAAAGAAAAAGAATAGTAATGTCAATAGTGAAAATTCAATATTATTCTTTCTTTTGACCAAGAATTATGCCATCACAATAGCTGTGAGAGAAAATGGACACAGAAAAATTGAGTTCTTAACCAACTTCTCTCTGCTTTTGAACTCAACAAATTAATCCTGGTCAAGCAATACCTATGATTCAATTACTATTTTCTTGATCCTCCACACCCTACTGAAAGGGGGGTTTTATGTCATTCAGCTTCCTCCTAAGCCTCCTCCATTTTCTATCAGCACTTGATTTAACAATCATTCTTCAAAAACATTTTTGCAAAGCCCTCTCTAGGGGTTTTAACCTTGCCTCATGGGTGAAATGATGGAATAGGAGTAATGATGTCTTATTAAAGCTAGTCCTAATAAGAACAGCTCATCCTCGCCCTGTGGTGCCCTTCAGAAACACAATGCTAATGTAATAGAGAGGCTCTTCCTAGCATGTGATGCTAACTTGAGTGTTAGCAGTCTCCTGTTTATTTTCCCATTAAGAAATGTTCACTTATTTTTATATTGTTTTTTTCATTCCTGTTAAATATTTGCTTCTCTATTTCTTTTTCCTTGGGGAAAAGGACAGAAGTGACTTAGATGTTGTCACAGATGCAAAATAAAGATGATGGTATACTGTACAAGGATGCATTTGGATTATAAAAAATAGTATCAAATAGGAAAGGAAGGAGTTTCCTTTCTTGTATTGTGTGGCAAAGTGACAATGTGATAGTTTCCTTACACTATATTGCATGCAATTTTTTGTTTTTCAAAATTAAAAAAAAAAAAAAAAAACACAGCACAAGGCATTTTTGATAGTTATTTCGGTGCTGCATAAACATACCTGTGAAAAAAAGCTTACTTAACTACTAGATGTCTTGATAACATTGATTAATACTCACAAATGAAGTTCTTTTATTGGAGAAGGCTTTGAGATTGGCCGGGTGTAATTACCCTTTCATAAATCCATGATTATCACTCCTAGTCATTTTCTTGTCCTTAAGAATTTTGGAGATGGTTTCCAGGATTATTTATTCCATCACTTTTACAGGGATTGAGGGGATAGCTCCCAGTAGAATTGAGGATAAAAGCACTGGAACTTCCATAAGCTTGACCCTCATCCCCACAACCATGTTGTCACAGGTAATCCATCTTGGTCTCCTGTAGCTGCCTTGTTGATGCCCATACTGAGGAGTGGCAGGACATAAAAGAATCAAGGAATGATTTGAGTTGCAAGAGACCTTCAAATATGATCTTGTTCCGCCTTCCACAGATGGGTCACAAATTCTGTGGGTAACCTGTTCCAATGTCTCACCAGGCTCATAAAAAAAATGTTTTTCCCTCTATCCAGTCTAAGTCTAATCTCTTTCAATTTAAAACTATCTCCCCTTCTCCTTTCACTATGGGATAGGAAATTCTCCATTGCTCATTTAACTCACGTTACACATTGAGAGGCTGCAACAAGATCACTGTTTCTTTCCTTTCTCCAGGCTGAACAAGCCAAACTCTCTAAGCATTTCTGCACAGAAGAGGTGCTCCATCCATCTTATTTTTATGGCCTTCTCTACACCTGCTCTAACAGATCCATTCCTTTCTTATACTGAGAAGGTCAGAACTGGGTATGGGACTTCAGGCAGACTGGGGCCTCTGTGTCTCCACCCTCCACCACAGACTTATCCACTGCAGTCCCTTGTGTCCTTCCCCTGGAGCTGCTGTGTGGCTCAGATTCAACCTGCCCTGGTTCTTTACTGGATGCAGCTCCCATCCCATCATCTGCTACTGGAGTGCTGACCAGGCATTTCTTTGCTGTGCTCTAGGTCTCTTCCCAGCATCCACTAAACAGATGCTTGACCCTGCCTAATCAAGCATCAGGTTGGAAAAAATCTCAAAGCACTTTTTGATCAAGAGAAGTTGTCAGTTCTTTAAGAGCAGCTAGTTTTTTCTAGAAGTCTCATCCTTCTGTGACTATATCCTTCTCTGAGATTCCACCAGGAGCTGATGATCTCAAAAGATATTCTCAAAAAATCCTTAAGATGTGCCCAGCAACTGCTGTGTAAGCTGCTACACCTGCTGGTTGCTCTTGATATCTGCCATCTCTGATATGGAGGTGAAATGACAGAAGACATGGAGCTCATTAGAACTAGTGGAAGAAAAGACTGAGAAAGTCTGAAGGAAACATGGCTTTAAAAAATTTGATCCTTGCTGCATTAGTTTCCTCCTCTGTGGAGTAGCAAGTGCCACTAAAATTTCTTGAATTCTGATTTAGCTGGAACATTGACACTAGTGCTTTGGTCCCTTAAATTTATTATATATTGGGTACATGGCAGTGATGTATAGTTGATTTTGAGTATTAGAATTAATACAATATCCCATGCACCAAAAATATATTATTGTGGCGCCTGTCATAGGTAGTTGGACCCTGAGATTTGGTATAAAGAGTTCAGGTAATCAAAGACAGAAGTTGCATTTTGTTTCAGTGCAGAATATTGCTGACAGCTTCTCTGCAGAACAGTTAGAGTGTGGGTCCATCATCCTGACAGACTTTTGAATCTGAAGAAGTTCCCATAGCCACACCTGTTTATGACACTTAACTTTGTTGCAGTTTGACTTAGAGGTACACAAATAAGTGCTGCAAAACCTGAGTTAGTAAGACAGTTGTTTGAGGTTTTCCTCAATATACAAAAAGCGTGAGAGAAAGGAAATGAAAAAAAAATAAAAAATGATCACACTAAAAAGACAGGAGGAAATGGCAGTAGCATGGTCAAAGCCAAAATTGCAATAAAGGATGTAACATCTGCTTCCTTTAGGTATCTCCAGATGTGCACATGTAAGCAAGCTGTCCAAGTTTGCTTTTGTCAAGTCAAAGGCACGTAGAGAGATTGTAAGGTGACAAAATGTGATTGCTTGTGTTCAGGAAAGTTAAATAGCTACCTAGCTTTTATTAAATGTTTACACCTCATCTCCATCACCTTTGAATGGACCTTAGGTAACTAGCTCATAACTAGTCTGTTCCAGTTTAAATGTCTGTATATCAGAGTTCAAAATCTTACCTCGACTGTTGTTTATGTCTTGGCTGAAACTGTTGGTGACAGAAGTATCATCGAAGTTCATTGTAAAAAAAAAAAAAAAGTGCATTTTTTTACTACATTAAACCTAAGGTTTGGGTTAATTCCTCATTTTTTTTCTTAGTCTGTATTTTTATTTTGTTTTAAAAGCATTTTATATAATGGGCAGACAGTCTGAGCTAAATGTTTCATTACTTAAAACTTTTTATAATATACAGTTTTACTCAATAAATTTCCTGTCTCTTCCCTTGCTTCCTCCAGTTTTCAAAAACTGGAGCTTCAAAAATACTATCTTGATATATAGAATTAAAATTCTTTCCTGTATATGCTCCCAGTGTGTTACAAACCTGTCTTTTGCATGCTCCCTAGGTGACCTGAATGTGTTTCCTTGTTTTTCATGTGCCATGTTAGATTTAAAATTCTATAGAATGCTAGCAGATGGAGTTAACACATGGTTTGATACTTCTTTTACTGGGTATTTATGAACTATTTATACCTAAAATTGTGTCAAATCAAGTTAATTAAACAGAAATCTGTGTTATCCCAGGTATTTCTCAGTATATTTGAAATAAATATTGTATACTGTGTGTTGAAGCTGTGAGCACATTGTAAATCTTGCATGTATTTGGAGAGCAGTCTAGCACATTGGAAGCACAGAAACTAGAAAACCACATTTTTTAGTTTCCATATCTCAAGAATAAACAATCATATTGTTGGGTGACAGTTTCATTTGTGTTTATCATTATAGTTTTTTGAAGGGGACAGAGGTTGGAGGAGAATAGTGGATTCAGGACTTGTATTTGTAAAAATTTCCAGTACTTCTTGGTGTGACTAATTTGTCTCACTTAGTCATTGTCACTTACCGCTCTCCAGAGAGAAACCTACTGAAAGAATTGCAGTGTGGAGAGCCTTAAAACTTTGTCAAATGGTCTCATGAAAAGGAAAAATATGTTTTTTGAGCTATGCAAGTTTCAGATGAATAGATAGCACATGCATCTTTGGTTGACTGGCTTGTCTTTGAAATAAGTGCAAGAAATCTGATCCTCCTCGTTTACCATCCTTGTATAAAATGGGCTTCATCTAGAATGCCACAATCAGCGTGATACACAACAAAATACAGATATGTATCTACATACACATATTCAAAAGAACTTATTCATAAACTTAAAGATTCTCAAAATGTTCTGAAATTTTCTTCCAGGTACATTGTGCATTCTGAAATATGAGGATTATTTAGGTTTGATTTGAGTCCAACATCCGTAGAAGTTACAGAATTAAGCTGTAAGTTTAAGTGACTCTGCATTGGTGTGACCTCAAGCGCTGTGTGCAGTTTTGTTCTCCAGAAAGTGAGATATAAAGCTATGAGAAAGTGTCCAAAGGAGGGCAGCAAAGATGGTGAAGGGCCTTGAGGGGAAGCTGCATGAGGAGGGGCTGAAGGCACTTGGGCTGTTCATCCTGAATAAAAGGAGACTGAGGGGAGACCTCATTGGAGTCTCCAACTTCCTTGCAAGGAAAAGAGGAGGGGCAGACACTGATTTCTGTAGTGACCAGTGACAGGACCCATGGAAATGGCCTAAAGTTGTGTAAGGAAGGGTTTAGGTTGGATATCAGGAAAACATTCTTCACCCACAGGCTCCCCAGAGAAGTGCTCACAGCACTAGACTGACAGAATTCAAGAAGCCTTTGGACAATGTGTTTGGGCATGTGGTCTGACTCTTGGGGATGGTGCTGTGCAGGGCCAGGAGCTGGACTCAATAATCCTTGTGGGTGCCATCCAACTCAGCTTTTTCTGTTGTTCTGTGATTCTGTGACTTCTTGAATAAAGGTGATTGTTGTTTATTTCTTTATTCAAACCACATTCTTCATAAAAGAAAAAATAATTAACAAACAATGCTTAATTTTCAAATGTAATTTCTTTAAAGGAGTAGAATGTTTTTTGTTTGATTTTTTTTTTTAATCCACGTTGTTTTAAATATTGAAAACATAAGTAGTATAACTAGAGCTTTATTCCTGCAGGTGAACGGTATTCAAGCTATGCATTCAAAGAGAACAACTGCTCCTAGTAACAGAGTGTTAGCAATAGTTATAATACTCAACTCCACAGCAACCATGGCTATTTCCATGTATAGTATCATTGGTTCAGTCACATAAGCTTCTTCTGGATGACAGAAAAGACATATGAGTGGCAGCAAAGAGATGTGATCACATTTTGATGTCACACTTTCAGGTCATTCAGTTTGATCTCTTGGTTGAATTGACTCAAATAAAACTAGCTCTAGTTATCTGTAATCACACTTCTCCTTGCACTCCTTGCACAGCTGCCCTCGTGCAGCTCCCTGAGAATGAGGAGTCAGGTCTGACTAGTTAAGAGCAGCTGGCCTTTGCTCTCAAATACCTTGTGTAAAGTGCTCTCCCTTCCTTATTATCAAGCTGGCAGAAAGAAAGGTCAAACCCTGGAAAGCCTGGCTACTCTGGCAAAAGAATATCTTGTAGTCTTTTTATACAAAAAATATTTTTTTCTCAGAAAAAGCAAAATTACTTTGTTGGCAATAGCTGATTTGACAAAAGATGTTTTCTGTGCAAAACATAAACATGCAAAACTAAAAATTCAAATAATAAATAATCTATACTAATATGGGTTATATAGAAAAAAAGTCTACAAACTGGGTAACCAGCAAGTTTTCTTACTGCTGCAGAAGCCAGTCTGGCAAAATAAAATCATGTTCAGATCCAGAAGATCACATAAGAGTCTAAAACACAACTGAAGAAGAATTTTGGCATCCAAGTTTAAAACAAAAAAATCTAAGAAAATGAGAAATAGTCAGCTTTGTTCAGTTTATACTGTTTGTCTGCACAACCCCATTTGTAGTCCAAAATTGTGAGCATATGTAGAATTTTTCTGCTTTAAGAGTTTTAGCTGATTAATTCCTGCCCACATCCCGTAAGGTATGAAGATGAAACTGTCTGGTATGGGAATGCTCTCTTGTCCTGTGACTGCAGAAGTAGGTCTGACCACTTCTGAAGGACACTATCAGGACTAACCACCCCAAAAAGGATTTATTTATATTACAGAAGACAAGCAAAGGATACTCTCATCCAGACCTGGATATGCTGCTCTCCCTAGACTGGGGAGAATTCTGACTCCCTTTTTACTAATCTATAAAGAGGACTTCAATCACCAGGTAACCATTCATGTAGGATTCATCACAAATGTGGAAAATTTCACTACCTTTCTAAAAGTATGGTTTTGTCTTATTGTTTTCTTCTGTGCTGTTATTCAGATTTCAGTGTGGGTTGACTTCTGAGTACATAGGGATGGAAGGAGAGTGAACAGGTGCTGTACATTACTTTGCTAAGTTATTAGCACTCTCATTGTTGTCCCAGTTTCGAACTCCATTTCTATTTTCAGCATTTAATTTTATTCCTACTGAGAAGAACACTAAAAATGCAGACTTAATCACTAAAAACTGTGTTGCTAACCTGCTAGACATTTTAGAGAACCTTAATTTAAAACTGAATTGTGTGGCACATAGTTACCAAGCTCCATAAAAGAAGGGAGGGCAGTGGGTTTATACATGTTTAAAATCCTGATGACCTGAAGCTGCTGTGCTTACTTAAACAAGGAAGTGTGTCATACTTCCCTTGAAAAGCTGTTCTGCCTCACTGAAGGCCATGGTCTTGCAGGTCTTAAGTCCTTTTTTTTTTTCCTTCGGCATGTTCCAGCTGGTTTAACAGACATTCTCTATAATATGTCTGCCTTTTAAAAATCTCAGCTCTATTTGATGAAACAGATGAAGAATATTTTTTACCAGTATTTTCATTGTAACTAGCAGCATTTTTAAATGCTCTCACTGTTGGAATTTCAAAAAACAGTTGTTCTGCACAGACCAATAAGTCATGTGAATGTAATATCTCCCATGCCAAAGACTACTATCATCTACCAAGCCTTTAACCTGTTCTTAGCAACTCTGACACGTCTGAGTGAGAGCAATTTATCAGTCTGAGACTGTCCTGAATTTCAACATTTAAAATTGTCAGTTATAACAAATGTAGGGTAAAGAGACGTGTTCAGTGATTAGGACACTCCTATACCAAGTGAAAGATGACAGTCTGGATGCCTTCAGATTAAGAAGTATGTTGAACCATGTTCAATATTTTCCTGCAAAAGCTTTTTTGAGTAGTATTAAAAAAAAAAAAAAAAAAAAAACACAAAAAAAGAAAAAAAGAAAAAAAAATAAAGAAAGTGGTGTAATATCTTTTTCTTTAGTAGCTGCTGAGTCAGCCTTTTGAAGGGATATTCTGAATACTCAGTGAGGAAAATTCTCTTCAATTCCATGAGTGCTGCTGGGGTTTGGAGAGGAACAGCATTTCCTGTATATCTCTGTGGCAAACACCTGTAAAGGTCAAAAATACTATGGATGATACTGAATCGACCCTGTTGAAACACCTATGGATATAACTGTATCCAGCCTTTGTATAAAGTCTACAGACACCCAAGAAGCTTTTGATCACACTGAAGGGCGCTCAGGTTCCACTATGACTGTTAATGTAAATAAAATATACATTTTGTCTTATATGACTATCTGGACCTCTAAATTCTAGAGAAGTTAAATCTAGTTTGTATTAGTAAGAAAGCATGTTATTCTGAAAATACTATTCATTATATTTTAATGCAAATGATTCTTTGGCTTCAGTTTTTCTAGTGTTATTAAATTAAAGGTAAACTTCTATACATGTTAAAAATATGAATCTCTTTAAGAAAATCTACTTCAGAATTTCAGCTCTAGACCTGAAGAGCAAATCACTGATCCTGCACTGATTCTATGTTTCTTTTGTGTCAAATACCTTTTTCTAGTGCTTTTCCTGGCTGTCCATCAGTAGTGCCATAAAAAAAGAACTGCAGAAATTGAATGGAAAACTCTGAACAAAGACCACAGCGCTCAAGGGACCTCCTGTTTCCAGTCTGCAGTCACTCCCTTCAAGCAGTGAATTGCAATGACCTATTACATTGAAAAATCTCTCAGTCCTTTCCAGTTTTGATGGAAAAACTTTTTCTTAAGTTCACCTAATGTAAATTTTGAAACTGTGTATTGAATGTATTATGCTTATGTAATTAACATTAATCCCTGTCTGCAAAGAAAATAATGTTTTTTATTACCCATTTCCAGATCTTAAAACTTTGAAAAATGAAGCTTTTGTTTGAAGAAAAAATACTCATCTGTTATTTTCTTCATCAGGAGGAATATTGTCTTGAAACAAGGCAATTCACATTCTTATGAACATCTGGGAGAGTTTTCTATACATGGACATATATGGAACAGATATGTTCATGGTACTTTAGAGTGTAGGTACTTTTTTGTGTTGCTTTACATATGTATATGCATTACAAATAAAAATCTGTGCTAATGTTATGCATTTGATAATTTTACAAGCAACCTGATGTGACCATCATCATTCTGTCCAAAGTCCACAGGTTAGGTCATATTTCCTGATCCCTTTGACCTTACTAAGTGCTTTATCAAAAGTGACTGCTTAGCCATTTCTTGAAAAGAAATCAATAAAAATAAAGTGAATGTTTGTGTTAGGAGAGCTTTTGCGGCATTATTTTTTTCATCAGGGGAATTAAAAAAAAAAAAAAAAAAAAAAAAGTTAAAATAAAAGAACTTCATTATAGGGAGAATGTTATTTCTAAAAGGGCTTAAGCTTTCAGAAAACCCCAAACCTTTTCAGTAGCTATTAAAGCTTGTTGTTTGCTTACAGAAATTCAACATGATGCCAGTATGATACTGCCAGGCTAAGTAGTAATAAATAGAATTTCTAATAGACTTGAACTCCAAGCTTACAGATTAATAGAGAATGGAAGGGTCCTAGAGGTCAGAAATTCATTATGTGTCTAGAAAACATCAAAGAAAAAAACATTAGGACTACATTACTATCAAGAGTACTAATCCAGCCAAATCCCTAAGTGCTGCTATAAAAGTACTGTTGTGTATGCACTACTGTGATTTTCTTGATCATGGAGAAAAATTAAAAACAATGTTTTCATGGATAAAACCTAAGAACAAATAAAGCCTCGACTACTGTGGATTAGGGGAAACTATTATCTTTCATTTCTTTGATTCAGGTGTTAAGTGAGACATTTTTTACATATGAAAGTGTTAAGACCCATGCAATCTTTTGGAAATTGTCACAGATGGAATATCTTAATATTTTCTTTTTACATTAATTCTATCTGCATCTATTTTATATCATTTGACTCCCACTACTGAGGTCAGACAAATGCAGACTCCTAAATTAAGTGAAACACCAACAATACTCTAGATAAAAAACACGTATTGCAACTGTTCCACTTCTTTTTACGTGTCAGGAAATGCACTTCACATTCTTGAGTTAGCATGCCATAAGGCATGTCAAAATTTAAATTTAAACTGTGACAGGTAAATACCAAACAAAATTATATTTAATAATTGGTCCTCACAGAAGGTTTTGAATGAGAAGAATTTTTGTGTTTCAAATACAGGTATTGGTTTTGAATGAGGAAGTGGTAGCAAAAAAAAAAGTGCTCAGAACTGCAGGAATATTCTTGGCAAATACAAATCTTGCATTCTTCCTTGGTTATTCATTAATGATCATGATCAGATAAATAAGTTTTAAATAAATCTTTGGTCAAAATTACCACAGTCATTCCCACATTATTTTTTTAACCTATGTTAGTCACTTACTGTATGCAGTTAAATTTATCAGAACACTCAGAATTGATAAAACAATTTAAGATAAATTTAAATGTAGCATTACCTAATTTTGAATAATTGACTCTACAATCTTAATAATCTGTAGTTATAGCATTGTTTTTCTTTTAGTAAAGTGTTTTTTAATATTTCTGAGAGGAAAATGAAAAAGAAGAGATTGTACAAGTCTTGTCACTTTTTCCAAGCTAATGATTTGTGTAAGAGTATTCCTGCAAAATGCAAAGCCATGGTCAAGTAAACCTTTCAAATAATGTACAGATGTGGGAACAACAAGTACTGTCACCATTACCAGGAATGTTCAATGTTAGTGTGCTGAATTATGCAATGACATCAATTAGAAAAGTGTACTTAGATAAGTTCTAATTTATTTTCCTTATTTTATCAATCTAGATTATGCAGAAAAAAATATATATTTACAACATTAAGACTGCAATTTTGCAAGATCTACTGTCATATTTTCTTGACAGAAACATAGTCAAATTTAAAATGTACTTTATTCTTTTTAAAGTATGCCTTGCATGACAGTTCTACTTGTCAATCACCATATTGACAAATCTAAAATCTTTAAATCCATCATGTAGTTTAAAATACAAGGTCTTATTTTACATGTTTAACTCTCAGTAATGAGGGAGCTACCTGAGACTCTTCAGCAGCCTAAGAATTGAGATGTAAATTGGTTTTGTAACACAGTAATCTTATAATCAATAAGGATTTCTCAGTCCTTAATTTCAGCTGATACTTGCTGGCACTGATGCAGCAGAGTTGCTTCTAATAAAGTAGCAATCAACATTCAGATTTTAAAAAGTGTTGAGATAGTGAGATTACAAGCCAGTAAAGGTTTGTTCATTCTGTTCCTGCACTTTATTGCTAGTAACATCAATGCCATCATGCTGTCCCCCAAGACATGGCATTCTATTTACAACCAAAGCATGTAAACTAGAAGCTATATATGCAGTATATCTTATCAATGGGTATGGTATGCTATGTCTGTTCTTGCAAGAGAACATTTGCAAATTGTATAACTGGGCATATCTGACTAATCCTCCACACTCATAATTGTCTGATAATGAAGAAGGATGAACTTTTAAAAACTTTTTTTATTATCTCCATTTATAGTCACACATCATTTTATGATGCTTCTTACTTCATACGTTTTCAAGAGGGCTACTTGGTACAAATCCTGCTTACACGTGCACGAAGAGCTGTTCTTCTAAGGCTGTGTATTTCTTATTGTCTAGAGGAACTAACATAGCATATGATGGTATGTGAATTTAAAAGGTCTTCAGAAGTATACGATAACTATTATCAGCTATCTAAGATTATCAAGCAGAATATGTGAGGAATTCCTGTTGTGAACTGTTTCAGGACAGTGGTGATTGCACCGCCGCGCAACGAGTCCTGGAGTATGAGGGACACACCTGCCTCACTGGCTCTGCAAACTAGGATACAGGAGGTTTTACTTTTATAGATGCTTGGCAAAAAGTGTAAAGCCTTTCAAGAATTTAAGACTAATTTGATGCGTTGGAATGGCTACTTAGAACAGAGGCTAGACAGAATAAAAAGAATGAAGTATTTATTAAAGGCCTTCAAGTCATACTACTTGATCAGGGCAAAAGCTTAGTGGAGACCCAAGATGGGACAGTGGTCACAAGTTCCTCAGGTGGATTTAACTTTGGTCTATTTAAATATATCAGTGGTTAATTGTCCAATTATAGCTTCAGGTAATTAAGTCACATTTCCCCAGTTTGCTTTTCCTTCCCTGATCCACTTTTGTTCGTACTTTTTGGGGCCTGAGAAAGTGTCCTTGGGTCTTGGATTGTTTTGTCTGACAAAGATGTGAAGAGAGCTTACCAACACTCGATGTGGAGTTCAGAGTTATACACTAATGCAGTACAGGATTGGAAAAATATAAATGCTAAAAACGTAAGGCATCAAATTAAGTTCCTTATTTTATGCATTTCACTGAATATGTGGAAGATTAAAGTTAACTGTCTGCTATTCAAAAGGAAGTACACAATGAACTGGTTTGCACTGTACCATATGAAACAAAAAGAAAATTTTTGCTGCTGACTTAATTTCCTTCTAAAAATCCATGACATCTTCTTTCCATTTTAGTAATTTTCCACAATTCAGAATCCTTGAAGTTCACAAGATATAAATCAAACACAACCAATGGAAGAATACATCTAGGAGACATCTTAGATAAATGTTGTTTTATTCTTTTTTTCTGAAAACCAAAAAGACTTACTTAGATTTTAAAGAGTTCCATGTACTAACATACAGTTCTAACATACAGTTCTAATTCTGTATAAGCTGAAAGTTTTCAAGAGTGGAGTAGAGGCAGAAAGTGTGTAACACATTTTTATTGAGTAAGGTATGCAAATACACTAAATACACAGCTTAATACGCAAACTTAATGAGCTATCAACATCCAAATCTACATTTAGAGAAAATCAATAAATCTAAACATTGCCAAGGGATAATTGTTCTGTTGGGATTTAGTGTTCTTTGTGTAATCTTCAGTACTTGTGTTCTGTTAGTTAAGAGTAGCGTTTGATTTCAACAGCAACACTGAGCTTGTATTGTAAGATCTCAATACCTGATCCTGCAATATGATCCTCATGGGAAAGGAAGAAAGAGGCAAAAAAGAAAAGGTGATTTTGATTCCTCAGTGAACCTGACTGAAGCCAGTAGCTCAATGTAGGTGCAAAGGCACGTCTGTAAAGACAAGAAATATATTACTCTATATCATTAGGAGATGAAAAGCCATCTAAAAAAAAAAAAAAAAGAAACTGAATATGAGGAATTGTATTATACAGCAGCCCTCAACTGTTTCAGTAAAATATAAAAAATATTAAGTTCTTTCTCATCCTATATGCAAAGAACAGGAGTGAATGAGTTGGCATTTTCATCCCTATAATTCCAGCATTTTTGTACTATTAGTTAGGCAGAGTATGGTTCATGCAAAATGTATTATTATATGGCATCAAAGATTTCTTTATTATGTTTCACATTTAAACATATTTAAATGCACAACAAGTAATCTGTTAAAAAGTTCTTTTTTCTCATGATATGGACACCTGTAGAAATATCTATCTTAAATATTTGTTTCTGGTTATGCAAAAAAAGGTCATTGTATTTCTTATTGATTATTATCGATAGTTTATTGTCTCTGATGACAATGAAATGTTTTTTAGGTCCAATTTTAAAAAAAAGGAAAATAATTTTCAAGAAACATGTGTAGAATGTACAGTATGAAAAAACACTTCAGATTTGTGAAATCAAAGTGGGAGATACCATATATGTGGATTCCTGCTTATTGCTCTGCAATTTTATTCTTTGTCATTCTCTCTGTTTGCATCACATCTCAATTTAGCATCATCCGTGAGTTTCATTAATATGATATCTGAATTTCTTTTAAATTATTAATGAAGATGTCAGATAAAGAGGCAGGCTGAAATACCCTACACTAGTATGCCTCGAGACATCTCTTCTTATCTGATAAGTTGTCGTTCATCATTAACTACTGTTTATGGCTATTGAGCTACTTTTCATGCTATATCATACGGTTCATATCCAAGGAAATTCAATTTTTCAGAGTAATATTTCACAAGACTCTCAACCAAATTCTTTGCGAAGATGCAAATGCGTTATGTTTGCAGACCTGCATTTCCTTCAGTCACCCATTGTATTTCACCTTCCAGAAAGTTCAAGTTTTGCCTGTAAAAAGATTCAATATTTATTAGAAAAAAAAATTTTCATGCTTTCCTAAAAGGTCTCATATCTATAATTCACTTTTAAATTTTTAAATTATTTTTATAATATAATTTTCTCTTACTCTAACCAAAAAGATTCAGCTACTTAAAAATAAAATGGTAGTTTTAGGTTAATTTACATAACATTAGATATCCCCTTGAATTCTGAAAGCCAGATGATATTTGCATTTGTAAGACTATTTATTCATATATAAGCTGTGTATGTAACTTTGCGACATTGTCAGATTTCTTTATGTAATGACACTGGAGTTAAATAGATGATCATGTGGACTGTCATTTAATATCCTGCTTTTACCTTTATGCTCCTCTTGAAAGACATTTTGAAAAAAATAATTCCTTTGTATTATTCAAAAATCAGTATGAACTGATTGTTTAGTTTGTAGAAACTAAAACTAAGTTCAAGGTCATAGTACTGTTTAAACAGAATTCACAGTAAAGACTGAGTACAGTGGAAACTTCAAGTTTTTTCTCTTTGTGTTGTTTTTTTAACCAACAGCGGATGTTTTTGTTTCACATTAATCCAATACAGTGGATATCTTTGTGAAATCTACAAAAGGAAATAGCATTTATTATAAAAATAAATTATTAAAAGACAAGAAGGAAAAGTGAGAAGAACATAATTTTATTATCTTATTGCAACAGTGATCCTTCTACTTGCCAGTTCAAACAGTCTATAATACAAGCATGGAGATCAAATTATTCCTACTCAGCTTAGGAGCCTAGTCAGCTTGATTTCTGATTCTAGTCAACAGAAATAGGTAGACAGAAGCTACTTTTATCTTACATGTGATCTGAACTGCTTTTTCAATGTGCTTATCTCTCTCCACTGACCTGAAAGGGGGCCTTAAGCTGACTGGCTGGACAGTTGCATTTCATGGTCAGACAGGAATATTTTCTGATCTTTTATGTCTTTTACCCTGATGCACCATCAGGCTTTTAAGAGAGGTGCCTGAGGCCCCTGCACAGTGCCCAGTGAAGGTAATGCAGTGATGCCAGGTACTGGCCTTCCCCTTTGCTTCTGACCTTGGGCTGCTTGGGGCTTCAATTCAGAGCACACCTCCTGTCTGGAGGCAGGGCCTTTCTTGTCTAGTCATAGTATTTGCTACTCATTCCTCATAACTAAAAATCAAAAGTCCTTTGATCAGGATAAAAATGAGCCCTTTTATTTTATCTGGGAAACTGCCCACTGGAGACTAGAGCAGCAGTTTTCCTGGAAGAACTCATTTTTGTGATTGTTTTTCCTTGCAAGTCACATACCTCTTTCTCCAGAGTCATGGAAGATTTTCCATCCTACTACCTGAAGTCACCTCTGTAGTCCCACAGGTAAAACCACAGGATGGCCTGTGGTGTGTACCCACTATATTCTCTCTCTTGCGCAGAGGATCACTTACTGAGTTACTGCTTCATACAGGTGGAGAGTAGAATTTTTTCCACTTCAACTTGCTGGACCATTTTCTCCACATTCAAGATGAAGGAGGAAGACAGGTTTTATCTGCATTACCGGAGTAGGACATCAAATTCATCCACTGTTTGTTCCTGTCTGTCTTTATAGGTCATTACTGCCAATGAGCTGGCATTGATGATGGTGAACTCCCTACAAACTCTTGACACATGGCACAATAAGAAACTGATATTTTATCCACAACATATGTAATGTTCAATTAGCGAGAGCCCTTCACACTTTTGCAGCAATACTTCATCATTTCATTTGTCCTTTTGTAATTTTTTTTTTTTTTTTTTTTTTTTTTTTTTTTTTTGCATTTCTGTGGAGCACCATCTTTCCTTTGGTATAATATGTTGTGGCAGAAAAGTTAATATCTGAGAGGGAAATGTTGTGTTCGAAAGTGCTTTTGAAATGAATGCACAGTTGCTGAACCTCACAGCTTGTTGGTTTTGGATAACTTCTTTAGGGGGCTACTGTAGATAAGAAAAGCAGCATAGAGAGCAGGGAAGTGACAGTAACAGCAGTTTCTCTTCTAATTTCCAGTTGTGGGTAGGCACTTTTGATAATTACCAGCAAAGTGGAAAACCCAGCTGGAATTCTGAGCATTTTCTCTTTTTGTACTTTATTAAATTGTTATGTTTCCTCCAGGTTTTTCTGGCATTAGGCATAACAGGAGAAAGCGAAAGGACAGAAGTGAAAATTGTCACAGCAGGATGCCCAAAGTTGTGTTCCTTAATCTTTATCTGGACACCCAACTAAAAGCAAAATGATGTTGAAAGGTGTTAAGAATTTTTTAGCTCTGTATAACTGCTATAACTTTAATAAATCAGAAGCAGCCCTGAAAATCAGACTGTTGAGTTTCCTTGTTTTTAAAATGTGGTACAGGATTGTAGTTTCTAATACATAGATTTATACAATTGTGATCAGCTTCTTTTGATTCCTTGTATTTAGTTTAAACTTAAACTTAATTTTCTTCTTTTCTTAATGTTAAGCTTCTATTACAACAATAAAAATCTTGAGCAGAATATAAATAATAGTTACTTAGTGAACATAATTAGTTTATTGTAATTACCACTGAGGCAAAGGTAAGAATATATTAACTAATGTAAAAGCTTAGACAGTTGTCAGAACAAAGGTCAGCAATGCAGTGTACATAATGAGTGTTTTAAAAGAGTTTCATCTAGTTTGCCAAAAAGTGTAGTTTTTACTATAAGAACTAGTCTTTCCAAGCATGATCAGTATTAACTTTATGAGGGTCTCCTCATTTTTTTGCGTTTATGCTATTCACTTGCCTAAACACATTTGTAATGAGCCTGCATTAGTCATAATCACTTACTAGTGAAAAACTATGCTTTGTCCCATAACATTTCTTTAAGGTTAATTGCATGGTTAAGAACAGTTTTTCAAAAGTCTTGATATTCCCTTGACACCAAAACTGAGAAAATAATGCTTCATAAAATATCTTTGGGAATCTTTCACGAAATGAGAGATCTGTCCAGTTATGCTATGGAATCAAATATTTAGAATATGTAGATATTTAGAAGATACTGCAACAGAATTCATCTATAACTCTGAAACTATATGATACTTGCGCTATTGGAATGAAAATATGTTTAGTGACTTATGGTCCTGTATGGTCACATTTATTTATTAATCAAAAAGTACAAAAAAGCAGGAGAGTGGAATGCTACATGGAGATCAATCAGTAGGTCTCTTAGTCCCACTTAGATTTGCAGCAGCTGCTGATGAAGAGAGTCTAGAAACCATTCACCAGGCTGGCTGGTAGCTTGAAACTTCAAAAGAAAATTATGTTCAATGGCTTTTTCTCCACTAAGTTAGCTATTCTGCCAAGGTAAAAACCCCAAGGATGTCTTTATTATGACACTATAGCTTAGAATGAACTCTAAAACCTCCAGACTGTACTGCAATTGAGCTAAGTAAGAGGGAGGAGTCTCTCTTTGTTGGCAATATTTATTAGGTTTATTAGACTTGGCTAGGAATGCTGGGGAATTGCTTAACTTTTGGGACATTGGTTGCTTCATCTTTCGTGATAAAAATCCTTTCAATAGTAAGGGTATTGAGTAATTTAAAAAATTGTGTAATAATTTTTTTTGTTTGAAGGAGTATCAGATGTCAGGTGACATGAGGATACCCTTGACACCACCAGTGGACCCAGTACCAACTGGACAGATTCAGGAGTTTACTATTTATTAACAGGGAAAAGTGAGTAATATATTTGTAAAGAAGGTTAGACTTTCACTGCATTTTTTATTTCTGACAATTGCCTCCTAGTGCACTTTCAGCTAAACAGTGTTAAGTTTTTTTATTTTTTTTTTTAACCTCAGAATAAAAAAAAAAAAAAAAAAACCCAAATCTACAAAGCAAACAAAAAATCCCCTAACATTTAAAAGCAAAAAGCAACCCAAAATCTCAGCAATGTTGAAATAAATTCCCTGATTATTGTCTGCAATAAAATCAAACAACACTGAGAGTCTTGTGGGTACTAAACATACTGCAGAGCATGACAGCTTGAGCTCATCTTATATTCAGTGAAGTCTGCACAAATGTCACTAATATTCCAGAAGCATTCAGCTGTTACTTTTGCCCAACACTCACATTTTCATATTTATTGTAATTCCAAACAATGAAGGAAAGAGAGAATCAATATCTGAAGGACTTAAAATTATGGAGTGAGGATAGATGAAAGTTTTAGGTTAAACTTAGAATCCTTTTGAAAACTGTGTTTCAATTTTACAGTAGCTCTCACCCTGTGAGAAACATGTTTTTCACTGCTAAAAGTGGTTGTCTGCAGTTGCATAATTTTTTCCTCTCCTCCCAAAAGCAAGGAAAAATATTTTTATTCTTTCTATACTCAACATTAAAATAGCGCTTCTTTTTTCTTCTTACTTTTACATAATCTAAATTCATCAAAGAACTACTACTGAAAACAAAATACCAATATATTCTCCTACTCCATGTTAAGTAATTTTTCTGATAGGACTCATGTTACTGCAGCAGACTTTCAGTGCTTAACAGCCAGGTTTGACAAAGAGTCTGATGAGTAAGATGACTTTATTTTATGCATCTTTTTAGAGAAATAAGATTAAAGCATTTGCCTTTGAATGGACTAGCATAAAAGGGTAAAATACTGGTTTTCTCTTGTTTTGTGCAATTCTAAATAATGATTGGAATAGTAATTCGTCTTAAGATGGGAAAATACATACATACCTGTGAAAAGTGCATTTAATTTTCAGTATTTCTCCTTATACTTAGACCATACAGGATCTATTCTGAAACAGTTCTCTAGATAGTAGACAATAAATATTTTTGTATTATATTTAATTTATTAATACATTAAGCCCAATATTGTTTCTTGCACAAAGTTCTACAAAGAACCATGAATTAAAAATATGAAAAATAAAAATATCTCTAGATGTCTTTCTAAACGTTTTGTTGTTCCATCTTTCATGTAGACAAATTTAATACCTGTTTTCCCATGAGCATTTCATTTTGTTGTATAATTCTCACAAAAAGCACACTTTATGGCATGCTATGTCATGACAGAGCAGTTATGAATTAAAAATTATGATGCATATAGTATGACCCAAGACTTCTTGAAATTCTTTACTGGGCAGAAAAAATAAAAGGTTCAGTTTATTGTTTATTTTTTCCCAGCCTATTTCTACAGAAGAATATAAAGGAGGTGCAACAAGACATAAGGATTTTCAAGCCATTTCTAGGCTGTTTCAATAGGAGAATAACTTTCAGAACTATTGCTCAGACTTTTAATGAAATCTCAAGCACATCATTACTCTATTACTGAGTCATGCCAGAAGGACAGAATTAACCAGCACCTATTTTTTATGGCTCAGGAATGTAGAAACTCCCAAGGTTAAATTTTTAGTTGAGACACATCCACATATGTATTTTAGGAATTTTATTCTTTTTATGCAAATTCAACTTCAGAATTCAGTGGAAAAAGTTGTATCACATAATCACAATGAAAAATTTGGCATGCTATGTTACTACTCTTCATAATATGCCTTCACATTGTAGAATAAAATAAAAAAATTTCATCCTGATGAGTTCCTCAGAATTTTGAGCCATATCTTCAATGTGCTAAAAATTCCACAAATAGGAATAAGTATGTAGAAAAAGTCACTGGACAAAGAGGAATCTTTATTTTTTATGAAAGATATTTTAAACAGTCTAATGCTAGGAAGAAACTAGAATTCATATCCTAAACAGTTTAGGCAATAAAGTTATATGCCAGTGTTAGAAGACTTGTCAGCCTTGCATGACCTGAAGGAAATAGCCTTTTAAAGACTATCTTTAGTGGACAAAATAGCTCTGAAAATTATCAGCTTATCCTCATTGAATGCACATGTAGCCTGGAATGATGGCAGTCCTGTCACAAGCACTTTACGTACACGACTAAATTTTGAGAAGATAAATCTAATCCTCATTTTTGCAAAAGTTCAACAGTAATATTGAATCACTTCACTCCTTTTTTTTTTTTTTTTTTTTTTTTCCTGATGCCCTGATTGTGCACATTAGTTGTATATTCCTACCTTTCTGGAGTAAAACACAAATTTGTTGCTGGGAACCAGACCACAATCCATAATAGGGCCAAGGACTTAAAGTTTCTAGGTAAGCTAGTTCAAGTACTTGGGTGTCATGTTTTCTGCTTATGATACCAGAAAAATCTAGACACCATCAATGAGAGAAAAATTTCCCCCATTGACGTAAAAAAACACACACCAGCTGGCCAAAACAACTCTCCAGTGAGATAAGCATAATTTTTCAAAAAGTGAAAGGAAATATTCCGTAATTGAAAGTGAGCCCTAAAACAAGATTTTATGATTGTTAATGTAGTGAGATGTTAATGAAATAGAGCCATTTAAATGTTTTAGAAGAACCAGCGCGTATTTCGGGTGCTTAATTCTGGGATGAGGTCTGAGAAGAAAAAAAAAAATCTGAACGAATAACAACAGTGCTTGATTCACTTGACTTGGAGGGATTTAGCTCATCCTGCCATAAATCTTGAGACTCCTCAGCTGGGTCTCTGTGACTGCCAATGGGAGCTACTCATTATGTTTAAACACCCAGATCTGGATTTCTTCCAGCTCAGCTACCCTAGTGAGGAAGAAGTAACCAAGAAAATCCTTGGAAAACTCTTTGATTCCAGCTTATATGGACTGGGTCTCCCTCCTTATTTGTAAGCATCTTAATTCTATGGGTTGCTGTTGTTTTTCTGCAATTAGGATTTTGGGTATTTTGTGTGCTTATTCAAATGATCAAAGTGAACAGAAGTCTGTACAGGTTCAAAAGTATTATTTGCTTCAGAATGCAGAGGTAATCTGCTGCAAACTCTTTATGTATGCTTGAATGAATACATGCATTATCTACGTTGATCTTATTTTGCTTGCAGACCCCACCTTTCCTTTTTAAAGACTCAAGACTCTGAGTCCATAATTCAGAAGGTGTCAAGCTACACATGAAGGATGATAATTTATTAAATTTTCAAAATGCATTCCATATGAAACAGATCTACTAGAAACAGTAAGAGCAGCTATTTGAAGTAAGGATCTTGTTTGTCCTGTCTGCAATATCTGCAGGCAATTGTTTTGTCTGTTGGTCAGTCTCAATTATTGACTGGATTAGTAGGTTGGGTGCAAGTTAAGGAACACTCTTCTTTCAATATTTTCATAAAATAGCAAGTACAATTCTCCACTTTGGTTGTGGTCAATCCATTAAAATATAAGGTTAAATAAAATTAAGATTGTTAATTTGCTGAACAGTAAAGACCAATGAAATTCATGGCTGAGTTAGATGCTTCATTTAGCCCATGTTACAAATGGAGAAAAATGAACTAATGTTAGAGTTAAAACAATATGACAGATTTAAGTCTCACACACTTTGTAAATTTGGAATTAGAAGACTTTCATATTGCTTTAATGAATATTTTTCATTTGGCAGTAAGCAAAATGGTGTTGTTTCAGGCTTTCATTTTTTTTTTTCCTGTGGAGGATTAAAACCCATATTTCTCTGTCCTGGAAGATATAAAGGCAGAAATGTGTCTATTATTTAGCTGATTACTCAGCTACTTTTCTTGACACTGGAATCAACTCAGCCAACTAGAGATTTTTGTTTGCTTTGGTTTCCAACAAAGGAAGATATTTAAAACAGATCTAAAGTCACTACAGTTTATTATTTCAGTATTAAAATACATAATTAAAAACAAAACAGAACAGCTCAGAGATGACCTGACAGGTTCTGTTTGCCAAGTAAATACTCATCCACAAATCTCATTAAATTTGCCACCAAAAAAAAAAAAAAAAAAAAAAAAAGCAAGCAAACAAACAAAAACAACAACAACAACAAAAAAAACCAACAAAAAACCAAAAGAAATATTTGAGATGCTATAGCAGCTCCATTTATTTTCACCACAAAAAATTCTCATATTCAACACAGTTTTATCATGGTAGCTGAGTTATTGCAGTTATTTAACCATTATTTATGAGAATGTAGGCATGTGCAATCACATATTGCATTGTAGCTGCTGATTCATATTAATTACTTAATGGTGATTTCCACGTTGAAATTAGTTGCTTAAGAATTTTTGCAGCTAAAATGAAGATTGGGGCCATTCTGAAAATCAGCTACAAATGTCATTGAAACAGCTTCTAAAGCTCAGTTTGTGACTGCTTTGTGTCACTGGAGCCACACTAAGTAACTAAAGTGCAGCAGTAAATCTGACCTTTGATTAGATAATCTGTATTAAAAAATTATATTGTTTCCTGTCCTGAATAGCTGAGCAATTTCTACATAGTGTGAATTGTAACATCCACTTTCAGAAATTTAAGTGGATAGTACTTACAACTAATTTTTATATCCATGCTAATTCTCATTTGCCTTTGCACTTTGCTTCTGAGGATTCTGTCATCATACATTATTCTAAAAATTGATTAGAAAATACTAAGAAAACATTTCAGATGTTTGTCTTGTATGACCTGAAGAATATTTTAGTGCATTAAAAAGACTATGATGCAAGACATCTTTTGATATGTATTTAATTGTTAATATGCCTAATAAACTACTGAAATATAAAGAAGAGTTAAATAAAACTCAAGAAGACCATGGAAAAAAAAAAGAAATATATCCTTTATAATGTATATTATACTTAAAAAACATCATGAGTAGGTGGATTTTCACTAGCACATAAACAGTAGCTCTTGAGCAGATCAGAGGGAATTTGTTCCCAAAGAGATCTGGACAAGCTCTGCAACAGCCCTGAAAAGAATTTTCCAAAAGCTAAGCCTTCCATTACAAGTAAGAGCTTCGAATATAATTCTGACAAATCTTACAAATTATGAATCTTACATGATTAAAGACAGATTTCATAAAAGCCTATTTATTGAGCAAAACCCTAAGTACTACCCACACATTGCTGGAAAAATCCCACCTCTAAAATCATTTGGCTTCCAGCAACGTCCATGAATACAAGCTTCAGAAAACATTTTCAGCTGCAATTGATAAATCTGCTTAATGTCTCACTTTTATCATCTTTCTTGTTTTCCTAGAAAATATTTAACTATTCCACAAAGTGATATTATTTAGCATCCTAGACTATCTCAAGTTGGAAAGTACCCATAAGGATCATCAAGTCCAATTCACTGCTTCTCACAGAACTACTTAAAAATATACTATGTGATCAAGAACATCATTCAGATGCTCCCTGAACTCTGACAGGCTTAATGTTGTATCTACCTCTCTGAAGAAACTGTTCCAGTGCCCAACACCCTCTCTCAGTGAAGAAGCTTTCCTAATGTCCAGTCTGGACTTTCCCCAATGCAGCTTCATTCCATTTGCTCAAAGCCTGTCACTGGTCACCAGAGAGAGGAGCCCAGCACCTTCCCCTCCACATCTGCTTGTGATAAAGCTATAGACTGCTATGAGCTCTCCCCTCAGCTGTCTCCTCTTTAAGCTGAACTAGCCAAGGGACCTCAGCTGCATCTTGATCAGCTTGCTCTGGACACACTCTAATAACTTTATATCCTTCTTATATTGGGATGCCCAAAACTGCACACACTACTCAAAGTAAGGCCACACCAGCACAGAGTAGAGCAGGACAGCCACCTCCCTTGACCAACTGGTGATAATTTTCTTGAGGTCTCCCAGGGTGTGGTTGGCCCTTTGGGCTGCCAGGGTCCATGGCTGACTCATATTCAACTTGCCATCAATCTATACCTCCAGGTTTCTTTCTGTAGGAGCCATTTGGATTGTCCCATTTCAGCCAGGATATCCCATAATCTAGTTAGTGAATGCTATGAAAATTTTATTCATTTAGAACAACAAGCAGAACTCAACACATCTGTGCTATATTTGAATATTTGCTTGTCTCATGATGGGCCAGTTAAGATGCTTAGGGTGAGTTCTTTGGAGAGCACTTTTTGCTCCCTGACTATCTTCAGGTTGGAGTCCAGTAAGGAGCCCTGAGCTGAGACTGCTGCAGAAGCAGGTGTCAACAGGAGAGGAATAGTTAACTGGAGGTCTTGGAATGAGTTTGCCCTTGAGCTAGCACATACTTGTAAAGCCTGTAAAAATGTCATCACTTCAGGCCCTTATTCACATAAAGAGTTGTACTGACAAACAGATGTGCTTTTTTGATAGGTTTAGAGTCTTAAAATACAGTCAAATGACTAAATGTGCTGATCTAATTCTTATTCTATTAATCCTTCCACAGAAGAAATGTAAGTTTTCTGGGGGTTTATTTATTCTGCTTCTGCCTTTATGATGCTATATATGTTCCTGTGGCTAAGCATATTCATAACATTCCTGGTAAGAGGCAGAAATAAGCATACTTGATTTAGAACCACTTGTGGAGAGATTCTGAAGTCCTTCAGTTTCCAATTTTACCTCTAAATACTAGTTACAGTTTGCCAGGCAAAATTATAGCAAACTTACAGTGATCATATTTTCTTATGTATTGCAATATTGGATAATATTCTTTGCCTTGTGGAAAAGTGGGTAACATAATACTTTAAGGGCTACAATCCAAAAGACATCAAAGAATTGAAATTGTCTCAAAATAATGTAAAATATGTTCACTCTAAATTTTGATTTCCAAGATCAATGTTCAATACAGTGTTCTTCAAAGGGATTCTGCAGTTCCCTTTCTTTACACCAGTCCCTTTTTTAAATTTTAAATTAATCTTGATATTAAAACAGTTCTTCAGCTGGATCTTCTGATCTTTCTGTTTGGTGGCCTACCATCCATTCCCTTGAGACAATTTAGTTGCATGAAGTAGAGCACATTGTTGCAAACTACTCCTGAGTTTCAGATAATTTGCACATTACAAGAGTGGGCATAGCAGAATAATTCTCTATATTCAGGTTCCCTGGTTCTATATCTGCTGCAGTTGGGACTAACTTGACTTTTATCTTACATATGTAATTTTATCGTATTTGAATAAGAATGAAAGATGAAAGATAGTTGGCTGTGGTCAGTGGGCAGAGTACCTTGAGCTGACTGATGGTGAGTCAGCACCCGTTTCAGAACTCAAAGTCAGTGCATGCTCACAGTTTCTAATTTCATTTTCTGTCAGGAAACAATTAAGGACAGAGTCTACAGCTCTCTTTCCTCACAGACAACACAGTGTTATGCTTCCCCATCACAAATCTGGCAGTTACCAGGTCAGCCTGTATTTTCCATTTTTAATCCTTGGTGTTATTTCTCCTTTTCTGATTTAACATACATGAAAAACAGCAGCAGCAAAAACAACAAACCTCCCAGAAAACATCCCTGAAAACAAAGAAGCCAAAATATGATTCAAGTACTTGTAGACATGAAGAAATCATTGGTTTCCTTAGCAACAGAATGCAGTTCTATAATAAGAACAAGAAAGTAATTAACCCTCTAATGTGGGATAATGCTGGAAACACACATTTAAGTCTGTATGATTTTTTTTTTTTTTGCTATTTCTCTAGTATATTAACATTTTAAATTATAAAGGCTAATCTCTAGTTAGTCATCCTATTAAAACCATTGGGAAATTCCCTGGAATAGAGGTGCATGCATTGAATGGAATATATCCAGATTGTAGGCTGTAATCGTTGGTCCTGATAGAAGCAGCTGTGTGGCCCTGTAATTTGATTATATGGTAAGATGGCTTTCTCTCCTGTTGTGCATGCAGTTATGATATGTCTTAATAGCTGCCTGGAGAGATGTATTGTCATAGATTTACTCTTTTGGTCTTTGCTAATAGTTTTCCCTCATCCTTCGCTATGAAGTCAGGAGAATCTTGCCTTCAAATATGTATTTGGGTGTGAGTATGCTCCTGTGAAATTGAAACCATTACAGACAGGATTCAGAAATACATGCTTTGACAAATATAGCATGATTCGGTGAAATATGTAAACATCCCCCAAACTTTAAAAACCAGAACAGTTTTAGTGATTTCTCTGTTACTACCTTTCAGGTATTAATGAATGTCAAATCACATGGCTTGGCCATCTAAGTACAGAGTTTTTCAGACTTAGAGGTGGGTATGATGTAATCATATGATTTCAGACTTCTTATTTACCCAGGTTTTCAAATGTGCTGCAAAACTTATTACACTGCAAACATACAAATTAATCCTTAGTGATCCTTAAATATTATGAAATAATACTAAAATCAAACAGGTTGTTTTTAGTTAATTTTTACTGAAAGAATGGTCATCTATTATCTAAAAAACCCATCCTAAATATTATTTAGCACGGCATGTGTATCATGTTCATGAACTTTTTGACTTCTCATCCTTTATTTTTCTAATACTTTTGGCAAAGCAAGGCAAACTAATCTCCTTCAGCAATAACTGTGTAACCCAGCTAACTTCTGTGGGATTTTCTCATCGTTAACAAAAGGCAGAGTTTTACCTTCAAGTGAAATATCTTCATGGTATCATTTCTGGCTTTGTAGGAGTTTTATACCAACAATTTATATGGCCCCTGCTTCTTTCATGGTCCTGTGTCAAGGCTTATTAGAAAGGCAGTCAGACTTGCTTCTGAAGTAGTGATAGGAGATAAAACATTTCAATGTACTCTTCACTGAGAAAATATTTTAAAAAAATTTGATGAGTCTGGTTCAATGACACTATGTACCCCTATTTCTAAACCATATCTAACTCTCAAGATGTCTGAGATTGCATATTAGATACGGTCAGACTTCTGCCCTGTCTGGTTGATCAGAGCTGGTCAAGGTGAGGCTATTCAATTTCTTTTTTTTTAGTTCTTTTTATTGTAAGAGAAAAATGCATTATAAGGGTACAAGCTATACAGAGTGCATTGTAAATATAAAACAAAAAATTTTTGTCTTTCTCCTGCATAGTTAGAGGAGACAGAATCAACTCTCAAAGTTTGATTGCTTCCCTCAATAAGAAAAAAGCTAGAAAAAGTTTTGCTGTAATATTCTGCCATGGTAGCTATCATCTATAGTTTTCTCATGAACTGTGATGTGTATAAATATATGGGCAAGAATGTGCATGCATATGTGGAGTTTTTTGTCTTCTGAAAAGTAATCTTGCTAATGAAAAACAATCCACTTTGGAACCTGTAATATTCAAACCCTTTTTATTCAGACTGAAAATGTGTAAAAATCTCTTCATTTCCACAGAAAGGTTTCTACTTATAGTTTGTGAGAGTAGTGTACAGATATAGCCATCTGTAGGAAAGAAGGAAGAGATAAAATCAGATAAAGAGGACATATGAGTGAGAAAGAAAGAAATACTTAAAAAGGACTAAGAACAAAAATGAAGAAAGACCTGTAATGACAAGAGAAAAAGCAATTGTTTTAAACTGAAAAGTCTAAATCTAGATTGAGCATAAGGAGGAAATAGTTTATGATGAGTGTGGTAAAACACAGGAGCAGATTGCCCAGAAAATTGTAAACGTTCCATGACTGGAACTATTGAAGAGCAGATTGGACATGGCTTTGGGCACCCTGATTTGGAGAAAGATCTCCCCATCCATGGCAGAAGGATTGGACTTGATTATCTTGAATGGTTCCTTTTCATTCCAAACAACTCCATAATTCTCTGGTGAAGTGGTGACTGCAGACACAGATAACTGCTCTGAAGATAGAGATGGGCTTCCCCCTCTAATATTTAAATATCTTCACTCACAGGATGAAAAAACATTTTCACAGAACATTTTTCAGGACTTACGTCAAAGATCATCCCCAGGACCCTTATCTCCTTGTGGATAGCATCATTTTAGCTGCTTATAGTGGCTGATCTGATGTTACAAAATCCACACAGTGGTTACCACCATTTTTGTTTCTCATTTTTCTCAGTTCCTGGAACCACCACACTTCACTCTGTTCATCTAGGATGGGCAATTGCATCTCACCTGTGTCCTCTGAACTTTCTAAAGTCTGTTACTTTCTAGAGTTGAAGGGACAGTGGAAGCAAGGACCATTGTGTAGAGATTAACAGAAGGACATGTACTATAAGGCTGCTTTTTGCGATGCTGAATTCAGACCCTCAGATATTGTAAGGATATGGATTGCTCCAGTCACAATCAAGAAGGAGATAAGAAAAATATTTATATAGTTGTGACCATGAAGATCAAGTATGAATCAATATATGATCAGAAGAAATCGTATTAAAAGGTAATTGAATTCTCAAGGAAGCAAATAATTTACAATCTATGCCTAAAAAAACACATATAATGCTATCTAAAAATACTTCATTTCTTTTCACCTGTGTATCTATATGTGTGCTTTTGTGTATGTAGTGAATAGGAGGTCATTAATTCCCAAATAAATTCAGATAGATAGGGAAAAGATGGATCCTTCAGCTGTAGTGAAAGATCAGTATCTTTCCCTGACACCTCAGCTACAGTCAGATGTTAAATTTCAAGACAGGACAGAAGTCAGTGTATTTGCTAAAAATGGCCTTGATGCTGTAGAGACAAAATAGGCTGGAAACCTAACTGAGTTCAGATGTTTATAGGCAGACAGGAAGGAAGATTATATGATTTTACTGACAAATAAAGACGTATGATTTCTGTGTCTGGGATTCACACAGTAGTAGATTCACTGCAGTAATTTACATCCACTACTTGACATTTACAGTGGAGGGATCTATAGACTTTTAAAATGTCTTCATAATGTATCAGAACTTATCAGAAGTTTCCTGAATGGTTGACAGTCAAGTAAGATGAGTATTTTAAATGCATGATAAATATAATTTCCTGTCATTTTTTTTATATGGGTTGATGATCAAATCTGATCTTCTTCTGGATTATTTAAGAGTTACAGGTATATTCCAATTCTAATTTTGATCCAGCCATGATGTAGTTACTGATGACACTAGACTGGGAGGTACTCTTGACTGTCTTAAAGCACAAGAAGGGATGACATTTAACAAGAAAAAGATCTAACTATATATGAAGATATATTTCCTTAACAAGAAGGTGATTGAGCAGGCTGGTCGATACCCCCAGAGAGTACTTAACAAAGTGCTTTAGCTCTTGGTCTTGGTCTGAAATTGTCAGTCAGTTGCACCATTGTTTGTGCTTTACAACTGCAAATCTACTCCCCTCCCCGCTCCTCTTATTTCCTTTCAAGCCTACTTTCATTATGATTTGAACCAAAATATAGGGTGTTCCAGTGCTGCTCCTGATAGGGCTTTGAATCATATGTGCCTGACACTTCATTAGAAAACCTTCAAGAGAGTGTCAGTTTGCAGGGCAGAAAGGGAGAGTATGCAAGAGCAAATGGCAAGGAATTTTTACAGCAAAGCATCCCAGCTTGCAAGACTGGTTTCAAGTGGGTGAGATAGGGGACATATGACTGGAGGGGTGATATGTGATCCCTTTTGTTACTATAAAGCTATAGTTAAAATGTTTTTATTTACTCCAAATCAATTATTTGGAGACACAATTTTTTAAAGAAATCTTTCTTATGTGTTGGGGTTAGTTTAAAAAAAAAAAAAAAAAAAAAAGAAAGAAAGAATTATATATCTCTTAACAAAAATTATATTGCCCAAGTCCTTTGTACTATTTTAATTTTGAAATAAATGTAGTTGGGTAGCTAGTTAGATTTCCTTTTTGGACAACATTCATCCATAAGTTAGTCCCATCTACATGTGGCATCTTAAATCCTATTATTTTCTAGTAAGTGCCAAGATTTTTTTTTTTTTAATATCTACAATATTTTAATCCAAATGTGAGACATGACAGAAATCTCACAAACAGTAAAACTGATAAATGTTAAATTTAAAACTGTATCAACTTCTCTTGACTTAAATTAAAACCAGAGACATTTTCACCTGTTTCTCCTGCGCAGTACAATCAGAATAAAAAGTCAACAGTATTAAAAATATATTTAATTGAATTGGCACTCACTTCATAACACTTTATTCAGTCTAATATCAATTCTTAACTGTGTATCTCTTGGTCATTTTTTCAGTGCACTTTTTCGCCACATGCATACTAAAGTTGTAAATCTATTTGAAGTATTTTTAATGAAACAATTTTAAATGATAATGTTAAATATAACCAATAATTCAATGATGAAATATTTAAATTCAGTGTTGAACCTTTCTTTTTTTTTTTTTTTTTTTAAGATGGAGACTTTTATATTTCCTCTTCTTCTTTACCTAAATGTGATTTTTTAAAAAAGGGCAATTTTATAATACAATTTGGAGTTACCCAATAATGTAGAAAATAGAAGAATAGCAATAGCAGCTACAACAAGACAGACCTATCATAATGGAACGAACACTACATTGCAGTGACTAACACATTACAGTCAGCATAACTGCACTTGTTCATAAGTTAAACATTCTTAGTAGTACTTATGAAATTTTAAATAACTGAACATCTTTCCTTCTCAAAAACCATCAAAAAAGAGAAGACAAAAGCAAGAAAGATAAAAACATGAAGAAAGAAAGCACATTTACCTTGGCTGAAGCAGATAAACTGTCTACATGTAAACTGAACACTGTAGAAAACAGAACTGATATTTGACTTCTAGTGCATGTCCCTTGGGCATCATGAAAAATTTATCTTTTAAGAACCAGTAATCTGACAAAAAAGGTTTGAAGCCTTATGTCCGATGAATAGCAAAGGATCATTTTTTCTGACTTTTGTCTTTTACTCCTTTTGACATAAACATTTCCTTCTTCCTGTTCAAATCTTTTTACAGTATTACTCAAAACAGCAAAAGGAAATGAGGTCTGTCTCAAAGTATTGCATTCTTTGCATCTTACCAGCCTAAACTAACCATACTACTTGCCAGCTGTTTATGGGAGATTAAGTGTTATCATGTTTTTGTACTATCTCATAAAATTTGTCATAAAAGTAAGGGTGATAATGAATTATCTGTGTCATTATCTTCTCCTCAAGAGTATACTAAGAATATAGATTAAGCCATCCGTTCTTCAGAGGAGATTTTTTGGTTTTGTTTTGTTCTGTTATTTTTGTTTTTTGTTTTTGTTTTTGTTTTGTTTTGTTTTGTTTTGTTGTTGTTGGGTTTGGGTTTTGTTTGTTTGGTTTGGTTTGGTTTTTTTTAAGAATTTGGGTGACAGAAGGGTCTGACAACTGAGAAACAGTCACTGGGATTCCTAAAAACAATATGAAATACAGAGGAACACCAGAAGAATTTGTAAAAAATTAGAGGGATACTGTTGAAAGAGTATTGGAAAAAAACAGATTAATAAAGAATTATCTTAGTTCCCCTGTGACCTATCAACTTGCTGGTTTTTTTTTTTTTTTTTTTCCAGTGAAATAACTTGTGCAAAATGATTTAAAAAGGAAGATATACAATCAGAAAACAATTAACAGAAAGTGGGTAGCATCACTATGGCTATATGCCTAGTTTAGGTTATACCTCTATTTTAGCAGACCCAGGAACACCTTCTATTTCATATGTTTCTGTTTAGTGCAAATCTCAGCCTTGCTGTAAGAGTCAGACCTAGAAGATTTCAGCCTTCTTTTTAATCTCACAATTATTCTCATAGAAAGAAAATTCTGGAGACTTCAGTCTTTATCTGGAATACCAGAGGACAGAAATTCCAGGTCCCAGAGACCAAGGGGAAAATATGGAGCAAGGTGGATGTATCCTTGGTGGAAAAGGATCAGCTTAGGGACCTTAAGTAATTCTTAAGCACATGAGGCCTGACAGGATGCACTCACAAGCTCAGAGGAAGTTGCCAGATGACATTTCAAAGCCACTCTTGATAATATTTGATCAATCATGGTGATTGGAAGACATGGCATAGACTGGAAGAAAGCAAATGACATTTTTCTCTCATAAAAGGTCAAGAAGGAGGACTCAGGGAACTGCAAACAGGTTAGCTGCATGTTGATCCTTGTGAAGGTGATGGACAAACAAATCCTGGAAACCATTTACATGCACATGAAGGAAAAAATTCATTAGAAGTAGTCAACATGGTTTCAACTAGGGGAAGACATACTTGAAAATATAATTAACTTCTCTGATGAAATGACTGGCCTAGTAGATAAAGGGAGATGAGTAGGTCTCATCTGACTGGACTTCAATAGGGTCTTTGAGATTGTCTTCATAAGGTTCTCATAAGCAATGCATTTAAGTGTGAGTAGACAGTGATGTAGAATGAAAACATTACAACAGGACCCAGAAGATGGTGATTGGTGGTAGGAAACTGAGTTGGAAATTTAAATCAGTAGTGTATTCCAGGAATAGATACCAGGTGAAACTGTTTTTAACACAGGGTCATAGAATATTAGAAGGTTTGTGCTGGAAAAAAATCTTCCAAGATAACCTGTTTTAATTACCCCACTATTGGGAAGGACTTCTTGCAGTATATCAGGGTGCCCAAAGTCATGTTCACTCAGCCCCTGAGCACTCTAATGGTAGAGAATGACCATGGTCTCTGGGCATTCTGTCTCATCACCCTTGTAAAAACTTTCCTTCTTATGTTCAATCTAAATCTATTCTCTTTCACTTTCAAACAATTTCCCCTGCATAAGTCCTGGAAAAAAAACATGCTTTTCCATTTCTCTTATAAGTCCCCTCTAAGTACTGCAAGGCACCAATAAGGCCTTCCCAGCACTTTTGTTTCTCCTGTCTGAACAACTTCAATTCTCTCAGACTTTCTTTATAGGAGAGGTATTCCAATACTCTATTTCCATTATTGTCCTTTGGATCCTCTCTAACAGACCTACGTCTTTCTCCAGAGCTGAATGCAAGGCAAAAGGTGAGGTGTCACAAGAGTTGAATAGAGTAGAGTAGAGTAGAGTAGAGTAGAGTAGAGTAGAGTAGAGTAAAGTAGAGTAGAGTAGAGTAGAGTGGAGTAGAGTAGAGTATTAGAGGGGAAAAATCACTTTCTTCATACTTCTGGCAACTCTTTATGTTATGCAGTTTGTGTTCTGATTGAATTTCTGGATTGCAAGAACACATTGCTGACTCCTGTCCAATTTTTCATTCTCAAGTAGCTCCACGTTCTTCTATACAGGACTGCTCTCAATCCAGTCATCCCTGTGTTGTCTGCATTGATCTCCCTCAACTGACTTGACTGAATCACTCAGCTTGGTGTCACATGCAAACTTGCTGGAAGTACACTCAGTCCCACTGTTATATCATTGATTAAGATATTAAATAGTACTGGTCCCAGTACAGACCTCTGAGGGACACCACTGATTGCTGCTTTCCACTCTGGACATTTGATAAAGCTGTACAGCCGATTCTTTATCCATCAAAATCTTATCTCCTCAACTGAACAGCAAAAATGTTTCAGGGGATAATTTCAAAGGCCTTGCAGAAATCCAGGTAAATTGACATCCATAACTCTTCCCTTGTCCACTGGTACAGTCACTCCATCATAGAATGCCACTAGATTTATCAGGCATGATTTGCCCTTGGTGAAGTTGTGTTGGCTGTCTCTAAACAATTCCCTGCTAGTTTTTTTTTTTCTATGAATATTAGAAACCACTTTTTTAATAAGAGCATGACTGGATACTGATACAGATTGTCCAGGGATGTTGTGCAGTCTCTGTTCTTAGAGATATTATTCAAAAAACATCTGGAAATAATTTTGGCAAACAGAGTCTAGGTAGCTCTACTTGCACTGAGAGGTTAGACCTAGTGACTCCCAGAAATCCCTTCCAGCCTCAGCCACCCTGTGATTCTATGAGGTTAAGACCTTACAGTATCAGTTATGATTTGTTGTGAAGACAAGGAGGGGAGTAGAGAGGATATATAATTCAGGCTTACCTAAAAGGAAGGTCTAGATACAACCAAAAAAAAGTCATTAAAAAAGTTGATGTATTAAAAAGAACGAGTGCTTTTCTTTCATATCAAAATTCTCTTTCTCCAAAGATTGCTTTCATAACTTGACCTATAAAGTTGAAAATACCTGTAAATGTCACAGTAAAAACATCAATTTCTTTCAATACTAGATTTTAAATATTTTCTATAGCTTACTTAAAGGATTGGCAAGGCAGACCAGGTGACTTTGTGCTTTTCCTTCTTTTATACTAGGTGTTAAGTTTTTTTCATTTTTTTTCGGCATTGCTAGACTGCTTTGTTCTAGGATTTTAAAGGCTTTTATTAAGTGACTAAATAGTTCCCTTTTTTTCCTGCATGCCCTATGACCACTGTGATGAAAATCATGCAACAGCAGGTGAAGATGCTGCAAAAAGGAGCACAGTGTGAAGAGACCATCTCACACTTCTCTAGCTTCACATCTTTCATTGCTCTTTAAAGCAACTTAAAGGATAGACTTTGGGAGGTCAAACACACATTGATTTGGTCAATAACTGTGATAGTATGTTGGCTAGTGTGTGATCTTTTTTAAACAGGAAGATACTATATGTACTTCAGCTTAGAAAATTGCTGCAGATGGGTGAAAACAGATGTACTTTCAGAATTACGTGAAGTGAGCTTGTAAATCATGTAGTTAGGTGGCTGTGTGCATATTTGCTAAAGTATTCATACAAGTCTGTTGCTTCATCTCAAGGGCTTTTTATTAAGCTTGGTACTGTGTTCTGACTGTTATGATGCCTGTTATAATGAAGTAAGTGTGTGTAGGAATGTGCATGTCAGAGTGGAAGACTTACTGAAAACTCAACCTTTTTCATTGTAACTGAAGCTCCCTAGAATTTGCACGGGGCTGCAAAGAGTCCAGTGAGAACAATTTGATATTAATTTTGTGAGAGTATGAGATACTTTAATAGCAGCATTTTAATTCATAAAATTATAGTTTGAATGAGCAGGTTTAGAAACTGTGAAAAATAGTCCTTTTTTTATCCTTCAAAGTGCATTTTCATGGAAAAGCAAAACCATGAGGTGTCCCATCATTGCTCACAGAGTATGTCTCATTTAAGTATCAGAAAGGTGGACCTTAGTATATCTCACCTCTATATCTGTTCACATCTAAAGGCACATATTTTACATCACCAAGTTTCTCATCTCCTATGTCAATTAATCAGATCACATCATTGTGTGCTTCTTTGTCATAGTCTTATCTGTGTTTTCTAATAGTGATCACAGTTCTGATTTTGGATTGGCTTGATGACACAGCCTCACAAGTCTGCCTGTGTTAGTAAATTACTAATGTTGTCTTTGGGCAAAGATCACCTGGATTCAATAGTTAGTTGTGTGGTATGCACTAAGATAATCAATCATTGGTGTGCTCAAGGCTATTCCTCTCACATACCAGAACCCCAGGTAGAGCATCCTAAAACAAATGGGATACACATCCCTCCAACCAGTAGTCTTTTACAGACATACACATCTTTTTTAGCAATGGCATGTAGACGTGAGACAGTAGGAAAAAACAATGTTTCTTAACACCTGATAGATATGGGGCAGGTGTCTCATGTCAGGGAAGAGTCAGAACAGGGCTTCTTCACAAAGGGTGAGAAGCTGAAGGTTGAAATGAGCTGTTCCTCACTTAAGCAGGACAGCAGCCTCACCGTCACAGTGAACTTTTTCACAGAACCTGAACAGAGAAGCAGTGTCAAGATGATGACACTGGCACTAACAGGGCTCACCAAGGGCCTACAACAGGCAGGCAAAAGCAAGGGAAAGGATCAGGTCCCAGGTTATGCAGGGTTATCAAACAAGTCAGGAGAAGCAGGGGATAATGCTGGATGCTGACCTGTCTAAGGTGTGGTCTAAAACTTGACTGTGGGTCCCAGGCTGAGTTGTGATAATGGTCCTGAGCCATGGACAAGGAGCCCAGGTAGGGCTGGGCGGGGTCATTTGGGCTCATGGGTATATTCAGGGTCCCATACCAAGGATTCACAATTAGTATTAAACTCGTTCCTGATAAAAAACTTGATGTGGCTTAGACCCATGACAAGTCATACTCCAATCACTCCCTCTTTATACCACCCAAGTCACTAAACGCACATCCAAATACTGAAGTAGGAATTATTGTAGGACCAGTCTTATTTTCTACAGGCCATACAAGGACCTAAAATGTCTGGAAAAGAGTTAGAACTTGTTATGAACCTATGACAAATTTGAACCAACAACTTTTAGAAAAACTCATACTCAAGTACTATTCCCTTAAGCAACTAATTTTTTTTGTAGTCTTACATGGATTCTTAGAGTACTATGTTAGATTAAGAGCAAAGTAAACAAAAGTTTTAAATTAGCTTATTTTAAAAAAACCAAAAAAACAACAAAAAAAAAAAACCTAGTCCATTTTTATTACCTCTGTCACCATGTAGAAAATGGTAGCTATAAAAGAAATATATAATGGAAATAGTTCACCTTTTTTAACTTAGTTGCTTTGCTTTATATTGTACAGCCAGCTAGTGAGACATTAGTGACAATATTGATGGTTGGTGACACTCTAATTTGAATGTTACTACATGAGTAACAACAATAGTCTCTTATGTATATAAAGATTGCCGTATCTACCTGCAGCTCTGTTTTAATAAGTTAGTCATGTAGGAAAAGCTCTAATTCTGACATGGTTTCAACTAACATAACAAGCCTTGCTTTCACTGTCCAACACTTTCTTGAACAATTTCCTTTGACATTAAATGACACTCCCTATTTCTTCATCACATATGACCTTGTTTAAGGAAATTATTATAAAGAAGTCCAGAGACCTAAGATTGTGGGAAGAAGGTAGAACTTGTCATAAGAACACCCAGACAAAGCAGCAACTTGTGACTAATTTTGATAGGAGTTCTTCCGCAGTCTGCATAAAAAACCAAAATCATTCTGAAGCAAATGGACTCACGGATTCAGCAGCAGTGCAAGTTTGCTATTTATCTTTTAACCATTAGGTAAATGGCATTATCATGATGATGATTTCAGTGAGATCATTTAGATCATGTTGGTTATCTGCCATCTGAAATATAGGTAGTAGTATGCACAATCACACTGTCTAAGTGTCTCAAACACAGAATGGACAAAGCTATCAAAGTAGTTTACATTTTTCACAGTTCATAATCTGCAGAAACCTGTTTGCTGTGAGTATTGATGGAACAAATATCCATTCAATAGTTGCAGAGGACTATTCATTTCAGATGACCTTCAAAGAGGTTGGATGTGGTGTGAGTGGAGGTATCTGATATCAATGCAAGCATTTACTCAGTAAAAACCTCCATTGCTTTATGCTTTATTGTTTTCAGGTTTATAAACTTTCTTTTGTTATTACATGCAGGCAAATTATATTATGTCACCTAGAAAGGTTGTTGACAAGGCATAAATTTTGTAGCCAACTCACACTTAAGAGAAATCTAGGGAGACTGAAGAAGAGAGAAAGTGAACAGATTCAATTGAAGGCCAAAACCTTCTTCAAAGTCATACACTATGCACTTCTTAAATGTGCATACATATGCATAGTGAAAACAACCTGAGGAAAGACAGGGATTTCTCAACGAGATTAGATGAGATCAGGTGCAGTCTTGCTTCCCAGCATTGGGGCAGAAACCACTCTTGCTTTCTAGAGCCATCTGGAAGTTCTCAAATACCATTCCAATTAAATGAAAACAGAGGTCTTCTGCAGGTTGTTCATTTTGAGGCAGATTCCTTAAAGGAAGACAGGAAATGTAGCAATAAATCATATTGTGCTTTAGCACTCAGAATCACCTGAGAATTCAAAAAGTGTTTCAACAGATGTGTTTAGACCCATTTACGCAAAAGAGGGCCTCTGTCACCTATGTCAGTTTGAAATCTAAAGTAAAAATTATATGGAAGGTGGCATTCCTCAGATACAATGTACTTCTTCCCAGAGTCGGAATCATCTCACAATGCTTACGTTTTTATATAAGTTTTTATATATTTGAAGAGTGAATGCTTGTGGGCATAACTGACCTCATAATTCTGGAATTGTTGAGTACTTGTTGGAAAACAGTCCACTCGAAGCTTTGCAAGTGACCAACATCCATATATCGGTTTCCAAGTACTCCAGGCATGGATGTGTCCTGTAGTGCATTTCCTGACGGATTTGAGGAAAGAAACAAGGACACAAAAAACACAAACCAATTTAGCTTTGTCTCTTGCTTGCTTGTTGCCTCACAGATAGAATTGCAGGCAGTAGTTGAATGATAATCCTGCATACACTGAAACCTGTATGCAGGCATATTCATATGGGATTAGGCCCATAAAGTCCTAATGCTCATAAATAAGAGACAAGGGCATAGAAGTGCCCTTGCCATACAGTCAAAGGTCAGAACAGTATATTTACATAGTTCAGTTTCCTAGCTGCATCCAGTTCTGGGATCCTCAGCACAGGCAGGACATCAACCTGTTGAAGCAGGTCCAGAAGAGGTCACCAAGATAATTACAGGGATGGAACACCTCTCCTGTGAGGAAAGGCAGAGAGAATTGTTTGTTCAGCCTGGAGAAGAGAAGACTTCAGGTAGACCTAACTGCAATCTTCCAGTAACTGAAGGGAGCCTATAAGTAAAATGGAAAGAGACTATTTCCAAGACTATGTAATGACAGGACGAGAGGAAATGGCTAAAGACTGAGAGAGGGTAATTTTAGATTAGTTATCAGGAAGAAATTTTTTAATTTGAGGGTAATTAGGCACTGGAATGGGTTGCTCAGAGAAGCTGTGGATTCTCCATCAATGGAAGTGTTGAAGGTGAGGTTGGATGTGACTCTGGGCAGCTTGGTCTAGTCAAAGATGTCCCTACCCAAAGGGGGTTTGAACTAGATGATCTTTTTGGTCCCTTCCAACCCAGACCAATCTCTGATTCTGCTAAAGCTAAAGATTTAAATCAACAAGAATCATTACATCTCCGTTGTCTTCTGTATTTACTGATAGAATCATAGCTCTGTATTACCTATTCACTTGGAGTAGTAGGTCTGCTTTATAGCATATTTGTTCAGAAACAACCTTCAAAAGAAGTAGATATCATCTGTTTTAAAAAAGTGCTTTTCAACAGTGGAGGCCTGCAGAAATGAACATTTTGGAGAAAATTTTGGCATAATTTGTGAATATTTTCAGCAAATGCATCTTGCCTTTACAGGTTTTGCATACCTGAAAAGCAAGACTGTGACAGATTAATGCAAAAGCAATTATACTCTATGCCAGAAGTACTAATGCTTTTCTAGTGGAGGAGGAAATAGTAAAAAAATCCCATCATTTTAATAAATTTACTGTACTTTTCCTTAGATCTTCAATATCACCTGTCAAAAAGCACAAGAACCAAGCATATAATTTTGTTTTTTGTAAAATGTATGGCTTTAGCTTGTAAATCCCTGATTTCTTACAACAAAGCAGACTCCAAAGGTAATTTGAATCCAAATAGATTTGGGTTTAGTTACCTGTCTCTTATAGAACTCTTAAAGCACCCTACAGTCTCTGAAGACAGCCAGTTGAGTAGCAGGATTTCTGCGTTCATAAGACAGTTCTCATACCTCCTGATTTCCTCTATTTTTTCACTCATCTTTCTACAAAGTTTGTTCTATTTGGTTCCAAAGCATGCACTTTCTGCTTTTCAAATGCCAGCTATTACCATGTTAATTCTCCATAGTCTAGTGCTGAAACATAAAAACGTGCATAAAGGACCTTAAAAGTTCAAGTTCTACTTCATTTTTATATAGACACAATTGGTTACACTTTTAGTAACAAAAATTGACAGAGAAAATTTAAAGCACCATTAAGCACATAAACATCAGCAATTTTACCTGAATGCAAAATGTGTTCTTGTAATTTTCCCCCCATTCTTCATCTCACGCACTCACAGTAATTAGATAAAGCCTTTTCACTTGTAAAGTTTCAATGGCACTGTTTTTTATCACATGTATTAAAAACTGCTTCTTTAATTCATTGGTTGTTTTTATTCTTCTTTCTTTGCCAGTTAAATCTCTGCTTTCTCATGGCTAGAATATATCAAGTTGAGTCAAGATCAAGCAGAGCTGTAATAATCCCCATTACATGAACAGCAGTCTGAGGTTGAAATTACTTTTGCAGAATATCTGGGTTACTTTCACATATTTCTCTACTTTCACTGTGGCTTTAGGTAACATAAAGCTTCTAGATAAGTGAATTGTGCTGATTACCACACTTTGGAGTATTGGAATGCTATTTTGAAACACCACCCCAATCTAATGTAAAATGACCACCAGTAAAAAAATATGGTAACAATATTTAGGTTGTATAATAGAGACATTTAGATTATAGCTCTCTTTTTCCTTCATGATCATCAGATTTATTTACAGATATTAAAAAGAAGTCATTAATGCATGTGTGTTGGATGTTGTGTTCTCTTTTAATGCAGTCCAATAAGATTCCTGATGTTATTGCTCATCCTGTGATAGACAAAAAATCACAGTAGCCTTTGCCTTAATAGACCCCAACTCCAGGTGATTTTCAAATATGATTTATGAATTCTAAACTCTAATATTTTAAATTGAAATCAAACTATTCCATTAAATTAATGCATAGGTATTTCAAAACAGGACAAATAACCAGCAAATATTTTATTGTATACAATTGTCCTTTTTTTCCCATTAATTTTTAAACTTATTTTTTCATAATAATTTTCATTTGTCTGCATTGGCCTTTACATATTACCAGTAGCATTACTGTAAGAGTCATGCTTGTAATATTAATTTCCAGTGTTGCCATAACAAATACAATCTCTATAAGGAAGAGGTGTACCACAAATTTCTTACTAATAAAGGTTATAAGTAGGTACATATGAACATTACAAAGCAACTTTTTTCTCACATTGCAGTTCAGTTCATTTCAGATAATTGTATAGGGCTGTAAAACAACTTTTTTTGTCTTCCTTTTTAGACGTTGCTTTCCACACAGTATTTCTTCACTAAAATGTCTCCATTATAAAATCTTGGTTATTTATTACACATACTTTAATAGAGAGTAATGACTAAACATCATTTTCAGTATAACTCTAAGTAGAAGGAATTGTTGCGCAATTTGTTATATCCTATTACCATTTCATTTCCACCCAGAAGAAGATGTGGTTTTTTAAAACCATCTCTATGGATGCTCATAGGAGAGTATCTAGATACTATGTTATGAGAATGAGCTGGTAATTATTCATATCAACTGAAATATTCATCTGTGCTATGTGAGTTTTGTACTGTATACATTTTAATCTTGAACTTTTTTCTACAAGAGTATATGTAATTTCTATATAAGGAAAATAATTATTCTGAGAAAAAATATAAGCTTCATAGGCAAATCCTCCTCAGGACTTGTTACCTGGAAATAGAAAATATGACTGTTAAGTAATATGTGTTTTGTGTTGATCAACTTGAATACAAGAAGTCAAAACTTCTTTAAGTGTCAAAGATCAAATTCTCTGATACAAAGGAAGATTTAAATCTTTGAAAGTAAATAACACTGTTCAGGGAAAGACCAATTCCTTGAGAAGAATTCTTGCAGATTGTACACTTACAACTGTAAATAGTAAGACTTTTTAACAACTTAAGTTTCCCTGAATATCTTTGAATGTGGAGTGATATGTAGACTTCATATCAGCAATACCTTTCCAGATTTATGAGCTAGTCAGTTTAAATCTTTACACTATGAGTGGTTAACTCGGCTATGAGTTAACTCCATTCTCAGCATTCCTGAAAGACCCCATTATGGGACATCCAGTAACATATTGAAGTTTCATATTTAAGAATTAACAATTCCTTGGGTTTGCATGACCTGTCGAAAGATAATTTGAAAAGGTTTCCACTGGTTAAAAAAGTACCTGAAGCTGCACATAAAATAATGGAAGCATTAAAACCACTGGATACTGGAAAATGCAGGCTATAATAGACAATATGGACTCTCAGGAATATCTTAGGCTCATAAAACTTACTTATTTATTTAGCATAACGTTTTAAATGACCAAAGCTTGCAGTGTCTCCCTCAGTCTTTTTCTATATCACAGAAAGAAAACAAAACAAATAAAGAAAAAGTTTAGTCAGATAGTGTGGCTGTAATACACATTATTGGCATTCTTCACCAAGCCCCTGTTATTCTTTCTCTAAGTACCTTTTCACTATGGTTGTGAGTCATTTGCCCCTGTGGGCTTGTGGTATTTAGGGCCCATGCTAACTGCTGTTCACCCAGGAGGTTTTCATTGAAGAGAGAGCCTAGGAAAAAAAACTTCTAAAAGGCATCACTGAGCCACAGGGAAATTCAAACTGCTCTGCATGCTGTACCTAACAGAGCTGCTACAATCAAAGGATGAAGTTCAATGATAATTTCAATGCTGTTTCCTTCAGAATGGGGTTTATTCTCCTTTGTTTAGTACTGATTTGTTGTCTGTTATTTTTTCTAAACCAGATTGCTATAGATGGGATTTGAGATACTCAGGGTTTTGTTATAAAGAGAAAGTAACAACTTCAATAAAATAAAATTGGAAAGAATGTTTTCCAGGTGTGTTGTTTTCCATCTTGAGGTCTCAAAGGGAATCACTAGGATATATGTTGAACTGATTCTTACAGCAATCTTGATAAGCAGACACTATTCCATTTTATATACAAGTGCATTAAAAACAAATTCCTATATAAACCATCCTAAGTTATGCTTTCTACAGTCACATTCTCCTCCTGCTCTACCTGGCAACACCTCCAGTTCTACTTGACACATTTGCTTTGTGTTTCAACCAGATGAATGTCAGTCACTAAATCAACTGGTTCACAGAGAGAGAGAGACACTTGAAAGCAAATCACCTTTTTTTAGACTCAATTTACAGGACAGATTTTTTCATCCAGTTTGGTTTCACAAACTTTCTCCTTCTACGTCTGGGCCAGAGGAATTGCATGAATTACCCAAATCCAGGCTAGAACTCTGTCATCAGCCTCAGAAATGTTGCCATGCCTGTACACTTCCAGGGTTTGAAACAATGCTGACCCTCAAAAGAGCACTTCCACACAGTTTTCAGCCTTTTATTTTTAATTTTTTCACTAAAACTAGGACTTTTAAACATCTTAGTGGGTGGGATTTAACCCAATTAAAATCTACCTATAAGGAACAGCATGTGAGATCTTGACTTCACGTCAAGGAAAACAGAGGAGAAAATGAGGCTACTCCATTTTTTTTCTACTTCATTTTTGAGGAGGTGGTTGTTTTGGGTTGGATTTTTTTGGTTTGGTTTTGCACAGGTTTTGTTCAGGTCCCAGGTCCAAGGTTCTGAGTTTTGTTCATGATTTGAGACTATGGTCTCATATGGCATTATGGGCAATTATATATAGTCTCTAAGTGTAAAATAATCACATTTATCTGTCATGACAGGTATGCATCTTATCTACATGCACATTATGCTTTTCTTTGACTTTCATGCCTAATTTTAGATCACCAATTTGCACTGGGGCTGAATAGTAGTAAAATATCTTCCATATGACAACAGACTATTACCACCTGCCAGGAACACTCTGTCAGCCCTGGAGCTCTTCCATCTTAACAGTCCAGTATTCTGTGCTTCAGTAAAAGTTAAATAAAGGAAATGCTTGCTAGTCTCAGAATGAATATAAGGCATTCAGTAGAAAAAAACTAGTAATAAATTTTGTCCTTCTTTATTTTCAGGAACAAGGATTTACTGCACTACTGAAATTTAGGATGACCACTAATTTTTATGAAGGAGGTACTTTCTGGATCTAACTGATCTAGGGAAAGCAGAGGATAAAGACAAGTATTGCCTAAGAACATTAATATTTAGCAGATACTAAGAAAGTTTAGATTGCATTTGGAAAAATATTTATAATACTAATAAAGTGACTCAAAGGGTAAGGGATCAGTCTCTTTTGAAATATTTAAAACAATGAACTCCATTCTTTTAGTTTCTTCAATGTTCTCAATTTTAAATACAAATGATATTGTACTAGCCTTCATATTTTTCAACCCTCTTTTTTGTACATATGCAGACCTGTGTTGATAATTTTGAATTGTGGCAGAAGTTCTGTCAAGCTGAGGCTGCTTATTTAGTGTAATAAATATTTTTGCAGTTCCATTAAGGGAGAGTATAATGACTGAGGAAGTGGCTCTGTCAAAAAAAATTGAAGGCTTGGTCTCAAAACCATTTCAGTGAACATCTTCAGACCACAGCAAAGAAGCGTCCAACAGATGTGTAATAGCTAAAATTTCAACCAATAATAATGTATTTTTCTCAAGTTTTTCCAAACAAGGAGCAACCTTGGAAAGGTGAACAACAACAAAAACAAATAAGGTTTTCTTTACCAGTTGATTTTAGAGTGCTGATCTCTAACATGTGGCTCACTGACAACATACTGTTGCAAGAACTCTGATATAGCTTTCAGGAATCTTGCAGTGCTTCTGTGCTCCAGGCTGACAAGCAGTGTTGCCTGCAGTATATTTCTTGTGTCCCATTGCTGTCCACACTGCCACAGAGAACTGAAAGCCTGGTTACAGAGAAAGGGGTTGGAGTTGTTAGCACTATTTATTCCATGCCACCCACTTCATTGTTGGGGATGTGATTTCAGCAGGAAAAGCTGGGCACTGGCACTGGAAGTTGGCCAGTTTGTCTTGGTCACTGGAGTGCAGTGGACAGTCCCCATAAAACCCCAGAGAATTTGTTCCCTTCTGCTGCCCACTGGGCAGAGCCAGCAGGGGCAGTCAGTCCTGGGTCAGCACCCTGGCAGAGAGGCTTTTCACACACATACAGAGCACAGCAGAGAGTTGGAGGCAGCAGCACAGGCAACTGCAGAGAACTGAGCTCAGCCAACAGCTGCATGATCCCTGTTTGGATGAGCCAGCTTCCATGGTTTGGTTGTCCCTGCTTTCCATTGTCTTCAGGTTGGAGGGAGCTGTAACTTTGATCTGTGGGAGCTCTCCTTGGCAAATAGGTTTTGTTTCCTCAGTACCAATGGCATGGGCACAGCAACATTCTCAGTGGTGAATACCCTTTCTGTGGGTAAAACACCTTTTCTTTTGCTTAATTTTGCTATTAATTTGCTATTATACTGCTGTTGTTATTGTGCTTTCAGTAAACCTCCATTTCAACTTCTAACTCATTTAGTGTCCCTTCCTTACCAAAAAGGGTGGAGGAAGGGGAGTAGAGGAGTCTCTTATTTGGAATCTAACTTTCCTGATGATTCTACACTCCACATTCAAGATGTGATTTTGCTTGCTACTCAATCATATGAAAGTCTTGAGTTAGAAACCAGTAATTTTTGCATGAGCTAATTAAGACTGATATTCAATGCATGTGAAAATCATGGTAGAGACTGTTACGAAAAAAACAGAACATGGTTTGAGAAATTCAGAATACCAAATTAGTCAAGAGGATCCTAAATTCAAATCAAAAATAAAAGATCCCCAGATACTTCCACTTGCTAAAGAAAATTTTGCCAAAAAGAGTTTTAGAATTAAAATAAAACAAAACAAACAAGCAAACAAAAAACAAAACACTTATTTCTACACATGAAAACAATATTGCAGTTAAAGGCTTATTAAAAAGGAGAAAAAAGATTACTACTATCAAATTGGTATTCTTCAAAAAACAATCATTTTTCCTTTCACATCTTTGTTGGAAATCTAGCCTACTATAAGGCTTTTATATGACAATGATGGTATTATGTTCTTTTGCATTGTAATGATGCTGTGTTGTAATGAATTTTGATGTCATTACAGCAAAGGAACAGATGCTACAATTAAAACCACTAAATGGAATTCAGTCCTTAAAGATTCATGTATCCTGTGAGAAATTTTAATACTCTGTGTAATATTTATGACATCATTGGTTAGAAGAGGATCAGTAAAAAAAATTTGGACTCCTGCAGTGGTATAAAGTACAAAATGTCAGAGAAATTGTGACATCCTTTTCTTTTCTCAGACTATAAAGCAAAATGGACCAAATTTACCTTTGCCCTGAAGTCTGTATGATGAAGAATGAAACTGAAGCTGAATCAGACTCCTAGAATTCTTTACTTACAATTTTCAAATGTCAGTGACAAGGTTGGAAAAAAGAAACAGATGTATTAATTTAAATTATATCCATGAAATTTTACAGACACTGCAGAAAATATTGTTTTCTAAAGCAAAGCAATATTCTTGACACAACTATTCAGATGGTGTTGATGTAAATCTTTTTTTTTTTTCTTTTTGCTTTTTCAGCAATTGATTGGTATAATGGTGTACTTGAAATATCCAACCAAATTATCCAATATATCTAAAAATATCAAATTTTGGAGTGGCTCCAGTTTTTAAAAAGCAGAGGAGGTAATATTTTGGCTGAACAAATACTGAAGTGCAATGAAACTTCTTTCACTACTGTATGGTCTCAAATGTGACTTCAGAGTTTTTTTGCTTCTAGTTGTGGTGACCCAGCTTTGTATCTCACAAAAGTTGTGTTCCTTAACAAACAGTTGTAGGGGCAAAGCTGATTCTAGAATAATTTGCTCTTGTGATCTCAAAATGTGGACTTCTAGACTAATTTCTAAGACAATTCAGAATGTTTTTAGAATGAAACCTTAAATTTTTCTAAATATTTTTTATATGATGATTGCAAGCAAATATTTTGACTGTTGCTATACCTATAGGATTTTAAATTAGTGGAATATAGAGAAACTTTCATTAAATAATGACACAGGAATAAAGGTGATTAATTTTCTTGTATTAACTTTCACTACCACTAGTAAGAATTCTGCTTAGACAATTGCTGCTGTGAGAGAAAAATGTCAATTTATCTTGAGTGAATTAAGGTTTAATTAACCTTGCTTTCCCTCAAGGCCATTGATCTGCAAACAGCAAGTCAGTAATTGAATGTTGTATCTACCACAACCCTCAGTTTCTTAAAACATGTGATTCATTTTCCTGAACAACTAGGAGAGTTAGTCTGTTCTGGCTCTTAATAACCTTTTTACTAGAGCTTTCAATCCATCAAAAGGATCCAAATTCATGATGGTTCTAGTAGGCAAACATCTGGTTCACTTGATGCACTGTCGTCTTAAGGCAAGTTTACTTTTGTTTTTTATGATGGTATTTATTGCAGTTGTGTAAATTTTATAATTGCATTATTACAGATGAAGCACAAATTATAATTTTTCTTGAAGGATATTAATGTATTGAAAGAGGGCAAACTACATCTATCTCATTTGCACGACTGCATTTGATCCCTTTAAAGACAACCATTTATATTAAATACATGTCTGTTCAATCTTCAACAGCTAGGGATCATCACATATCTGCAGACCCTTGTTCAGACTGCTTAAACTGGATTATGGCCACCGATCTCCTATGGATATATAAGATCAAAAGACATGTAGTACTATTATGTTTTGATGTAGCATGAGACAGTTTTGACTCCTGTAGCATCGTTCATTGGTTTAACGAAATAATGCTACTGATGGAAACATATATTAGTTAGATTTCCTGGTCAATTTATTTAATCAGGCCTGCTTTCTGTTAAATTATTTCAGACATTTTATTTTATTTTATTTACCACTGCTGCCTCTTCAATACAGAGGAATACAAACTTCTCTATAACTGAGGCTGCCAGGTCAAACTGATTTTATGAGCTTCTGCTGGAGGTAATTCACTGCGGATAAAATCACTTCTATGGTTTTTGGTCCATTCTTACTTGTTTTTACTAATATTCCCATTTAGATCTTGAAATCATCTTACGTGTTTGAGGACTTTCTGTCTTAATATATTTCTTTTAAATATTTCTGGTATCCTTTTTGTAATTTTTTTCTGAAAAAAGCCCCTGAACTTTAGACTCCTGACAAATGAAATAGATTTTCTTTGGCTCTGTAGGCACATACTTCACTGAAGAACTGACCTGATGTTACTTGCTTTCTTCTCTCTAGAAAAAGGATGTTTCTTGAATTAGAGTTTATTGTTAACAACTCAATTTTATGTCCTTCCTGTGATTATGAAATATCAAAAGTGTTTGCCATTTTTTCTGCCATGAGGATCTTTATTCTCCTAGTTTTTAGGAGATTTGAGGAAACTAGTTTGTTAACTGCTCCTAAAACTAGACAGAAGGAGAGATTGTGGCTGTGTCTGTACCCTTAAATATACTAGGAATGATCTCTGCCCTCAAGGCCAGCAGGAGCAGGAATTTCTCTTCTGGATTACTCAACCTCCCTTCAAAGCAGAGCCTCTAGATAAGAACTGCAAAGTGGGGTCTGGTCTGTGATGATCTTTGAGCTAAGACCTGGGATCATGCTAGTTGAGAAGGACTAAAAGTATCCTAGGGTTGTTCTAACTGTATAACACTAGACAGACCAGTACCTGGAAATTTCCCTGACACTGTCTGGTTTGCTGCTGTAGATGTCACCTTCACTCAGCTGCAGCTCAATGGGGCAACATTTGCCCTTGTCAGACTTTCTCCTCCCGTGATCTTAATGGCCTCATCATACTTGCTGGGCTGTGATATCAGCCTTTGTGCCAGGGATGGAGATGCTGTTCATACTTTTAGAGGTTTTCTTTTGAGCTCCAACAACAGCAAAACCCTCTCACACCTTCTTGTTTAGATAACAGCAAAAATGATCCCTATTCTTTATAGCCTTGTAGAAGAATACCTGCATGGCAATTTTTGATGAATTTTTCAGTCTGACAGATTGGTAGGTGAAGATTTTCAAAATGTAAGGCTGAGATTTTTCCAGCCTGTAAAATTATTATGAGTATATCGAATAAATTCCTCCCATTTTCATTTAATTTCTATATGAGATAGGAGTTATCAAGGTCTGTTTTAAAGAGTGACTGAATGCATAAAGTGATTTTTTAATCTATATTCCAATAATTCTTTTTATTGTATAGTTCAGAAAGATGTGTGTGCAAAGTTAAGAATTTTAAAATCACTGTATGGATAAGATACAGCAATGACTTTTGTATGAAAGGTATACTAGTTAAAAATGTGAGTATTATAAGTCAATTGAAAATTGCATGAGAAATCCAAGAAGTTATTTTCAACAGGTCAGAGCCCAGAAATCATAATTAATTGTTCCAAGAGTACTGAAGCTCCAGGAAAGAACCTGGTCTTAGTATCAGAACCTAGTATTAGGGAAACACAAAGATATCCTGGAACAAAGCATCAAAACAAAGAGGATATCTCTGCTCTCTGAACACAGAGGTTTTCACTTCTGTTTTTTTGTTCAAAACAGTTTTAATATGCACACTGATGCTACAGTTCTGTAGTAGACATTAGATTAAATTTAATCTTCAAACCTCACTATTTTACTTACATAGACACACAGTGCCAACTTCAGCAGTTAGTTTTTCTGCAAACCTTAAAACTTATATTATTTGGGTCAATTTTATTTTATGCCAAAGTATTTTCCCAATGTGCCTCAAAAGGAACCTGCACAAGCTGTATTTGCATTCTAATCTGAAGACAGACCTGGCTCCAGTTCAAATGTTTCTCTACATTACTTTTACTACCCACAGCATGAATGTGGCATTTCAAGATTGAGGGATTTCAGTGGCATATGAATCAGACCACTTTATTCCAACCATTATAGGTGGAATAGTGAAGTGTGATGTACCAAATTCACTTTCTTTCGTGCATACACAAACTCATAAAACTGAAGTATTTTCAGTAGTTTGGATTTATAAGTTCCTGACATCTTTGATTCACTCTTATTGGGTGGCTGCTGGGAAGTAATTAATTCCAAAATGTAAGATGTTTTTCAAAGTTCATGCAACTTTTGCCCTGATCTTCATTTCATATTAACAAACTCTGATGCCCTATTGAACATCTTTCAGCTCATCAGCACTGAATGTTTACCATTTGATACACAAAAGGTTATAGATGCCACTCTTCATTGTTGGAAAGTATCTGGGTGAAAATTCATACTTGTTAGTTTTAGGTTCAGTCTGTTCTCAGTGAAGGTAATTGCTTTAGCCATTGGCCTTCTAATTCTGCCAGGACCAGCTGATGATCTGGCAGAACACTGTGATCCATGGTGCTGAAGAGTCCTCATAAATCCAATAACATTGGCTTGAAAGTCTGCATTCTGTGCACAGGCAAAAGATAATGAATAGTAATAAATGCTCATCAAGGAACACTTGCATAAGGAATTACTTCAACTTGTATATATGTCAAAATAACAACTTTTCTGTATAGCAAATTCCATCTTCCTCAATGCCAGTTTCTGGTCTCAAACTTTGCATGCATATTCTCAAATACTGTGTTGCTAGTGCAACACTTCTCATCTAGCAGGTGGCTGACTAATGAAAAGACATTTACAACAGATGCAAACCAGTATTTACAGATGCAGACTGTAATCCTGGAAAAAATCTTTAAAAATAAATTTGGCTTCCTACTTTGCATCACCACATGTGTTACATGTAGGAGTTTTTTGCTGTCATAGGTGTGAGTTGTGGGTGGCCTTAGAATTTTGTCATGGGGGTGTGTGGACATCATGAGGCTGTTTCAGGAGATCATTACAGAAACAGCCTTTAGCTAGACTCAAGCTTCATTTTTCATTTCCCTCATTTCATTAGTTGCAATGGGTTAAATAACTAAGTTTCAAAGAAAGGTGATTCTGCTTGTTAGCTTTCTGAGAAAACTGAAGAAAACGAACTCACTAAAAATGTACTTGAAACTTCTATTTTTCTGCTGTGCTTCTCTGTAAGGCAGCTGAGACCTCCAAACTACTGCTTCTTACAAACCATTCCAATGGGAATTAAAGAGCATTAATCAAAAGCAAAAAGAAAAGTGTTCAGCACTTTTTATCTCTCAAAAATGAAAACAAAATAAAGTAAACCTAAACGTGTTTTAAAACACACTTTAGGAATTTAAACACAGTAAACCTCTTGGATTTAGTTGCTGCTAATATGTATGTGTCCAACAAGATGGATCTATAAAATTTCTGTATTAATTAAAAAGTTTGGGTTAAAGCTGTACTATTTTGGATTTCATATTAAGCTACATTTGCTGAAGACTTTTCAAGGGCATTGACAAATATACTTCCTCTGCCTGCAGAACAAGAAATATGACTCAGCTGCTATTATACCACAAAATGTAAAATAAAATCAAGTAAAACAAAACAAAATAAAATGAAATGGAGTGGGGTTTATGCTTTGTTTTGTTGTTCTTTGTTCTGGGGTTTTTTTGTTGTTTTGCTTTCGGGTTTTTTTGGGAGGGGTTTGTTTGGGGTTTTTTTGTTGTTGTTTTGTTTTGTTTCATTTTTTAAATTGTGATTATTGTTTAAAATGCTGCTTAAGAAATGGACAAGCTTTTTCTTGATTGTGTAGGACTTACTGGTCTTACAGTATATGTACTCACACATTCATTTAAACAGAGACTTTCTACTCAATTCAAAAAGTACAGTAAACACCACCAGAGGACTGACAAGTTATTTAAAGGGAGATTGATTGCTCAACATTGCATAGACAGATTTGGATTAGGTGGAGTGGTAGAACAACAGGGTGGATAGAGGCCACAAAATGAACCAGAGAGCAGCCTAAAGAATGATGTCTGAGAAAAGTTAAATTAAATAAAAGGAGAGAAATCCAGGCATGAAAAGCAAATGGAAGCCCTTCCTGAAAGTTCTCACAGCTGAGAATAACATTAGTATCTGTACATAAGTTTTCAATATGTTCATAAATTTAAAATAATCTAGTTGAAGATAAATATCTATTCAAAGAATAGGCGTTTATACTGATTACCTGTTAAGCTTTGAACTAAGACAGTCAGCGCTTTAATGTTCAAAATAATCAGAAAAATTCTTTGGTTCACTGAGAATTTTCCACTGACACTCTCTGATGTTAACTGTCTACGTTTACACTGATTCTAACAACACTTGAAGTTGTCACCAAGAGCATTGTGTGTAGGTTTGATTCAGTACCAGTCACAGCAAGTCCTCCCATTCACTCCACAGGTTTTGGATCACAGGTCATATGCACAGAATATCTTCTCACTTTCTTTGATTTTCTGTTTAATCTATTTTTGTTTAATAGATTTGTGGCATGCTCCATCTTCCTTGCTTTAACATGTATGACTTTTGGATCTTTTATTTAACTTTAAGTAGATTTTTAAATCATTATCACAGTCTAAGTAGCTTTGAGTAGATGAAATAGACACTTAGATTCAAAAACATTTGAAAAAGATATTTAGATATGTTCAGTGTCGAAAAATCACACAGATTTGTTGGTCTGCAAGAGAGATGATGAAGTGCAGAAGAGTCAGTCAGGCATGATTAGTAGCATCCAATAGAAGTATCCTATACTGTGTGATGCAATGCCTTGGCATGACAACCTTGAGCCATCTCTAAATGGACTACTCTGTTTTCATGGCAGAAGGAAGTGTAAAATGAAAGCAACCCAAGTCCCATTGCCATGAGTCGCCACGAGGTCCTCATGATTTCCTCTTCCATTTTGCCATCACCTTTGGCTGAACAGTGGCAAAAGCCTCCTCAGTTTGAGAGCCTGGTACCTCTGCTGGAAAATTGAATTGCAAGGTTGCAAGACAACACTTTTATGTTGGTATTATTGCTATTAAAAGAAAATGCTTTATGCACAGATGATGATTTTCATGGAAAATCAATTAATGAGATATATAACCAGGAGAATTGATGTCTTGTGAGGGAGTCAAATAATGAAAACATGCAGTCATCTAAAAGCCTCCACCTACAATTTTGCAGCAGATGATGAGAGAAATGCAATTTAGGAACCATAAACTAAGTCAGCTTTGCTTTGCATCAGGCTATGTGTCAACATGATCTTTGCTTTTTCACTTATTTGTAATTAATTTGAAATTAGGCTGAAAGCTTCATTGCTACAATATTTTTCTCAAATAAGTATTCAGAAATTCCCTAAACACTTCAGGAAGCAAGTCCACAAAAGTTTTTAAAAGCAGTGCCCATGTTCATCACCAGACAGTTCAGGGAACAACTAAGCAGAGGACACTATTTAGTTTTAGACAACTACTCTCATGCCTGCACTGCAATTCTTTTTGTATCATAGGCAGATTTCTAAGCTAGGTCTGTACCAGAAACCCATCTCTTTTCTCAGAAATTCAGCTAGAAGTTGATGAAGTTTCTGGACTGAAATATTGATTGTATACTGCTTTGGAACTACTGGCCTACTTGATCAGTGCACTTGTATAAATAAAGCAGCACACATTTTGAATATTTCATTATATTTGATTTGGCTTCCATTAGGCAGTCCTATGAGATCCCATAGTTCTGCTGCATTCACTAAATTGTAGTGGTATATGACATATACAATTATTTCTTTGGACAAAAGAGGGATGGTTACAATGTTCCATGTCATTGTATGCAATTAACTGGATTTTTCATCAGACAAATGTCAGAAATGGGATAGTTCTGAATAGCACAAGAGTCAGAACTTCATATTTACACGTGCAAAGGAGAATTTCCAAGAAAAATGTATACCTATATACATAGCACTGGAGTGTTTAAGTGTAATCATTTAAGACAGGAAAAATACGAGCCTTTTTTTTTTTTAATTTCATCTTGAACTTTTTCCTTTAAAATAATAAATCTGGAAAGTCTTCATTATTCTTCAAAGAAATATTGCAATTTACGAGATAATGGAATTGTTTTTTAAGCTGGAAAAGTACATTTTCTTTATTCATTTATATGCAGATACTGATCCTGTGTCCAAGAGGGCAAGGGAAATGTTGTTCATATAAAACTGAGCTAAATTTTTCCACTTGGAAGTTTGATTACAGACATGGGTGACTGATATTCTGTCCAGGAGAGTGGACTCATCCTGCTCTTAACACAAACAGAATTAACAGGGCACTTTAGCCACAGCAGGCACCTTAATTATGTCACAACGTCCTTCTCTTACTTGATGTCATGACAGGGTTACAGGCATTGAACTCCCCTGATTTGTTGGACACTTGCTGTACAAAAACTTGCTGTACATTTAGTTGAAAAGAAAACTTCAAATTGGCACATGTCCATGCCTTGAACCTCACTTACCACCGTTCATTTGACAGAGTCAGCTTGTTAGTTAAACTACACAGAACTTTCCACCAGTGTCAAATGTACTAAGCTTTTACTGTACCCTGTGACTTCAGTCAGCATTTACTGGCAAGGCACAGTAACACTTACTTATTTATCACTGAGCCAATACAACTGTCACTGAAAAGTTTTTTTGTTTTTTTTTTAATCACCTTCCTTTACCTGCTAGAACAGGTATTTGTTACCTCTTATCAAAAGATATAAAGACAAGAATAAAAATCAATATGGAACTCTAAGATATCATTCAAGGCACAAGACATTCTGGGGCATTAAGAAATCTAAACTACACATACATATAACTTCAGAAGGAATTGCCATCCAGGGACTGGTGGAAAGGAAGAGAAGGTATGGATCTTGCCTGCAAATAAGTGAAATAACCCAGACAGCCATGACTAAACTTGAGATAAAACAGTCGTTCAATTAAAAGATTTAAGGAAGGAAAACTCCTTCATATCCTGTACCTGGTCCAAATATTTTCTCTGTCTCTCCTGCTCCCCTTGAGATTTCCCTTGTCTAGGACCCCCTCCAAAGCAGTCTACTCCTTGTTAAAACACAAAAACATGTTATTCCCAAAGCAGCAGAGAGAATCTTTCTGCATTCCTAGCATGGTTAATAAGCAATGTGACCCAGCAACCAGACAGGAATTGCACCAGAGATCATGACAATAAGGATTCTTCCACCTTCAGGCCTTGAGAATCTCCTAAGTCTAACAGAAAGTAAATAAATAAAAATTTGAATTTTACAGTAGAAGTCAGTAATTTGGACATAAAAGTACCTCCAATAGTGCTTTGTAATGAATGCTCTGTACAGTTTCAAGAAAGCAGACCACCACCACTAAGCTGCTCTTTCAAACAGCAAGTACATTTGTTTTTCTACAACCACAGGGTAAGATTTATCAGTTAATACTCTTACTGGAGCCTAATACTGGAGAACAAAAAAAAAAAAAAAAAAAAAAAAAAGCAGGGAAAACATAAAAGGGTATATTATCAAATTCCCATTTATTTTTATAAACCATGTTAAATATTTTAAATGTTAATATTGTGTCAGTGTGTGGATGCTAAAAAAAAAAAAGTAAAAAATACAGTAGTGCAGAGCTTCAAATACAGTAATGGATAGCTTCAATAACAGAGTTTCAAAAGGGCCAGCCGTCACACTTTAGCTCTCACATTCTTCAACTACTTGTATAAAAGTCTGGATGTGTCTGGGGAGATAATATAAATAGATGCCAAGCCCTAAAGTCTCTGGCTGACTGACATTTTGGCAGTTACCAGTAGATGGCTGCAATTTCTAGTTGCTGAAATGGCTCACTTAGAGCTACTCTGTTCCAAACAGCTGCTGGAAATGAACCAAACTCTCGCTGTATTTTGAAGATTGTTGCTGCTGGGCTTGTCCTGCCCATGCAACAGAAGAATATGTAGCTGGAAAAAACAGAAGCTTATAAACTGCATCTGTGTTGTTCAGTACCTACGGGATTGAGTAGATATTTACTGTTTCTGGCTCTGAAAGCTCTTCTGTTAGTCATAAAGTCTATTAGGCATATACACAGTAAAAAAAATCTAAGCGGCACACTCAATCAATATCCTCACTGCACTTCCAGACAATCACATATGCAGATCTTTTTTTTTCCTGAAAAAAGATGTTTTACATGATTTTTTTTATTCAGAATTAGCTTACTTTTTTTTTTTTTTTTTTTTTTTTTTTTTTTTTTAATCTGCTCCCTTTTGATGGTGTGTATGTACCTGACTTTTGAAACAACTTTTAACCTAGGGACTTTTCTTTTTTTTTTTTTTTTTTTTTTTTTTTTTTTTTTTTTTTTTTTTTTTTTTTTTTTTTCTGGGCCTGAAACTAGAGAGGATTGTTTTATTTTAGTAGCATGAACATTTATCTGTACAAATACGTATAGAGTCCTATCTCGGCAAATAAATTTTTAGGGTTTTTACCTTTATTGTTGTCTTTATCACTTAAACTGCTGCAAAGCTCTGAGTGATGCTTGTGAAACATATCAAAGAGCAAACTCTAAGTAAAAAGAAAAAAAAAAAAAGATGGAGGGCAGCTGAAGACCACAAAAAGTAAAATAAAACAAAATGGATATTAGACAGTGACATAAGCATTTCTTATTTTTTTGGGATTTTTTTGAATGGAGGAAAACTCTGAAGGAAATAGTGTTTCAATTCCAAAGATAAAACATATATTATCCAAAGGAGATCTTAGTAAAATCCTGTGGAATGCAGGTGTAATGTCTATCTGGGACATTGTGATATCATGGACATGTGCTAAAGGACAGAGCTGGACCACATCAGAACTGGCAGCTACCATTCAAACTCCTGGAGTGGAACAGAAAGGTTGTAGGTGAGTGTGCACAAGACCCTGAAAGTTTGTTAGTTTGTGAACTGAGAGTCCCCTTTCCACTCCACTAGCAACAAGTGAACAAGCAAGTAATCATTTCAGCCTAATTTTCAAATAATGTTTTAGAAACACAGTCTTAATTACAGCAAGCTCACATATTAATGTGTTTAAACAGTCAGGAAGGGGATGTCACACTATCTTCCTGCTTTGTCAGGCTGCAGATTTGGTGACATGCTAAGACAGCACCATGGCATGTTGTTTTGTGGGTGCATTGAGGGTAGTCAGCAAGTGTATGTCTATCTCCACAGTTTGTGGAACATCAAGAGTAGACCTGGATTTGTATGAGTAATTGACATTTCATAGCTGCTATTCAGTGCTCCTCAGGTAACAATGGTAAGTAGACCAAGAGGTCTTCAATTTTCTGCAAGGACAGTTAAAGATGGATAATGGTGAATTGAATCAGTATGGAAAATTTAAATTTTTACCAGCATACTCTTGAAATAATGTTAAAAAGAAATATAAAGTAAAAGTACACATTACATGCAAAAAAGATATTTTTTGTTGGTTTTTTGTGTGTGTTTTTTTTTTTTTTTTTTTATAATCTTCCTGACATGATTACTGACAGTATCAGTTGTGTGTCACTCTCACTACAGAGGAGTCAGCTAATCATACACATTTTGAGAAGACAGATATTAATACAGAAGTATAAGAAAAGAATGTGAATGGAGACACAAGATTTCTGGTATGGACAGAGGTATCTATGCAGCAAAACTACTGTATCACACAGAGTTTTGCTTCCATTCTACCAGTATAGCTAGACTCTCTAGAAATTCTGTCATACCTATAAAAGCAAAACAGAATTAACACTGTAATAAAATTGGATTTCATTAGAAATGTGTGTTTATGTGTGTGTGTGTTTGTGTGTGTGCATGTCTTAAAAGGTGGCAGGTTTTCCTTTTCTGTGCTGTCAGATGAAATGCTTTTATCAAAGGGTTCTGATGCTAGCAAAATGCCTTTCTTATCTGAGGAAACATGGATTGAGAGCTACTTTTTAAAATGCTCATCAGTTCTTAACAGTTTAATATAATTCAGAGTATTGATTTTTATTATTAAACTCTGTTTTAATATTGTACCATGGATAGAAGCAAGTACCTGCAGTATAAAAAAAAAAAAAAAAATTAAAAAATGCTGGAGTGTCACTGCCTATCACAGATTCAAGGTGTCAATTATAACTAAATGAAAAATAAACTAAAACTAAAAGCAAAACACCTGTCTGTAGTAAACCCTATTATTCAATCATAGTTTTTGCTGATGAGAAGTGACAAGGTACAAGAATAAATTAATTTTTAGCTGAATAATGGAAAGATAACTCTTTAGAAACCTCTTTGAGGAGAAAAGGTCTCAAAAATAAGAACTTAGTAGGACCAGGAAAGTTATTAGCTCATGGACATTGAATCTCAGCATATTTGCAGTCCCATCTTTTTAATGGAAATTTAAAAACTGCTGTATCTTCTCACTAGCATTAGGACTGACAATATCATCTTAACTTCAAAGATAAAAAATAAGTATCTCATTTAGGCAAGTATATTCTCATTTTTTTGAACTTTTGCAGGAAACTATGAGAGGTATGGACTAAATTTGTAGAACACATAGTTCAATGGTGTCAATATCTTTGATTATAATCTACAAATAATGCATTAAAAAATTTCCTTTTTTTTTTTTATAAAATGAAAATTAAAAAAAAAAAAAATCAGATAACCAATTGTGACCTCTCTTGTTGGAGGATTAACATAAACCTCCAAAATTCAAAAAAGAGCTCATTGGTTGTGACCTCATGATGTCATTGTCCTCTCTTCCTAATCTGTAATTATACTTCTGAAATCAGAGAAATATATTAGTTTGAGCTGAACCTTCAATTTTGACTTCAGAAGTTCCCTTGTGATAAATCTTGAAAAAAGAAGGCAGCTAACTCTCATGTCTCAAGCATGACAACATGCAATTTTACTGGTCGTGTATAGGGAAGAGAATGACTCTGGTTAGGCAGGAGTTAAAACTGATATTCACTTTTTCTGCTAGAACTTGTGTCAAGGACACAAGGAGCTGTGTGCAAGACTTCTTTTTTTTTTTTTTTTTTTTTTTTTTTTTTTTTTTTGTTGTTTTCTTTTTAATCATATGTTTACAAATAATCTCTGAAATTACCTGAAGTTTTTCTTAGTTCTGTGAACGTTTGTTTTTTTCTGTAAATAAAATAATTGAAGAAGAAAGGTAACACATGTTTGTACCAATCCCCCACAATCCCCCAATCACTTTTCAAGCATGCATGTCAATTATTCTACTAAGTGTGGAAAAAGCAGTCTGAAGCATTGTTAAATGAACTATATAATCCTTGAAGAGACACAGTAGGTGGCTGAAGTGAGAATTAAAAATGCCATCTTTTTGAAGCTCACACATTTTTAATATTAGTCTTCAAAGTTACCAGTGATGGCAAGATCATTCCAGCCTCGTGATATAATTAATTGCTGTAATTTCAGACATTTCAAAAATTAACAATGTCATCATGTAATGTCAATGAGAAGGAGTCTGATGGAAATAAACAAACTTGTTTTCATACAAGTTTGGAAAGTATTGCAAATGATGAGAGTGCGGGTTGACTCTGCTTCTGATTTTAAAAATAGAGAACAAATTATTACTGTTGCTTAAAACTAAGCAACCACACTAACTTCAAGACTACTGATTATTTTAGATAGTTCTCACATTCCTTTTCCTCTCCAACTGAACTACCCCAATTTAATATCCTCTTGGTTCTCTTACTTTTTAATCTGCCTGCAGATAAAAGCTGCTCTTCTACCTAAGAAAATCTGTAATGTCTCTTTACCCTGACACATAACTAGGTACAATAATTATTTTGCTTCTCATCAGAAGACTTCAAGCATGCTCTGAATTTCCTCACTATTCAGCTTGCTTTCTCATGTTTTCCCTGGAAATAATATTGATCATGAAGTATTTGATATTCAGGGTTTGAAGCTAAACTATCATTTTTGTGAGTGTCACTTGGTGAAAGTTATGATATATTTCCATTCTTTGATTTGATGAGCAATTTTATAATTTGGAATCTTCAAAGATGTTACAGAGATTCTGAAACTCCAAGAGGAGAAAAGAGTAATTTAAGACTCGTGGAAGATTAGTGACTTTCGAAACATTTTAAGGATTTTTCTTTTTTAACAAGTCATGTCTTAAGTGAGGTGTTATTGATAGAGAAAACAGGCAACTGCAAGATTTACAGGCTGGGTGCAGAGTAAAAAAAAATTATTTTGCCTGGTCACGATAATACAAGGCAATTGTGAAGGTTATAGTGGCTTTGAAAAGGTGAGGTTAGATTCTCATCTGGCCCATGTATTTGCCTCTGTGCCAGGGCTAAGCCAGAAGTTTTGGGAATGTTGTGTCAAGTGGTGTCGCATTCCAAGTAAAATACACCAAGTGCCCTGCCTTTGGTGCTCTGTAACTTTCTGTCATCACCGGAGTCATTAACACAAAGTAACACTTGTTTATACACCGCCTTGTTCTGGAGGCCTTCGTGCCGCACTGTGATGTATTTACTTGCATCTGTGCCAAGGTGTGCAGGAGATGTGGTGTTAGGAGTTGGCTCCTCACACACATTTTATAACCACAGCAATGACAGCTGGCTGTCTGTAGTCCTGCTGGGTGAACATGGTGAATGCCATCTGAGAGAGACGGCAATCCGAAAGGGCTGGAGTCGGTGTGCTAGCACCAGCATCTTAAACATAAACTTTTCCTTTCTGTGGCACTCATGGCAGCTCTGATGCTCAGATTCCTGACAAATAATCTTGTATTAGGTGTGGGTGTGTTTGCTTGCATGTGTTCTGCATGTACAGCATGAGGAAGATTGAAGAAAATGTGATGGAAAGCATGAACAGTAGGCCAGTCTCTGATCTGAAGAATAACCAGTGAAATCATCTCTGAGAGTCACTGTGCAGGTCCTGTGTACTCATGGTGTACATGCCTCTCACAAGCTCACATTTTTTGTTACTTCTGTGCTTTATGTTAGTCTCGGTGTAAATAAAAGGTGATCAAACCCTAATTTTCCTGTGGTCTTTCTAAAAATTAATACAGAACATTTGGCTAAACAAGGCTCTGATGACAACATCAGGCCTGCTTTGCTATCGCTCTGCCTGGAGGATGCCTCCCCTGAGGTTAATCTGCACTTATCTGGAACACAAGTTTCGCTTGTGAACACATCAGGCAGGGCTTTGTGCTGTGCTGATAGATCGGCATGTATAGATCCCATTTCAAAGAAACCCTTATCTGCTCTGATTTATTATTTGGAGTTCTAATAAAACCTTTCTTCGAAGATAACATGTCTTCTGTTGTATTCACTTAAGGTAAAAAGTCAGATGGCCCAAGCTCATGGTTCAGGCAAATAAGAAGATTTTTTTCAAAAGAAAAAAACAAAAAAGAAGAATGATCTTCTTCACAAGAAAAATAATTTTATCTTTGATTACCTTGATCCTTTACACAGATAAAATCCTAAATAATTCTCAATGCTTCAGTTAACAGCAATAGACATAAATATTTTTTATACTGATCAGAAAATTAAGTGTTTATTTTAAAAAGTGAAGCTCCACTATTAATTTTTAATATTTTTTTTACTTCCTTACATCTAACAAATACTGGTTCATTCCAGAAGCATTTTGGACTTCTGCTTTCTTTCCAGATACAACTCAAAATTTACTGTTTGAAATCTTGCTCCAGGCCCTGAGATTTTTGAAAGATATGATTTCAGAATCAAAATAGCTTGCATTATTTTCTGCAGGAAAATGTATGAAATTTCATGAAAATCATGTTCCGAATATATCGAGAAGATATTTGTATAAGATTTTTAAATGTTAGATCAGTTTTTTATTTTACTAGGGGGTTGGGTTATTTTTCATCTGTAATAGCACATTACATGGAATGTTTGAATTTATCTTAAAGTTAATGAACAATAACCCTTACAAGAAAAACCTTCTGTAAAATATTAAAACAAAACCTGAGAAACTGGTTCATTTTAGAATTTATTTTTCTCTAGAAACTAAATTAGAGTTGGTATGTTGGTTTCTTCAAGGGTGAATAGTATGCAATTCTTTTATAATACTTTTAATTTTTATTATTTTAGATCTCTGCATTCCATTTTATAACATAATGCAGAAATCTCAAGGATACCTGTTTTCCTCAATTGTGGTCTATGAATTTGCAAGTATCACTGCAAATTTGAGAAGTAACAGACTAACTCAAAATGCTAGACAACTCCCCATATATGGGGTTTATCAAAGTTTTGACACCAACTAACTTTCTAAATTTTCTGTCTAGTAACTGAAGAAAGACTGAGAACTACAGATGCCCACCTCTACTTTTAACAAATCTTATGCCATCTGAAGAAAACTCTGTAAAAGTAACATATAAAAATTATATATAGGACCTATATATAGCAGACATGAGTATCAGGCTATTATGCTATTCAGATAATCAGACTTGCAGGATCTGTAGAGATGCCCTGGAAGTTTTTACTGTCCAGAGTTATCACCAAATGGAGAACATGCTCCTCCTGTGCTTCTGGAAAAGGTCTGGTGTCAACCTTTTTTCTACTGATTTCCTACCTTCTCACTCTGATATTTTTCTTGGGCTTTCACACTCCATCATGTCAGCATTTTTAAGTTCTGAAATACCATGAATCTAAACAGTTTTACTTCTGCCTGTCTTTTTGCAACCCTTCTCTTGCAAGGTTTTAGTTTGCATGGTCCATTACAGTTAAACATCTTTTCTCATTAAAGTTAAACCAAGGTCACACAGCTGGGCTGCACCAAAATGCACAGACAAGGGCACAGATACTTGAACCCCAGAACTGTGGGTCACACAGAAGACATATCAGGTCCCAGAGGCTCAAAGGTCCTCTCAAAGTGCCCCTTTACCTGATTAAAGAGGAAGGTAAGATCAGGCAATCTCCTACCTCATGAACTTTTTAAATAGCTTATATTGAGGGATTAATTCAGGTCTTGATACAACTCCTTTTTTTTTGTTTTTGTTTTGTTTTTTTGTTTTCCCATCTATCAAGCCTCATTCAGAGAAATCCACAGGCCTAGGAGATATAGACTTAACAATGCAAACATGAATATTACAAAAAATGATGATATGTGCAACAGAAAATTAGGACAAATTATAGATATAGCCCCTAATTAAATTCCAACCCATGTTGTGAAAACATGTTTCCATGTTCCAGGAGAATATAAGGTTGACAAAAGAGTTGCCTTTCCTTGATTTTAGGATGTCATGAGGCACTCTGGCCTGTACATGAAATAGGAAATTCACAGAAAGTGTGCATAAAAAGAAGGAAAATGGGCTTTAGAACTCTTATCTCAGTACTCGCTTTTCTTATCTCATTAATATAGGGCTCAAAAAATCCAATTTCTAATGGTAACATAATTGATTTTGAAGCAATCTACTATGTCATTTGGGAAAACAGCTAAGACTTTCCAAATCCATGTTCAAAGCTCCTTGAATAGACAACATGGTTGGGTTTAATAGAAAGGTCAGATAGAATACTAACAGAGACATAAATAATGGAATTTATCAAAAGTATTTTTGTTTGTTTTCTTTCTGACAATCAGGAAATTATTAATATTTCTTGTGAGTTCTTTGGTTTTTTAGTTTTTTAATTTTAAGATAAATAATATTCCTTATTTTGATAACAAATTAACAACAAAAAAAAAAAAATTCAGACACTAAATAAAAGCAACCTGTAAGCCAAATCCAACCATTTTTGTGTTTATATAACTTTTACCTTTACTATATTCTAGTTAAATAAGTAGTCTTCATGTTCCTTCAGATTTTCATGCAACTGGAGAACTGGGATATTCCTTTAGAGTTCTTTAAATACTTTTGTTTTATAAACAGGCTTAATGACATTATGCACCGAAAATGTAGATGCCTGCATTACATGGACTAGACAATGCCTTGTGTTATTTTTGTGATTCAAAATCTGTTGATTAGTTGGGACTTTGTCCTTCTCAATTAGATATAATTATTCCAAGCTTTAATAACTGGGAGTTATTGCTTCTATATTAAAAATGGCGTATTTTTTACAGCCAAATAATTTAAAAACTTACTCTTAGATGATAGAATAAATGGCTGAAAAAAGGAGGATGCATATTTTTATTACTTTCCATCTTGTTATTGGAAACTGTCTTTGGTAGAACTTTTTTAGTAATGGGAGCCACATATACTTGCCTAAAAGATAGATTACTGTATTTCAGATAAATATTCTAGCTGATCTCTTTGTTGTCAATGGAAAGGAACTGTATCATCAGCACCCTCTGTATTTTACTGAATTCCTTGATCTGTTAGGTCTGCCCTGATATTCTGAGCTACTGTGGTTTTTACATATATAAACATGCATAAAGGACAGAAAAGATAATAAAAACCCTAAGCATTTCTTTGACAGTTACCATTTCAGTTACTCTTCTACGTGAGTCTTTGTAGTTCTTGTGGGATAAGTTCTGTGAATGAATGTCTTCCTTTGTAAAGCCATGTGTTTAACAGAGCTGTGGTTATACCCACTGTGTTTTCTTGTGGGAGCAATCTTTCTCACTTCTATGTATACTTTACTTTACACATGGAAATCTTCATGGAAGATGTATTGTTCGGTTTTACCCTAGAAACAAGACAGATAGCAACAACCATGACTCTCTCCAGACAGCCTTGTGTTTAACATTTAGGCAAAACTGTATTTTCTCAGTCTTAAAGTTTGAATTGGGAGCCATTAAAAACATAATTATTTCTAAGCCTTATTTATGGTAGTATATGTTAATCAAATTCTATGAATAATAAGGCAAAGGATCCAGTAAGAGTGTACTTATTCATATAAGAGTGTAACTTTTTTCATTGTTAAAGGTAGGAGTCTGAATTAAGGTGTCAGTCTTCCTACACAGTTCAGAGTACAGTGAGTGAGTGACAGAACTAAGAATAAATAAACTGAAAGTGTTTCAAGACATAGCATGGTAATGGTGCAGCACAGTATATGCTTATCTCTGGAGATTCTGAATTAAAGCTTCAGGCATTAACATAAATCTTTCTAATGTTCCTGAATAAAACTTTTGAAGTCCTCTGACTTCCCAACATCTCACTGGATATATTGTCATTAAAAGTGTCATTATAAATGTGATGGAATAACAGATTTCTCAGATTTTTACTATCTTTTTCACAGCTCTCAAGGAATAAAGAAAAATCCCACAACTGAAATAGATTTAGAAGATCTTTGAAATCTCCCATCAACGCATAAATAGACTTTATAATTTTTTTATGTCTACAATACTTATGAATTGTTTAGTTAGAAAGTTTAGAAAAATTTTGTGTTTTGAAGAAAATCTGGCATTTGATAGACATTTCCAAAAGGGGGTGATAAAAAAGAAAAAAGGAGATAAATCAATAGCTCAAGTTAAAAAATGAAAATTTAAACCAAACAAACAACTCCCATCCCAGCCAACCTAACAAGAAAAAAAAAAAAACCCAAACAAACAAACAAAAAAAAAAAAAAAAAACAACAACAAATGCACAATGTTTTTCCTAGGTTTATAGAACGTGATTTGATAACCATCAGTCTTGTAGGCTGAGCCCATAAAGGGTTTTCTGCTGATATCTTCTTCTAAACAACTCACACAACATTTATTCAATTAAAGAGGATGTTCTGCACAACCAAGTAGGCCCAGAACCCTGAAGAATCTGGATTCTTATAAGTTTCCTAGGGCTTGTTAAAAAATTCAGAGCATTTAATGAATCAATTAAGATATATTATTTTAGGCACTTATAAAAAACTAAAGAAGCACATTATAACAACTTGCTATGATTGCTAGAGTAATTAATTTCCAATATGTTTAGTAAATTATGAGCATGTACCTACATTTATCAACATTTCAGGTTTATTTTCTTAAAATTCCCTTAGGTTTCCAAAATTGTTCACATAAAGAAAGTTTGTTTTGCCTCTATTCAGGGAAGTCTTCCAAAATTAAGTAATATTTTCCCTTTAAAACAAAGAAGACCTCAAAATCATACAGGAAAGTTCCAATAAATCATGTCAATGAGTGTATGCTATGCTGAGATTTTTCTTGTTCTTCCAGGAGGAGCTATCATTCCTCCAAGAGCTTGGTTATGTTTCACAGCATGGCCCTGAGTAGTGAGTGACAAGATATTAAAACCATTCAAAAGAAGGTACTGAAAATTTTGATAAGTCAGACCAGTAATGGACAAAGACTAGTCTTCAGTGGCTTATCATGTATCTTATCATATAGTGTGAAAGCACATCTTGTGCCTGCTGACAGTCACATTTTAATTGGTAGGCAATGACATCGGGTCAGAAAATACCCCTCTGTTGGAACCACTTCTGTCCCTTGTAGCACTTCCTTCAAGCAGTCATGAGGATAGTGGCAAATTCCTCTGAATGTGGGAGACAGTGCAAGGGTCAGCTGAAGGAATGCTTGATTGTAAATTCTGTAGAAGCTGTAGAAGGTGATAAAGACAAGATTCTGCAAGACTGTAGCATTTTTTGTAGACGTCATTTGGAACCAATGAGCACATCACTATTGGTACTGTTGTGTTTTGATCTACTTGCCTACTCATGTAAATACATTCTATAATTGTCAGGGAGCACTGTTCCCATTTTAAATGTATATATTTATATATTGTTGACAACTTAATCTAAGTGAAATTCATGATCTCATGTATCCTGACACATCTAAGGCCTCAATCTGAGTTGACTTTATTTTTAGCATCCCACAATGGTATGTCATGGATTCTCAACACCGTGGGTTTAACATATGAGTGGTGTTTAGCAGCTTTGCCTCATGCCTAATCTTAGAAACACTTTACAGAATTAACATTCCATCAAAAAAAAAAAAGCTGGGGTCTGGACCCATTTGTCCTGCACCTTTCTTAGCTACTGTATGATTTCTATTTTGTACATTTTCTACCTTAGTTTATTCAGACTGCACTGGGGATAAGATAGACCTACTTTTAAAGTTTTTATTTTACAGATCAAGCACAATTACAATTTTCACCAATCATGATACTCTCAGGTACTCAAGTGTCACATATAACTTTCCTTTCCTTTCCTTTCCTTTCCTTTCCTTTCCTTTCCTTTCCTTTCCTTTCCTTTCCTTTCCTTTCCTTTCCTTTCCTTTCCTTTCCTTTCCTTTCCTTTCCCTTTCCTTTCTTTCCTTTCCTTTCCTTTCCTTTCCTTTCCTTTCCTTTCCTTTCCTTTCCTTTCCCTCTCCCCCTCTCCCTCTCCCTCTCCCTCTCCCCATATTTATGGCCCATTTTGGTTCATATTCTGCATTAGAGGCATACTGTTTCCAAACCTAATAACTGTTCTGGTCTGAACTTCAGAGGAATAAAATAGCTATAATGCTATTATTAGCATTATAGTCCAGCCATCTTACTGGCTGCTCTGAAACATGGATTAAGGCGTTTTCTTTTCCATATGTATTTTATGCTTTGCAGGTGGTACAGCAAACCTGCTTCTAGTACCTTCAGCAACTAAACTTAGTATAACATTCCTAGGCTACCTGAAATCTGTGTGTTTCACAGATCATACTGGGTACCTGAACATTACATACTTCAGGTCTCAAGTTCCTTTGCAAATGATCCTAATCCACTATTTCTTATAAAATGATCAAACTATCTAGTCACTTCCGTATTTTATGTGGTAAAATGTGTTTTGTGGGAATACTTTCTTAATTTTTTTTTTTTTAATTCAACAAAACAGCAAGTTTGCCAGAAGATTTCTTGTAGCATGTGTAAATAATCAAAAATGGGATTTTTCCGTAGCCTTCATCTGTTAAAGTTACTACTGTTGTGACTGCTTTAATAAAAAAAATCTATACAATTTACAGATGCTTTCACATGTAACTACATGAAATATATATCCTGCCATTTTAAGTACACCTGTTTTCACTTGCAGGAAATATTCCAATACAAGGAGCTACAGGAATAATCTACACCCTAACTAAACCAATAAAATCTCCATAAAGATAGACTATTCAACAAATAATATGTTCTAACATAAACATGAATATTTCCTTTTATAAAGCAAGTAACTTTATTCTGACAGGGAAAAAAAAATAAAATAAAACCACTGACATTTTTACTACACTATTTATTTTAAAATGGAAGTAACAGTTTCCCTGCTACTTAGGTCATTATCAGTATTTCACTTTGCAAACCTGTTTTTTGAGAAACCCAAATTCCATCATAACTGAGCACTTGAGATTATGACGCAGAATAAAAGAAGATATTTTATTTTGCCACACTTAATACTCATTTTATGTAAGTGGCATGGTTGAATTTTGAAGTTTTTACTTTAAAAAAATCCCTAATAAATTTTGAATTTGCTTTCTTTTCTCCTGAAAATATGAATCTTTGCAATTTCTATTTTTCTTGCTCCTATCAAATAAGGTGTTTTGCTTCTACAAAACAAGAGCCACCAGCTTCCCATTTAAAAATGCTGACAAACCACACAGCTATAAAGGAGAAAAATAGAGGAGAAATTATTTTATTTCGAGTCTATAGGAAGCATAATTTCAATATAATTTGCCTGTGCCTTAAGTATATTCTATTTTTCCATCTGGGTAATGGTGTGGTGTGTTGACCTTGGCTGGTCACCAGGTACCCACCAAGCTGCTCAATCTCTCACCCACTTCAGTAAGGCAGAGGAGAAAGTATGATGAAAATCTCATGGGTTCAGGTAAAGACAGGAAGAGATCACTTACTAATTACCATCACAGGCAAAACAGGCTCAGCTTGGAGAAATTACTTTAATTTATTGACAATCAGTAGCATATGGGGATAGTGAGAAATAAAAACAGATCTAAAAAGACCTTCCCCCCTCCACACCCATCATCCTGAGCTCAATTGCACTTCCAGCTGTTCTTCCTCCTCTCTCCAAGTGGCACAGGGAAATGGAGAATGAGGGTTACAGTCAGTTCTTCATGTTTTTTGTCTACTGCTTCTTCCTCCTCCCGCTCTTTCTCTGCTGCAGTCTTTCATGGCTTTCTCCAATGTGGGTCCTTCCCACAGGTCTGCAGTCCCTCAGGAACCAGCTGCTCCAGTGTGAGACCCCCATGAGATCACAAGTCCTGGCAACAAACCTGCTCTAGGGAGGGCTCCTGTCTCCACTGGCCCCCAAGTCCCTCCAGGAGCCTGCTCCAGCATGGGCTTCCCATGGATCACAGCCTCCTTCAGGCATCTTCCTGTTCTGGCTTGGGGTCCTGCATGGGCTGCAGGTGGGTCTCTGCTCCACCCTGCCCCTCCACAGGCTGCAGGAACACAGGTGCCTCACCATGGTCTGCACCAGGAGCTGCAGGGGAATCTCAGCTCCAGCACCTGGAGCACCTCCTCACCTGGCTTCACTGACCTTGGGGTCTTTAGGGCTGCTTGTTTCCTATTTTCTCACTTCTCTCTCCTGGCCAGTTGCTCTGTGGCAGTTTTACCCTTTCTAAAAGATGCTATTCCAGAGCTGCTACCAATGGGGCTGACTGGCCCAGCTTTGGCCAGAGATGGGTCCATCCTGCAGCTGGTGGAAACGGGTTCTGTCCAACATTGGGCAATTTTTTAGTGCCTCCAAACAGAAACCACTCCTGCAGCGCCCCACTACCAAAATCTTGCTGTGAGAACCCAATACACAGAGCCAGGATGAGTTTTTGGCAGAAGGTGTTTCTCTTGTTTCCTCTGTGAAGCCAAACCAGAGTTTCCTTGCTGAGGTATCTCGAAGAAGGAAGGATAGCTACAAAGCTAAAAGATTCTTTAGAAGTCCCCCACTTAAGCAACAAATTAGGGAAGAAATGGCAGCAGTGGGGTGTTTGGTAAGGGTTTGTTGGTTTGGGGGTTTTTTGTTTGGTTTGTTTTGTTGGGGTTTTTGGAGGCAGGGGTGTGTTGGTTTTTTTTTGTGGAGAAGGAATATTTTTCTATATTGTTGCCTTAGTAAACATTCATCTTGTGGTAGGTCTGCACTGAGTATGTCATGCTATGAGCCTGCTACCTCCTGCTGACAGCAATTGCAGGATGTGTCCTGATGTGGACAAAACAGCAGAAGTTCTATGAGTTCTCCAGGTTAAAGATCACAGTTCAAGTTCTGGATGAACATTCAGTACAGAGGGCTCTTTTTTTGTTGAATGAATCAGACAAAGGTGGGAATTAAAAAATAAAGAAATAGTGAAATAATAAAGCCACAGAGAGAGCTGTAACAAGGGGCTGGAAATAGAAACCAGATGTCAAAGGGGAACATTGCCAAGAGTCAATAAATAAATAAATAAAATTATATATACAATTATACTTCAAGCCAAACCATTATGTTTACCACATTTTTAAAATTGTGTCCTATTCAGATCTTCTTCAGATTCTGACTGCAATGGATTCTTTGCACATGTAATTGGAGAGTCTTTTTAAGATATATTAGGAAATAGGTATCCAAATTAAAAAAAAAAAAAAAAAAAAAAAGGGAAGAAAAGGTAATAGTACTATGAATGCCATTAGAATAACTGAAATTAAAAGTATAAAAAATTAATGCTACAAAACCATATCTTTTTTTGTCAAAAGGAAAAATAAATTTGGCTTTTATTGTAAGAGTAAATTGAATTAAACCGTGTTTCTGACTTCTGCAAAACTTTTAAGGCAAAAGCCATCTTTGCTGAGTTTTATTTGTTTCATGTACCTATTCTAACAGCTGTGGCAAGTGAGAAGTTACAGTTTCACTAGCTTTCATACATTTCTAGTAGAACTTGTTGTAAATCAGTGTTTATTTTCAGAAGCAAAAATTCCGATAGATTTTGCACAAATCTTAAGTTGAAAGAGATAAAGTGACTATATGATGTTTTTAAAGTCAGGCCAGCCTTCACACTTGTAAAACAAATGCCAACAGCAGCAGCAACAAAGAGAAGAAGAAGATGGAGAAGGAAAAAGGAGAAGGAGAAAAATGAGCAGCCTAGAACAGCGTAGGCATGATAAATGGCAAATTCTGTGCCACAAGTGTGAAAGAAAGGTCCCAGAGAAACAGCTGTGGCTATATTTATAGCTTGTTCAGTGAGCAGACCTGAGCAGACTTCCAGGCTCATGACACTGGTAGTCATTCCTTTCTACATTCACTTTTTATCCTCAAAGGAAAAGGCAAGGCAGCTGAAAAGGTACCCAGCACAAACAGTAAGGAAACAGATGGAGCTCAAGGCTGACTTAGTTCCTTCATCTGTATTTTTAGCTTCAAGCCTCCCTGCTGAGATGTGATTCTTCTGCCTGAGTAGGTCTGGGTATGTCCCTCAAGTCCCAGGGGACCTGACTGGCTGAAGAGCAGGGCTCTGGGACCTGGCTTTTCATTGCAGGATGCAGGCAAGTCAGTGAGGATGGGTCCCACAGATTTTTTAGTGTCACAACGTCTGAGGAATTGTCCTGCAGCCTTCTTGGGCATCTGGAGCCAAAACCACTGAAAAGATACTTAGCAATTTCAAATCAACCTTTTAATAGAGATGTTCCATACTTACCTTACTAATGCAAACACTATGCAGTGCTTCTAATGCTGCCTCTTAGACCTCTGTTAGACTGTGTGGTCTGTTGGGTGATTCAATGAGTGAAAAAGCTCTTTCACTTTTGCTTGAGGAAAAAATCCTCTTGCATTACAAGGAAAGAATGTCTATAAATTCTGTTTTAAGGAATATTTTTGAATAAACCTTAGATTAAATTTTTAAAAGATAAAAGATAAAAGAAATAATTATTTCTGGTATCTTGAGTCATCTCAGCAAACTGTTTTGGAATAAGGATGTGATCTACACTTAGGCTACCAAAAATGTTGTTGTGAATAAACACATTCCTTATCAAATCACACTAATTGCATATGTTTTGAAAGCCTAGTGCTGATGATTTTTCCAACCTAAAATTTACAATGGAGTAATTGAAAATATTTTGGTGTTCAGCTTTCAAAATCTACTTTTAGTTGTCAAGAGTATACTTATTACTACAGAGGTGAAATTAAGGATGAAAAAAGTCTGAAGTTTGAATGAGTGAAACCATGTTATAAATTAAGTATATTATTAAAATTAAGTGCTTTGACATTAAAACAGATAATCTAACTTTTAGGACATATTTTAAAGAAAGAAAATACAACCTTCCTTTCAAAGTCTGGGTAATTATATATTTATTTATATACTTATATATGTTTATATACATACATACATATATATATATATAGTGAATACATAAGACACTGATACAACAAAATCAATTTAAGTGAAAATACAAGAAGAAATTTACATTTTTGCAAAAGATTTTGGCTTAGCAAACTTTTGACCAAGAAGTAATTTTGATAGCTGTGAAAGAATACAAGAATTATAATCTTTTGGAAAAAAAGAAAATGTTTTCTCTAACATTTCCAGACAATGAGTTCTCAGAATAAATATGATGGCAGAATATTCCATGTCCCACTTGGTTTGTTCCAGAATTTGTATCTACTGTTTGTAGTTGACCAGTTGTTACTTTGCAGCAAAGGCAAGAAAGCCCTTACCTGGTAACCACTGACTGATAAAACCTGCACACCTTGCAATAATGAAATATTCTTCAAAATCTTAAAGGTCACACTAAGTAAATAGATGAAGGTATATCAGTGACTTTCAGAGAGGAAAAATTAACTCAAGAAGTTCAGATGGCCCAGATGTGCAGTCTTTTGAGAATGGACATTCTCATATAGTTATTATATTTTGTGAAAGATTTCACTGAATATCATAATATTTCTTATAAAATAAACCTTTAAATTTTTTTTTTTTTAAATTTAACACTCAATGTATCAAATTCCTTCTTATTTTTTTTATTTTATTCTGAGAAGAGTCAGCTGAAATTCACAGCCAAGGTACATAAGTTCTTCTTTTACATACTTTGAATTATAGAGTGTTCTTTAGGAAATGCTTGCCAACATTAAAGTTTCCAAGAGCACCCATAAATTTCTCAGCTATAAAGCAAAGAACTTTTCTTCATGATGAGTACAACTTACTATTTTAATATTATCACTTCATATCTGACCTAATTAAATTCCATCATATAATACTTAACTTATAGCTGTATAACCCCTCATGTAAAGTGCTAACATAAAATCTATCATATGAGGTTGATGTTAACTATTACTGTTGGCTGGAAACTTAAACAGAATGTATTTCAAAGAATAATGCTTCAACAGAATAGAAACCTTTTTAGTGTTGATTCTGATGACTCTTGCAACACAATGGTTTCTTACTCCTGAGAAATAACAGAATAAGTCTCCAACAGACCTAATCAGAGACATCAGAAGAAAAGAATAAGAAAAACAGGTAGAGTAAGTAAGATTGCAGGGATTTGCAATCTAATTGAGGAAAAATAAGATCTTTCATTTTTTTTTTTTTTTCATGAATTACTGTAAAAGATTTTGTCTTCAAAAAATAAAGTACAAAAATAAATGGCAAAACCACAGAAGAGGTTGACTTTCTGTTAGTTCCATTTGCAGCTCCTGTGCAACAAGGGTGGTAAGGTTCAGAATTAACAGCTTTCTGTTTAAATGGTAGCTGGTTAAAACTAGATGCTGTTTGAGAGGCATTATAGATACCAATGTTGCTTATATCTTTCAGTGGAAAGTTTGTAAATCTGCAGATTTTCCTGCTGGCCTGGCTATTCGGAAACTGATGACACATTCAGGATACAACTGAACTCAGGCTTTCTTGCTGTTTCACTGGAAACCTTGATATTTGAAAGTCTTGGATAAGTCCACTGTTCTAAGACTTATGAAACTGAAGCTCCACCAGAAACCAGCCTGTCCTGGAAGTCCTAATCTGAATGTGAAAGCGTTTGTATGTCTCAATAATTTTCCATAATACTTAGCACCATAAAAGAGGAAAGCTTGTTTCTAACTAACCCTGACTTCTGCAGCTGAACAGCAATTTGCAAGCAAATTAAAGGCAAGTAATGTACCACAACATTAAGTCTTGCATTGAGCTTCACAAAATCCATTTGAAAAAATGTTTGCTTGGAATGAAGATGAAATTCAAAAGTAAGACACAAGGATTATTTTTAATTTGTCCCACTATATCTTATGTATGCAAGAGAAGATTTTGCTGTTATGAGGTGAAATATGTGTCTATTTCTAGCATTAATAATTGGTTTTCTTACTTCTGAACTGATATTTAAGATTGTAATGTCATTTAAATATTTTTATTTTATTTCATGTTTAAATAAATAATGCCTAAAATAGAAATACAAAACTAATGTATACTATTTCTCTGAGTAGTCGATAATAATGTTTAAGCTCTTAAATGCCCTGTGGACTATTATCAGTATGTATGAAAGCATGAAAGTATCATTTTCTGGCACAAACGTTTAATGCTGTAGATCTGTGGAAAACTGTTTTTCCGTAAATACAGATGAAACAAAGTAAATACCCTGAAAATCATTTTAGTGCAACATGAACTACAAGAAAAACGACTCCAAATATAGAAATAACATTTGAAAATTCTGTTTCAAGTGGTAGGAACATTGTTGGGAACTACATGTCTCTATATAAAACTTATGATTCACTTCTTTATTTTATTTATTTCACACACACATGCACACACACGCTTGCTTTTAGTTTCTTAAGGTTTTCTGGGGCAGAGTTGATAAAATGGACAGTTGTGTAGTAACACCATAAACTCTTTCTCAGCCTCTTACAAATCACAGGTTAGAAATCTCCTCTTTTGACCTTGAGTTGGCTCAGCTGGCCAAAGCATGGTGCTTATAACACCAAGGTTATGTGTTCAGTCCCTGTATGGGTCATTTACCTAAGACCTGCACTTGATGGGTCCCTTCCAACTCAGAATATCCTCTGAATCTGTGAAAATACTGTATTCTTTTATGCAAGAGGTCTCAGTTGATTATTTTTAGTAACTTTCCTGTTATTTTTAATTTCATATGCATTTTAACCATGAAATTTTCTCTAGCAGTAACTTCCACAACTAGAAGGACTTATTTTACTCATTTTGAAACTGCCTTGTTGTTATTGAATTTATTTTTCCCTTGTTTTTGAATGGACATGTGTCATCTTACCTTCAACATACACCAATGACAGCAAAGAATCCCATTATTTATTCCCTCAGTTATGTCATTTCCTATTCCTAATTTAGAGCTTTTTCACTTATCCTTTTCTGCAATGATGATCATAGGTAAATGAAACTATGAAACCAGGATAAAGATCCTGACATAATTGGCTCATGTAAACTTCAGTCTGAAAGAAGTACAATCACTCTCTACAACTCTACTAGGGATTTTAATGCCAGAAAAAGATAAATTTACTACATAAAAAGATGAATACAAACTATGAACATGAGCAGCTGAAAATAAATAAAAAGTTTTCTTACCACATTAGCTCTTTGAAATTATCTTCCAACAAGTGCAGACACAAATAACAAGCAAACAAACAAAACAAACACTTTTTTTTTTAAAAAAAAATCAATATGATTGTGAAAGGTAAAAGGTGATGTAGTGCCTAAAAAAGTGGAGGAGTAAAAATATTCTAGCTCTACATCAGTCTTGTTTAAAGTTGGGAACTATTTTGTTATGTTAATTTGATATAATCTGCCTTCTTCTTATTATTATTGTTATTGTTATTAATGCTGCTACAAGTAATCCACTCTTAGTCTGCTTTTTTATCACTAAAAATTCATGATCCCAGAGGCTACTAGAAAATAAAGATACATTTGTAGAGATGTTCAAATTAGAATTGTCTATAAATTAATTGCCTTGTAAGTAAATGAAAGATTTCACCTTTCAGGTATGTTAATTTGGCATTTCTCATGTGCATTAAACTCAACTAAAAAGAAAAAAAAACAGTAAATAAAACAAAGTGATAAAAGTTGTTCTTGAGTTTTATGTAAGACATAAAAAGTATCAAAAGAGTGCTTAATGCCTATATTTTGGTTACTCCAATATCTTCAGATTTAGTCCAAACATACTCTTTAATGGTTTTTGTGGGAGGAAAATCAGCTCTGGTTTATAACCTTTCCTGCCAACTTTGAGCCTGAAGGAAATTTTTACAGCTGAGTTATAAACTCCTAAATATCAGCATTTATAATGGCAAGGCTGACAGACCTTTAATTTCAACACTAGACAGGGACAGTATAATAATTTGAAAAAGATAATAATTTCACTGAGGTTAAAATCAAGTTTAAAAAATGTGCTTGGATCTTGCTAGCCCACAAGTGCACATATATATCCCTAATTGCAACCTCACCTAATTTAGGCCTGCCTAAAAAAATATAATACTTTGGTTTTTTAACTATATCATTATATCCAAATATTTCCATGTCCTGACATTTTCTGGCCAGACTATAGTCAAAATCCTGAATGTGTTTTTTATGTAATCTTGACTGCTTGGTTTTGGATCTCCTGCTATTTATTCTTCTGCTTCCTTTCTGTATAAATAAAGTATATGGTAATTTATTGAGTAATTAAGAGTTATAAAACATGTAAGTCACACACGCATTTAGTCATAAAAACACCCTCTTCTTTACTACATCATGTGGCATAATCTTATTGATGTTACTGCCATTTTTCCTTCTACAGCTCCCACACAACTTTCTAGTTTCCCCCTCATTTCACCACCTCCAGGGTAGTGATCCTGAAAGCATCTTAGGTGAGGCAATGCCTTGTCTGGCTTTTGGAGAGCTGTAGTGCTGTTCTGAATGCTGGCAGAAATATCAAACATAGATCTTACTAAAAACCTCTAGTCCCCTCAGACAGAGACACATTCCCCCATTAAAGATTCAAAGAAGCTTTCCTAGTTGTCCCTAACCATATGAAACCTTCTTCTCTGCCAACAAAATAAAATCTGATACCTTCTTGAGTGTCTCTGTGCATTTTTCTAGGGAATAGATGATTTTTTTTATGGATCCCAGTTTACTCATTAGTAATGACATCTCTGATTATGAACTGCCTTGATGTTATCTGTCTCAGCTATCATAAGATAAAATACAGAAAAATATTTTTATTGTAAATAACCCAAACATACAAAAAACTCCATAAATTTATAGAAGGTAATGTGGGTTAATGAAAAAATGCTTCTCCTAGTCTAGACAAAGATCTTATCTAAAAGATACAGTCCTCTGTGTGTATTTAGTTGCCTTGTATACAGATTCCTGGACTTTGTAGGTCAAGAACACTTCCTCTAACATGCCTAAGAGGCAGACAGGTAATCCAAGGAATCTGAACAATGGAAACTCTTGTCATTACGATTAACATTTTTTTCCCTTTTTCGCTTTTCTTGGATTTTGAGTTTTCTTATCCTAATTTAGGGATAATTTTTTGTTGTTGTTTTGGTTGTTTTGTAGGATTATTTTTTGCATTTTTTTTTTTTCCAGAAGGAGTGAATTTCTTATGATTCCAGTCTATTGATTAATTATGAGATATATTATCTACTATTCAGTAAACAACTATTCAGTTTATAAATTTTGTATTTATATTTGTAAACTGAAAAAGATAAGTACAGTCTGTTTACTCAATTGTTCTTTGGACTCTTAATTTGAAGTAAAGATCTTCAACATCTTTGCTGAGCTCCCAGATGCACAGAAATTAACACACAACTGTCTCCAAAATAGTTCCTGGCCTAGTACCATTCCCAGTCTGTACACTGATGCTGTCTGACAAATTATTAGCTGGCCTAGGACAAAACTGCCAACAAGTATGATGGAAAATTTTAATTCTTGTTTCTTCTTAGATTATGGTATAGACATAGTTTAAGAAAACTGTCGTAGTGTTTTTTCTGTGTAAGGTGACTTCAGACATTTAGGAAAACAGATCTTTCCTGTTATATTTTCTGACTATCTTGTAAAAAAAGAAGTTTCTGGCATTTCAAGAAAATGCATCTGTCATAGTTATTTGGTAGATTAAATACATAAGAGCTTCTGATTCACTGTTGTTATATTTTAAATTGAGTGCTGCTTTCATGTAAGAGGCAGTAAGCAAAAGACACTTCAAACCAGCTAGAAAATAGGGTCTAGTGAGAACTTCTCTTCCTCTTTTTAATTCTTGGGTTACAGACTCAGGGCTGAGCTGTGTAGAAACAGCTAATCACAAAGAGTGTGCTGGGAATACTTTCAGAAGTCTTCCTGGCTGTGACCTGCCTTCTATTTAAACTAGATGAAAATCTGCAGGGACCGCCTGAGCTATCGCTGACACGCGCACTCAAGAGCTTTGAGACTCTTGTACATCAGGGAGCACCTGCTGTGAGGGACTTCAAGTCTCACTACCCAAGTAGGAGTGTTCATCACTTCTCTGCAGCCCAAATACATATATGAGAAATCTCATTCTAAGAAAACCAAACATTTGTTTTATTTGTTTTTTTCCTTATTTGGACAAAAGGCGAGAATGAAAATTAAGTCCTATTCTGTGGCAAAATAAAATATATTGCAACTAGAAGTGTAAACAGAGGAGTGTATTTCTTTAAATTCCCTGTGAAATATGCATATCTTTTTTGGACCATGTTTAAAAACAAGTAAACAATGAGAAAGAATTCACTATTGATCTGTATCACTATAGATCCATCTCTAAATATCACTGTTAAACTTTTACTTACATGAAGGTCTCAAAGTTAGAAATTTCCACAGAAGTAACTATTGAATTATTTGGGCGGTCAGCTACAAGTGCATATTCACTTGTATTCACATGAATGCTGCTAGAGATTTAGTAACTGGTGATAGCAGAACATCTCCAGTGCCAAAAAAGGAAAGAGTTTTCTTTGCCAAAATAAATCAGAAAGGGTCGTGTCCTCCACTTGTGTAAGTTGTAATTCAGTTAAAGTCAATGGATCTTCAGCATATTTTATAATTATGGGATTTCATCCAGTTTGTTTCTTCATTTCCTTGAAAAAAGGAACTCTTCAAAGTCAGGGAAGAAATTTGCAAATAATTGATTTTAAAAAACCTCAATAAAAGCAATGAAAATCAGCTTAGTATTTCCTTTTGTACAAGGCACTTTTACAGCATGTTTGATAGCTAATTGAACATAAAATTTATGTATTAGATATGCTTTGAAACAGGCATATATCTTCCCTACTGAATTGTAACCAAAGGAGTGAAGTGCACATTCCAACCAAATCTATGATTACTGTTTTCTAATAACTAAACCACATTTTACACATTATGATTTAGAGACCTAGGAGGTATTTTGTTGAAGTTTTGTTCCAAATAACAGACATGCTCCTTTTCCTTTTTTTTTTTAAATTTGTGCAATGTCATATCTGAAAACAATTAGTCAATGAAGTATTTTCTGTGAAAGGTAAGTAAATATTAAGTTCAAAGGAATGCCTCCAACAGAGGCATTCAACATCAGATCTTATTTAAGCTCAGTGTGGTATCAAGATCCCTGTTACATTAGTTATAATTATTTATATATATGTTATTTGTTGTTCATTTACATTTGTAACTGATAAAAAAAATTATTCATCATTGCACACCAAATGATAGACAAACACAGGCATTACTTGGGTCAATATATGATTAATTGAGAACGAATGTAAAAAAACCCAGATTCTTTCATCTGTGTCTGGGGCAATATTGCATGGGTTCATATTTGGACTCTGTCTATTAGAAGAGATCATTGGCCCTCTTGAGATTTGAGAAGCCAAATATTTGCACTTTCCTCACACCTCTACCTTGTGCACTACATTTTATTTCACATAATTAGTATAATATTTACACCATGGTAAATTTAGTGACATATCTTTGTAAAAAAATTAGGTTTTAAGTTGATTTCAGCAAGGTTATGATAAAGCAGAATAAAAAGAGGAAAAATATTAACTTGTCTAATATGTAGTGGAAATTTATGCAGCCACAAGCTGTCTGCAATAAATGTTAATTGATTAGAATTTATATTTTTGGTGCTCTTCCCAGAGAATCCAAGCTATTAATCTGACTTGAACACAGCCAGAGTACTGTAACAATTTTTAGTCACTAAAAGCCTTAAGGGGAATTCAAATCTGTTGGAATAAATGTAATAGCTTTATTCACCTTGAACCAGCAAATAACGCAGAGAAGGAAAGGAAACAAAACAAAAGAAAACATACAAAAATATTGTTTATACATAATAAATTTTAGTAAAAGCCTGATTAGAATGTATATTGTGTACTGTGCTGCTAATGTAGAGCTGGATGCAACATTTCAGTATAGGGGTGTATTAAGCAAATGTCTACCTGTGATAATTATTGAACATTTTACTATAAGTAGTACTCATACATAGTATTGCAGATTGTTTTAAACCCTACTGAGCTGATATCAAGTACCCAAATATTCTGCTTGGTTTGCAGTCCTTGGTATCTCCAGTAGGCTGGAGATAGCTGAAATAACAATCTGGCTTGTTCTAACCTCACACATTTTCTTCTTCATGGACAGTTATAGAAGATCATTGGTGATCATAGAATCACCTCAGAGTCATATGTATAGGTATATGTATGTATGTATGTATGTATGTATGTATGTATGTATGTATGTATCTCAGAGTTCTTCCTTCTTGGTGATAATTGTCTCTCTTTCCTCTTTAACAGCTTTAATGTATATATACTACAGTATCTTTGTCTAAAATAGCTTTTTATGTCTCAAAGTTGAAAAATGCAAAAAAATATTAACACTAATACTTACATACCAGTAATCAGAACTTATCAAAAGACTTGGGTTGGGTTTTTGGAGTTTGATTGTTTGTTGGTTTGTTGGTTGGCTTATTTTTTTAAATTAATATTTTTATAAAGGTTTCCACTCTGAAACAACATGATCATTTGCATGTGAACATGATCAAGCTACTGCACAGTGAAACTAAATGTTACCTTTACCTTTTTCCATTTTGTATATATTGATTTATTGAAAACGGTTATCATTTTATCTAGCTCACACAATTTTTTTTCAAATGTAAATGGTAAGTACATTACCTCACTGCACATTTAGCAGGCTGATCTCTTCTCCTTTGCTCACAGATTTTCAAATGATAAGTTCAGACCTGCATTTGATACAAACACTCAGCAAAAATCTACTTTCATTATCTGTACAAAGAAGGAGGATTTCTTTCCCAAAAAACCTGTGAAATTGATGCAGAAGAAAGAGCATGGGTCTAAGAAAGTATTCCTGGATGAAGTTCCATTTCCCAGAGGAAATGGTGATGTGCAGCAGCAAGTCCCCGAGTGCTTGCTCTGAGGTGTTGAGAGGCACTGGCTCCAGCCACAGCAGTCAGGCAACTAAATACTTCCTGTCAAGCATGAGGTGAGCGAGACATCCCCAGAGGGGAAAATGAAGAGAGAAAAAGAAGCTTGTTGGTTTTGTTGGCAGGGAACAGCTGAACAACTAGTCTTCTATTCCTCAGTCTGACCACTTTAGCTGGAAGGTAGTGGGAGGTCAATTTCCTTCTTATCCTGAAAATTTTCTCATTCATCTCTTTTACGTCATGAAAGAATGAGTTAATTTGCTCCGCATGTGCTCCTTGGGGGTGTAGTGGTCAGGATAAAAGGCAAATTAGGGGGCTGTTGGTGTTGTTCTACTCCGTAGAGAGAAATGAGAGAATAATTTGAAGAGACAGAGACAGAAACGACATGCAAGCATGAGCTTAACAAACCAAGATAATGAGAGCATTTTCTTTAGAAAGGCAGCAGTTTTGCACTCCCTACAATTCAAGGTCTGACCCATCACAACCAGGGTAGCAGAGGTGGCCAACGGTAGCAGAGGTGGCCATCAGTAGCATACATAGGCAGTAACTGCTTGAGCTCTCCTCAAAGTTTCAGGGGATCCAGGAAAGGCATCCAGGTCTTCTGCAGTCTACTGTAAGAGTGTAATGAGTAATTTCCTATTAGAAAGTATAAATGAAGTTATTGAGATTTCATATAGGCTTCAAGAAATACAGTGTTCTTATTAAATAGATAAATTGAAAGGCTAGGTGCTGATAGAGAAATTTTGAAAATCAACAGTAGGATGAAAATAAAAACAAATCCAACATATGGACATATAAGCCTTTATCTGAGTAGACAAACTTCAAATTTTTATAATGCAGGCAGGAATTCTTTTACCTGTTTAACTCGCCCGATAAATTTTAGGTATTATCTCATACACTGCAGACCCGTTGTTTCTGGATGTGTGTGGATGGACTATCTCTGCTTCTAGCATGTGTTGTCCTATTATTAAAAATCACATATACCTATATTCTTCTCAATAAAATGCTAAATTTTGACAGTTTTTATCAATTTTCTTATGATTCCAGTCTATCGATTCATTATGTTGAGCATAGTTATGCATATTCATGACAATTAGAATAGTTTAAAAGAAACCGGAAAAACACGTCACAGTGAAGTTGCCCACAGAATCATTAAACATGAATCATCCTTGGGTGCCTACTCAAATTTAATTAGTGGAATATAATTAGCATCTAATTATAATATCCCATATGAAAAATCTTGGCTGCCTTTTGCCATATTCTAGCCAAAATGTGACAGGAAACACTGCAAGTCGTAAGACACTCTTCTTTTGGCCAAAGAAAGAATTCAAAAATATGCTTGCTTATTTTCTTGGATTTAACACTTACATGTTTTCATGTTATTATCTAAGGAATCATTGGGTAGTAGCAAGAATCCAAAGTAGTTAAATAAATAACTACCAGAATAATGTAGTAAGTACAACCCTAGCAAAGAGAGTAACAAAGTCAGGACCACCCTGTCTCTGTAGAGTCAAACCATAGTGGTGTATGACTGCTTGGCTACTGGAAGCCCTTTATGTGAAAGAAATAGTTTAATGACCTGTGTAAATTATAATAACAATAAAGTCAACACAGCAAGTGCCAAAGTATTTAAAATATGAATATTATTTTTCAATAGATTTGGGAAATTTTGTCTAAGAATCTGACAGTGCTGTTGATTTCTCCCCTTGTTCAGACAAGGTGAAGGAATAAGAAATCACTTTGAAGGTAGATTAAAAGAAGCAGGAAAGGTGAGAAAATAAACACAGACACAGTGGATAACAGAGTAAAAGAAATTACATTTTAAAAAGTACTTTTTTATAGTTTCCATTAAACTGAAATATTAAAAAGCATGGTTTAATAAATGCTCCCTGCATGATACATGGGAAAACAAAGAATATCCTACTAAAATGAATCATTATATTCTAAGATAATGAAGAATTGTTTATCAGGTTTGGGTGACAAGGTTTTGGGAGCAGGAGAGCTACACGGGTGGCTTCTGCTAGAAGCTGCTAGAAGCTTCCTTCGTGTGCAGGAGAGCAATGCCACCCAGCTTCCAGCTGGATCTGCCATGAGCCAAGGCTAAGCCCAGCAGCAGTGGTGATAGTGCCTCTAGGACAGCAAATTTAAAAAGGGAAAAAACTTACCGTGCAGAAGCAAGTATGGTCAGAGAAAAGTGAGAATGTATGAGAAGAGCAGTGTTGCAGACACCAAGGTCAGCATAAGAGGACAGGAATGAGGTGCTCCCAGTACCTCAGAAGGAGGTCTGCTGGCAGGACTTGTGGTCATGTGGGGAACCCACACTGGAACAATCCAAAGGACTGCCTCCCATGGAAGGGACACAAACTGGAACAGCCATGAAGAGCTACAGTCCGGGGGAAGGACTTTGGAGAAGTCCACAGAGGACTGCCTCCTGTGGGAGAGACCCCATACCAGAGCAGGGGAAGGGTTCTCTTCCTGAGGAGGAAGGAGGGGCAGAGACAAGATGTGCCCCCACTCTTTTTCTAAAGGAGGGAGGATGTTGAGAATCAGGAATAAAGCTAAGCTGGGAAAAAAGACAGGTAGGCAGAAGATATTTTCAAGACTTGGCTTTACTTCTCATTATCCTGCTCTAATTTTAATTATTATAAATAAAAATAATTTATTCAATTTGAGTCTGTTTTGGCTGTGACAGTTACGGGTTAGTGATTTCTCCCTGTCCTTATCCCAACTCAAAAGTATTTTCTCTCCCATGTCCCATTGAGGAGGGGAGTGGTACAGTGGCTTTGGTGGTCACCTGGTGTCCAGCCATGTAAACTTACTATAATCACCATTCCATTCACATGAAAATGAAAATATTTCCCCACAAATCTTCAGTTAACTGTATGAATGCTTAGTTCCCCATTCCTGGAATCTGGTTTAAAGCTTTGATGTTGAGTTCTCATTGCTGGTGGATTGAGGAGTTCATCTGTTTATTTGTTTGTGGGGGGAGCTGATTTCATTTTTTAAAAGTAGAAACACTGAAAAAATATGAGATCACAATAACAACATTTAGGTTTAAATTAAACAGTTACAATGATGTGAACATCATTCATGTTTTATACTTTATATAGGTATAAATTTCAAATGGTGTAATTTGGGAAGATGATAATTTTTTTCTAAATATATGAACCAGCATAAATCTGAAGTTTATACACCAATAGCTTTGGTTACCTTTTTCTTAATGAGACTCCTTCTGTTAAAGTAGATTTAACAGAATTAGGACCAAATCTCATGTAGTCTCATTGATCACAATTATAATATTAAAAAATATTTTTATTTTGTTTATGTTATGGATGTTACTAGTAATTTTGTGAAGCAATATAAATAAGTATATTTTGTATATTTTATATTTTCTAATTAAAAGAAAGGACACTTGTTATGAAAAAGAAAGCCACACTGCTTTCTTGTATTTTAAACTGATCACATTTAACTACATTTAATTTGCATAGCTAAAACACTTTTGCTTATTACAATAATGAATAACAAAAGACTGCAACATACTTCAATTATATTGCTTACATGTAATTAAATCAACCTTTAGCTGAGTATTTAAATTCAGATTAAAGTTATTTGTTTTCAGAAGAAATAGTTGTCTGTCTGCTTGCTAGTAAGCTTTGCAAACCATGAAAATTGTAGAAAATAGTGTTTCCTTGTCTTCCAATTTTTTTTCAGATTGCTCCTTTTTTTATTTTTTTATCTGATATCTTCCTAAATTAGCAAGAGGGCATAAAATAAATAGCTCTGTGTACATCTTCAAGGTTATTACTCATGACCAACTGTTCTATATTCTGAAAGCTCACACAAAAGTAGACATAAGGAACAGGACAAAAGGTATCAGAAAGAGCATGGTGCTGTTACAGCTATAGTATGGGTACTATTAAGGATATATAACTATTTTTTAATGTAACCATATGGTTGTAAAGGTCTAATTTGAGAAAACTCTCACATAGTATATGGAAAATGAAGAAAATTACTTTCTTCCATTCACGATATTCCTGTTGATTAAAAAAAATATTTGTTTTACTTTGTTTCTGGTACTTATATTCAAATATAGCAACTGTCATGGCCTTTGAGGCCTATAAATCTATGTGAACCAGAACACTGGAAGCAGAATTTAATGTAATTTTAAGATGTATTGGAACTCTATTGCTCTGTGTTTTACTGACAATCCAGCGAGGAAAGTAACTCTTCTTTTAGTTTTCTGTCCAGCTTCCATTTCAAATACGAGTTTGCCAGTCTTGAAAGTCTTTTTGGACATGCCTTAATATCTTGATGAAAATTGTGATGTAATTTCTTCAGGTATGGCCAAATTAAGTCTGGGGTGATTCCTCTCCAAAAGGATGTACATGGTCAAGCCTGATGGTTACAGATACGGAGAGGAGAAAGCTGCTGTGGTCTGAGCCCTAAAGAGCTTATGCAGCCATCTGGCTTCTGTCAGTGCCCTTTGCTGGTGCCCAGGTATTTCTGTGTCTGCAGTGAAGGACAATGCTAGTTGTACTGAGGAAGTGATATGGTACTTTTCATGTGGGCAGCTGAAAGACTCACAGAGAGCACAAATTAAGAGTCTGTGTCTGAACAGGAAGCCTGTCCATGACTAAATAGGGAACCTAGCAGCTTAGAGGCAATCCATCATGGGCCTGGTTGCCCATCATAAAGATTTTGATTAGTGCTTTTTGAAATAAAGGCCTTTTCTAAAAAAGTGTAGCATTCTCTATGACTACTCTTCTGCATATGTAAGTTTGAACAGCTCAAAAAAAAAAAAACAAACACCACCAAAACTGCCTTTCTTTGATTTAGTAGAGAATGTGCTAGTGTAGTTTGTTTCTTGTGAATCTGAATTAATCTTGTAGATTTTTTTCAGTTTTTCCTCAGGCTTTGGTGCAAATGATAAATAAATAGCAGCTTTCCAATTACAGAGATTAGGTATGCTCTGATATAATAGCATTAGCCTGGAAAATAATGTGATTAGCATTACATAATGTCAGTATATTTAAGTAGTATGGCTCCAATCTTCTGTGATTTTTCATTATTAATGTTCTGCTAAAAATAATTGTGTCTCCATGAAAATCCTTCTTCATTCAGCAAGCGTTACTCTGCATTGTCCAAAATGAACAGTTACTAAATAGAACTTCACATCACCATGAACCAGCCATAACCCGAGTTACTGTGAGCTGTTTACTAATGCCACAGGGCCTGAAGGAGAATTAAGAAGCTCTGACATGATTCTTCTTTGAGGACTTAAATATCAATTTTTCTCACAGAATGCCATTGGACCCTGTCAGAGACAGTCATTCAGTTCCTTGACCTCTTTGGAGAGTTGAGTCTGAAGACAAATTTCAACAATGCCACCATCTCTATCTTCCTGCCAGCATGGAAAATCACCTCAGCTCTGAAATCCAGACTAAGGTAAAAAGAAAAGTAAAATACTATACTTTGTCTTTGAGCAATTCAGGTGTAATTCCCTTCAGCTACAATATCAACCAGGCTGCATTTTCTCAGGGTGATACTATAGATCTGATTTACAGTTTTCTGAGATCTGTAAATTTCTGAGGACAATTATACTGGTCTACTGTGCCCAGCATTCAGTTATAGCTATGTCTTTGAGTCTTGTGATTCTCTGTACACTCAAATTTGCACACGCTCAAATCTGCACAGCAGTCACCTTGACAGAGAACTTTGAGGAAAACCAGGGAATAAGAATTATCTGCTAGGCCTGCTCTTGGTCTGAGATTCCCCATCTTGAGGTAACCTTTTGAAATGCATTCATGATCTAGTTCTGTCTTAAAAATCATGCCTCAGAATAGACAGAGTGAAAACAGGCTCCTTCCTGGTCCTGAAGAGCTGAAAGTATTTAGTCTACACTCATTCCTAACTGCATTCTTACATTTGAACTTTTTAAAGAATGAGAAGGCAATAATGACAACATGGCATTTTATCTGTCTTTGAAAATACTGTTCTGGAATAAATATCTTAAATTTTATTTTCATATTATGAGCACGAGTCCCCAAAATATTCAGCTTTTTGCCTGAATTGTTAGGCATACTGAAAGTCTTAAAGAGAGAAGTTATTTATGAAAATAAACAGTAATAACAGATTCATATTGAAAAGTTGAACATACAAAAGAAAACTAACTTGCAGAGAAGAATAATACTAGTAATTCAAAAGATTAAAAGAGTGATTAAAACCAGAATTAGTGTTGACTGAGCAGCAAGAATTTCTAAAGGTGACTTCATACTTCTTTTCAAGAAGCTCTCTCATTTCAATTAGTTTGCTATTAAGACTCATTAATATGTTTGAATAGACCATGTCTAAAGGTGTGCTATAACCTTTGAAATTTATAAGAATACTAAGAAAAGACAGACACGTATCTAATATTTTTCAACAGAAAGAGAATTTTCAATATGTATTTTAGAAATAGGATAGCAATATGATAGACTCCTAGTGAAATCCTTAACCACTGTAAATCTAAACCACATGGTGTTAGCTTGTTCCATTTAAGCAAGTTATAAAAATCTATAACTTAATATACTTTTAAACAAGAACAGGCAACAAGATAAAAAATCATGTAAAACATGGGCATGAATTTATCCCTGTCTTACTCCAGATTATATGGTTGCTTGAAATGAGAATTTTCTCTTTTGCTGTCCTTATGGTAGGCTGTTACTTTTAAATACCTCACTTCCAGTTGGTGCAGTATCTTGCTTAAAATTATTTCCCACTTAATGACAATCTAGTCAAATCATATCAACATATATAGCTCATTAGTTCTTTCCAACAAGGACCATTATTTTTCATTTTTATATAATGAACTCCTAATATTCTATATGATATCTTAAGGTCCATATCAGTTGTCAAACCTCAGTATTCTGCATTTGAAAATTAAAAAAAAATATATTTGGTGACACAAAATTTGACCCTTTGAAAACAGTGTCTGTTTTGACTCCTACCCTAGTGCAGTGATTCTTAATCTTTCATCTAACTGAAGTCTTACATGTATGTCTGAAAGGGGACTTGGAGGGGTGAATCTGAGAACATCCCAGGTGTACTCAATATTTGAGATACTCGCCCTTCTAGAAATGTGCAATGGCACTCCCAGAGTAATTCTGGGAGATCTTATCCATTAAGAAGGGGTAGTTTTATGGAAGAATGTAGATTTTCACAGCAACCTCTCTCAATTCTCACTTAAATTCAGATTTATAGGGCAATCACCAGGACATTTTGGTCTTTGAATTTAAATTAATAATGTGTCTTTTAAATGGGTAAATATTTCCATAAGTACTTAAGTAGTAGAGTGTTTAAAAGGGAACAACTGCTCCTCTGTTTTGGAACTCATTTGACTGATAATCAAGGCCATCAATCCTTATTTACAGTTCACAGTTCCCACTGTTTTACTGTAAAGTAAACATTATTGTTTCACCCTGGCACCTTTGGATCTGACCACCTGGTACAGGCAAGCCTGTGGGTTCTACCTTGCTGTGAGTGTATGTAGGGTTTGGTGTATGTCAAGCCTACGTGTAGGTACCAAACCACCTGAACAGCCCTATTATTGTGTTTCCTTTGCACCATGGAGAGGTTTGGGATGTGCACCTGATCTACTCCAGGCACAAATGACAAATGGCCATATGTTTTTTGGGACTGGCTGGACTAGAAAAATACTGGCACACTATGGATTTGGGGTACACCATAGTTGTTATTTTACTCTGGAATCCACTCCATTGGTTTATATTTCTTTTTTTTTTCTATTTTCTTTCTTTTTATTTTTTTTTTTTTAATAGAAACGATCTGTAACATCTCCATTAGTCTATTTTTTTTTCCCCCAAGTTCAATGTTATTTGCAGCAGAGCTATGAACCCTCCCGGTGTTTCACCCTCTCAGACCTGTCAAAAACCCTATTTTTGATTAGCCAAAAGAAGGGTCATGTTTCAAATCAGGTACCTCATAGGACTATCAGGGATCTGCTGACATTTCTGAGAATATCATAGGAAGAAGATGACCTTCCTTTTTTTGGTCTAAAAGTTCATACAATTAGGAAAAAAACCAAAAAAAAAAAAAAAAAAAAAAAAAACAAAAAAACAATAAAAAAACAAACAAAAACAAACAACAACAAAAAAACTAAAAACAAACTTTAAAGTAATCAGTGACTCTACTTGGAGTTTAGTAATCTGCACCTTAGGCTTTTTAAGCCTCATTCAAACTGGTCTCTGTCTTCTCATAAACAAAATTAAGACACAATTTATTGAATCATTCAAAATTTCTTATTTCATAAGCATCATTCTTGTCATTATTGTTCTGTGGGTCTACAGTTTTGAAGGAAAAGAAAGTGTTGCATAAATCTAGAGGGCAAAATTGTAAATTTGTTTGCCAGATTGTACTGATTGGCCCTACTTTCTAGTTTTAAAATAGTATTTTAGGTAGAGCAGAGCTGGTGTTAAATGGCCAGAGATAACAATGAGAACATAAATGGAAACATGTGGGAGTGCTCATAGAAATTTAACCATCTCGGTGCTCATGCTTGCTCTTTTTTCTATAGGCAAAACTTAAATTCAATATATTCAAAACTCCTCTAAAAATTGGTAAACAACAAGTACTATAAAGGCATTAATTCTTTTCAATGCAGTTCGAATATTAATAAATGTGAATGAAAAATTTAAAGATGTGATTAAGCTAGCTGTCGTGGCACAATATTGCATTTGCATGCAGCAAGGGAAAACCATTAAATGAAAGCCCAAGTGTGACAATTTGACCAATTAATACAGTTCGTGCTTTTATTTTTCTTGTTTAGTTGGGCGTATATATCAAATTATGCTTTGGTAAAAATATAGTATTTTGTTTTCCATATTAATTTTTTTAGAAAGTATTGTTACTGGGGAGTAATCAGTGGCAAATAAGCAAAAGATTACTGACAAAAATTGTGCATAATTTGAAACTATTTTTCTCTGATATAATTCTGTTCGTAATTCTGTTCATAATTCTGTTCTGCTTTCTTTGTTATACCATGTTAGGTCAATATATATCTTAGTAGTGAATTGTATTGTTACTAGTGTTATTCCAGGTGGTGAACGAAGTCCTGCACACACAAAAAATAAAGAACGAGTGACATTGCTAACATTCACCGCTAACAGTAACATTTAGGAAATTAACATTTATTTTCCTTTTGTTCCTTTACCCTCTTTTTCGCTATTTCTCTCACATCTCTAGCTCTGACCTGATTGCCACTGTATAAAAAGCAATTAGCTCCCAATTAGTCCACTGTTAGTTGTTGAAGTACACGTCCTTTAAAATAAAATTTGCAACCAAAATTGGCCATGGTTTCTTCTTAAATAATTGGCTTCTTCTTAAATGAAAAAGACTCCCGCATGCATCAAAGATTTTTTGAGAGTTTCAAATGCATTTTCAGAATTTGTTTGCTGTAACTACAAAACTCTATAATGTCTTGTGTTCTGCCACAAAAAGCCGGGCAAAGGCTTTTATCCAATTCAGTGGTACTACTTCCAGTACAATCTGTACTCCCTGCAATTTTTCTGCCAGATTTCCTTCTAGGTAGGTAGTTTTAATCTTCTACTTGATCCATCTCTGCTAAGGATGTAAAGCCCCCACAAACAAACAAACCCACCAAAGAAACCCCCAAACTTGCAGGGGTGAAAACCTGTATGAGAAAAAACTAAAATAAATAATTTTATCAAAACTTACAAGCATGTATAAAACCCTAGTGAACATTAAGCAGCTCTAACGCTCCCAACAACTTGCAAATGCTGAAAAAGACTCTTCTCCTCTTGCTTTGTGACAAAAGAATTCACTTCACAGCTGTGGTCTATTACCTTAGAGACCATGCTAACAGTTGGGATACAATAAACCTCTGATGATAACGGGTGTAAGTGTTATCACATCTAACTATAATAGTGTGAATGGTCCAACTATAATAGAGCAAATGACCTGACAGCTCCTACCCACTGAGCATCGCTGCCCATCACCACTTCACCAGCAGCAGACCAAAGGACAAGAAAATTCTCATTCTGCATACAGTGCCCCTTGGGAAAAGCACAGTCCTATTAATTTACTGATGGCAGTGAGAGAACAGTTGTCAAAGTGCCTGGAAGCAGACCAGCAGACTGTTGACTTAATTATGCCAGACAACAGAGCCAACATTTTAAAGCTGTGAAAGATGGCAATTTTTCACACTTCACCTTCTCTCATTTTTTTTTTTGTCTTGATAGCCACACTTAAACAATTCAATTAATTGAAAATATTAAATACAGAAATTATCCTTGTGTCTCTTCAGAACATAGAGCAAAATAAACCCTCACAGACAGAATTAGGCTAATAAATAGAAGCTTCTTTGTTAAGATTCAGTTGGAATACATAATGCTAGTTGGAATACATAATGCTACTAATCAAACAATGATTTCACAACAAGTTTAAATAAATAATGTACATGCTTTTTAGATCTCACCTTCTGAGTGTTACAGGCATGTAGGCACAGATTGATAGACACTAAGTAGAAAGTAAAATGCTCACAAACTTTGATCTCAGACCTCTGGATGTTTCAGGTTTTTTGGTGAATTTACGTAAATTTTCAATATTAGCTTCTAATATGTGCTCTTTAGTTCACTTATAAGGGCTGAGAGGTTCATCTTTCCTTCTGTAACTGGCTCAAATAAAGGTGGCTTCAGTTTTTAAGTGTCTTCTTCTCAAAAGGGCTATGTTACCAGAACAATTTTCAGATTTCTCAGTGACTGGCCTGAGATTTTTTTTCCTGCATATGTATATATGTATATATATGCGTACATATGTATATATGTAATTTATATATAATTTATTTATTTATATATATAATATAAATATATTATATATAATAAAATAATATTAATTTCCTATATTATATTTTTCTGAATAAATAATTTATAAAGTTCATCAACTGAACTTTACATTCATATAATATTTTCCATCAGCATGTCTCATTTTTATTACAAAATATGTATCAGGATCTCAGTGCTACAGATGGAAAAATAAAATTATACTGGTCTTGTGACCTACTCTGGTTTAAAAATCTATAATAACCTGGACATAAATCCATCCACAAGTAATTTTGATCTGATATTTTCTTGATGAGAACTAAACATGCACTGTTTAGTTATAAGTTATTTATTTAGTGTATAAGTTATTCAAACTGTTTCATAATACATGTACCATTTTCTGAAGCCTGATTCAAATCCGATTTTTCATATACACAGAGGAGCGATTTTTACCCACTGATACAAGTAAATCTTTTTTTAAATCTAACTATTTTCAAGATTTCTTGCTCTGTTAAAGATTTTAGCTTGGGTTCAAAATTCTTCTGATGAAAGTTCAACAAAGTGGTAACTTGTTTCTCAGGGCTTCTTCATCTACAATCAATAATTTGATTACTGAAATTTAAATTCTTGTTTAATGATTTCAGTTCTAATATGATAATGGTGAAAGACTACTGGGTCAAAGCAAAATGAGCTGACCATCATTTGTCTGATTATAGCTTTGCTAGTTCTAGCTAAGGTTGGTTATAAATTTCATTTTAAAGACAAGCCTCGCTCCCTTTAGAAGCACAAAGGAAATAAATCATCAGTGGACAGTTTTTTCACTATGCTGACTTCTGCTTATAAATAACCTATCCCACCAACTTCTAACTCAGTGTTCTTGTTTCTGAAATAATGATACTTCATGAATTTTTATTCAGAGTTGATACCCAAAACCACAACACAGTCAAAACACAGAAATATTTATAAAAGTACAGTGAAAAGGGTTTATTCATGTCCAGTTCTCCTCAGTAGAGATGGCTGAAAATGTCTGGAGAGAGAGAGGACTGTGATTTAGAAATTAATAGAATATGAATTTACAGTGGCTTGTAGATGTTCAGGTTTTGTTCACTTGAACTCGAGGCAACTAGGCTATTCAAGCCTACTGTGGAGTTGAAACGTGATTCAGTGCTCCTTAATATTGTTTCCTGAATCTCTGCTTCTCCTCATAGTCTTAAATGTTGCTGTAGGACAGACATTGAATCACCATGGTTCCATGAAACCCTGTTCTAACCATATTTCATTTTAAAATGGATAGGAAACTGGCTATAAAAATATTTGAAGTACTAGATCTTTCTAGGCTTTTAAAGGACTATAAGAGATTTTAGTCTGCATAAAATCTGAAAACAAAAAAAAATATACTTCTATTGACTAGTAGAGTTATTAATTTTCCTTGGGAAAAATGTCTGTTCTTGAATAAGTAGCTTTGATAGCTTTGATAGCTTTGATTTTTTCCAGAGCACTATACTTTGTGTGACCCACCATATGTTTAAAAGATAGTGTCTCTTCCAATAAATGGAATTTATTTCCCTCTCAGATCAAGCACAAGAGAAAAGCTAAATTCAAATGTATAGATCTGAAATCTAGTAGAAAGCTAAATAGTATGTATGGGGAAAAATTAGCAGGGGGGAATATCTAAAGAACTAAGAAATTTTCTTAGAATATGAAAAAAAAAACCATGAAAGCAAATTCTTCCAAAATCTCTTCTGAGAAAAGTCAGGAAGTCATCCCTTTACATTGATACATCCAATTTTTTGTAAGTTTGAGCCATGAGGGTTGACGCTGTCTCTGTCTGGATTCTTTTTCCTTCACAAAATTCTGAGATAAATCTGCAGTGAACATTTACCTATTACTCTTCTGAAGAAAACCAAAACATACGCAAAAAGACAAAGTTGCATATCATAAATAAATTTCAAAAACACAGGCTGTATCTCACACCTCCACTTAATGAACGGTCACATTAATGCCATGATTAAAATATGAGAGTTTAATAGGAGAGCTTCACTATTGTTTTTGGTGGTTTTTTTTTCCTGAAACAAGTTACATTGCATTTATATAGTTTCAAAGCAAGCATTTTAAGACTTGAAATTTCAAGTTATTGTTATTAAAATATTATTTGGCTTGTCTACCTCTATGGAGGTGTAGAGATCACTGGGAAATAATATGAAGTAGGAAATAAAATAGGGATTTTGCACTGGGGTAGGTATCGAGAAATAAAACAAAAATTCAGTAATTTAATAAATTAAATCATAAAGGCCAATATTTATTTTTAATGAAACTTGAAATTATTTCTAGTGGTTGAAGAATAGAATGAAGGAGGGAATACTGTGTTTTGGAAAATAATATAAGTGTATTATATTTGGTCTATGGATTGAGGTTCCTGGAAAGCTGCAGGTGGATGTGAAATCTGGATATTAAGATACCTATTAAGGTAAATATTAGGACTTTTACTTAAAGGATTTGCAGGGCAGATAATAACAACAAGATCTGATGAAACATCATAAATAATGATCAAATATATTTTATTGCAATTTAAAGAAGTGGAATTATTAAAAATCTTTTTTGCTTGTGCAGTTTTGCCTGACATTTATTTTAATCATATCTTCAGTCTTAAATAAACATATTTTTGGTGTTCACAGTTTGTTTGGTTTCTTTTATTGAATGTCTACATTGCCACCTCGCCATGATTTTAAGACAAAAAACTTTCTAGTCAGTCATTTGTTGTTTTGTCAGCTCCCATCCAGATTATAAAGATGTCATTCTGTTATGCCACTGTAGCAGGAGGCTGTAAGTAAGCATCAGTCAATACTTTCCTCTCCATGGTGGAATTCCTTCCCACACAAAGGTCTGTCATGGAGAATAGGCAGCACCTACATTTGTTTAACTGTATTCTGAGAACTTGGAGAAGATTTACATGTTTTATAATGCTGGTAATGTCTGTCTACACAGGAAGGAACTTCATAAAGAAACCATCTGACATCTGTCCTCCAAAAATTGTGTATCATTCAGAATGCTGGTTTTGCTCTTTAAAGCATGTCATGTTAAGTTTCTGTACATTTTCAAGTTTCTCTTTCCTGTTGCCTGTACTAAGACAACCTGGGAAAACCTGAGAACTAGGATGTTGATGCTGGCAGTATCTGATATAGCCTGTATAACACAGAAAGGAGTGTTTGGGCATGCATTGGCATTTTTATGCTTTCCAGAAGTGTGAAGCACAGGATTAGGGGATAAGCAGAAAGGGCTTTGAGCACCACACTCAAGCTAGAGGTTTCCTCGGATTCTAGGCACACACATTTGACACATATCTGTTCTTAAACTCCTTTTTTATAGGCTGGTCATTGTCCATGAGATTGAGCATTCATTTTTACAAATAGCACTGGAATACCTTAAAAAAATTGATGTCTCCTATTTTTCTGAGATAAAAGTAATAGGAAGCTAATTTGAGTCTGTCCAGTCTGTTCTAGAGAACTGCTTTAATTATAGCATTAAAAACACATAATAAGAACTCTCATTAAAAAAACAGAAAATCTCAAAAAAAAAAAAACCCTCTTTTAATTCCAAAGGTTGTGGCACTATAATACAATTTAATTGCCCAGTTATATAGTATTCATTATTTTTATTTCTTCTTTTTATTTCTACTGGACATACTGGTAGCATGTCCTGAGGTTTTGCTTTCAAAATTTTAAGCACTAAATCATAGTGCTTAGGATTTTTGTGATTTTTACAGGGCACTTCCTCAAGTAACATTTAAAGACCAGGATAGAGCAGGGCAGCTAAGTTAGTTCTAGAAATATGGGCAGCTGGATCAAGCCCTATTTGATATAGAGGTGCCAACACTACAGATACATAAACCTGTCTGAATCCGTATCTGAATTTGTCTGTGTGTTGCTAAAGCTGCAGCTGACACACACTGTGTGACACTGAATGGACTCTGAAGAAACAGGATTGTTTTTCAAGGGCAAAATCTGTGACCAACTTATAGATTGATACTCAAAAGAAATATCTACTTCATTGCTCATGGTAAATTATTCTTAATACTATTGCAATGGGAATAACATATGTCTAAGTGTTTGGAACATTTGTTGAACTTCATAGGATGATATCCATCATATTCAGCTGTACTTTGTAAAACAAGCAATGGAAAAGTCATTGTGAAAACAATGTGATTTGCTTCTGAGGCTAAAGGTCTCCAAAGGACCATGTGATTTGACAAAGAAAGAAAGGGAAAATCCAGAAGACCTATAAAATAGAAAAGAAAATGGCATGATGAAAAAATTGAAAGAGACAGAAGATGTTCTTTCTGAATTCAGTTCAGTTCTTGATATCTTTGAGGCTAGTAACCAACAAATGAAGAAATGAGGGGAAATTGCTTGCTTTGTGGTAAAAACATTAGATATGCCTGAGAGGTACATAGAAATAGTAGGAAACTATGATAGATTGATCTAGTAGATTAGATTAAATTTACAGCCTCTTGGAAAAGGGTTTAAAACTGTAGGATGCTTGCCAAGACTATGGCAAGATCTTCAGGTGAGTGAATATAAAGTGATATAGGCTCTGGCAGCTGACAGGAACCAACAGCTGCTCTGCAGTCTGACAAATTGGCAATTTCAAAATGTTTTAGTATCAGAGATCTTCTACAGAGATCTTCAAACAGGCTGAACTGTCATCTGGAAAACTCAAAATCAGCATCAGGGTCAACAGGATTTGAGTGGAAAGTGTGCAAAATCATGGAAAATAGTTTAGAAGGCAAGACTGCAAGGTATTTGCTTTAGCTGCTGTTCTCAGAAATTAACAAACTGAAGAGAAGTTGTCAACGTGAAATGTCAAATGGAAAATGGTCAACCGTGACACAGTACAGAACAAAATTATTCTGATTCTTACTGATACAGAAAACAAACTGATTTAAAATCTTCTCAGCTCAAAAAACTTGTTCAAAATAGTAGTCATCTTTTTCTGACAGCCAGCCAAAGCAAAATGGACTATTTATATATTCATTTGCAAGGGCTGCTGTTGAGGAGAGATAAAAACTATACTGAAGCACTGAAAGATTCAAAAATACCAAGGCATGAGTTGTACCAATTGGCTCCAGTTATCTTGTCCATGCCAGCTATTCTAGGGAGTGTTGAATTGGCATTTTCAGGTTTTCTCACTCCAAAGATTTAATATGAAGGAGATAATCTTGAATTATGTAATGTTACTGAAACTAACAAATTTTTGAAATTTGTAATATGCTTAGTAAATTATAATATAAAATATTGCCGTAAACATCCATTTCTAGTCCTACTGCATAAAATATGTTCATGAAAGTGTTATTACTGACAATTCCTGATACTTATATTTTTATTTAATTAACTAATTGTCATGCTTACTCATGAACCATGGGTGTACATTTTCCTTCTTTTTCCTGTTTTAACAGTTGTGTGGTTTCCTTTTACACTTTTCATTCAGTGTGTGATTTGTGATGCTCCTATCTAGAAAATACTATTGTTTTAATATTTAAGACACACTCCATTTCCTTACATGGCCATGCTCTTATTTGAGCTTCAGTCTCATGATAATAGAACAGGCTTAAAATATATGACTTGTGATATTTGCTTTCTGTTATCACCACTTTCTTGTATCAAATGATCCAAATGAATTACTCTAATTTTCTCATTGTAAGTGCCAGTTATAGAAAAGTTTTTGATACAAACTCAGCTGCTACCAATATAAAAAAAATTATTTCATTCTGTCAGTGTGAGGCACTTAAAAATGGTGGGGATCAACTCAGCTTGATATTGATTGGTTCTTGATCTAAACCAGGAAAGCTCTAGTTACAGCTGAACTTGGACTTGAATTCATCTGGAAAACAAGCTAAGAGGCAAAAAACCACAAGTCTTGTTTAAACTCTTGTTCTAGAAATTCATTGCCTTTTCCCTCTAAATATGTGTGTGTATATGTAATAATAATTAAGGAAGTGTTGCAATTAAACACCAATTTCAGTGAATGCATGCATAAATTACTTATATGTATACACTGGGAAATTAGAAAATTATGTGGTTTACAGTCAGTTTAATATTTTTAAGGTAAGCTTTTTTTTTTTTTTTTTCTTCACTGTCTTTTAGATGGTGGTTTCAGGGGGTTAAATATGCATCGCTTTGAACAGCCTTGCTCCTAGACTAGTTTTACAAGAGTAATAAATGGAAGGTATTACTCTGTTACCAACCAAGACTGTTTAACAGTAATTTCATTTACTTAGAGAAAATAGTATTTCTGGGATTATGTTGCTTTTTTTCATGAGTTTAAATTAATTTCACGTAATTCATATTACACCTACTATTTCTTTACAACAATGTAATGCTTATGGAAAAAAAACTTGCTACAAATTTTTGAAATCTGTAACTATCTCTTACAGTGATCTTAAATTGCAATAATTTTCAAATTAAAAAATGTAAACAAATTATACACATTAACATGGAATGAGCAGCAAAAGAAAATCAAACATACACATGCAGAAGCACACACAGCTTAATGGCTGGATCTCAAGTAGCATTTTTAGATTTGCAATTTTCCCAGTAAATGCAAAATCCTCATTAACTGTTTTTTATCTTAGAATTAATTTCTTTCCAGCTACTGGCATAAATGAAAGAGTCTGCTTTAAGAAATAAAATTAATAATTGAAGATGGAATTCACTATGGAACTGGAACTGCTGATCAAATTTCATACAACACTTAAAATATCCCCCAAACGATGCTCTATCAGCATCTACTTTATCATAATTTACAAGGAGAATTGCAAATGTCTCCAATATTTGGATAAATGAGGGTATTTGATGGCTGGCCTTATTCCCTAGATCATGTCACAGAAGCAGGAAGTCCTCCTTCCCCAGTTTTATTATTACTTGTATGGTGAGACCAAATGTGAGGGAGAATAGAAGCTCAGGTTTGAGCAGAGCAAACTTTTAAGGAGGTAGTTTGCTATTACACAGTTGAATGGTAGGAAAAATCCAATTTTTAAACACACACAGGCTTTTTTTTATATTTCTTTTTGAGTTCACTATTTTAAAACACAAACTGATAGATGTGAATGAGCGTATTTCAGGCAACAAACAGGCAAGAAAAAGTTATGAATAATCTCATTGCACAGTAAGTTGATTGCAAGCTTCTGTGGTGTGCAAAGTAATTATTAGCTAAAAGTGAAAGAAAGATCAGTTACACACTTTATTTTCATGCTGGAGATCTCAGTAACCCCATGGCTTCCCATTTGTTAAAGAAAGCTGATTCTTATTGTCTCTGATACAGGACACTAAAATAATGGAAAAAGAATTGGCATTTCTTCTAAAACATACCAAGCTCATTCACTCCTTTCCTTTCTATAAACACATCTATACACCCACTGTTTCTGGGAAGTATTCCAGCTACAGTGAATTGAAAGTGAGGAATATACACAGTTGGGTGGCTTGTAAGGTGGTTGGCTAAAGATTAAGCAGAGAGCAAAAAAAAAAAAAGGAAACAGAAAAGGAAAGTCAAAAGAAGGCAGAAAAAGCAAGGAAGACCTCAAAAAGAATGGGGGTCATGTTTTAATGCAAGAGATTAGAGTAAATGCTTGCTGACAGAAGAGACAAGGTGGGTTTGTAGAAAAAGGAAAAAATGACAACTATAGAAAAGAGGAAAATGGGAAAAAATTGGAAATAAACATGGAACATGGTGTATATAGGTGAAAATCCTCCCTTCATATCTATTTTCCTCTATGCATGTTTTTGGTTTGGCTTTGGTTTTTTTTCTCCTTCACTAACCTTTTTTTTTTCCTCTTCTGACTGACTTTTCTAGGATTATTCCTTAGGATGTTATGACTTCCTTGGTATGACTCAGAACTATGACTGTGAGCTGACTCTGAATCATTCTTCCCAGCAAAGTGGGCAATCTTTGCTATGCATCCTTATGGAAAGTATTTGACTCTTCAATATCATGCTTTCCCCATTCCCCTGAAATTCTGAAACCTGCACAACTGTGTATCTATTTTCATAATATAGATATACATAGATAGATAAAGATATAGATATAGATGATATACATAGATGACATAGATATAGATGATATAGATATAGATGATATAGCTATAGATATAGATGATATAGCTATAGATATAGATATAGATATAGATATAGATATAGATATAGATATAGATTAGATATAGATATAGATATAGATATAGATATAGATATAGATATAGATATATACAGATATAATTAAAAGAATATTGAAAAATTATCATAAGAACTTATAAGAGTTTGTAATATAAAGATTCTTTGCTAAACTGCCAAGCAAAGCAGCTAGCAAAATTAGGTTGGCTTTCTAGGTATTCAAGCTTGCAGAAAATTCTTTGGACTTCTAGAGATCTTGTATCTAGTGATACTGTATCTAGTTCAAATGGCTTGGATGCACATGATAACATTTTTCTATCAATAACTGACCATTTGATCCCGTCTCATGAGTGAACAACAGATGTCATTCTGGGAATATTCATTTAAGGATGCCTGTTTTACACAAAGAAGAAACATTTCTGTTAGAAAAAATAAATAGGATCATCCCATCTCAATAATTGTAGAAGAAAAAAGGAGAAAAGAAGGTAGAAATTCACTAGTTTGCAGGTAAAATTAAAGAAGAAACATATAAGAAGCTCCATCTAAACAGAGCTGGTTGTTCCAAGAATTTTTTTTTGTTTTTTTATAGGTATAGCTTTCATTTGAATGTTGTCATATGCCACACAGGTAGTGCTATCACTATGGAAAAGCTGATGCATCTGTCCTGTCAGTATTTTACTCCATTTACTGCAAGTGTCTAACCCATATAATTTGTCTAGTAGGTGGAAGTTTTAGAAATCCCTTAGAAAAACAAAAAAAAATTGTATGAGCTTTTCCTCAGCTCTTTTTCAGTGCTAGGGATAAAAATGTTAGTTACTGGGATTAACTGAAGCAATCTAGCATCTGATCCAGTGGGAAAACCATATAAACTACCATGTTGGTTTTAATATTTAGGTAGTAGAAGGAATGACAGCAGTAGAAAAATATCTCTTAACTGACTATTTGAGATTAATCAAATTATGAGAGATAGACACTGATACATTACATTGCAGTGTCCATCAAATCTGGGTATTAGGTGTGCAAATATATATTATAATTAAGATGCTTTCAAAGCCAAAAATCATACACAAATTTATATGTCTGGAGAATATTGAATAACTGTGTTTGTAAATCCATTCCCAGAACAGATAGAAGCTGTTAGCAACTTCCTTGATATTGGATGAAAGTCTCTGCAATTGACAGAAACAAAAATCTGTTTGTGTCAGTTTTCAAGAACATGAAAAATTTTGGGGGGAAACTTTTAAACTGTTATTGCTATGAAAACATGTCTATGAAGCTAGACATTTTGAAAATATGGAGGTTTTTTTTACATAAAGATGATATAAGTAAAAAGCAAAATAGTGCACCTTAAAGATCTCCCCTGACTTCACTCTTAATGTTTCTTTTGCCAAACTACTCTTTCCACTTACCTTCTCACTCTGGATGTTACCTGTAGTGATGCTTAAAAGAGAAAAGTTCTGCAGTCTTCTGGCTGAGACAGAAATTAGAAAAATCGACCTTTATCAGAAAAAGAAAATAAGGATGCAGTCCCTGTATGATACAGGAAAGAAGTCCTAGAGAAAATTTGTGTTTGTGTTGTCACCAGGACTCGAACAGTGACAGTGAACTGCACTAAGAACCCAGTCACCTGATAAAGGACTTTACTAAATCAGACATGTAGCCCATGAAGAGAAATTCCATGTCCAACAATTTTGGAAATCTGAAATGTCTTTTTAATTTTTTTTTAAATTCCCATGCATAGGCAAGGTTGAACTATAGGTAACTGTGGCTTATGGCCAAGGCTAAGCTAAACAAGTCCATTAAGCCTACCTGTATGCATGAATCCAGATATTAGGTTGGTTTTCTATGGTGAGGACGGGTCCTGTCACCCAGGGAGATCCTGAACATGTCCAGCTTCGCAGAGATTCCCTCTGTCTTGGCTTTTCATGGCCAGGTTTTGTTAGCAGGAGGGCTACAGGGGTGACATTGGTGAGAAGATTCCAGAAGTTTCCTCCATATCCAGCAGAGCCAATGCCACCCAGTTCTGAGACGAACGTGCCTCTGACCGAGGCTGTGCCGATCAGAAATGATGGTAATGCCTCTGTGAGAATCGATTTAAGAAGGAAAAAAAAAGCTATTGTGCAGACCTAATTGCAGCCACAGAGGGGCAAAATGAGAACACATGAGGGGGGCAACTCTGCAGACACCAAGGTCAGTGGAGAGGACACTGAAGGAGATGTTCCAGGCACAAAAGCTGAGATTCCCCTGCAGACCATGGTGAACACCATGGTCAAGCAGGCTGTCCCCCTCCAGGCCATGGAGGTCCATGGGGATGCAAAGATCCACCTGTAGCCTTTGGAAGAGACCCACACCAGACCAGGTGGATGCCTGAGAAGAGGCTGTGAACCTGCTGGAGGCCCGTGCTAGAACAGGATCCATGTGAGGACCAGGTTTCCTCTTAGGCTTGTAACCTTATGGGGAACCCCTGCTGGAGCAGGTTGTGTGTAGAGGACTGTACCCTCTAAAAGAGTGACTCAGTTTGCAGCAGTTTGTGGAAAACTGTTGTCCATGGCATGGACTAATGCAGAAGACCATAGAGATCTGCATCCCATGGGAGGGGCCCCATGTTGGAGCAGGGGAAGGACTCTTTTTCCTGAGCAGTGGAAGGAACAACCATCAACCATGTGATGGACTGACCATAGCCCCCACTCCCCATCTTCCTGCACCACTGAAGGGTATGAGGTAGAGTTGGGAAGGAGGGAGGGATGTGAGGAAGGAACATTATCCTGTTCTGATTTTGTTTGCAAAAAATTCACTTCATATCTCTAAGTTGAGTCTGTTTTGCTTGTAATGGTATTTGATGAGTGATCTCTCTCTGTCCTTATCTCAATCCGTGAACCCTTCATTATACTTTCTCTCCCCTATCTAGTTGTGTATGGGAATGATAGAGAAGCTTTGCTGGGTGTCTGGTATCCAACCAAGGTCAACCCTTACATCTTCACATGAAGGGTAAATGTTTGTGCAGGCTGTGAGGCCATAATCTGGAGATATTCAAAATATGTCAAAGCCAGCATTAGACTACTTCGGTGCACCTAACCCACATGAACCATGTAGAGATTGCTGCTTCTGCATTTTGAATTGATATATATGAAGATGGCCAAAGGAGGAAGATACAGGTAGAAATGTGATGACAACTTCCATTTCTGGCTTTCTTTCCTGATGAGACTTTCACATGACGATCTACAGGCTGCTTTCTTCTGCTTTGAAGGTAAATAAGTATTAAGTAGTATTCCTAGTTTTACTACTTTTAGCTATTTTTATTATTCTCCTGACATCCTTCTTTACTTAAACTAAAATAAGCATTATTTACTTATTCAGATTTCTGATTCTGTGTTTACAATTGAATGGTTTTTCTACTCCAGTGACCACCATTTCTTTACTAAATCCGTAATGACAATAAAACTAGACATTAAGTTGTCTTCGCTTATATGGTGAGAAGTTTGATCTTCCCTGGATTTCTAGCCTTCTTTGGATGCAGGAATTATTAAAGAAGCACTCCAAATACCAAGAACTAATGTGTAATTGTTTCAGTGACTTATCCTAGAACAATCTAATATCAAAACACAATGGTGAACATTGGAGTCACAGTTTAGGAAAAAGTAAAAATCAGAAAGGTTTGATGTCTTAATGCTGTACCTAGAAATTTCTTTTCAATGTTTTTTATTATTTTTCATAGGAAAGGAATCTGCCAAAAAAGGTCCCTAAATCATGGGGAATAGAAAACTTTTTTAATAAGGAAAGTGTTAATCCTTATGTTTAGCTAACAAAGAAAGGAAAATTCAAAGTCACTTATGAAAGGCAGATATTGGATGTCAGTTTTAGAAGTCTGTAGTCTAAAACAACACAAACACAAGTATTTCTGCATCCTAGAACATGACAGATAGTCATCACTGCTTTTGAAAACTGGATATGTGCATTTGAAATTTTTTTCTCTTGCATAAACTATAAATAACTTTCTTGTGTGGATCTGAGATGCAAAATAATCTGTACTAGTCACCATACTTTCATGGTATTTGTATGTATGTGTTCTCTGACCAATTATATTTTTTCAGTTCTGATTCCTGAAGTGTATCAAAATAAATATCAAAACACTTGAAAAAAATTTTCATTAAACAAATATTATTCTTCAACTTTATATATATTACAAGAAAGACATAAATCTTTGCTATAGTGCATAGACATATGAGCATCAAAACATATCTGTAATGATCTCCTCAATTTCTGACTTTCTCCTGTGGAAATTACTCATGACAGTTTCTACCTGACTGAAAGGGACAAAAGTGTAACACACCAGAACCAGCACCCAAAGAAGTGGCTGTCACAAATCAGGAATAACTGGGAACGGATCTGCAATCTATCCACACATCCAAGAGGAATTTAGAACATTATCCATTGAGAAATCTGATAAAATAGATTTAGGATGTTTGGCTAAATTTAAGAACAAAGATTATAACAGGCTGAGGAGCAGCCCTACAGACTAGTTTTTAATTTCACAAGCTCAGCACTTTGTTATTGTTGGCCTTTACTTTTTCCTTTAGCTAGAAATAACAAAATTATTTATAATAGCAGAAAGGAATTTGGAAAAACATGCAATAAGTTCATACATATCAGGAGACAGACACATATATTATACACAGCCTGAGTAGAACTTCTCTATCTTTCAACATCTGGGAAATTTTGGTCTATCTGCTTATTCAAAACAGAAGTAATTGGAGCTTAATAGTATTGGATAAAGGCTTTGCTTGAGTGTGATTATTTGCTTTATGCCACTTCTGAAAGACTTCTTTGTTTCTGTTCTTTTACTAATAAATTTGGGTAGAAGATACCAAAATAAATTGTACACATACTAGGTATGTGCACAATTTATTTTGACTGAATGGCACATTACTGTGTGTGGCATGTTTGTGGTATCAGTTTTTATTTTATGCTATATTGCAAATAAAAGCTAAAGAGATGATCATTTCATTTGAAAAGAAGAAAATTAAAGATGTGGCCATTAAAATAGAAGGTAGAGAGTTGTAGCTTTTATTGTTCCTTCTAAGTATTTTTGGTACATTAAAGTCAGAATTAAGTTCAGGCACTCTTGTAAGTTTGAATGACAAGCTATGCTCTTTAAAGCATTGATATCTATGACCAAGATACCTTTCCCTTCTAAAAATCTAAATTTCAACTGATGTATATGTATAGGTGTATTTTTACGTATAAACACTTCTACCATCTCTGTTGTACCTCCTTTTGTACCTCTGGATGCTCCAGAGTTTTGGAACATCACATTCAGCCTTTCCTTTCAGTGTTCCATATCTCTCCTCTCCTCCTGGGAAGATTAAAGTATAGATAGAAGATGTTAGGATTATTATAAAGCTCTAGACCTTGGGATAATGTGTTTGGTGATATGAAGATGGTGCAATTATAGATTTCATTCAAGGATCTACAGGGGTTATAACTGGCAGAACTTTAGGTTAGACTGTACCAGTCTTATCTCTTAGTTCATATAAAAGCTCAAGGAAGAATTCCTCAAAAAGTTAGGCAACTTTTTTTCCTGTTCCTGAAGGTATAGTGAGGATCATTACGGAACAAATATCCAGAACAACACTTTCCTCTCACTTATGTTCCACTCAACATTACTTCCTCTAACATCATCATAGAATATGTTAATTTAGATGGATTTAAGTGGATTTGGTTCTATGCTGCCCCCACTTATCAGAACATAACCCAGCTGGTACATGTTTTCTATAATCATTATGTAAAAGTGAAAATGATCTGCAAAAAGCTATTGAGCTGACCTTACTAAAAAGTGTAAGCCCATTCCATAATCATTCAATAGAGTACAATTTTCTTTGAAATGGAATAAAATAATTTTATTTCATTGGGATTATTCATTACATGAGACATAAATTTTTTGAGAAATGAGATATTGAGAATAGTCATCTTGTCTAGCCATTTTTAGAGGTTTTTTTTTTTCTCTTCAATATGTAAAAACTGAACAAAAATTTGAACTTATGTGTTGTATATGATAAAAAACACTTCGAGCAAGGCAATAAAAAGAAACATTCTAAACCTTCTAAACCTTAAAAAAAAAAAAAAAAGTGATAGAGAACTGTAACTTCCAATAGTTTAATATGATTACTCATAATATCAGGTGACAGGCTGTCAGGGTCTGGTTTGAGAGCAGGATGAAAAAGATTTTTCCATCTTTACATAAGGATAGCCATAAAGCAGTTTCTGGTAAAAAAAGAGCAAAATATGAATTTGATTGCTGAAATGTAACTGAGGGACCTGTGTATCTATTTGTCCTAATAAACCCGAACAGTGATCAAAGAGTCATATTTACACAATACTAAGAAACAGAACAGATCAGAAAGTCCTCAAGTAATATCAGTTTGTCTGCTTTAAAGCACTCAATAAACACTAACACTTTTCACTACTCCTTGCTAAGTTGTGTAATGAATAAAATATCAGCTAGTACTTTAAATGTGTGAATGTCTCAAAATGCATTAAATATTAAAAATCTCTTTTAATCACTCATGTACCAAAAGTGTCTTAGGACTTCAATGGAAAGAAAACATACAACATAGAGTTTACAGATCATTTATGATTTGTAGTCATAAAAATGTTTTGCTAGGGAAATTAATGTGTTAGTTGAATACTCATGAGCTTAAATAGAACATCTCTCTCAATTTGAACTTGGGAATTGAAATTAAGACAAATTTATCCTAACAGTACAGGTTTTGGTTTTTTTGTTTGTTTGTTTTGTTTTGTTTTGTTTCATGAAAAAGATAAAGAAGGCATTAGAGATGAGAGGGAAGGAAAGACTTTTTTGTATGGAAAAGACAAAATGCATTCCATCATTCCAATCTATTACTTTCTTCGTCATTGTAAAAAAATATCCCTCTTTGACAAGTAGACATGTACTTTTCCATTTAAGAACAAAACAATACAAAGTCAAAATGTATAGGATGTTTATTTTTAGGAATGATGCTGTTGGAACTAGTGCATTGGTAATAGATTATTAAAAATATTTCAATTAATTTGTTTACTGAAAATAATTTTCAGTATTTTTTGTTACTTTCTGTCAAAAAGAAGAAACTTCTAAATCAATGCAATTAGCAATTTTTAAACCATTATACTAGAAATTATCTATATTGGGAAATATTGGCCAGGTTTTAATAAAAATACTATACAGTTCTTAGGGCTATCAGATGCTTTTATAATTAATAAGAGATAACTATTCTGAAAGTGTTCAAAAGGCCTTTTGTGGCACTCGAGGATATAGTTTAGGGCTGATTAGGATGGTGCTGAGTAGGTGCGGGGACTAGATGATCTTGAAGATTTCTTTCAACCTTGATGAATCTGTGACTATCTGATTCTTTGGTATGAAATCCTATTTTGAATTCCAGTTTGTAAAGAACAGAAATTTCTAACTGTGATTGTTTTGCTAGTAATTTTTACAGTCATAGAAAAAGAATTAAAATGTTGCATGAACATAAATAACACTTTTGAGTCTTTGAAGTTCAATAAACTTGTTTTCCTCTCTCTCCTCTTGTACAGCTAATTTTTGATAGTGCTAATGTTGAAAAAAACAGAGGTAAGTAAAAAAAAACCACCAAAACAACATAACAAATTATTTTCACTTATAGATAGTAAGTCTTCCACAGACTATATGTAGATACTCACAGGCACAGAAAACATTCAGTCTTCCAGTCCAGGGTGTTTCCCAGTGAAGGGTCATTCTATTGATCTGGTTCTTACATGGCCTTTTTTATGACAATGAACATAAAATGAACAACTCTTCAACATGTAATGCTTGTAGAATTATCCAACATGATGATTCTTAATGCTTAAATTCTCTTCCTCATTCTAGAAACCTAACCATGCAAAGTTGTTCTTTTATGATTTTCACCGATCATTAATGAAATAGTGTTAACAAATAATAAGAGATGCCTAAGATGAAAACTTTTGGTTTCTTTTTCAGAGAACAGAAAACTGCTTATAAACTGACTGTGAATTCATGGGTCAGGATTAAAGAGTGGGCAGTACTAATATTGATAGCAGTGAACTGGGAAGCCAACTGGTGGAGGGATCACTTCACTAGTGAATTGATTTCAACCACTGTTTTAACTCTATCCAGATTAAGAAATTCTTCTCAGCATATGCTCTATGAAGCTGCCATATTCAACTATTCCTGCTATGACTATCTAGTAAACAGAAAAAAAAAAATAGGAAGTTTACATAACAAGCTGGAGCTACTTATCTGCTGAAAAAAAAGTCATGTAGCTAGATGACAGATTAATTTTTTCTTGCTTTCTTTTTCAATTTTCATAGAATGACCTGGATTGGAAGGGACTATAGATAATATGTAATTTCAAGCCCCCTGCTGCTGGCAAGGACATCTTTAACTAGAGCAGGATGCTCAGAGCTCCATCCAACATGGTCTCAAACACCTGGGATAATATATAAATATGTAGAGATGAGTTTCAAATATTTTATAATGGTTTATGTTTAGGAATGCATTTAAATGATTACAGTACACAAGCTAAGACTTAAGGAGCTGAAAATGGAGCAGATGTAAGGGATGTCCCCAGATTTGAAAACCATTGCATTGGAAAAGGATGTAGCTTCTTGATAAAACAGATCCTTGTAGCTGATTACAGCAGCAACATGGTGGGGGCTGTAATAAAAAGTGAAGGCTGCAGTTTCTGAACTAGCACAGGTTTGCATACACTGACTAACCCTTTTGGCAAGTGGGGCTGAAGGTCTCTCCAGCAGCAGCAAAAACAGCTTCAAGGCCATTCTGGACAGCAATTTTTTTATTTATTTACAGTGATGGAAAGGTAAACAGAGTAAGAATTCAGAGTAATGCATTTCTCTTTCAGAGAACTTTGCTTTGCTTTGTTCTAGATTTTTTTGATGGAGCTGCAAGCAACCATGACATTATTTAAATTACTTCCAACTAAGTTAAGTATTTAAATAGTGATTCAAGTATAAAGAAAGCGGCAGAAACTGATACATAGGCAGTTCCACCTGAATATGAGGAAGAACATTTTGCTGTGCATGTAACCATGCACTGGAAAAAATTGCCCAGAGAGGTTGTGGATTCTCCCTTACTGCAAATGCTCAAGAATCATCCAGACACAATCCTGTTCAGTTTGTTCTGAGATGACCCTGCTTGAGCAAGGATGTTGATGACTTGTTGTGGACCCTTCCAGCCTGACTCGGTGAGTCTGTGAAATTAGCCAGAGTTGTGGAACACAGTTCATGCTAAACAGACATGAGTGACTGGTATTAAGGGAACAAGTTCGAAAACTTTGTGTACAGCCATTTTATTTATTTTGCTTTAGGACTGTTATCTTATAAAAGCAATAAGCAAAGAACAAACAGAATTTTGCTTTTTAAGTTACATTAAATGGTGTCTAGAGCTCAAGGGTAGAACACTGTGCAGCTATAAACCTAAATAAAACATGTAACAATTTTTTATTGTACTATTCAGCTGAATTTCTAGTGTTCTTTGGCTTTAATATGGAAAAGGATTTTGTAAAACTAAAATTCCCTTTAGGTAGGCTAAGATTCTCTGAAAACATTAGAGTTCCTTTCCTTTCTGCAGAAGGCACATTCAGAAAAATATTTCATGTGCATATGTGAGATTTACACAAAATGTTCTCATTAACACTCATGTAAACATAAATAATTGTATGCCAACTCTAAACATATTTCAAACCAGTGCAGAATAAACATCCATGTCAAACACCAAGAGAGATGCATATAGATTCAGTACAGAGGGAAGGAATTGTTTTCCATGACTGCAGTTAAAGTGAAGAATTGGTTTAAACCATGCTATACATAAGTTTGAGCTCAACTTGCCATTTCAAAGGCAAAATAGCCTGAATGCAAGAAAAGATTATAATTTTTCCAAGTCAGAGCTCAGAAATTCTTATATAATGTGCTTTGCAGAGATTTTTCCGGTAATGGCTTTTTGTTTGTTTGTCTAATAGGTTGAATGGAACTTTATATGTACGTGCACAAAACCACGTTTTACTTAAAACGAGATTTGGCCTCTATATTTAACTAGGCAGAGTGACTTAGTGAGGAGACAATTAAAAGAATGACAAATTGATTTATTTTTAGGAGGCAGAAGAGTTCAAACTCCTAGTGTCTGGGAAACAGTGTCACCTCCAATAAGATGATATGATTGATGCTGGGCTAAAAAACCAGGGATTTCAAGAATTGCCAAAGCAACCTTGCAGTTCTCAGAAAATGAGAGCTCTCCCTCTCCACTTGACACTTCCCATCCTGTAAGTATTGTTTCACTAAAGAAGAAACAGATTAAATTCCAGCTGCTGTCAGTTCTTAGCCAGGTCTGTTGAAGAATGTGGCTTTTGAAAAGTTGTATCAATACTTCCCTTTCATTATTACCAAAGCAGGCTTAACTGTCTTTGATGTCTTCTTACCAACATCATTACAGTTTTCTACAACCAGTGAATAGTGGGCTTTATTTAAGGTCACGTTGAAATTCTGAGTTGAAATTGCAATGCATTTGGGGACTGGATTGTTCATTGTTTATAATACCTTCCCTTTTGCAGTCTGTATCAAAACCAAGTGAAAGAATGGCTTCAATTTTCTCTCACAAACATAGCTCAAGCTATTAACCTGGACCATTAGATTTTTTAGAGTGCAAGCTCAAACGTCTGTCTTTTGCTTTTCTGCAGGCTTCGCACTGCTTGTTAGAAAACATAACAGAAAAAAAAAAAAAAAAAAAAAAAAAAGGAAAAACTGGTGAATCAGTTATACATCTGATTGTTTGGCAGACAGTCTACTACATCTATAACATTTTATATGTGAACTTTTATCATATCTATTGATCAATATATCACATTTTTCTGTGTGTTCAATATCTAATGAGAGCTGGGTAAGATCGAAAATTTCTCTATAAAATACTAAATATACATGGACAGAGAGTATTACATTCAAGCTTGTGCACAGTCTTTTGGGAAATCAATCTAACAAAGAGAATGCATTTAATCATCCAGTCTTGTGGTATTTGTGTAGTGCTGCTGCTCAGTTATAAATCTAGTGTATCACTTCTACTGCTTTACCAATGTTAACAAAGAAACAGATAAATAACAACTGCAACAACAAAGCCAACAAGGAAACAACAGTAAAACTGTTACTGCAAGTTGTTTTCTATGTTCCTCACTGGCTATTTGGCTGGAAAATTTTGGAAAACTTCAATGCACAGCACACAAAATCTTGTGGTTTTTTTTTGGTTTGGTTTGGTTTTTTTTGTTTTTTTTTTTTTTTTTTTTGTTTTTGTTTTTTTTTTTTTTTTTATGAAATCTGTGTGCAAATCTAACCCACCTTGTGAATTTAAGAAAAGATTTGCTGATAAGTATATGTCATATGTCATTTCTTAAGTCAAATTACAGCTATAGAATCATGGTACTTTCTCAGTTGCAGTCTGGGATTAATTTTAGTGCATGACTTCTCAGTTTCAAAATTTTTATACTATTTTTAATAGCTTCTCATCAGAGTTGAGCACATCACAGAGAACAATGTGATGTTGGGAGTCTGTGTCAGTGTGCTGGGGAGATTGTTATGTGGGTTCAGAACTGGCTTGGGCATCTCTGAGCAGTGGATTGTGAATCACAGCTATACATTTTTGATTGTCAAAGACAGAAAAATATGCTGTTAAACTTTTGCAGATAACTCATATAAATTTCACAGTCTGAACCAAAGTAGCAAACTGTTGGGGAACGTTCAGTGGTGCTGTGACATCTATGAATTAGCATTCTAAAATACCATGTCAGCCTTGTGCAGTTTCATTTCTTAAGATTTATGCATTTCATTTCCTTTAAGTTATTACTTAAATTATATTCTGATTTCTTATGCAAAACTTTAAACAAACAAGTCTGTGTACAAAAAGCATTCACAAAAAAGGCATAAAAAACCTAAAAGGATTACAGCTCATGGACAATCAAAATGAATGAGGAAATATCTACCTACACTAATGCTACCGATTTATCCACTTAATCAAATTTGTAAAAAATCCTACTGATATCTTAAAGACATAAAGAAATTGATAGTTCTGTGTATTGTCATAGGCTAAATTTTTACCGATTTTGGAATTTACACTTAACAATTGATTCACTTGGATGTGGGACAACACCCCTACTTTCAATAGTGCCTGAAAACTACCTAATCAGCATTGGTAAATCAACAGGAAGAAAGTCTATGGAGAGCTGAGGATAGAGAACTGCACTGCAAAGCTATTTACCATGTTCCTTGTGAGATGCTTATGCAAGTGAAAGCTAAAGCTTGTGTTCAGGAGCCTGCAATCATTTCCTGTATAGCTATCCAATTTACTTAGGTAATTTTAAAAACTTTGTAAAATTGCTAGTGGTTTTATTTTCTTCCTATTGACCAGTCAATTTTTCACCTGCATGGCCTTACATGGTTTAGAATTGGTCTAAATAAAGATACTGTCTTTAGCACAGCTAAGTCATTTAAGTCATTTCACCAAGAAGGAAAACAGAAATGAGTATATAAGATCTTTGGCAGATTCCTCTTGTATGTGTAAATTCAATTAAGCAACTTGCAAAGGTCTGTAAAATCTGAATTCTTAAAATCCAGGGTTTTTTTGTGTTTTTCTTTTTGTTTATTTTTTAATGAATATCCAGATAAGGATGAAAAAGATAAAAGGTATTTTAAAGTGTTTTCTGTGACTAGTTTCCTAGTGGGTTTTGTTTGGTCTTTTTTGAGAATATATAAAAGAAGTATCTTGCAAAAAAATGAACACAGCATAGAAGATTACAAACATTCCATATAACAGAAGTCAATTTTTCCTGTAAAGAATGCTAACTGTTACAATTAGATTCCCTATGCACTTTTATGTTATGTTTCAAACAAAAACATCAGTTATGTACTGTGGTATAGATATCAAAATTATGCAACACCAGAAATTTAAAACATTTATGCCTCAATAGCATTATTATATACTTGCCTTCAGTCTAAGCAGGGAAAAACACAGTACTTTTAGCACTTTTATTAAAATAAAAAAAAAGGCAATTTTAGGACCATTATTGTAAATAACCAAATAGGTAGTATTTCTCATGTACTTGAGAATTGTGATATTTAACTAATCTCAAAATACTAAAGTAAGTTTGGCTTTTTAATACTATCTGGATTTGAAGCTACATTCTATGACACATATTTTTAGTGTTAAGCAGGTAAAAAATTACACTAATTATTAGGATTTACTTGAAAAGACACATTTTCTCAATGCTACGATACTTGACCTGGACTACAAATGAAAAAGATAAAATTCTTTGTTTCTCATAAAATACTGATGAGTAATAATGAAACAATAGACACTAAAATAGTCTGGGCCTTTTTTGCTTTGTTTTTGGCTTTTTTTTTTAATGTTTGGGTTGAATTTTTATTTGGTTTGGGTTTTTATCTCTGATGTTCTTTGCTGGTATACTTTGTTGTTCTTTGCTAACACATACACAGACATGTCTTCTCAGTATTTTCTGTTGTTTTAGCGGGAAATGGTACAAACTAAATTCAAGGATCAAATAATGAAAAGACCCAATGATTAATCAAATATTTTCCAGTATCATAAATTATAGTCTGACTCCAGCATTTAAATTTACCACATCAAGGCAGTTGTAAACAGAAAGTGCTATAACAAATTTTTATTAGTGCTCCCAAAAAATAGGAATTTTAGAATTATTGCCATCTTGCCAATCTACTGTTTTTCAAATCATTAATTACAAAATATCAAGCACACGGTATTTTTCAAGCTAGGTGAAATCCTAGGTCAAGAATGCTTACTGTATTTTCATTTTTTTTTTTAGCTATTAAAGGTCAGAGAGTTAGAGCATGTGTTTGTGCTCACATTGTGAAGCTGATAAAACTGCAGTCACAGGCAACCTGAAGGATCTCCACATTTCTTTATTTAAGCTTCACAATAAGTAGAAATAATCCATCTTTTTTTCTCCAAGCAGTCTGAGTTCAAAATTGCAGAGTAAAGGCATTATGTTTCACAACCTTTAGCTGGTTTCTCATTGATCAGTGGCATTAATATATCTGTGTATGACACACAAAGAAAATTAATACAAATTTGAACTTGAATAAATCTGTCTATGATTGTAGACTATAAAATAGTAAATATGCTTGCTGATTAAGATTTCTGCAACTCACTTTTGTTAAAATCTACTTTTATATTCACCCTCTCCCTTTTTGTTTTATAAAACATTATTAAGTAAAACAGAATATTTTTAGTTTGGGATGTCTTGGTAAAGAAATTGTAAGTTTATTGTAGGAAATGTTGGACAATTACTTTACTTTCTTTAATTATTATTAAAGATACAAAAACCACAGCAAAAATAGACAGAAGTTTAAACTGTGAATATGTATTAGGTTTTGTAACCTGATTCTCTTTTAGAGTGTGTATAGTTCCTACTAATCTATCATCAATGTCTAAAAATCTGTAATGTATATATTGTTGAAATTTATTTTTTTCAATTGGAAAGTAGATTTTTGATTAGTTGTTTCTCAAATTTTACTAACTCGCAAATGATGCAACTCTCTCCAGGCTTCACAACATCTTCATGGCTAAATACAATAGTCATAATGCCATAAATGAGGGTCAAAAGTAGGAAAAATCATTCCTAGAGCTCAAAGATGCCAAATTTTAAAAATTTACTGCATCAGGTTTTTGCAGAATATGCCTATTAAATCACTTGGAGATTCCAGACGTCTTCCTCTGAAAGAACCTGCACCTTTTGTTAGTAGAGTTTCAGGAGAGTGAAGTAAGCTCAAAGCATTTGTGATCCCTAGTGAAAGGAATGGACTGTCTCCAGAGTCGTATTCACAAAGGAAAAGACTATGGTTAAATATATAGTTAGATATAATGAATGAACATGTAGGTTAAGGTTGACTGGGGGTAGTAACACAGATCAGTAGTTAATAAGAAAGCAAATTTTTGCCAAAAGTAGTAGTGAAAGTTAACTGGCAGGCAAATACAACAGCTCTGTTAAAGTCAAGAGAATGTAATGGAGCAAGTGAGTTAAAAGACTGTGAAGACTGGAAGGCAGAGTACACTGGCAGGCATTTGTTCAAACAGTATAAAACCTGACACAAGAGACAGAAGAAATTCAAGCCATTAAAATATGCCAATCCTAGCTATGACCAGAAAGTACAAGAAGCAATGAACGCACACCAATCAAACTTGGTCCTCAGAAGAGCTCCTCAGAAGCCAAAAGAAATGGCTTTTTCTGTTTTTTTTTTTCAGGTTGGTTGTTTACTTTTAAGCAAAAACATAAGACATAGTTATAGGCACAGACATGAGAGCTAGAAATTGTGACATATAATGATCTAGGTTCCCTGTGGAACAGAGCAGTAAAGCAACAGGCCCAAGGCAATCCCTTGGAATTTGGTCTCCTACAGACCTTATGGAGAAAGGATAGCTGTATTAACAATGAAATGTGAGTGTTGAAGTGTTTGTTTTGCTTTATGTATTTTTCAGTAACCACCCTGAAGCCATCTTTTATTAATACTTAAATCTTATTCTTGTTTTTAATAACCTGAAGGACCTGCAATATCTTGATTACTAAGGGTTTGGACATTTTTAATACATCCTAGCATCTTCAAGATGCAAAGGTCAAAAAGGCATATTAAGGTATATATAATACCAGATTGATCATGAATAGGTTATAAAAGGAATCTTGCTGGTTTTGGTCCACAGATGCATTAATCAGACACAAAAAAAACAGGATACAAGGAGTGCAGATGAAGAGGCACATAAATTGAAAGTGACTTTTAGTGACTGACTTTGACTACTGAGAGACCACTCTGGTTAGGTCTTTTTACTAAATTTCACCATCTAAAGAATTGCTCTCTTCTGCAATTTGATAACGCCACTGGCATTTTTCTGCTTTTTACTTAACATCTCAACTCTTACTCTTCTGATAACATGCTGTGCAAAAGACCTGCCTGATGAGTGCCTGCAGCAATGTGTTCTGGAGCTAAATTGTTTTCATAATCTTTTTACTAAAATAAAATGAGCAGCAGGATGTTTGTCATTTCAGCTGCAACAGAATAAATATTTTATCATCCCTTCTTCAAAAGCTCATCTGTAACTCAAAGGGGTTTATTGAACAATTTAAAGAAGGAAAGCATTTAATTCACTTTAGCTTTGATTACATTACATGGCCTATTGTGTTGAAAGCTTGAAGTAATCTGTGACTGGGGTTTACTTAAAATACTGATTTTTAATTACTTTCCTCGGGTAAACTGCCACCTATTTCAAATGGGTGTTCAATGTGTGCATACACAAAATACAACTATCTTTGAAAGAATTTCCATCAAAAGAAGATTTTCAGTTTTGTAAGGAGAGGGTTTTTTTTTTTTTTCTTTTTTCTTAGAAACTCTCAAAAGCATCAGAATTTGGTATGCAAGTAATAAAACATTAATGAAAAGGCATGCTGAAGCATTTGAAGTGGGGAAAACAATCACTTCACTTCTCATCAAACATGCAGAGAATTTATTCTGGTGCCCTTTAACAAAGATAGGCAAGGTTTTTATCTAATTATGATGTCCCTCCCAAGTCGTTAGAGAACCACTCATTGAAGGTCAAGATTCAAGGAGCAGAACTTCAGGCCACATCTGCTGCTGACCTTGAACACTGCAGGGAATCAAGAGCACTACTGCTTCACAGGACAGAGATTTGCAACATCCTATTCACAGCACTTTACGCCAAGAAAAAACGTGTGACCTGTTGAAGATCAGTAGAAATAAGCCAAATGAAGCAAAGGTATGATGAGGACAAATGTGAAAATAAATAAAAGCAACATGTCTTGTTTTATCCTGTATCTATTTGAGAGATTTATCAGAGAGAGACAATTGAAATGATAGAGTGAGAGGAATAGTTTTATTTTGTAATACCTTTTTGCACAACTTTTCTTTCACCTCAGCAGGAAAGAAAAGACATAAATTAAAAAGGAAAAAAAGGAAAAAGACTGGAAGTAACTGATTTCATTATTGAACAAATTCTGTACCTTTGTACAAACCTTCAACTAGAGTTATGCTTACATCACTCCCATGGCTGACACTATCTTGATAAAAATACCCTTTTAATAAATGAAAAAGGGAAGAATTTTGAAATAAGAAACCTACATGTAAAGGCAGATGAGAGACCCTTGACTTATAGCCCTGATACCATGAAATATTTTATATCCCGATACTCAAATCTCTGATAACTATTTTAAGAATGTCTCTTCCCCAGTTCTATTTCACCTTATCGTGCCTCACTTTGTCTCCCTTGCCTTCTTCTGTCTTGAGGGTCTCTAATAGCACTGACATTTATTGTCTGTAAAATAACATCTGTTCAAGTGACTGTTGTTCATCCTTCCTGATCATCAGATCCCTCAGATCTGTCTTTGCTGTTTACTTTAAAACCTCTGCATGTAGGAAAATTCATTCCAGGACTGCTCAGCATAAAATGCTAGTATTTAAGTGTCAATGTGACAGATGAGTTGGGGGGCCAAATGCTATCTTCATTTATGGTTGTGAGAACAGAATCAATCCCTCTAATTCCAATGTGGAGGACAGAAAATCCCTAAAAGTAATCTTAACTTAGAATGTACTAACAAACTTGCAAGATGACATATTAGCTTCTTTTTTATTATACTTTAATTTCACAAGGGAAAAGGGTCACAGCTGAAATGAAAATAATAATGTATGAATTTGATATGTTTTACCAGGAAGATTTGGTTTATTTTTATACATTTTGAAAATTTTAAAAGACTGGCTATTTTTTCTATAATGTATTTTTAAATTATGCAAATAACTCATATTTTTGTTTTCTTTGGTTCTCAAAGTACCCGCGCCTAAATTGTTTTCTCGTTTAGTTTTCTATTTTCTTTCTTTCTGTTTTGTTTGTTTGTTTGTTTGATTGATTTGCTTGCTTCCCAGGAAAACATAACTGTGAGAAGACTGACTTGGTCTCTGTTCTCTCTTTTACAACTAAATAATGATTCCACTGTTCTATCTGGAATGAACCACCTCAGCAGAAGGCAGTCTACTCCAAACTCTTGCTATGCATCTCTTAATCTTTCAGGAGTCTGTCTCAAGTTGCTCAGGCCCAAAAGAGAAGGACAGAAGTTCATAAAAACTAAAAACTGCCAAAATTTGCAATGCCTCCTGTGCACAGCAAGTCTGGGATGATGACCTTTTTTCATTGACAGAAATTTCTTTCCATGGAGGGAAAATATCACTTCCTCACTCCCACCCCTGTAGTTCCCCAGTGTTTTTGTCAATTTCACTGCATTAAAACTTTATTTTCTTCCCTGAAGAAAATGATACCTGAATCACATAATGGCAAATGAAAGAGAGAGTTAAAAGCTACTGTATATCCTTTTTTTTTGGAATGGATCTAAATATTATGCATGTGATTGCTGGCACTCAAACGCAACAAGGTTTCTCTTCACAAAGAATTGAGGTGAAGTACAGCTAAAAAAAAAATAAATTGAGTGTGACAATTAAGAGCAACAATGATAAAATCACTTATTCCTGCTATTTAAATTCTTCCACTTCCAAAAGTTAAAGAATCTTCAAATAGATGACAGTGTTTTGGTAAAGTGGGAGACAAATATGTAATGGGAAAGGACAAACAAAAATACTTTATAAGTATATACTTGTTAAGATATAACATGAGATATCAAGATACTTTGTGAGTATGTAACATTTAAAATTTTCAGGAATTTTGCCTCAGTTCTGTGTCTACAAATAAGAATGCTAACAAGGGTCCATTGAGCTAAGAGACATTTTGGGTACAAGGTGGAAAAATCTTTGAAAATGTTCTGTATATAAACTAGATTAAGATGTAAACCATGTAAACATGGCAGATTAGATTGAATTAAATATGGTAAAAGTGACATGCTTTGAGCACAGAACATTCTTAAAGGCTCTTGAAAGATGATTATTTATTAAGGTCTTGCTCCTGGCACTCATGTCCAGGTTGAAGTCATTTAAAACTCGTCTTCCTGCTCTGTAGTATAAACTTGAAGAGGTTAACACATAGAGGAATTTAATTTGTGTCTTTAAATTACTACTGGTACTTGGGAAATCTTTTCAGAACACATTCTAAAATGTTTCAGCTTCTCTTCACTCAGTCTCCATCCTGCTACCATAAAACCAGTGTCTTCTTTTGTTCACTCATCCCTCATGCATAAGTTCTCTCAGAGTGACAAGTTCCATTTCAACTAATGTATATCCCAGAGGATAAGAGTAAAAGGCAGAGGTTTCTACTCCAAGTCTTCTGTCACACAGCCCGCTGTTCTTATGTTAGTCCAACCCAACTATTAGTTAATGAATATTAAATTATTTGCTCCATAATGGGACAAATTTGAGACCACTTACTGTGGCAAAAAATGTTATGGGTTCATGAACAAGGCATTGAAAGAGGCAGCAACATATTCCGTAGGTAATTTTTCAAAGGAAAAGTTCAATTGCACTCATGCACTTTCTAAATTAAGCTCTTTAACTGTCCAACACTGCATGCAGAAGAAATGAACTGAGTACATTCATGTCCCTCAGAGAAAGGTGTCTAACACTCTTCAGCATTTCTTTCTTCTTTTTCTACTTTGTGTAGTCCTGCACTTATTGTTCTGGGCTTTAACAGTGATGTACAACATTCTTCATTCACTCCAGTATGTGACATAACCAGATATCTGCTGTAACTCCAAGAATTGTGCTCTTATACTCATCTGTTGCTTCAAGAATAATAATCTCTTATCTCCCTGCATCAATGAAAAAAACTCACACTATCATTGTTTTTTTGTAAACCAACTTTCAAATACGAATATCTTCCTATGCATAGCACAGGAAATAAAGGCACTAAATTTGGTTCTGAGAATTTCCATGACAACTCCATCTGAAAGTATTCCAATTAGTAATGCTAAAATCTTTACCACAGAGTCATCCACACATTAAAGAAACAAAATACTTGTTAGATGAAATATGTTTTTTAAGCTTATATACCCTTTTCTAATTTGGTTAGTGGTAATAGAATAATTCTAATTTCTGTACTTATATACTCTATACTTCTGCACTCTGTCTCTTAGTAGGCAACAGTTTTCAGGGCCACAGAGCATCTATTGAAAACCAGACAGGACAAGAGATCCACCTTGCTACCCACCTGCAGCACACTACATTTCTTTTCTATATTTTCTATATTTTTTTCCTCCAGTTATCATACCCAACCTGTTGTCCAGTCCTAGAATTATCATCTTCCCAGATCCATGGTATTTGTCCCTACCTCAAATTTTGCATGACGCTTTAAAAGGTCTTTTAGAAAAACATATATATATATTCGAAGTATTTCTTAGATACTCTAAGAAATAATTATAAGAAGTTTCCAGCAAAACCACAGGATATGTGGGATACCAGTTATTGTCTAAAAATGTAGTTGAAAAGGATAAATACACATGGAGGTAATGCTCTATGAAGGCATTTTTTACTTTGTCATCATATAAATTGAATATCTCTGTGTACACTACTTTAATTTTCACACAACTAGCTTAGTTATACTGCTTCTACTTTACATTTTTCTAGGGAAGCAAAAATTAGTACCACCCATCTGTCCCTTAAAAAAATTTGTACAATTTTGTGTATATGGTATCCACTTGCACACAGGCTTGATTATGGAAACATTGCCTGTATAAGCCATACAAAGTAAAATTTATTGTAATTTAGCATAATCTAGGTGAAAGAAAGTATTTGTTTTTTAAGGTGATATCTCTAGCTCTTTACCCATCTCCAAAGCTAAATATGCACCCTAAATAAGATATACTGTCTAAGTCTGTTTCTTTTATGCTATTTTTATTCAATTTCTATCAGCCTATTTTGAGTAATATCTTGTATAGGAGTTAGCCCAGAGTTAAAAATTCATGTTCAGATTAGAATGCTGATTTACTTCTGTGATTTAATTAGCTACAAATATTTTTTCCATTATTTTGGAATAGTGGAATTTGCCTTTTCTGCTTGTAAAAGTGTTTCTAATTTTTTAATGGTATAAATAATAGTCTTTACAAATTAAAAAGCCAAGTCCCATACAGATTAATAAAAATGTTGATTATGTGTTTTCAGACACAAAAAGAGAATCTGCTTTGTTAGGGTGTTGAAAAATCAGAAGTTTATTTCTATCTCAGTATATTGTTTGGCATACTCAATAGGCAGAATAGAATGAGTTAAATATATGATGCTTTTATTTGCTGCCATTGTTACTTACAGAACATTTATAACAAGCTTTTTGAGACTCCTTGTAATGGTGAGGAAACAATTTGTTTTGAGAATTAATTTGCTGAATGGGAAATGTTGCCAGTTTGCTTTCCAAGCTATAATGACGTGACTGAATTCAGAAGTGCCCTTGAAAATCTGCAATGTAGAACAGCATATACACAACACATTCATTCTATATAGTGCCAAAGAAACTATTAACAACAAATAAATACATGCTGCTTCTCTTAGTTTATTAAGTGGTTCTGTTTTTGATTTAATTTTCTCATTTTATATCACCTCTGATATAGTATTTGCAGTAACTTGATGAGGTCTCAAGTCACCATAGAATTTAAGCATATGCTGAGTTCTTAGCACAATGAATAAAAGTCTGCCTGTTTAGGCTGACGATTCTCTGCAGTGCCTACTCCATGCATTTTCTATGTAATCCTTAAATCTTCATGATTCTTTAAACCAGACTATTAATTCTGGTTTTTGAGAATTTGGGTCCTATCTCAATGACAATTAGTGATCAGTGATAAAGAGAACTCAGTCATCTTACTTCTCTTGCAGACTGCATTAATAAGCCAAATTAATAGCTTGAATTGAAGAAAATAATATACAACTTTCTATTTTTTTAGAGGGCTGATGTGTGCCTTAGCTCTCTAAGCACCTAACCTACTGAGTCCTTGTCAAATACCAAGTGTCAACTAATTAAATAGTTATAAGTGCCTAAATATAAAATCAATAATAATGACCTGATTTTATTTTTAACCAGTAAATACATTTCATACTTTGTAAACCTTTGAATTGTAAAAAGTCAAAAAAGAAAAATTCCAAAAAGCAGCAAGAGACCTTAGTATTGATTAAAATTGATTAAGCAGAGGAAAATCAGTGGCACCATTTAATTCATTTCTCTAAAGTCTTCATTCAGGACTTTAGCCATCTAAAACTGCTGTAAAAAATCCATTGATCAAAGGTCAGCCTACCATTTTCGGGGGAAAAAAAAGGCATTATGAAGAAAATAATTTACTCAAAAGATTCAGTCATTACAGAAGGAAAAAAATATACAAAAAATGTTAACTTCAACAAATAAAATCCTCCGAACAACATAATTTACAAATATTTACTTATCTGCAGCTTCCTTACCCATGCTATCAACATTTTTATGCACAAGAAAATCTTGAAGCATCGTCCTTTACAAGGAAAGGCTGAGCAAGTTTGGCCTGTTAGCCTCAAGGAGAAACAGCAGAGAAGGGATCTCGTCAATATCTGTAAGTATTGAAGGAAGAGTGTCAAGAGGATGGAGTTGGGGCCGTGCTTGGTGGTGCTGAGCAATAGGATGAGAGGCAATGGGCAGAGACAGATGCACAGGAAGTTCCACCTGAACACGAGGATGAATTCTTTACTGTGCAGGTGACTGAGCAGTGCTCAGTCACAGATGTCCCAGAGAAGCTGAGGAGCCTCCCTCACTGGAGTTTATAGACAACTGTTCACATGCAAATGTGTGCAGTGTGTTCTGGAATGACCCAGCTTATATGTGGAGGTTGGACCGGATGACCATTACTCGTTCTGTGATTCTGTGAAAGCAATATTGTAATTTCTCTAGAAGAAACTGTGTTATAATTTAAATTCACGCAGCTTAATCTCAAGATGTGTAAAACCCCCACCATTTTCTGTGCCATCATCTAATTGATATTGTTACTTTTGTTGAAGACAGGCACCAGTTTAGGGAAGCATGGAGTTATATATCAGGCATTTGATCCTGTCACAGAAAAAACTTCTAAATTCTCATAATCATAGGCATTTTCTTTCAGGAACACTGAAAGTCTGACTGGGCACAGTAGGCTCTATGGGATACCTGTCACTCTGATGCTGTAGTGTATTTCAAGTTTTGTATGTCTATATTTTCCATACAAGTAGTTTTCCATACAGTGGGGTTACTGTTAGGTTACAGACTGGCAGCCCCCTAAGGTTCAATCCAAGGGGGAAGAACTTGGTTTGAGGCTATGCTCTGATGTTTATATCAAAGTGATACTGACACATATTGAGAGCAAAAGTCAGGAAATTTGCCAACAAATAGTTGCTTTGAAAGCAACTCCTTTTGAGTCCTGATGCCTTTGTTCTTTTCTGCTCAGAAAGCTGGCAATTTGACATAGCGGGTGTTTCCTGGTGCTTTTTCTTCTTGGTACTTGTACACAGAACAGGACACTAACTTGTCTGGTTTTGACTACATCTACATCTCTACTGACAGTTTCAGCCATACTGCAAGCTTTCATTATCCTAATAACAATATAATTCCAAAATACTTTCTTCAAAGTCCCTATTAGTCTGCTCTTTCAACGATGTTCTTTCAAATAACATTAAAATAGGCACTTTTTAAAAAGTATATTTATTATTTTACTTATCTCTTTCCTATGTTCAAATTGTTCAAATTTCCATTAATGAGACATGGAGATAAGAGCAAAATAAAAACATATAATTCCTGCATGTATAATATTTTGCATATTGTAAATAACATATTTAAAATGTATCAAAGTAATAATTTTTATTTTCATTTCATTGTTTTGCATAACTACAGTAATGTCTCTTATTATTTAAACTGACCTCTTGAAACACTATTTTGAGAAAATATTAAATTGATATAATCTTAGGAAATTGATGTTCTCCAAAGTAGGGAGTTTGCCTGCACAATACCCAATAACATTCAGAGAGGTTTCAGATGAGCAATAACTGCTGAATTAATTCTGGTCAACATGGAGAGGTAGAAACGGGAAAAAGGTGAAACAGAAATAAATTTTCATTGACCTAACTTAACTCACAGCTATAGGCATGTAGATAAACAGGGGAATGGGTATGGGTTTGTTTCCTTTAGGAAAATCTAGAATTTTCCATAAATTTATGCTTTTCCTACACTGTTTTCCTTTATGTCTCTTTACAGGTCAGCATTGTCTTTAATAGAACAGGCTTGTCTGAGACTGCCTCATATTCTGTTCAAAAGAAATCCAAGTAATTCTTATTTACTAATTATCACATGGCTGTAACAGAGAGTGTGTGAATATCATCAAAATATATTAATATATAAATACCTAGAGGTATACTTTTACAATTTTGTAGTTATATATATCTACGCAGCTTCAGTAAATCGAACATTTTGCAACCCCATGGGATCAGACGTGAAGATGTTAATGAAGCTGGGTGATGTCATTGAGTGTCTACTCTCTAAATCTTTGACAATCAGAGGCTCTCCCACAAAAAAGCAACAGTAAAACCATTTTTGAGAACAGCAAGAAGGATTATTTGGGGAGCAGCAGGATCACCAGCCTAAACAAATCTATGGATCAAACAAAGCTATGGAAAAAATCTACCTGAAAGCAGGCACATGAAGAACAAGATGTGATTGGGAACAGAGATAGGGGAATTACCAAGGGCATATAATGTCTGACCAATTTGTTTTCCTTTTGTGATGAGGTTCCTGGCTTTCCTCTGAAAGGAAGAGAAGTGGATGCTGTACAGGTTGGTTTTACCAGGGTTTTTCATATGAATTTACACATAAATCTCACAACCAAGTTGGTAACTTATGGACTGAGTAAATGGACTTGTAGGTTAAAATAAATTGACAGGTCCTCCTGATTTTGTGTTGTAATAGGACAAAGTCATTGGTCAGTAGCATTACTCAGGATTTTGTACTGTGGCTATTAAAATTATGCACCTGAAATTCTGTACAATGGGACTGAATGCTCCAAACCATGACAAGCTGTGGGGAACTACTCACTGAGAGCTTGATAGGCTATAAAATGGTCTGAAATTACCTCATAATGTTCAACAAAAACAAATGCAGTTTTCTGCTAGGGACAGGTGCAATAAACAGTGTTTGGGTAGTAGCTGTGTCAAAAAAAAAAAAAAAAAAAAAAAAAAAAAAAAATTAAAAAAGTATTCCTACAGAAAAAGACCAGAATGTCCTGGTGGACAAGATGAACATGACTCAGTGACATGGACTGGCAGCAAATGTAGCCAACTACACAGTGTATTACCAGCCAGCACTGGAAGGAAGGGGTGGCTTGCAACTATTCAGAACTTAAGATTCTAAACCTGGATTATTGTGTTCAGAGTTTGTACCCCAGTGTAATAACAACGTTTTCATACTGGAAAAACTTTATCAGAAGCCAGACTGTCAGGGAACTGAGATACTTTTGACATGAAAACAGAATAAGAGAACTTGATTTTTTCAAATTTAAGAAAAGGAGACTAAAGGAAGATTTTGTCAAGTTATAGAACTACCTAACACATGATATGAAAAAAAATAGTGTTGTCAGAAGTGACTAGTGCTAGGAAAATTGGCAGCTGACATAATTGCATGAAATTAAGCTCTGATTATATAGTAAAACTTTTTTTTTTTTTTTTTTTTGTTCCTGCCACAGTGGCACAGAGTGGATCAATTTCCCCTGAGATGTTGTGGAATCTCACAAACCACATAACTGAAGATTCAAAACTTAACTTGATAAAGTCCTAAATATCTAGTACAGGAAAACTCTGCTTTCAGCAGGGTTTTGGACTAGATGGATTTTAAAGGACCCTTCCAACTTGATGCTCTGTGATTGTACATCTCCTGCACCTGCGAAAGTACTAAGAAGAAATTTAAAGCCAAAAATATTTATAATATCTAAGGTTTAAGTTAAAAATTAGAGCCCATATCATACTTGCAATTCTATTCCTGTATATTCCTTTCAATCACACTGTTTTAACAGAATACAATTTTCTTCCTTGGGTTTATCACAAGAACTATTATCTGTTAAACACTGTCCCTGAATATTAATATATCCTCACTGCCTATGTCCTTTGTATCAATTATCTGAATTTCATTCATGTAGAGAATTAAATATTTTAGATGGCTATAGCATTAAGATTTCAATTTGATGAAATTTCAAAGGTAGTGCTGAATGAGAGTGAAGGGGATAACTGATTTTGTGGTCCAAATGTAGGCCTAGGTTTAAGGGTCAGGCGTAGGTGCCACTCTCAGTTTAGTTTTGTGATTACAATTTTGGTGATTTATATTTGCCCAGTGCAAACCTAAATCTAGTTTAACTTTTCCCTGGATTGAGAAGTTTTTGAGACATGATTTATCCTCTCAGTTTCTCTTGAGGCAGCACAGTGATACCTCTTTGTTTTGAATACAGTTGAACCCTCATCAGTGAAAATGAACACGTCTGACAATATCAACTGTCAAGCTTTTGAACTTCTACAGGTTACAAAAAAATCTGAAAGAGTGGTAAATATGTAATATTGTAAATATTGTAAATATTGTAAATATTGTAATAGTGTAAATACATATGTGGACTCATATTTACTTATAATGATCCTAGATATAAAATGTGTTACCTGACCTCTTGAAAAAGTAACAGAGGAAAGACAAGCTATTTGTCTGAATAAATCTTTACCCTTTCATACTGCTACATACAAACTATTATCTATTAATTTTTACTAACATTGGAATTTTATTAATTTAAGATTAGACATGTAAAATAATTTCTCTTACACTTGTGCTTACGTACCACATGTAACTTTTTCTTGCTCAGATTTTTCTATTTCATTCTTTATTTTCTCCCTGGTTTTGTTGTAGGTCTAGTCTCTAAAGATAATACACAATTTGATCTCACTTTATATTCTTAACAAAATATAAATTTTAAATAATTCTCTGGAAGACAATGTCCTAAATCTGAAGGATGGGTAATTCCTACTTTATAATTCTAAGAGGGGGTCTCAGAACTATGTCAGGATGAAGGGTGATTCTCATAATTTTTCCTATTCTGGCACTGTCATGCACAGCAGGAAAACTATGACATAATTACGATCATGGGAATCTGGTAGGATGACTCAGATAACTGTAGGGCCTACAAGGGCAATGAAGCTGATGAAGGGTCTGGAGTCCAAATCTAATGAGGAGTGGCTGAGAAAGGTGGGGTTGTTTGGCCTGGAGAACAGGAAGATCAGAAAGACCTTATCACTCTCTACAAGTACTTGAAAGAAGGATGCAGCAAAGCAGAGGCTGGTCTCTTCTCTAAGGTAAAAACAGAACAAGACGGAAAACGTCTCAGGTTGTGCTACGGGAGGTTTAGATTATATATTAAGAAAAATTTCTTCATTAAAAGAGTTGTCAAATTGAAACTTTCTAGTACTTACTGCCAACCAGAATTCTGGTTCATCACTTACATTCCATTCTTCCCTTCTGTAAAAACACAACAGCTCTACTGTATCCCAATAAAGCTTCATTTCATTTAGTTAATTATTTTTTTCATTAGCAATCTGAAGGTGAAATTAAAGTAGAAGGTACTAAGAACCAAAGCAAATACAGTTAAATATCACAGACATACTCAATGACTGATGCAATTACAGGGTTTTTGACAGATACAGTCTTCCAGCTACAACAATCAATGACTAAAACACCTCTTGAAACAAAGATTATACCTTACCATGTTTCTAAATAGATAACAATAAGTTCTTTTCTCTGAATTTCCTAGTCCTTTCAAAAATCTCTTTACAGTTCTATTGTCTGCATTCATGAGTTCCTCAGTGTAATTATACATCATACACAAGTTATCCAATTTTGTTTTCTCTAAATTTATTGCTTGGTAATTTCAGCCATCCATTTTTGTTGTTGCCTTAATTATAACAGATACATAATAATTTGGTACTCAGTTTTCACTCTTTTTTGCACAGAAATTTCATACCCTTTCCTAAAAGGCTTTTTTTCCCTAAAAATTCCAAACTGAATCTGTGCCCTGTTCTGTATCATCATTCATCCTTTTTTCTTATACTGTCTCTACTTATCAACACTGAATTTCCTTTACTGTGTTGTCATTCAATATTATGAAATATTCCTTCATTTCTGCAGCCAAATTTAAGCCAGTGATCACAAATTTGTATGAAATTGTATATCATGTACAAATTTTATCCCTTGCTAGTCATCCTTTTTCTTCTATCTGTGATGAATATACTACGTATGAGTTTCCACAGGTATTCTAGTAGGGTTCCAGCACTGGAAACATACTGAAAATGAATATATTGTTGTTTTTATTTTTGTTTCTTTATTTTTTGTTTGCTGAGGCACAGAGGGACCATATCTCTTAGCTCCTGTACAGCTGATTTGCTTCATAGATGCATATACAACATTTCATGTGAAGTGATTGTCAAGTCCATCTCATTGTGCTCTGAAAGCAAGCAGAGTGGGGGTGTGTGAGAGTTTGGGAGGGAGCAGAGGCTGGACAGCTGAGTATCACTGACCAAAGGGATATCCATACCATATAGTGTCATGCTCAATAATAAAAGCTGTGAGGAATATGGAGCAGGAGTGCTCAGAGTCATGACATTTGTCTTAAGTCTCCATTATGCATGGTGGAGCCTGGCTTTTCTGGAGGTGGGTGAACACCTGCTTGACATTGAAAGTGGTGAAAGAATCCCTTGTTTCGGTTTGCCTTTTATGAGCACCTTTGCCTTTACCCACTAAAGTCACTTTATCTCACGTCATTTCATGAATTTTCCCACTCTTAAATTTTTAATTTCTCCCTCACCCACTGTGGGGAGTGACTTTGTGGTTGCATGGGGCTAATCTGCGGCTGGATGCAGAACCACAGCAGCTCATTAGAGTTTTCTTTTTTAGGAACAATTGATGTGAGATCTTCCTGAAAGATTTTTGGAAGGATCTTTATGAACAATCTTATTTTTTTGTAAAGGGTAATGTATCTATGAGGCATGCACAAAAAAAAAGCTTGTGCTTTAATTTGGTATAGGAGGTTTATTCATATACACACACTATTTTTTTCATTGTCAGCATCAAGGCATGACACTGGTCTATAAAGTTCTTTTTAATAACATATCACAAAAGTCACCTTCCCTCTCTATGATTTCAACAATGATTTGAGCCATATATTGCCTTTATGTACTAATTCAGAGATAGGATATTCATATCTGAGATTCATATCAATTCATTGATTCATATCTGAGTTTCACAGACTCATAATTGAGTCTTTGATGATTTTATTAATATGATGCATAAAATTTTCAAAGATTTCATATCTGAGTTGTTTAAGAGTGTCTTAAGAACTCATTGAGCACCAACTAGATTGAGTTGACCAGCAGGGTCCTAGCTTCACAAGGCTTTTAAAATTCTGACATTCCTGTTTTGCATTATTCATGAGCTTCATTATGTTTGAACTACCTTCTTATCTACTAGTCATTCATGAGCAATACCCTTGTTATAAACTGTAGCAATTCCTAAAATACCTGTGAAAAACTCTTTGTTCTGATGTGAAAAATATCTGTCTTTTCTGGAACTAATATTTGTTCACCAGACAAAACAGAAAACCATAGAGATCATTCTTGCTTTTCTACTTTTGAAGCCAATTTTAGCTATTCATGCTTCTTCTGTAGTTTATTAGCTACAATACACTGTGATTAAATCTATATGACAGATAATTGTTGCTAATATTTCAAATATCAAGGAGTAAATTTCCACTGATGGAGTTATACCACTGCAACCTGGCCCCATCAGCACAAGCTCATTTCCATTTGTGACAGATGAAAGCCTTTGGAAGCATGGAAACTTCAAAGACCATAACACCGAGATGCAGAGCATTATGGATGCATAAATTCAGGGTAAGGCTGTTTTATCAAAGCTGGGGGTAATTAATGCAAATCCCTAGACCTTCAGCAGGTAAATAAGCATGAAAGCCTCACCCATTTCTGCAAAACTGCATATATTGGTTTGTTTTGGTTCAGGAAGCTGATGAGAAAGTAAAAAATATGGCCCATGTCAGGAATAAGACACAGATGCACTTTCTAGACTGTGAATTAGATTGTAGGTGCTGAGTAAATATGATAAATATAATTTGGATTGAAGAAGAAAACATTGAAGCTTAAGAAATAATTTTGAGAGAATGAAACAGTGTCATGAACATCTAATCAATAAGTATAAAGAGACTTGAGGCAATAATCTGAAATGTGTCTAAGTAAAAACTGTGTCTCCTTTTATTAATTAATCAAGTGGTATAACAATGAATAAATTAAGATGAAGAGAATTTTTTTATATTACTCTTATCATTTCACCTGTAGGTGTAATAAAGTAAAAACATAAAGATTTTCAGAAGAAATAATTTCTAAAATGAAATTCACTTTGAAACAAGCTAATAAATTTGAGGCAGATGTGAAAAGGTACTTTTCAGCCCTATGATTATTGTCAATTCCACATTTTGCCTCCTGGGAAAAGTCATGTTTCCCCTGAGTTTGCCAATAAGCTGCAGGAAGGTGACCATTTGTTTCTAGGATTTTTTTTAATGCTTGGTTTCACCTCATTTTTATTACACTTACCAGAGGCAGGGAGTCAGGATACAAACTTTACAGCCTTTGAAAGACCTTCTAGGGAGCTGCATATAATTTCAGCTTTCATATGAAGGGAGGGAGCCAGAGAACCGTAATTCAAACACAACTGAGTGAAAAACAAAGCATATTTTGAAAGGGAACTCCAATACTCACATTCTGCTTTGTGTTTAAAAAGTTTCAATATCTTTTTAGTTGAAGTGATAGCTAAAACTACACCCCTCAATTCCCCAAAATATTTCAGCTCTGACAGACATGGGGTAATAACTGGAAAGCAAAGCACCCTTCTGTTTGCTTAGTGCACACCTAAGGATTTTAAAAGGATTCCTTAAAATATTTTGCTTTACACTGATAATGAAAATAACTTTTTTATCTTTAACAATTGCATCATTGAATAGATTGCAGGAGTGTTTTTCTTATCTTAAACAACAGATGGGTACCTATCTCATGGTCTAGGTTATTTTCAGCAAAGCTTCTTTTTGTTCATTAAATTTATCTCCTTTTCTTTCCCATACTAATGAAGTTTCCAGCATTTCTCTGTGAAAGATCTGCATTCACATAAGTCAAATTACACAAATTTATGCCAGAGTTTGAAGAGACATCCTGATTTTCTCAAGCAAGTTTCTATGGTGATACTTTTTACACATCTTTTCATAAGCTGTACACTACCTTTTGTCATGTTAATCTCCTAAAATATATTTAAATAGAATCCCATAATAGCTGTGTTTGGAGTTTGGCCCAAGTCCATATTTTGGTTTGTTTGCTGGAGCTTTCTTCTTCAGTAAAAACCATATATTTTACAGCTTGTTCTTATTTGTTTAGTTTGTTAATATATGATTCAGTCTTTAAATACAGCTCTATGCCTAGGTTTCCATCAGACACTTTTCTAATTTATTTGCCATCTTTGCTGATTTGCCTTTCTAGTAGTTAATAACATTTTCCCAATTTAACTAATTTCACACAATAAACATTTCAGTTTCAAATAATTTAGCTTGAAAAACAGTAACTAGAATTTTTTATATTTATATCTTTAGTCAAAATGGATGTATTTTTACCTTGTCTCTCTGTTTTCAGATGTTTTACACATACAGCAATGATATTTTTTATAACATAATTACCATTAAAATTATTGAGCAAGATCTCAAAAATATTTTTTCCTATCATGAAATTACAGATTTGTTTCAAGGTCCTACATTTGTTCATAGATGAGAAACCAAGAATGAAAAACTAGGAGTCATGAATCAAGATTAAGGGCCATAAGTAGTTTGCTCAGAATAAGACCAGAAATAAGACATTAAGAAAATACTTCAGTTTATGTGTCATGCATAAAAATTACTGATTTTAGAGGTACTCTCTTGCCACTGGTGCTTCCTTATTTAAATTAAAGCTGTAGTTGGAAAGTTACTGGAATGTGAAATTTACCTTTTACCTTTGTTCCAGACTCTGCATACCCATACAGCTCATACAATCACAATGCACTTTGATTCCTGCCTCCTAAGCAAACCATGCTGAGATTCAGATTAATGGCAGCTCCTTTATCCTCATCAGTTTCCAAATAAAATATTTTCTTACATTCATTCCTTGTTTGAGGAATATAATTCTTGATCTTTCAGTCTTCACTGCAAGAGAATCCTCTGGTAAGAAATGTTCCTTCATAGATAGAATTGCATCACTTCTGGGGGTGGTTCATGATCTCAGTCTGACTTCAGAAGGCAGACAGATCATCCAATACTGTCTTGGCCTCTATGTCAACACTGACATGATATGGCTTTTGGACAGGAAGCAGGGAGAACAGCACAGTAGCCCATGCCTTTCCCTGGAAGGTGCAATGTACACTACTTAACCTTATGTACATATTTTTCAGGATCAAAATTCTAATACTGTCTGCCTACTAAAAGAAAACTATCAGTCTACTACATTGAAAAAAAAAGTCTAGGATTCTGACACTGTGAAAAGTATTGAAAAATGTCCCCTGATCAGGTTTCAGTTCACTGACAGTGGCCACCATTTCACATCTAGTTGGGATTCATATTCCTGGCTTAAGCCCTTTGGAAAATAGGCATTGACACGAAGAGTTTAATAAGATTGAAAGACACTTGAAACAAATAGGTATTTCCAGAGAGTGATTCACCTAACTGTAAAATACAGAGGATGAAGAGTGTCCTGGATAAGCCTTTCTTTATCACTCTTTTGATTATTAGATAATAACCTGATACCACATGTTTAATTCTAACCATTTACTGTGATTCATATGCACACCTTGACCTTTGTTACTTTGTATGCTCTTCTGTTTATATTCTCCAGGTGAAGGAGAATATTACCTTCTTATGAACTTACATGAAACTGAATCAAAAAATGTACTTAAAAGTTTGCAGGGTAAATTAATTGCATCTCCTAAATTGCTACTCTCCATTCTGTTTATGATGGCATCTTCCATTTAACCATAAACTAGATGCAGCAGATTTTTCCTTATATTTAACTGATTGGTATTTTCTACCACTTTTCTAACTATTAAAACTTTCTGATGCTTTTAAATTGTACCATGATTCATACAGCTTTTTGAAAATATTGCTTCCTTTATTCCATCTTCAGTAGCCAGTTTTATTTTATCACTCCTATTAATAAAATGATTCATGCCAGGTGCCAGTTTTTCTCATATTCTTTAAGAAACCAAATGACTAAAACTTAATGATGAAAACCTGCACCACTGGGAGGTGAAACAGTTCATTTTCTGACACAGACTCATTAGATGATGTGGCACACACCAAGGGTGGCATTGATTATCATAGCCTCTGTACTCTTAAAGGTTAATGATCAGGATAATTAGCTGACCTATTGTAACCGGATAATATTCAATTGATAAGTGTCAGGTGATTGTAGTTATTAAAATAGAGTAGAAACAGACTCTCTGACTTCGTAAGATACTTATTAAAAATTGCCTCTGAAAGAAGCTATGGAAAACATCACCTGCCTCAAAAAAAAAGATTAGAATGTAGAGGTTTAGTAACAGATGCTGTGATGAAAATTTTAAAATGTAGTTGGTCACATATTACAAACCATAAAAGGAGGATTTAAAGAAACCCATGTGTTTATTTTGGCAACATTATTTCCCTGCAAGAGAAGCAATCCCATGATAAAACTATTTTTAATAAAACTACTTCAGCATTTTTTATTTAAATATATGGTGCTGCTGGTAAATACTTTGGACTTTTGTCGTTGCTGTTGTTGTTTAGGAGTTTTAATTTGGAATCAAGAAAAAGTAAGTGTGGAAAATGTATGGTGAATATTTTCCTACATAACAGGAACAAACGCACTCTTGATATTTAAGAGAATTGATCCAGAAAAATAATGGGCTCTATGTAATTGGACATGCCTGAGTTCTGGAGGATCCCTATATGCCTGTTTATTTCCTTTTTGTTTTGTTTTGATGCTGCACTTGCACTCTGTCAGAATAAACATCATAGGAAGTAAGATCTGCATAAGTCCTGTCTTATACTACTCTAGCTGATGAAGTGGGTGAAAAGAACCAAAAAATTGTATACAATATTCTTGCACATATTCTAAAAAGTGAGCATGCATTTTGGTTTTCTATGAGTACAGTAAAAATGATAGGGTTTTTTTATACTTCTGCATAACACTAAATTTAAATATGTTCCTCCATAATTGTTCTATTTTTTTTTTTTTTTAATTAATTCATTTTCCACATCTTAGCATTCTAGGAAGAGGTTTGCTGTTTGATTACTATACTCAATTTATTTGATTATCTGACTACTTCAGAAAGCAATCCAGAAATTTTCTAGAAAGGTTCTGTTTTATAATTTCCCTCATTCCACATTCAGTTAAACAGATTATTTGCTGCACAATGCATATTGTATTAAAGGAGAAAGTGACCTTATTTCCCTCACATCTCTGTCCTGATTTTATTTCATTGCACTAAATCTAGACATGGCTGTTTATAACAGCTGTTCCACTTTTCCTTTCTTCAAGTACTGCAAGCTATAAAGTTTCATTCTAGGCTCTTAATGCAGTCAATCATTTACCTAATAAAACAGACTAATGAATCTTCCCCATATAAAGCTTCATTTAGCTGGGCTTGACATTACAGCAGTATTGCTCAAAGACGTGTGAACAAGCAACTGGAATATCTGCAGCCAGATATATGTAAGTAGCTCACAGTAGGTCATATATAGGAAAAGGATTATAGCAGTAGTGGGATAAGCCAGAGGTTTTGCCTCAGGCTACCTCTGGGGCATTTGAAGTAAAGTAATTCTACCAGGACCAGCATGGTGAAGCATATATTGGAACATAAGCTGCTCATAAAGTAGTTGCAGAGATTAAATGTCTTCTAAATGCTTAATTTTAATTGGAATGTTATTAGCCTGAAGGCATAAAATTATGTCTAATATATTTTTTCTTTTAACAGTTTAATAAATAGTTACAGAAAATATTTAATGAGAATTTCATTATAGTATTAAAACCCATTTAACTTTCTTAGTTTTCTCTTGTAATAAAAAAGTTAGAGGATCTAAGTTTAAAGTTAGTATAGATAATTGCTTAAAGTTTATTATTTCACAATTGATTGAGGCTGCATACTGAAGATATTGATTCAATTGAATATTTTGGTATATCACAGAATCTTTGCAAAATTAAACAGATGCATTTGAAAATATATATGTCCAAATGAATGCTGTCTTTTGTATGAAATGGCTGTATACATTTCATAGAAGAACACTGTTCATCTGAATAATGCCTTAAATAAATAATAAATGCATGTTACATATTTAGAAAGAATCCTTCCTTCCTTCCTTCCTTCCTTCCTTCCTTCCTTCCTTCCTTCCTTCCTTCCTTCCTTCCTTCCTTCCTTCCTTCCTTCCTTCCTTCCTTCCTTCCTTCCTTCCTTCCTTCCTTCCTTCCTTCCTTCCTTCCTTCCTTCCTTCCTTCCTTCTTCCTTCCTCCCCCTTTCTTTTCTTCCCATAGTCATTCTCTAAATCGCTTCTCTTAGAGAGAAAGTAGAGAGAAAACCACGTTTGTTTCTCCAGTAATGAATAAGCCACAATGATCTTTGTGCCAGGGTAAATTGTAGAGCTCTGTGTGTGCACTACTTTTTGTTTGTTTTCTTCAGTGTCTTATATAGACTATCTAAATTAATGATACGCTAAAATTATCTAATTAAAACTCAATAATCAGCTTTATGAAATAAAAAAAAAAAAAAATCCCTTTCTATATCAAGCTTAATACCAAGAGAGACAGCTTGTTTAGCAATTTTTCTGGTATGTATCTGTGAGACTCTTGATAGATATGAAGGCTCTATTTTACGGTCATTTTGTCTATGATAATATCAAACATAAGATTACAAAAATATTACAAATTCTGTGAAGGTAGAGGGATGTTCTCTAGTGCTTCCACAAAATAAGGAACCAAAGCTACTAGATTTCTAAGAGGCTCTGCCTACTTGTGATTGCCATCCAGGTCTAATCCATTATTTCCTGCAGGGTAATAAAAATACACTTATGTCCTTATTTTTAAAAAGTTAGTTTCTGTGCCTCAAGAAAGACACTAGATTTTTAGCCAACTCCTATCATATGGACTGTAAGAAGGAACTGAAAATTCACTCCTGGCTCTTGTCTTTGAACAGTAACTATCCCTGTGAAAGTACACCACGCTTCTTTTAGGGAGGAAGAGGCAAGATATGTTAACTTTCATTAATTGCTGATGTCTTTGTGCATCTGAAATATCAGCATAACCAAGACTAACTTTCTGTGTCAGCCTTCATCCTTGATTTTATTTATACTGCTTTGTGTCAGACCTAAGTTGGTTTCCTGAAGGGCACAGCCTCTTTCAGATAATCTTAAATCCAAATTCCTCCCTGACTCTTTCCGCCTTGCCTTGGTTATTTGCTTGTTTGTTTTTTTTTTTTTTTTTTTTTTGTTGTTGGTGGTTGGTTTTTTTTTTTTTTTTTTTTTGCATATGCATGTTTTGTTTTGTTTCTAGATCACCCTAAATACACACTTATATTTTAAGGCAAATGTACACTGTATACTTCCAGCATAGCTCCCCTGTAAGTTCACTTAACTTCCTTTCACACCTGTGCTATCACTAATTGCTTGTTTACCTCCCTGGTTATAAACATTTAAAGTCTTCAATTACTCTGTGCACTAATTATCTTGAATAGCTGGTTTGGGGCAAGGGAAGAAGTCACTGGGAAAATACATATTCTTGTTTTCTAGGAGTAGTAATATAGTAGTAATATAGTCTTCAAAAATGAAGACAGTATATACTTTCTGATTTTTCTGAAATTAATTATCAGAACCTTTTTAAAATTTTATTTTTAAGCCAGTTGGAATGCATGGGAATTCATGCTACTATTTGGAAACTGTAGAGATATATTTGAAAGAGAAAAACTTACTCCCCTTGTCATCCTCTGCTCCATTCTACTCCTAAGGCACATACTATCCCTCATTATCTTTTGTATGTCTTTATAATAATGTTTTCCAGGTTTTTTTGATGCTCTCCAGATCCATGAACTCATACACTCTATCCCGTGTACAATGCTGTATGATTATGTGTTGTGGGGACTACTTAAAAAAAAATGTTTACTATTTTGAAAATTTATTTATAAAACATTAGTAATGATATCCATTTTTTGCTGCCTGACCTCTAACACTGTTTTTTGTTTCACTAATCTGAGAATTTGTATTTTTCATTTATTAATAGTTTTTAATGTATTTATTAATAAATCTCCTTAATGATGCAACAGACTTTTTTCGTGATGTTTCATTCAATTCAAATTAAGTTTTTTTTTCCTGGATGACTTTGTCCACAAAAATATTGGCTCCTTTATTCTTCTATTATGCTAATAACACTGAAATAGTTCTTCTTCAGCATTTAATTTAATTTTTCTTTTAATAAGTGTGGGTTCTATGCATTTCAGAACAAATCTGTGAAAATTTTGAGGAGGAGGGGCAAATAAGTTTATTACTACAAAAAGAAATTTCCTGATACTTCTCTTATTTTCTACTTTTCTTCTACATACCCATTGGGGTAGTGACCTTCTGTTCTCTATACAATCTTGGGCTTCATTTTAGAACAGCTATTTTATTCCTTTGTTATATGCTGCATAATTCCTTGTAAATGAAACTTGTCCCCTTTGGGAGGACTTAATCAGCATTTTCTCCATAGGTATAATGAAATATTATAAATCTTTCTGCAGACATAGGGCATATAGTAAATTAGTGTGATACTGACCAAAAATTCATGTATGTTTGGAAAAAAAATGAGCTCAGTTATTAACTGTAGTCATTAAAACACAAATTTACAATTACTGGAAGCAGTAACAAACATAAATCAGATTAAATCGCTCTGCAAACTAATCAAACATTTAATATTCTCTTTTTCTATTTCAATAGCTTTCACCTCTCACAAGAATGTTTCTCTCCATTCTTCAGACCCGACTGAATTTTTTCAGGACAAAGCATCTCTGTTTTGCAACATTTCTTTATTATATGGAAGTTTTTCAAATTGGTTCACATCATAAAACAAAATATTACATGTAGTTCCACTTCATGAGACATCAACACCAGCAAATTGTTTGCATTTTCCTTGAGTAGCCAAGTCAGCCACTCAGGAGTTAAACATACCTGAATCTATACCCTACTGAACTCTTTCACTGTCAGAGAAACTAACATTCTGTAACTCCAGAGTTACTACCTACTTTGGTATATTATTGTTTTACAATCCATTGCAAAACACATACAAATAATGTGTTTCCTTTGGTTTATAAGATCTAAAATTTCTTGTAGGATGAAAACTGGAACATATCAGATTGTTTAATAGGGTTGAATCATATGAATTTTGCTTATTATGACCTAAATACAAACAAACAACAAAGGAAATATTGCCATTTCTTTAAAAAGCACCCTGAGTTGCTAGAAAAAAATGACAACAAAGTGGTTTTCACTTTTTTTTTTTTCATATTACTTCTCAATTTCATTTATATGAAGGACAAAATGTAATAGGAGATATTTAAAATAATTATCAGCTATTTTAAAAATATTAGTATACTCCTGGTACACAATCCTATATTTTATGGGGTGAGTCATCTAACTGAATAAAAAAAGGTCAGTAGTTCAGGTAAATGACCTACTCAGCACAAAATTGTGAAGAAAGAAGTACTATAGGTCTTAGGAAATATTATTACTTTTTTTTTTGTTTGTTTGTTTTTGTAAATACAGAAGCAATCATGTGAGAGTAAAATAAACAGTATTGTTATCTGTATTAGATCAAAATAGTAATTATAGTCTCTTACAAGATTCTTGCTGCTAAATTGGAGAGATTTGGATTTCAGTGATGGACTGTAAGATACTGGCTCTACTGTCAAACAAGCCTGTTTCAGATCTGATTGTCTCAGTGAGTGGCTGAATTCTTGGGATTATCTGCAACGTGGGTTATAGATTTTTCTTGTTATCAGAAAAAAAAACCCCAGTATATTTAAATATAATATATGCATTAGAATTTAAATAATTTTAAGTCTTTCATTCTTCCTAAGAAAGTTCAAATTTTGTCCTTAGCAAATCAACATTGTGGCACTTCTCAAAATCAAATCATTAATGGAATGTAAAGTCCATGTCTCTAACCACGCCTCAGGGAAACAAACCCAGAAAATTTGCATGTATTGTGTATCACACACTATTTTTGAGAGACTGAGTATGCCAATTATTGCTTTGAATAGATGACACTAATTTAGCCATTTTAAGCTTATCAGATGTGACAATGTTGTTCAAATTGTCACACAATAAATTTTATATCTAAGACACAAAGATAAAAATGAGAATGCTTGCTTTATCAGTTAATGAAAATGTTCCTAATGGTAAAGAAATAGATGATGACTGAAAACATTTATTAGGAAATCCAGCTGCTGATAAATCAAAACCACAGTAGTTCATTTCAGTATGGAAGTAGTATGAGAAAGACTCCTGTTTTACCAAAAATAAATTTAAAATCCATTTATTTATTTATATACATATCGTGCAGCTCCCATTTATTATTGAACAGTGTTTTGGAAATAAATATTCTATTTTTGTCAGTTTTATGTCCCAAAATGGCTGCAATTGATTATGACTAAAATTTATTACACTGTTTGGTATATTTGGTGCATCAATAAGAAGGTGAAGTGTGTGATCAATTTATTAAACCAAGACCTAAAATGAGAATATTCTGTGTTCTGAGTGAATAAAAAAGCATAAGATATATAAATCTATAGCAGAAGGCAAAGAGTTCTGTTGTTATTATATTACTGCTATTATTTCTTTTGCTGCTCTTTTACTTGCATCATTCCCCCTGAGTCTCAGAGCCTTCATGGTTCATTTTCTATTGATTCTCAATACTACTTCAAAGAATTGGAAAGATGAAGAAATATTCAGAAGTGAGCAACAAGTAGTCAGAAGTAAATTCTTTATGATGTAAGTAACTTGAAAAGATTTATGGCAATGTGCTTTATATTGTATTAGAATTCTTCACTTAGCTCTGCCCTGAGTTCCATTTCATATATTTTACAAGGCTTGCAGTTTGTCTGTTCATATCAGTAGGCTTTTTTATTTAATTTTCTCAGACACTTTGACATTTAATAGGACTGAATAATGAGAGTTTTTCATAATGGATATCCTGTGGTTATTTATGTTCTCTGCAAACATACAGTTTTAGCTGTTAAAATATTCTTTGAAGCTCACATGTAGTGCATGACAAGTACTCACAGTTACAGTTTTCTTCCCTTTTTTGAGATCTAAATCTCAAGGGGACTGCTTTTCTCATAAGAACAGACTAAACCCATGCTCAGCCAGATTTTTGAAAGTTGTGATGCAATGTTAACGCTTCTGCAAGTTTCTTTACTATTCTTAATCAATTTTAAAAGTGTGAACAAGTGTAAACATCTCATGAAATTGCCATTGACATAATAAAGCCATCTTTGCTACTGATTTTTTCAAAGTGATGTTACACAGCCAGTAAATAGCCAAGAGCAAACTTCTGTAGTGACCCAAACAACATCTGTAACAGCAAATCAATAACACCTTCAATTTAATTTTATTTAAACTGGCAGGACATTCATTTAACAGCAATAATTTAGAGCAGAAACTTTACTGTAAAAAATACTTGGTAATGCATATACACATACACTGGCAGGCATAAATGTATGGGGAGACATATTTATATACAGATACCTAGTTTCTATTTAAATATATCATACTAATCAAAAGCCTAAACAGTCAAAATAATTAAGTTTTAACTCCAAATAGACAGTTAAGCACATACAATTTAGCTGATATAAAGGCATTAACACAGTAAAAGTTTGTAGACAATGCCATGTCATAATTTCAGGTAGGGTCAGCTCACTGAGGACCCTTTAAATTATCTGTTGTAGCAAGAGGTCTATGCTGCAGCATGGAGTAGTGGAGTTTTCTACAGAAAAAACAGTAGAATGTGACAATGCAAAATGCAATAAAATAAGTGTGATGACTTAAGAATAATGATAATCAAAAGGGAAATAAGCACAATGCAGTGTAATTCAAGCTGCCTATTTAGAGGGGTCTCTAAAATAACTGTTTCCCAAAACTTTATTTAGGATTAATTTTAAAGGAATAAATTGTCTTACTCTAGAAGACACAGCAAGCACACTAAAATTTGTCTAATATACATGATCATGGGAATAGAATGAAGGAATCTTGTGTAACATAGATTTAATACAAACAGATCCTGTATACCTCAGGAAAGAAAAAAAAAAGGCAAGGGTTCTGGTTTACCCCTAATTATTTCCACCAATATTTTGCAGGTGGCTTATTCCCCTAGAAGTAACTTCAAAGTCAGGAAGGATCTATATGATACAGAATGGGAGGAGCACATTAGCCCCATCAAGGAAGAGAAAGAAAATAAGAACAGCAATAAGCAGATGTCAGAGACAAGTTTATTCTTCCACCTGAGATCACTGTCATTCTAGTTTTCTTACTTCTTAATTTTAGGACTTCCCAAATTATCAAGAATTTTTATGAAGTGCTACACTTCATGTAGAAACATGCTGTGTCTTCCTTCCAGGTATTTTGCAATAAATGTATGATTTTTCCTAATTCGGTGTTTAATGAGTAACACCTGCACATACAATTTAAACTGTGTGATCTTCTACACAGCAGAAATGATCCACAATTGTCCACAGGAAATTATAATTGTCATGGCTTCATCTGATATAATGTTAATTTCTTAGTATTTGGTACAGTGCTGTGTTTTAGATTCAGTATGAGAATAATGTTGATAAAATAGCTGTGTTTGGTGGGTGCTAAGGAGTATTTATCCCACATCAAAGTCTGCAGTGGTGGACAATGACAAAAATTTGGGAGGGAGTCAGAATGGGTTACTCAAACTAGCCAAAGGGATATTCTACACAATATATAATGCCCAGTATAGAAGCTGAAGAAGTTGCCTGGAAGGGGGGTCTGATCAGGGCTCAGGGATGGGATTTGCTAAGGGTCAGCAGGTATTGAGCAATTGTATTATGCAACACTTGGTTTTGTTTGGGTTTTTTTCTATTATTATTGTTATGATTTTTGGTATTGGTTATTATTATTAGTAGAAGTAGTAACAAGAATACTGTTTGTTTCTTGTACTGAAATGTTCTCATCTCAAACTACAATTTTAATTTTGATTCCCCATTCCACTGTGGAGGGGTGGAGGAGAGCAAGCAGTGGTGCTTAGTGGTACTTAGTGGTGCTAAGTTGCCAGTTGGGCTTAAGCCACAATAGTGGTTACAAAACCCCTTACAACACTTGTTGACCAACTCAAAAACAGCTTCTCCTCCTTAATAGAAGTAGTAGCACACTGGTCAAGTATCCTCTGAATTCCAAAGGAAATTGAGATTTTACCAGGGACAAATATTTCAAGAAGTAGCTGTTGGATGAAAGAATTAACTGTGAGCCTCCACTTGTAGTCAGAAAAGACAAATGGTGTAATGTTCTTGTGTCTAGTTAAGACTAATACTCAACCTGTGTAGATAAATAACTTTTTTTTTTTTTTCTTTAAAGCAGAGGAAGAACTCAAATGAGCTCTCTAATTATTTACTATGGATTAAGTTTTGCTATTCAAATACCATTTAATGCTTTTCTCACTAGATGTGTTTTTACTGAGGAAAGATACTATTTATCACACGTAAGGCTAATAGAATCTATACTTGTGCCAGATTAAAATTAATTGAGCTGAGAGGTTAGATTTCCGAACTCATTAAATGCTGGTACCTACTTCTCCAAAATCATCTAGTACTCTATAAAGTTGTGTGTGTATTCAAAATGTGATTATATGCAGCTACCTGATTAAAAGTTCATCCACCTAATGATTAAAAGTGCCTTTTTGTGACAGTTGTAGTATATCAGGCTCAGAGCTGAATATCACCTGCTGGTTGTAGAAATGAATGCCTATAATGGGAGTAATTTTATGGAAGCACTTACTAGAAATTATTACTGATACTACATTACAGTAATTATTTTATTGTGTCAGATACCTATTTAAGAAGAAGAAATTATATTCAGGAATTATTTTAAAACTATTGAAAGACATAAAAATAGAAGGTAAAAAAATCAAAGTATTTTATGCAGTGTAAGGTGTTATGTCTCCATAAGGGTATGGTCAAATTAAGCACTCTTAGAGACAGCTGAGAAGCATTAACCATCTTTAAAAGATAGTTCTTTTTGTAAATTTTAAAAACAGAGAGGAAGTGACAAAAAAGAGTAAAGTTAATATATTATAATATTACTTATCACAAAATAAAACCAGTTTCCAATATCAGCCAAAATAGTTTAAGAATATTTGGCTTTTATACATTTTGAATAAAAATGTCCATAACCACAGACTTTCCAATTTCTTTAACAAAGATTGAGAACTTCTGTGTCTTTGAGGTTTTTTGTTTGTTTTTTTGCAAGTGGAGGGAATAACTTAGTTTTGGTCCATTCCTACACTTATATGTTAAAATCCATGTTTCTCATATATTTTGAACATATTTAAATGCCATTATTTTTAGCTGAAAAGAGAGATTTACTAAGAAGGATAAAAGGTTTCAGGATTGGATTTCAAACCAATTAAATTTATATTAGAACTTACAAAAATGATATCTGAATTAGTATCTAAAATCCTTCTACTATAAGGAGATAAAAATATATTTAGATTGCTGTTTTTTGTTCCTGAACAACGATGATATATTCAAAAATCTCATAAATCTCTGCATTGTTAGCAATCTCACATTGCAAGAACACACAAAATCTAATCAATAACTAGTCAATAGAAAACTGACCTTTGCTGGAAGTCATAGAAAGATTTCCTCGCTGAAGGTTAGAACCCCTAAGTGCAGAAGCTACTTAATTATTACAGGTAATTGGAATCTGGCCTTTACTGAAATTATGTAAAAAAAAAAAAAAAAAATTTACTTGCTCTCCTTATTCTATTTTACCTCTTCTCCAGACCCATAAGAACAAGATGTTTCAGGCACTTTGCAGCTGAGAATCATAAAATACTGCTTCAAGGGTCTTAATCTTGATTCATTTGTACCTTCTTAAATCAGAAATATTCCTAGAAATCAAGTGATTTGTACCAGATTTATCTGAGATAGAATCTGTCAAGAAAAAAATGTCTGATTTTATTCAGTTCTGGCTGGTTTTATATGTGACTATAGTAGTTACTTTGGTAGATATTGTCACATGTCTTTTTTCTGATGGTTGGGGATTGGTATTTTTAATTCCTATGAGCACTCTGCATGGCCCTAGATAGCTAATTATATTAGCCTATGGAAGCTATTTTTGCACATTTCTCCAGCTGGTGATATATTCAGTTTGAGTGAAATAGGGATAATATCAAGAAAGAAGAATATAAAAGTCTTAGTAATTTCACCACTATGAGCACTTTTTTCCCTAAATGAAGTATGTAATTATCAAACTTTGTCTATATTGTCAAATGGTTTAACCTTCATTGAACTAATTAGGATGAAGCTTAAATTTACTGGCTGTGTAACTTGATTAAACAACTGCAATTTTTTTCCCTTTCAAGGAGAAGCAGAGGGCAAATGTAGGCAACTGGGTTCAAAAATTATTATCAGTAGCACACGAGACATGCAGTGAATAGAAAAGGATCAGGAGTTGTGGTGACCTATATAAAACAACTTTCTGAGCAAACTGGGCAAACATATGTAACATAGATAATATTGTACTATGGAAGAACAGAAGGAAAGGTGAGATTTTACACATTTATTTTTATGTCTCAGTGTTTTTACACAATTAATCCTGTGAGACACACAAAAGTTTTAATTAAGAGAATGATGACATCTGCTTACCTTTCACAGCAGCTGAGTCTAATGCACCTCACTCTCCTGAAAGTTTTTGCTCAAATTAGAACAAATTCCTCAATATGCAGTCATCTTTCCTAATATATAAATAATTGTATTAAGTAATTGTCAGGGACTGAACTCCCAAAAATACTGAATGAATGAGAGCATGTTATAGAACAATTGATTCCCTTAGTCCAGGAAACATGCTGGCAATAAGCCTGAATGTACTGACTCTCATATTAGGCCAGGCTCTTTGAACACACACATCCAGTGTGATCTAACTTCACTAAGACAGCTTTTCTGGTTTATTCTGTAGTGATGATCAGTATCCACAGACACTAAGTCAATATTTCAAAGATGATTAGAAGATAAAGCATTACGTTTTTGATACTCAGCACACAGCTCTGATCCATACTTGTAAGTTTTTGCTGGTGATGAACAGTCAAGAGCCAACAGCATCTGATGTAAATCCTGTATAAAAACTAAGATTTTCAGAATATTGTCAACAACTAAAAGAGGAAGGGATCACTTTAAAGTGTTAATATTTCTTACCAGTGTACTTCATGGTCCATTGTTTCCTGATTTCACTTCACAGGGACAGGCAAATATCTACCTGGAGACCAACTTTCTGTGTATGAGCAAGGGATAGGTCTGCTTCTAGGTGAAGTCTGGAGCCCTGCTGTCACCCATCCCAGGAGATCCACCAGAGTTCATTACTCTCTGTATGCCTTCATTGCTCCCTGGTGAAATTCGAGGCACAGAGATGTGGTAGGCAGATGGTGCATATCCAGGCTACTGAGTGCTCCATATCCACAAACCCATTGGTTTTATTTAGAAAGTAACACATTCCCCACATCCTGCTGGCAAGCTATGCTGCAGTGTTCTTTCTCTGCATAATTGACCACCACCTCTGCTAAGAATTTCCTGAAGCAGGACACTGTTACAGAGCCAGCTAGACCTACCTCCTTCTGTATGTGAAATATGGAAATGCATACAGATAGAACTTAAATAAAAACCAAAAAAACACCCAAAACCCAAACCCTCTCACCCCTAAGAAAACAGAAAAAGACTTTAAATTCATGTTGTATTCACATGCCCTTGAGTAAATCAATGTGATATGTACCTTTTGACCAAAATTGAAGACTTATCCTCTACAATTTTCCCAATTATAAGCAGATGATAACCACAAAACATAGAAAATGTCACAAACTATTTAAGCTTTAGGACTGTGGATGGGATACATAAGATTGTTGTTACTGCACAGAAACAGATAAAATATATTTATGTATATTTCCCTACAGTCACTAAAATGATTTTTCTTTTTATGTATTAAACACTCCAGTTTGTCCTTCAGACTTCATAACCATTGAAGGAAAATTACATGCCTTAAGAAAGATTTTCAAATGCTGGTCAGTTGACAAAAATATATGTAACCCAGAAAAGAAACACAAGTATAAATTATTTGTTTTCTTACAATGAGATACTCCAAGAAAATAGATAAACTAATTTTTTTTTTTTTTTCATTTTGGTTGCAAATCAAATTGGGGGAAAAAAACCAAACTCAAAACAAACAAAAATCCACATGAGATGAATCCTTGGATATGAGCAGTTTATATCAGATTAGGTTAATTGCCATATATTGTGTAAGGCTCTCAGAAAAAAAAAAAAAAAAAAAGTTTAATATAAATTATTCAACAAATTTTGTCAGGAGACACTGTAATATTTTCTGATGAACTATGACAATATGGCTCCATGACTTGACTTGTAGGTTGTACCAATTACTAAGATAAAGACTAATGCCTTTTTCAGCATTTTAACATCAAATGACTGGTCTGAAGGGAAGTGCCACTCTTGAAAAGACATTTCAGATGGAAACATTATTATTACTATATAAATATAATACTAAATATTTTCTAGAGATTTTTCTTTTCTTTCCCTTGAAGTTTGGGATGAAGTATAGGGGATTTATTTCCTCTAAAAACAGTCTGTAATCTCTGGACAATAATTTTCCTTCAGATTGAGGACTAGCACGTCACACAAAATAATATGTAACTTTTTCAGACTTCCTTTCAGTAAAAATTGAATTAGTTTACAAAGCCACTTAATGTAAATGAAGTGTTTTGGATCATTCTTCCTTCTTAAATATACTGGAATGTTATATTACAATATAAAAGGGATAAAATTATTCCAACCAGTTACAATAGTGCTTAACCAATACAAAAGTTTAACATTTCTCTGAACTGCAATTCCTGAAAGAAAAGATTTACCCTTTGTTGTAGTTATATATATACAAGGACTTTGGAAATGCATTCAGCTTATATTTTTATCTACTACTTGCTATTGCAGGAAAATCTGAGACTGTTCCCATTACTGATTCATCTAGCATTAGAAAGTATGGAGGATTAGGAGGTGTATCCTAGTGGACCTTGAAGTATTTGACTGAATGCCTTTGAGATAGTTGTGAGAGAATGGCTATTGACTGAACAAATATTTTAGAGGGAAAAAATTCCTATAGGAACTTAAACTGCAGACTTTTCCTTAAATGAAGAGTGTATATTGCAATAACTTGTGCAGCCAGAAGAGTTTTATTTTTATTTGAAACACGTAGCTTTGTATACAGTCTGTGAAGACGAGAGGTCTACAGAGGGAAAACTGTGCAATAAAAGTGTACAGCATATTAGAAATGAGACTCTGAAAAGTACTATGGGGTCACATCATTCTGTCTTGCTACTGCTGTAATAATTCTTTACAGAAAACTCAGAGAAGTTAGGAGAAAATGGTGATCAAACTAGATATCCAGAACACATTAGTGGAAGCTATTGGGAGGTGAGTGTTTGTGAGAAGATGAGCTTATGACTGAGGAGTTCAGATGGGTAACTAAAGAGAATAGCATTAGAATACTGATTTGAAAATAATGTAATGGAAAACCAACATTCTTCAAACATGGACAGCAATGAGAGGAATATTAGCTATGTGAAAAACTGGTAGATAATTTTGTGACATGGAAATTATGAGGACTGGGAAAGTCACTAGATGCAACAGGAATGAAAGGAAAAATAAGGTTGTAAATGAATGAGAAAGAAGAGAACAGGTAAAGGGATGAATCCTGATAATAAGACTGGGAAAAATAAACAAGAAGAAAAAAATGGAATAAAAGAAAGCAGCAAAATATTGCTGGAGTGGAGTAGAAGGAGGTAGATTAACTTTTTTATGTACAGAAGAGGATATATACATCACTGTTACAATAAAATCAATTAAATTTGTTTATCTACATAATACAGATACAAAAGTATGGCAAACATTTTGGAATACCATTTCAGTGAAATAGGTGGTGTTAACCATTCTAAAAAAAATGTCAGAGTTTTTCTTCAAAAACTATTAACATGAACCCAATCCTTTAAGTGTAGGTAAATTAACACTGTTAATTTAATATATAAATAGCAAGAAAAGTATCAGAAAAGGAAAGTTCTCTTTCATTGTTATTCTACTTTTTTTTTTTTCAAAAACACTTAAAAAAACTTGTACACAAATAGCTTCAGAAGTGGTTTTATAATTAAGAATAATGAACTACTTTTATGTTGAAAAACACTGCAATTTGCCTATTTAAAAGTACTAATAGAATGGAGAAAATATTTGGAAAACACTCCTGAACGTATTAAAATCACCCTCCACCACAACCACCCACACCACTTGCATTTCTCCATATTTGGTCTTGAAAATTTGGATTTGGATGGTTTGGAACTGGAAATCTTTGCTGTTTTTATCCATAATTTGTGGCAGAAATCTAGACATCTTTAATCTTAAGACAGTCTTAAGCCACTCATGGGGAGATTTAGGCTGGACATCAGGAAGAATTTCTTCGCAGAAAAAGTGATTTGACATTGGAATGGGCTGCCCAGGAATGTAGTGGAGTCACCATCCCTGGAGGTGATTAAAGAAAGTCTGGACATGGCACCCAGTTCTCTGGTTTAGTTGACATGGTGATGTTTCATCATGAACTTGACCTCAGAGGACATTTCCAACCTAATTGGTCCTGTGACTCTGATCTCCAGCCTACATCAAGAAAGGTGGCAAATTATACAAGAAATATGGAAAAAAAGAGAAGTTGTGGAAATTATTTTAAAATAATGCAATTTATCTAAAAAAAAGTAGAGCAGCATCAGGAAATAGTAGCATCTGGGAACTTCTAGGTTGCAGCTTTTTCTCTAAAAGAAATGAAAAGTGAAAACCACAATGGGCCATCTTCAATCATACTTTTTCACCCCCTGTACCTCTAAATCAATTTAGCCTAATGAAAGAATTTTTCTTGTGTGGACAAGATACACACTTTAATTTACCTTGTTCCCATAGTAATTGAAGCATTTGTTGAGGACTCCCAAATACCTCTTAAGCCCCTTCTTATTTTGCTGACTTCTGCCAGTTATCACAGTTGCTTACCAGTGGAACTTCTTATTTTTCACAGTATTTTTCCACAAAACTTTGAGTCTCAACTGAGAAGTTTATTTCTATCCTTAAAGAGACCTTAGTCAAAGTCTCTTTTGATAGATGTGACACTTTTTTGCATCACCTCCTATGGCCTCTATTTCTTTCATCTTTTTGTGGGATCTTAACTGAAACACCTGGCTGAAGAGTGGAGCAATTCTAATCTCTTTGTGGGTAAGAACCATCTGCAAAGGTTCATTCAGCTCAGTCTCTGAGAGGTTCAAACTTAGCAGTTTTCTACAGAAGGAGCTTAAGTCAATTTGGCCTCTAACTCAAGTTCAAGCCAGGGGAAATGAATCTAGTTCCATTGTTCAAGAGCTGTGTAGATTTTTAGGCAACAGGGAAGGAGCCACAGCACAGCAACAGAAATTTTATGCTGCCCTTTGCTGCATCCAGGTAGATGGATGTTCCTTAGGAACAGAAAGTCAAGGATGAGCTGCTGGGCTTATGACTGCCCTACATGCCCCAGCGAGGCTTTCTTTCTGTGCTGAGGGTGGCCTTGCTGGAAGGAGTTTGCAATGGCTGCTGCTTTCTACCTAGACCTTTTTGTCTTGAACACTTTACCTAGTCTGGTGTTCAAGAGTATGCATCTTCTTAAAAGAAAGATGATCACAGGAGTTTTGCAGAACTCCTAACAATCCCAAGGTAAAAAGTCACACTTCCATTTCACTCCACAAGTGAAGCTCACTCTCTTCTTTTAAATAAGTATACAGTGCTTAAAATGAATAATTATACAGTGCTATACACTTCTCTGCTCTCAGAGGACTCCTGCTTTCTTTCCTTAGAAATTACATTTTCTGGAACATGTTTCGTAGCAGCTCTTTGCCCTTTTTTTTGGGAGAAGTTCTTTAGCAAATAGAGCAAGACTTCAAAAAAACTATATATGATCTACACATAATGGTAACATATTAAAGTAACCCACCAGAACAATCCAAATCCAAAACAAACACACACTAACCCCACCAAAATAAAATTATCCTAAACATGGATTCATTAATTTATATCTAATCAGTTAAAAAAATGACAAAGGTGCCATCTCTTTTATTTTTACAAAAAGTATGAAAAAGAGCTTTGCTGGAATGCCCACCTCTCCTCATGGTGGCAACACCCAAACAGTAAACTAAAATTTCTAAAACAAGCTCAGTCGTTGATGGTAGCTGCTAGAGATCTTGCATATAGGTAGGTTAAATAAATGGCCTAAGGGATTTCTTTGGTATCAGATGTTGCAAGTTCTTGGAAAGTTTTAGTGCCAAGTAAATAGTAACACAATTTCTGCTTGCAGGGAGAAGTGAACAGTGACTATGATATTACAATCTTCAACCTCTTGCTTCCAGCCAAATAAAGCATGATATTTGTTTAGCTAACACAAGAAGGAACAGGGTGGTCCTTGCATCTGCTTTTGTTTCTTTAAGTCCTTTTGGAAAGAAAAATAAATTAATGTCTTCAGGACGCATAATTTTTCCAGTTTTGGTGTTTTGTTTGTTTATTAAAGGAGGATGTGAAAAAATGTTGGGATTATTTCTTAAAGGGCAGAGACATCCACTGAGAAAGAATTAAAATTATTATAAAAATTTGTTAATGGTGCTGATTGTCTTTAAAAGTTTAGTTCTTTTCCTGAAGAGCTATTAAACAAAGAGATGCAGGATACTGGTTTGATACAGGACAGCATCCTTATATTTCCTCAGGTACATAAATTATGGAATTTAAAAAAATATTTTATACAGCTCACATTTCACACAGACACATTTCACGTGTCTTTTACACCTTTTGTAGAATAGAGCTTTATACTAATGTCAAAGAAAAGCAGAACAAATTGGGAAAATTTTAGTTCTAGCTTTGGAAGCTTTATAAAACTCTACATCAAAGTCACCCTTTTAACAAAAGTAAGTGAAATATAAATCAATTATGTTTAGAGAAGTTAGAAAACTAAACCATTCTAAACCATCATTCTCTGTGAACAGCAGCAAGATCATAATTTTCCATACACAGCACCAAAGTGGTCCAGTTCTGTAATCTAAAGACATTCTGATCAAGCAGATCATCTAAGCAAAGAGAGCAGCATAGTCCAGTCACATTTTCCTTTTTACCAAAGTCATTGTGCCCTATGCACCTGCAAAAAGTATCATTCTTTGTGCACTTTAAACATTACCAACACTGACAGATATTTGGATATGGTTTTGACCAACCAAATGACAAAAATGGTGTTTCCTAGGCCTGTGTTTAAAGACACTGTTTACCTACAAATGCCACAGAAATAGACAAATAATGAAATACACCTTCTTAATCTCATTAGTAAGATAAACTTTCTTACTAAAAAGTGGAATTTATGCTAAACCTCTAAAGAGCAGCTTGAAAAATTGGAAATAATCCAGTCTTCATCTTTCTAGGCAGCTGAGAATAAAATCACAAGATACTAATTTAATAACAATAATAATGATAATAATGGGAAAAACCCCAAACCTAACCTCAAAGATACACATAAATAGTTTTGGATGTTCATGAATAATTAAATTAATATTGTGGCATTATATTTGCCTTTGTAATTGGAACTCAGATTGGTTTGGATACTACCTAGGTAGAACAATATATTATTCTACAATTTTTCATGAGTACGTCTTCAAGGATAAGCCTTGCCTGATCAATTGTAGACATTAGCAATGCAGACTGCCCCAAAACTTTCCATTCTAGGCTCCCATCATAATCAATGCAAATAAATAAGCTGTTCTAGGGTGCGATGCATCTTCTTGCTAGGGTCAACAAGGAGAAAAAAATATAAATAATGTGAAAAATGCTTATTCTGACTTGACTTTGTTAGTTCTTCCCCCAAAAGCCTTGAGAACCTGAGGATGAAGTGATGACTGCTATTTTTTTCAGTCACTGATTTTTCCTACAGTATGGATAGGATCACATTACGATTGTAACTACATTTTCCAAGTGATCATCTGACATGTTCAAAGCTAATATGATTCAGTTTATCCAGAGAGCATAATTTTTTTTTTTTTTTTCCTGGCAAAACCATGTGTTAACCAGGTTGGCCTGTCAACACCTAGTATGCTAAAGGACTGGTTTTGTTCCAAAGCATTCTGGTATAACCTGGGCAGCTTTCCCAAGCTGCCAGGTGGAAGAGATGGAGAAATGTGGGTGTTAGAAGACTATAAGCCAAATCGTGTCAACTGTTTCTTACTGTATTTTTTTAACTGGAGGAACTCTAAAATTTAAATGAAACTTTCTTGATTTAAAAATAAACAAATGGATGTTGAACACCTTATTTTCCTTTCAGAAAGTATAAGTGGAAAAATTCAAATCTAGCAAACTTCCTGCTGTGGGGTAAGGGAACAGATGATATGACTTCTGGTAATGAAATAATTTTTGTTTGGGGATTTTCTTTTGGTGCTTTTAAAATTCTCATGTATCTCCTGCCTCCATCTAATTCTTAGTCATTAAACTACAAGCACATCAGTTCTAGGTCATTTATATTACTTTCCTATCTGGTCTTCAAAATTGAAGATTGTCATAGATGTACTACTGTGCTTGCTTTATTTGTGCAGTGTTCCAACAATTCTAAAATCTGAGCAAAGACTGGTAGATATTTCAGGGGGATCTGCATATAAATTATCAGCCCCTTTAGAATTCCAGTTAAATCCCTACATCCCTTATCTACAGCTGTGTTAAACTTCTGGATTGATTCTACTGATTTTGTAGTTTTGTCTTCACTTAAAAAAAAAAAAAAAAGTCAACTTTTTATTGTCATGTAATTTTTTACTGAGTAATCAATAAATTGAAAGATCTAGAGCACATAGATAAATGGAATGCAATAGGCTGATAATCTCTTTAATCTAGCATTTCACTGTAGTTCTAACTTTTTTTTAAAACTATATTTTCGTAAAAAAATAAAATAAATAAAATAAAACAAGATGAGACAAAGCAATGCTATATAATTACAAGAAATCTATTCTCTGGTGCCTAGATGGAGAACTGAAATAGACAATAAAGGGAAGAATAGCTGGGATTTGGATTTGAATACATTTTATAATAATATCACATTTAGTGTCCTGAATATAATAATGAAATCCTATGCAGAGAGCTTTAATCTGAGCTTAGGTCTCTTATTAAATCTTGTTATGCCCATTGAGGTACACATCTTCTCACCTGTAATCCCTTAAAATATAGGCAGAAAAGAAAAATAAAAAAAACCAAAAAAACCAAAAAAACCCAAAAAACCAAAAACAAACAAACAAAAAAAACACCAAATCACCAATGTTAATGATGAAAGACTCAAATATTAGTAAACATTCTTCTGTGAAGACTGCATCACAATAGATTACCATTGGAAATAAACCTTGGAGTTAATAACATGGGTATTATGGATAAGTGATTTCATCGGGATCCACAACAGCTTCATTTAGCAGAGCACCTAAATAGTTGATGGTATATCTTTGAACCACTTTAATGTTGGTTTAAAATCCCTGCAAAGTAAAGAGGATTGCATTCCAACACTTATTCCAGAGATTATATGGGACATCTCTCTTTTGGTGTCCTGGTTGGGCCAGGAGTTGCCATCAGTGATCCTGGCTGGGTCCCTTCCAACTCAGCCCATTCTATGATGTTTCTATGATTCAGTGATTCTGTGAGCATTCCCAGTATACTTGTGGGTATAGTCAGATCAGTTAGTGCAAACAAACCAATAGTGTTATTCAGCTCATTTGACTTATTTGGAAAATGAGATACAGCTTTTCCAGGTATCACAACTTTACCTGATTGATAAACTAGTATCTGGGACTCAAGCTAGCCAGATAAGGTATCAGAGGAAGATATTTTCAGTATATTATTTAAAACTATACTTCTTCTTAATAGATAGTGCAATGTGTGAGGGTTATATGCATGAAGTATGAAATTGCTGATTAACACGGAGACTGCTTAAAGTTGACCATATAGACATGACTTTAGCAAATTCAGTGATTATACATAACTTTAAAAAAAAAAGTTGCTTAATTTAATCCTATCTTTCTTGGTATGAATAATTATCTACATTACTATATTATACTTTTAATTCCCTGATTTAAAGCCTACTCAAGTCTGGGAACATGAGTTCCTTAACTGGAAATATTTCAAATTAAGCCTAAGAATATTTTTCACTTTTAAAAATTTGCAGACCTCAAAAGGAAGTCTTAACATAAATATAAAAGGACATCCTTAGTTCCTAATTTCTAGGGTAACAATTATAGCTGTTGAAACCTTTATACTAAATTTCACTGTCACTACAGTAAGATTTCCTGGCTTTAAAAATTAATTTAAACAGTATAATCCATATTATTTAAATCTTGGCTTAGTACGAAGAGGTATAATCCATTTATGGTTATACAATAACTGCTTATTCACACTTTTATGAGGGTATCTAATGAAATGCCTTAAACCTTTTTATGCAAATAGGACTTTTATATATTGATCAGATTTACTACTTTTTGCCTTTCCCACAATTGCATGAACAAACTGCACTTTGTGCAGAATCTCCATAAATGTGCACTAACTCAATTAGTAGACTGAAATGATGAGTATACATATCTGAACTTATTGCCAATTATTTATGTTTTATTGTTTTAATTATAAGAAGCAGTCTTTGCAGGGACTGCAATACAACATTCCTATGTAGAGCAGAATTAAAAGAATTAATGTACTTTTAAATTAGACTCCAAATTAAAAGATATTTATCTGGCATTAATTTTAGGTAACACTTAAGGGAATCGAAATGTATTTTAGATGCAGAGTAAACCAGAAAGTAGAAGTTACATTTCACTGTTAACCGACTGTTACATGACAAGTAAACAAGTTTAATCGTGTTATTCACCTCATTGACTTTAATGATTCAATAATAGATGTAATGGGCACCTCAGGACCAGATGGCTTAGGGAAAAAAAGTCCCCATGAACTACCACTTTTTCATCTCAAGTATCTGATAAATATGTTAACTCCCTGCACTGCGATGACAGCCGGAATTTCTCACCAGCTGGCCAGTTGCTCTGCACAGTGGGTGATATCATCCTCAACTGAATGTTGAATTCTCGGCTCTGTAGTAAGGTCAGGACTTCAGAGTTTTTCTTAAAAAACACATTTTTTTATTGATTTCACATAAACTTTGCAATCTTTGACCAAAGGATAAGGTGGAAAGGTCTTAGGAAGGGGCAGATCAAGCGTTGAGGTTGGATTCAACGCGAGCTGTCCTTGTAGCAGTGCTCAGCACCCTCGGGCATTAGCAGTGTGGGTTGAGTGTGCAAAGAATGTGGGACTACAGCTACTTCTCATCAAATTGTTTTACTGCCCCAACCTTTTGCTCAGCATTTTGCTACCTCAAGCAGAGCCTGCATATGATCTTGCCTGGCAGACATTTCAGCCATGAGAACAGTTTATTACTAGCTGTCATCTGTGCTGCTGATACAAAAAAAAAAAAAAAAAAAACAAAAAAAAAAAAACAAAAAAAGAAGTCGTAGAGGAATTTTACCCCCCTCCTTTCCCAGAAATGTCAACAGAATGGACACATTGATTATCTACAGCATGTATCAGCCAACACTGTTCAGATCTGAAGAGCAGGATACAGCCTACTGTCTGCCACTATTGCTTGATTTTGGCCTTGTTTCTTTAGTACTTCTCTCCTTAGATACCACATCTGCTTCTGTCTCTGTGCAAAACCCAATCATGGTAGAGCCTAACAAACAAAACAGGTTTTTTTATGTGTATATATTCACAGACTTTTTTTTTCCTATTTATTCCCTGACTTCTGATTTGCCTCTGTAAACTAGGCCATACTTGGTCCCGCATTAAAAAAAAAAAAAAAAAAAAAAAAAAAAAAAAAAATTGTCCCTTGTCAGAAGGGAAACTGAAATGTAGATAATGAAAAGAGAAAGGAGAAAAATAAGATACAGGTGCATTAACCATCTTATCAGTTAAGAAATTCTGATAAAACAATTCTGAAACCCATGGTAAGCTAATTGTATGTCTATTCAAAACCCAATTTTAAAACAAATTGGATTTTCTCAGTAACTTTAATTACACACAAGTTGTATTAAAATGCTAGAAAACCCAAAATATGTGGCATCACACAACTTAATTAAAAAACCACCTAAATCCCCTTTTTCTGCATTACTCACAAAATTTGTTACATGCTATTTATCTTACTTAAATGCATGACAAGTTCTTCAGCAACAGTCATAATAACAAATAAGTCTCTTATCATACCATAACGATATGTATCTTCCCATGACAGTACATAAAGCCACTTATTCATATTAATTAATTTACTCACTCAACATCACTTTGGAAGAGGGTACTCCTCTCTATTAAAAATCCTGGTTAAAATAAACAGAAACTGAAAGATATTGACAGCAATCTCCTAACCATAGGCTGATAAACATATCTTTCCTCAAAATATATAATGAATTACATATGTGCCAAATATAATACATCTAGATAAGTGAATTTTCTACCAAAGGGGAAGCAGGAGCAAGTTTAAAAAAATTGAAAGCTGGTATAGCAAAGTATTAAAGTACAAAGAAGTTTATATTCTCAACACAATAAAAACCAATGCAAAGATACAGCAAGTGTAGTAAGCAATGTGTAAAAACAATTTTTAAAAAGAGATGGGAAATAAGAATACTACAATTTTTAAAAACAAAAATAAACTTTTCAATTATGGCAGAACAAAATCAAAACCCCAAAAGTAAATCAAAATAGACAAAATGTTCTCTACAGCATCCTTCATCAAAGTAACAAAAGCTCTGCTTACTCATGTACGTAAACCAAGATACAACGCGCATTAAAAAACGTGATGGAACTACATAACAAAGAAATACTAGGCCACACTGGGAATTTACTCTTTGGCACTCCACAGCTGCATGCAGACACAAATGCTAAATGGTCCAGAACAGTTCACTTCTCCAGGGGGGATTAATTTTTTCTACAGCAGATAACATGGAGGTCTGAGACTTTTTCAGCACTTGTTACATTTCGATGACCCTCACAATCTATATATGTGATTTTTTTCAGTTCAAATTGTCTGACAGTAGATAAAGTCTGTGCAGACCTGATGATCGCATAAACATCAGAATGAAGATCTTATTGAAGCATTTGGGAATGCAGCTTCTTCTGGCAAAATGTTGAAAAAGTCACAGGATAGCAAATACGCAAATTTCATTCATTTTTCCTTAAGCCTTTCAGTACAACTCCATAAGAAGAATAATCTGAAGAATCACTTGAAGACTTTGTTTTGCAGGAGCTGATTGGTTCATGCCAAAGGGGAACTAGAAGTGAATTAGTACTCAGACATGACTGAGAAACAAATTATATATATATATATTATTAAGGAATATAAACAGATAGGAAAGCCAATTAATAAAACCATTTTTAGATTATATATATACCTTTCTGTAAGCAAAGCAATAATTCAAACAACTATTAGGAGTTGTTGCAGCAGATCTCTTGTTAGGGGCAGAAATGAGCCAAGACACAGATTCTCATTCAGCAACATGAAAAGGGTCCTAGTTTATTCTCCCTTACAGCTTTACCATCCTGCAAGTGCTGGTTTGCAGACTCTGAACACAGCTTTCACCCAGCTCAGCTGGGACTGCAGGCTCCAACTCTATCAGACCCAGACTGACCTCACATCAGATCTTCTACTGCAGAAACTCTCTTCCTCAAGTCACTTTTCTTTGTGTTTCTTTGAATCCTTCCTCAAGATCCTCTTTCTTAAAGTCTTCTTCCTCCAGGATCCCACTAACAGAACCCTTTTTATCACATTTACCTTTATTAGTCACAGCTGCAACCCATTAAGGGCCAGGATGTTCCTCTCAGGTAATTAGTACAACTGTGATTTACCAGGGGCGAGGTTGCCTGTAATCTTTTCTTCTACAAAGAATTAACTATTCTTAATAACAAATCCCAAAAATATTAATTTAGAATTTTTGTCAATTTTTCTGGGAAAGGATTTTGGAATTGTTAAATAATGAAGATTAATCCAAACAAAATGAGACGTCATAAGAACCACCCTCTTTTCAGAATGTGATGGATATAATTCACCTCAAGAATGACCAATCAAAGACTATAATCTCTTCTGAAGATTCCCATCTCTCCTGGAATGTTTATTATGCTAGAATACAGAATGTTTTGTAATAAATTTCAGCTTCATTTATACTGAGATGCAAAACTAGTCCATGGTGTGCTCCACATCCCAGTCTTACAAGAATCTGGTTCTGAATTGGACAGAAAGGTCTTGTACCTGTCTTTTGAATACACCTAGTTATAGCTCTCTTCTGAAGCATACCTGGAATTTCATTTACTGGGAAAGCAAGGCATGGGTTGCAGAAAGAAGGTGGCAGAAAATGCCCCTGTCCTACTTGTACTCTGATATGGGCTCAAGATATGTCTTGATAACTGCTCTTAAGTAGTTTCTTAGATATCTTTTTAAATCAATTTTGTTCATTGAACTCTTCCTTGTGTGGTCAGGGTGACTGTGCTGGGGCTCAAGGTTTAAGCTTTCCTTCTGACTCAGCTGACTACTCAGCTCTTGACCTCTTCCATTTTTTTGGGGGAGATCTACCTGGTTGTAGGGTGAGCTGATTGGTAAACTGATATGAGGTACAACTAACTTGATATGTGTGCTTTGATCTAAGTGATCACAAAGTTGCAGCTTTGGGTAAGAGATTGTAGACCACATGGTTCAAATCCCTTCTTGTGGGTGCTTAATTTTTTGTACAAAGTACAACAGCAAGCTTTTGGTTCAGTGCTTATTCACACAGGTTTCAAATTTTAACATTATTTGTCATGGATAAATTCTTTAACATAAAAATTACTGTCACTTTTATTTCATTCTAGTTCTTTTTTTTTTTCTTCCTTTGCAAATGCTTGATATTGAAAATTTTACTTTCAGTTTCAAGAGCTTTTTGATGTCACAGTTTGAAGAGGGTTAATTTCTTTTCAATGAAAAACTGTATCAATCAATGTGAATGTCTTTTTCCCCTCTCCCAGGGACAACATCAAAAAGAAATTATTAGGAGCACCCTCAGAATGCTACAGACAAATAAAGGTTAACTGTGTCTGAATTAATAACTAATGGGATTCTGCATATTCTATGGCTAGATGAACGTACATAATATACCTAAAGTAAGGATGTTTGCCTTCTCCAGCATTTTCTGGTTTTACTTTTACATTTTCTGTCTCCTGTCTACCCAAATACTGATTATGTAGGCCTTTAATGGCCAGCTGGGTATTGTTGGTAATTAACCTCAGAGATAAAGGGTAATTGCTCAATTGTCTTTGGAGAGTCTGATGGGAGAAGTCAGAGCTAGTGGCCAACCAGACAGTGAAAAAGGAAAACACTTCAGAGTTAATGAACAAAGTTTGTATTAGTGTCTTTTAACTTCTATTTGACAGTATATACATTTTCTCCTTCTAAATACATGTGGCCCAAATGCCAAACTGCTATATTAGATGCTGTAAGTTTACCCTAATATATAATATTTCTGGATAGTTATGAGATAAGCTTTTTAGTTGCTTCCTGTCTTGGTGTTTATATTTAAAGAGGAGTTTGTTTAAACTCTAGTGAAGACATAGTTACGATTAACAGTGGAAGATTTTAAATTTAGTTTTAGTGTTGGAAAAGTGTTCTGAAAATATATAATTCTGGGTGGTCAAATGTAGTTATTATGTCAGTAGAAATTCTGCTAGTGTTATAAGAAAAAACTGAAAAAATTTAACAGATGGTATTGAGAAAGCCAAATAATAGATTTATCTTCCAATCTGGTAGCATTAAGTTTTCTAGGTGCTGATAGAAAGACCTATGTAATATGAATAGAAAACAGCTGAATCTTTTCTTACAAATGTACTTTTCTTTCCAATCAGGATTAAATTTAATTGAGGAGTTTGGTGTCATTGATAAGGGAATTTTGGCCTTCCCAAAGTCTATGTTAAATCCAGAAGGGTCTTGAAAGTATCTACAGGGTGATGAGATACTGGAGCCGGGGAGGTTGTGTTAAAGGGCAGTGCTCAAGGCCAGGTTGGATAAGGCCTTGAGCAACCTGGTCCAGTGTGGAGGGGCCAGGACTGGATGATTTTTAAGGTCCATTCCAGCACCTTAACATTCTATGACTCTGTGATTTTACATAATTTACTTTCAGGCACTAACTTTTTTGTGGCCTGTTATTCAAATGAGAGTTTCCACAACTGACAGAATTTATGCCAGATAGCTTTTCATAAATGGACAGGAAGGTAAGTAAATTGCCTTGAAGATCCCAACCTAATTAGTTTTAGTATCTATTAGAATGTTACCATTTTTAACACAGCCTGTATTTTCCCAGACCAATTTTCCATATTCATGGTCTTACATCTTGCTGTGATTTTATAGAAAGATGCTAATTAGTAAGAGATCAATTTGAATTTGTTAATTCCTACTTCACTTTATAGTAGCCAACAGACCTGATAATATTGCTTAGATGAATCATCATGGAGCTCAATTTTATGAATATATTTAATAATAAAAGCAAATTATGCCAAATCATTTAATTTTGGGGCCCATCCAGAGGATGTAGAAAAAAAATTAAAATGAAATTAGACAACTGGATTCAAAACCTAGGAATCCAGGAGTTATATTCATATTAAAAACTGTGCAGATATTGAAAGTATAATAGGCTAAACTAGGCTACATGCAAAATTGACTTCGGTGAGTGAGGCATTGGGTTTTCATCCTGGTATTTGTAGTGTTAAGAGAAGTTGATTGTCATGGGCCATAGAGGAAAAACAGCTATGTTTTTTTCCCTGAAGACAACAGATGAAGCAAGCATCATATTTCCATCTTATTTTTTTCCCAAATCTTTCCCTTTGAGCGAGGCTCAGACTCTGACAAAATTAATTTGGTACATGGCTGAGAATCCTTAAGCTGGCCCTATCTGAAGTATGCTAGAGAGAACTCTACCCATCAGTTTAGTTAATAAGTAGATCAAGTAACTTTTCCAGGTGCAACAGATATCTTTCACTTTAAAGTAATTTCCTAAACTCTACAGATTTGTTGCAAAGGATAATGAAGAGCTTTGATTTCACACTTACCAGTACCATGGTTCTGAGACATCCCTACAGTATAAAGAGTTTAATACTGTGATTAAATACAAAAATTGCCACAGTGAAAAAGTGAAATAAAACAATTAACAGGAAAAAAAACCCACAACTCAAATCTGAAATATTTTTCAAAATAAAATTGAGAGAGAAATTGGAAAAAAATGAATTAGAAATATTACTGTTGTACAGCATTCTACATATAAGAAATGATGGATACAAATAAGTATGTAGTAAGTACTATTTCTAATTATTTTAACCTTACTTGTGAGAACCCTACTTATATTGAGTAGTACTTAACCGCTCAAATTTTCCAATTAATTTCACTGAGTGAGGTATTATTTGCTGGTGAATATGACAACTCCTTTCTTGTCTGGTGTAGAGAGTTGACTCTGGCTGGATGACAGATGTCTCCCAAAGCCACTCTACCACAGCCCTTCACAACTGGACATGGGGGAGAAAGTACAACAAAGGGTTCATGAGCTGACATAAGGACAGAGGGAGATCACTCACTGGTCACCATCACAGGTTCAGCTTGGGGATGTTAATTGAATCTGTTACTTACAAAATCCAAGCAGTAATGAGAAGAAAAAAATTAAATAAAAAATACCTTTCTCCCATGTGGTCCTTCCTGGCTCTACTTCCTATCCTGCAGCAGTGCAGGGAGGTGGGGAATGGGGGTTATGGTCAGTTCATCACACGTTGCTCCTGCCAATGCTCAGGGAGAGGAGTCCTTTCCCTGATCCAGCCTAGGGTCCCTACCATGGGAGACAGTTCTCTGTGATTTTCTCCAGTATTAGTCCATCACAAACAAACAGTTCTTCATAAACTGCTCCAATGTGGGTCCCTTTCCATAGGGTGCAGTCCTTCAGACACAGCCTGCTCCAGTGTGGGCATCTCACAGGGTCACAAGGAAGCCTACTCCAACATGGGCTCCTCTCTCCACAGGTCTGCAGGTCCCTGCCAGGACCCTGCTCCAGCACAGGCTTCTCATGGGTTCACAGCCTCCTCTCAGCTCCACCTACTACAGTGTGGGCTCCTCTGCAGGCTGCAGCTGAATCTCTGCACTCCCACTGCTCTCCATGGGCTGCAAGGGCACAGATGCTTTGCCACAGTCTGAACCACAGGCTCAACACCGGCTCCTGGAGCACCTCCTCTCCCTCCTTCTCCACTGACCTTTGTGTCTGCAGAGCTGTTCTCCTCACATATTCTTACTCTTCACTTCTCTGAGGGCAACTACATTTTATCAATAACATTTTTCCCTTCTTAAATGTTATGACAGGGACATTACTGTCATTCCTGATTGGCTCAGCCTTGGCCAGCAGAAGGATCATCATAGAAATGCCAGTCATTAGTTCTGCCAGACATAGAAGATTTGGACAGAAATTTTCTTCTCACAGAAGCCACCTCTGTAACCCCAGCTACAAAAACCTGGCCATGCAAACCCAAAACAGTTGAGTTATATGCAAGCATTTTGATGAAAGTTATCAAATATCCTGCTGCAAATTTTGACACTGAACTGTTGCTTCTAGAGAATGAAAACAGCAGGGTTTGTACTGTTATTGGATATATTTTTACATTCATAATAAAATAGAAAGAAATATGTGACCATATTTGCAATATATTACCACAAATGTGTGTGGTCTATATCTCTAGATATTTAAAGATAGGTACATTTTGCAGGCATAAATAAGTATTTCTTAAAAATGTTGAAAATACAATATTATTAACAGATGAAGAAAGATGCTATGAAATATCCTGTGATAAAGCTTAATTATTAAGTTCCTTTAGAATGTGATCAAAGTGGGATCACAAATGATATTGCATGAATTAAGACCACTTTTCACCTACAAATTGTATGTGATTATTGCTTTCTAGACCAGAGGCAGTTGTTATGCACTATGCAGTCTTTTATGATGGTTTGCAAATTACTGCTTATCCACTTGATATGCTGCAACTTTGATATTTCTGCAATGTAAGTGGTTTCATGAATTTTCCAGAAGAACTTGAAGATGCCTGAGTGCTATCATCCTGGAAAACCTCAGGAAACACAACAAAGAGTTCAGTAACAGAAAGGTTTCATGTCTCAGAAACTACTACAAGAGAAAAGGGTTATTAAATTAGCTATAATTCATTGGATTCAGTTTGAGCAACTTCCAAAGAAGAAATGCCATCAAGAAAACTTAGCAATGGCATACACTATGCAGTATTACTGTAAGCCAATGAAGTGTGTGTAAAATATTATTTCTGTAAACAATTTTTTTTCCAAACCCCAAAGAGCTATTTTCATGCTCGACTTCCCATTCTACATGAATCTCTGAATTGAAAGTTTTATATAAATCAAATATTGTCTGCATTTATTTTTACCGCTCTTCATGGTATAATACATCACCATAAGATAACTTATTCACAACATTAAATGCTGTAAATTACTACAAAGCAAAGCAGCCTACCCCAGTGTGATGCTGGAATTGTAAATCATTGATATTTTCTAGTTCCCAGACTGATGATGTTTTTCTTGAGCCTATGGTGTCAGATGTAATTTTTAATTTATATAATTTGCCTTAAATTATTTTGTTATCAAAAACCAGCAGGTATACACATGAGTGCACACACACCTGTGAATATATATATGTGAGCTATCATTTCTGAATTGAATGAAAAGGAGCGGGCTGAACTGGTAGAAATAAAGCACAAAGTACATATCAATCTTCATTTAAGTCAGTCTAAAAATATGTGATATAGCTTAACCTAATGAGGAAGAATCTATGTGTATTTGATAAGTTTTAAATAATGATCTTAATATCATTAAGCTGAGCTCATATAATTTCCTTCTCTGTTACAACATCATTATACAATTTAAGCATTTTCCAGGTATGTTAGAACTGTCAGACCTTTCTAAGTTTTCTTTACATTGCCACTAGATTAAGACTAAATTTAGAACTGATTTCCACCCCCCCCCTCCTTTTTGTTGTAATTTGTCACTGAAAATAAACAGTTTAACATTGCAAAATCCTAAATATATTGCTCCCAAGTTAAATTGATCTAGACATGTTTCCCAGTCTTCAGTGTGGCAACGCTGTTTACTTTAAGTCCATTTCTGCTATACAGTAGTGCAGGCAGGATCCAACAGCTCTGCAAACAGGCAAGGGCTCCACACAGAGCTGCTAATCAACTCTGCCTAACAATTGATATTAGTTAGGGAACTAGTGGATTAGGAGAGTGTGTTTGCAAAATGTCAAATCTGTTTGTTTTGAGGTAACAAGAGCTACTTCCGAGGGAGATTAGAGATCAGATGAGGTCCTGTGAGGAGAAAGAAACAGATAATTTTGTTAGGATTCTGCACTAGAAACATAGAGTAAAATATAATAAAATCAGCACCACCTCAAAGAATCTCAAGTCAGGTAAAAAAAACCCAAAACACTAAACAAACTAACAAACAAAACAAAAAACCCTCTCTGCTTAAGCCAGGAGGCCAGGGATATACCAGAGTACACCAGGAAGGGATTTGGTTCACAAAGTCACTGTTTCTGTGAAGTAGAAAATTGTTTTATTCTTACTTTATAAACAGACTTTGGATTTGATCATTTTAATAAAAGCAAACTGGGCACATGCACTTCTCACAGGGAATGAATAGTCTCTATTTTAGAATGAAAAAGTGTTCTGTACATACAAACCAGATTAACTATCTGTTAATTGTTTAAGCAGATAAATAACTGCCACAATACCAATATATACACTCTGTATTGAGATGAAACCTGGGGTGTAGCTAAGTGTGCATATGAAGAAACTGTGCTGGATCCACTGACAGAGGAACTTGGAGCAACAAAAGGCAGACAAGTCCTGGCACCTGGCTGATCAGATGCATCAGTCACTCCCATCCTTAGACCCTATTTCTGCTGATCACACAACATCCTAAAGGACATCCCCTTCTCTCCTAAAGGTGAAAGATTTTCCAGGGTCAAGTGGGAATATAATTAGCCAGGATTAAGTTTTCAGACCAAAAGCAGACTTTCTTTACCCTTGAACAGGAAATATTTCAGCCCTCTCTTGCAGGCTGTGCTGACCTCATTCACAGAAGTGCTACCTTTGGAATGCCTGTTTGCCCCTCAACCTTCAGAAGTAAACCTAGTAGCAAAGAATCTAATTTTTAAAGGCTGGTGGATCTTATCTATCAGGGTCCATCTCCTGATTTCACAGGTCCTAGGTGACTGATTGCCACTCCCAATACAGGAGTTGTACCTGTCCTGCTCCTAGAAGAACATAAAAGAGAGTGTAGACACTAACATAAATTAGATGTTTCAGCAAATCCTTCCTATTCAGTCCAGCATGATGAAGATCTCAACCTATTTTTTTGCCTGGTTTTGGACCTCACATTTAAAAAATATTTGAAGCAGTATGATAGAGTCCAGAAGATAGTTACCATGGCCAGAAATCTAGAAAACTACTGTTTGTGAGGAAAGTGAGGAATTCAGCTAGCTTCATCTGCAGGACAGAAAACTACAATGTGTCAAAATAACAGCCTTCAAATCTGTGCAAGATTATGGCAGAAAAGAATAAATGAACTGTCTCCAAGGGGAAAGGAAAAAAGAAATACGTTAAATTGCATTGAAGGCGATCTAACTTAGACACTCTGAAAAACTTTCCAGTCTTGAGGCTGTTTGAGCAAGGTAACTGATTGCTCTAGCAGGATGTGAAATCTCTATCTTTAGATGCTTTTAAGAACAGGTTAGATAAACATCTGTCAGGAAAAGTTTAGATATAGTGACCCTCTCTTCAGGAGGGAATTTCCACAGATGAATCCTTGAAGTATTTGAGAAGTTTTTCAGCCTCATTTTTCATGACTTTAACACATCTCTCACATTCTAAAGAATTTATGAACTCATTAACACAGAAGTACACATCATCCAGTTATTAATTTCATATAATTATGAAATTTATTAATATGATTTCATTATTTTTTAGAGTTCTTTTGATGTTTTCCTCTTTGCTCTGTTTTATGACCAAATAATCCTTCTATTGCTTAAAAAATACCACCTTTAAGAGGTGCATAACAGAGCTGCACATAACTGCAAGACAGAGCAAGACCCTACTGTTATTATTTATGAGCAATAATACCTAATGTATTACACAGTTGTTTCGCTTTGGCAGAGAGAAAAGATTCCATTTACAACATAAAATTAGCATTAATACAATAAATAGAATAGCTGAAATTTAAATAATATGCTAGCTTTTAAGAAGGAGTTAAATATTTGTCTTTTTTTGTAGTTATAATCTTGTTCCAGTCTTATTATCGCAATAAAACCTTGGAATACCTGCCTTACAAAGGTATTCTAGTTCATTTATATTCTGCTTGAATATATTGTTATTCTAGGAGGCTGGATTAAGAAGGAACACTTTCCTTTTTTGATTAATGTTAACTCAGAACACATACAAAGTCATTTATCAACAGATGCTTTTTGACACCCGATAAAGTCTGTTCATCCAGATTTTTTTTTTTTAAAGCATACTTGTATAAACATTTTCTAACACATAAAATACAACAGTTCTGAATAGCTTTGAAAGTGAAAAAGGTATTTTATTCAGTAGATGAGAAATGGTTTATTTTCCCAAAAGATCATGGCTATGTAATTTATGTTATTTATACAGAACAATGCTACGGCTCAGTGTTCCAGCACCAAAAAGAAAAAGAAAAAAGGTAAAGGACATAGAGGTGCTCAGTGGTGTTCACAAGACATAGAGAGAAAAAACTTACCAGTGAAGGAAGGCAAAAGACAAATTTATCCTCCATACAGTAGCAGGTCTATTACTTTCTTTATAACAAATGTTCCATATAGTAAATCCCATAGATATTTTTCTTAAACGTTGCTGTATTAATCACTTAAAATAAATTAGAGTGATTTCAAAATGGTATGTAAGCCTAAAACACTGCTGAAGGACAGATGTTTGCAATCACCAGTGCTTCTTCATATTAATTTTTTCCAAATGTTTCTTCCAAGCAGGTACCTAAGACTCTGGTTTTTGTTAAGGGGAATTGAAGCTCAAATGATGTTCCAGATTTTACAAAACATTTCAGTTAGAAGGCTCCATTGACAGAAAGTTTGTAAAGTCTATCAAAAATAGTTCTCTAGGGAAAAAAACCAGCATTCAACAATGGCAATGCCAGTTGGATTGAGCAATGTTTCCTTTTGAAAACGAAAAAATGTCAGGGAGTAATTTGTGCCAGGTATGCACAGAAATATGAATAGCAGAGACTGTGTGGTACTAGTGGTAAAGAACTTAATTTTTATAGATATCCTAGACTAACTATTATATTCATCAGAAATTCTACCCTGATTTTTCATGCACTTCTCCTGATCTGAACTATGAGAAATAAAAAAAAAAAAAGCCAACAAAAAACCAGTCTTTTTTTGCAGAAGTAAAAGGAATACAAAGCATACAAAGATCACTGAAATAAATTTAAATATAATGATTATTTTTAGGTCCATTTAGATTTAAAATTAGTTCTAATACTTTTTAAATGAATTATAGTCCTTGAAAAGACATAACCATCATTGCACTTGAGTAAAGGACCTTGTCTTTTTAAAAAAATTTTCTAGTTGAAAAAGCAAATCCAAACCTATCACTTTAAAACCAGTGAATTGAATAAACAAAAAAAAAAAAAAAAAAAAAGAAACAAAAAAACTTAAAAATATAAAAAATTTAGCAATTTCTGTTTTACTTTCCTAGAAAATTTATCACAAAAAAAATACAAAGACAAGAACAAGATATTAAGTCTTTCATACAAATAACTGAAGGCTAATTAGTTGCTGCTAAATATTTGGTTAGATAAAACCATTATATCCAAGATTATATTTGTGGCATCACAATACTATCCAGTGAAAGACAAAGTCAAAAAAATTGCACAAATCAGATAAAACAGGTGTATTTTATTGTAAGAAAAAGTGTATACTGAGGAGTCGTGAATGATCAGTAGATACTGATACTCTCCCTGTACTTAATGCAGTGGAGTGTAATGCAAATATTTCAGTGAAGCACATGACAGATACAGCAGAGAATCCTGTGAGGGATCTTTCTGGCAGGAGCTCTGAGCTGCTGCATACCTGGTCCTAAGAACTAGCCTAAGGCTGATTTACTTTTATCAGGTGATTTCAGGTCTTAACTTTACCCTTTATTTGCAACAATCATCTGTTCGTGCTTTAAGCTGCAAAATGTGCTTGTGCATCTCAGCCACTCTGTTTTCAAAATCTGGAGTAGAAGTGAAAATTCACTTTGATCTATGGTTTATATGGTTGTAGGTACCAAAATCCACAGCAATTAAATTACTCTGCTAACCTAATACAAAATATTTACATATAAGGGATGGTAAGTGACAGTTCAGAACATCCTTTCTACTCCATTTTTGTGCTTGACAGTATGTTTTAACTCACTACACATACTATTTTTACTGAAGCCTTACGTAAGTAACCTCATAAATGAGTCAGGCTGCAGTGTGATCAAGAGCTGCTGCAAGACATGCAATGGTTAGTCCAACACATCATCAGTCAACATGAAACTCTGGTATATTTAATTACTGGATGGAGGAAAATGGGAGAAAGACAAGAAAGAATTAAAAAATATTATCAGTCTGTGTGTGTGTGTGTGTGTGTGATTATGTGATTAAACATATACACCTTATGTCCTAGTTGCCTTGAAAAAATGTTCTGTATGTTCTTCTTTAATGAATGATAAAGAATCTCAGTGATGATATAGACATCTAAAAAAAATTATCTTTCTTTTGGAAACTCCCATAACATGAAGTAGAAATATTTTTAAAAGATTATTTAAAATGTTATTAAAGATAGATAGATAGATAGATAGATAGATAGATAGATAGATAGATAGACAGACAGATAGATAGATGTAGATGTATGTTTGTACATTATTTACTCGATAATCCCACTACTATTTGAAATGGATCAATGATATTTGCATTGCTCCTCTGAAGCTCAGCTAAGGTCATCTAATTTGATTTGAATTAACCTTGAATGACTATTATTTTAGTCTTAAACAATAGGTATGAACTCAATAACCAGGTAAAAATTTGAAATTAAAAGCTTTTGAAAACAATCAGGTTGAATGTTATTATAAGTTAAAAAACCATATCAAATAATTTAAAAACCCTATAATTTCCATGTTAGCAAGATTTGTATACATGAATCTCTTGAAATTTTAACTTTCTCATTGCCGCTAGTGTCACTTCTCTCAGTTGTGATAATTCAAATTTGTTTATAACTATGTTCCATGCTTCTTATGCTTCCATGGTTAGTTGGTAATATTTCTACTCCTCTTATATACAGAAGTATCTGAAAAAAATGAAATACTAATTTTAAAATAAATAAAAATTAATGTAAAAATGTATTTTATCAGAACTGTATTTCTAATATGATCCAGTCAATGGTCCAGTTATTTCACATTTGCTTTTTCTTATTTTTATGAAAGTATCTAGCATACTGTACATGTTAGTAAAACTAAACTATATGTTCTATTTATGTAATCACTCTTATAGAGCAGAAAATTACTCAATAAATTAGGAAAGGTGTTAGTAACAACTAAGAGAAATCGGATATATAGACAAATTATTTTGACAACTTACCCAGATTAAATATTGTAATGGCATGCAAGAGAAATTCTCACATTTTATGAGGACACTTTGTTCTCACAGTCAGTGCACAGCTCAGAAAATTTAGATCATGATGACTTAACACAGGAGGAACATAAATGCAGTAAATTTCATCTACAGTCACTTGGAATGAGGATCCAAAATCTAAGGATCTAAAGGATCCAAAATTTCTGTGACATCAAAAACTTGAGATCACAACATATAAAAAATTAAGAATCTCCTCAGCCAAATTAAATGTCTTAAAGTAGTAATTTTTTTTAAATCTTTTCCTGCTCTTGATGAAGTTTTGACATCACAGCAACAATCGTTTTAACTTCTAGTGGGTCTTTGGGGCATCTTTTAATTGTTTTAGGATTTTATCTTAATGTACTTTGATTCTGAAATATGTTTATACTGATAATCATTTTAGGATCATCCTAGTAATTAAAACTCCTAGGAAAAATAATTTTAGTGGTCATCATTTCTGTTTCCGAAGAGCTCTGCCTCAATGCTTCCATTTACAATAATATATCACTTTTCAAAATCTCATAGCTTTAGGAAAGGAATAATTCTGGTGTGGGTGTATAGGGGAATAGCCAAAGCCACAATAAAATGCAATTATAGAACAGCTCAGCTCCAGTTCCATTTAACTCTTAAAAAAACCCTATGAAATTATTTTCAAGTGTACTCCCAAAATGTGTTGTAGGAAGTAAAAATGCTCTGTTATGGCACAATTTTCTGTAAAATATCATTACAGAGCAACGTGTGCAGGATCTGTTAAGTGTCATGTTTATCAGACACAATATATTTACATGTTAAAAGTTTAGATGCTGCTAAGGTATTGATATCATTAAAAGTTTTCAGGTTTCTTCTGCTGTTTTTGCTTTCACATTGAAATTATGCTACTACCTGAAACTAGTCTAGGAAAAAAAAAAAACAACTATGCACATTCGAAAAAAAAAAAAAAAATCCAAAACAGACCAAACTCCCAAAATATTAGCTGTCTTGCTTATTCAAAATAGCTCAAGAACAAACCAGAAATATGGTGGGGTTTTTTCAGGTGTACAAAACTTATACTTAAAAAATAGTATGTGCTTCTTGCTGAGTATATCAGGTAGTCACATTAAGAAAACTATTTACACGTGAGTTAAAATTGGTCAAAAATATTCCATAATATCCCATAAAAAATGTTTTACTGAATCGTAGATTTCACAGCTCATCCCCACCACCAGCCCCCACAAATAACTCAACAGTGTTGCTTTACCACAGGAAATGTTAGATGGAAACTCTCTACTTTAAAAAGGGCAAATTTCCACCTAAGCAAATGTGGACATTTCACAAATATTGTAGCTTAGTGTTAATATAATACAGTAAAGATGAAAAAGCAGTGCTTTTTGCAATGGTTGATTTTATCTCTTGGAATGTTATAGCAATCTGTTTATTTAATCAGGACTCTTATTGTAGTACTTGAACTATGTGTCTTAATTTGATATAAAAATATCAGGATATTCATATGAACTTATTCTAAACTAGAACTTAAACTCAATGCATTCCAAGCATGTAAGATACAACATATGGATTTCTGTTCTCTAACCTTATGAACATTTGCACATGTTCAGGAAAGCCCACTGGATAAAATTTATGTATTGCTAATGATTTTTATTGGCCCCATGGCCCAAAGTGGTGGCAAAATGCCCAGGACTTTGAAAGAATCCTGTTTTACTTCGTAGTCAGAATGCAGAGAGCCATAAAAAAGAAAGGACTTGATGGAAGTCTGAATGCCTTTTAACTGGCAGAACTGAAGCTGCTTGTGCTATGCAGCCTTTTGTTGTTAGATCTCTAAAGCATTTTTTTTTAAGGGATAAGGGGGACCAGCCCATCTCAACATATTAACAATGATATAAAGAGTGATGGTCTTGAGCTGAAATTTTCCAACCATTTCTTGGAAGACCTGATGTGGAAAATCCACATAAGAATAAATAGAGAAGCAGAAAATCTTTTTCTTTGTGGGATGATTTGGAAATCTCCCTGTTGCAGCTCAGTATCTTAAGGATGCCGTTAAAATTTTTGGGTGGGGATATGGGTTGTCAATGAAATTGAGGAGATTTGACTTTCCACATCATAGTCACCTGCAGCTGATCCTGAGGATGTTAATGCAGATGTTTGTTCAAATGTTCATACACTTTCAAAAAACACTAACATTTGTAGATTTTTTTCTGCAGCTTCAGCTTGGCAGCTAAGAGAAAGGAGTCAACTAATGATAGACTGTTTTTCATAACAGTTCTGGTGACAGGGGATTGAGTCCAGTAGCTATGCAAAAGAGAACAGGAGAACTTTTCTAGTCTCTAAAACTCCATAAATATGAAATGACAGTCATTCTTTCCCATTTTCCTGGATTCTACTCTCAATCCTGATGAAAAATTTTCTAGCCTTCCACTGCTGTATCAGGATAAGTGCAATAACGTTTCTCTTGTGTGCTGTAAGTAAAAGCCAAAGATAAAAGCTCAAGACTTGTGATAATTCAAAATTTGTATAGAATAAGGCCAGGAAAGCTATTCATATTTAACAAGGTACAATTATAAAAACCAAGATGAACTGCAAACTTCACAGGAAGATCTTTAAAATTATTGAAATCGTCCAGACTGTCCCCATTGCGGTGCATTTAAAAGAGGACTTTGCATCCTGTGTAGGTGATTATGTATAACTGAGACAAATTAGATAACTTGACATAAAGACTGAGACAAAAAATCGTATTTACTAGTTGAGTAAGTATTTTAAAGTGCTACATGCCAAAAGACATTCACACATGAATTTATGTTCAATGTTAAGTTTTAGGTACTTTAAATTAAATTTTAAAAATTATGACTAAACTGTCATTTGTGTTCATATGAGAAAAAAAAAAAAAATCACCCTGATCAGACTTCAAAATCTGTTTTAAATGCCCTAATCTTTTTGTTAGTGAGATTGAGATTTTGTCTACTGGAATCAATTCCAAGAGTAAAGCTTTTTTTTTTTTTTTTTTCTCTCTTGTTTTCTCCTTTATTTTGTTTTGTTCATCTACATATTTTCAACTTTGCAGTTATACAGAACAATCTTCTCTTCTGCTAGTTGTCTGAAGTGGACCTGAAAATTGAAAAACTATATGCACCTTCAACTTACTCTGTATTTACTAGCTCTTAAACCACAGAAACACAGCATTCATTCCTACTACACGGAAATTTGTAAAGACTCACAGAACCCAAGGGATTGTTGCATTCATAAACATTCCATGTACCTCCTTGAAATACTTTGTGAAACCTTTTCAGAGGTCTTAATAACAAAAGAACTTTGAGTTAAAAGGAAGATAAGGCAAAGAGATCTTTTTATAAATTTAATCCATTGATTAAATCTAAATATAAATTCTGGAACCTTATTACTTGAAATTACAAGTAAAGTTGATAGTAGTATATAGATGGTAATAGCTTTACCTTCAAAAATTTTGGCAGAGACAGAATATTTGCTTGTGCTAATTACCTTGGCTTATGCTATATTGCATTTAGACTTTGTTAGTTCCCCAAAAGGATCTCCAAAATTAACAGACTTATCTATATATGCATAAACTAGGATTCAGCTTCATTGTGTTTGGAAACCTGACAGGTAGATGAAGAGTTATGTCTGATGCAAGCAATATTTCTTGTCAAGGGAACATCAGCTTCAAAGTGAAAACTGTTTTCCAGGAACCTCCACTGAGAATGCCTTTTAGGAAAAATGTACAAATATTAATATCTCTGTGCAATTTATAATTATCAATTATTTACTATTTATCCAATTTTCACTGTTCACATTCTATGATTACATCATGTTAAAGAAACCTTTAACAATGAAAAAAGAAAGAAGAAATATAGCTCATATTTGGAAATCTTTGGTACTAACTGTGCCTTTTCCTCAAGTCAAGTCTAGACTTCTATATTTCAGCAGCAAATATGAAGAAAGAACACAAAATATTTTTAGTTAGACAATTATACCATTCCTTGTGACTAAAAATGTAGAACTCTTCACAATATTTTAATTTTGTAAGAAGTGATTGGGAAAGCCTTGGAGATTTGGAGAAGGTGTTACTTTTTCTCCTGAATTCTGCACCATTTACAGTAGGACTAATAAAAAAAGAATGAGATCATGTAAGGTGAAAATTATTCCTTATAAAATTATGAGTATTCGTACTGTAACAATAATGATTCTAAGTAGACCCAAACCGTTTGCAAAATCTGCAAGAGATTTTTTTGTGTTACAAAAATACAAGAAAAGGACAAAATATAAGGTGATATCTAAACTATTTGCAAATATCTAAGGAAGAAACTGAAACTGATAATTCAGGATGGGTTTTAACATCAAATAGTGTGAAAGAACAAGACTCATTCTTACCTTACACTGGATCTACAGCACAGTTTTAAAACATGGGAAGTTCATGGGCTTAAAAGTTATTCTTGTTTTTTAGCATCATAAATGAAAAATAAAAATCTTTAATAATGTTTCTGGATTTTTATTGCAAATGAAACACTGCAATAAAGATGTGAGAATATTCTGCTGTGTCCTTAATACTCTATAATGAGTCAAGAGTTATAGAAACTCATCTGATCAACTTTAAACACCTATTAGGATGAAATGAACAGTAGCTAAAAAGTTTTTTGTAACTGTTAATATATAAAATAATCTAAAGATTAGTATCTTAGTGTTTCCAATAACTAGCTAAATAACTGGGATTTCAGCACTCATAATTCTCAATATTGTTAGGCTAAATTCTTCATTAAAAACAGAATGAAAATAATTATGCATCTAAAAAGCTCACTAATGCAATCTGTGGATTTTTATGAAATTGAATTTTAAAATAAATTATTTCTTATGGCTTAAAGAAAAATTGCAGAAACCCTTTTTTAAAAAATAATTAAGTTTAACTCAGTACCATTTCACTCAACAGCTTTGGCAAAAGGAAGGAGTGGAAGAAGGATGACCAACATTATCTCAGAAGATTTATTTCTTTAGAAAGTTATATTAAAAAGCCATGTTCAGGTGGCTTCCCACCTGTCCAAACATTAATTCTGGCAATTAAACTGAAAGAAAGATATGAGTGATCCAAAGACTTCTTCAGAGTAAAGACAAGTCTTTAGCTGCAGCTGTTTATTTTTTAAGCTTCAACTATAATAATGATTTTTAATATAATTTTTTAAAATATAAAAATTCTCTTACTGGTAGTCTTTAGAAAGATTCTGTTTTAACATGAGCTTAAAACAAAAATCACACCAAATAATAAAGGAAGCCTCATTTTGCATTTCAAACATGCTATAAGGGTTCTTAAAGCCCTGATTCAGGAAATTACTTCCATTTTTATCATAAGTCTTCTATTATTTATTACAATTATGGCTATTTTTACTCCTATCTGCTTTTATTTAATGTCTATTCTGACATAATTACTTTATATGTTTCTAGACAATTTTACTACTTGCTGTCTCTGATCTTTTCCAAATAATATTTTAAAAGCCCTCTCTTTTTTTTTTTTTCTCCTGTTTCTTTCAAAGAAAAAAAAGGTCTTTGATGAACTAAATCTCTAGCCAAGTCACCTGTGAAAATGTTTACTTTTCTTCCACCACTAGCCCTTTTTTTATAACCAGGTCTTTTATCTAACTGTGATGCAATTTCTGGCAGCTTAGCAACAAGTTCTTCTCTGCACTTTTATTCACAGCATAAATGGTCACAGATAGACACAGTGAAGAAAACAGGCACAGCATTTATTCCTGTGCAAAAGTGTCTTCTTGAGAATTGGAAAAGATCACCCCACTTTGCTTGTTAGAGTAAGAAGTGCAAAGCAGCCATGAAGAATGTACAATTTGAAGAAATTTCTCCTACTGCTTCAGGATATAAGCATCTAAGGTGTTTAAAGACAAAACTCTGTATTTCAATACTAGCAAATGTAAAATCTATCCTCATGTTGTATTGCATTTTTACCAGTAGTGATGGACAATTTTTTTTTTTTTTTTTTTAACTAAGTGCATTTTTTTAATGTATTTTTTCTGAAAGAGGATGGATCCCTGCATTTTCTGCCATTTAAAGGGGGAAAAACAAAAACCATCAAGTTGTTGCTAATTAGATTTGTTGCTCCTAATGATTGCTTCTAGCTGGCCAATTATGGACACAACCATGGTTTTGGAAGTGTTGGCCCAACAGTTCTGGAATTCACATGTCAGCTGCTATTAGCTGAACTCTTCTCTTGCATGACTGAAGCAGATGGCGACTTCCTTGAGCTGAAGAAAGACAGGATAAAAAATTCCCCGTGCATTTTCTCATGCATTCAAAATTCTTGAGTAGATTCTCCAGAATCTACTAGGCAATCTGTGAAATCTAGGCAAACTGTAAAACAAGCTGTGTTCAACTGGCAGCCTAGAGGGACTTGGCACACAAGATAGAGACTATTTTGAAGCCAGATGCCTGTTAAGTGTGGAATATTAGTGCACTCTATATTCACAATAAACATCAGTGGAAGCTTAGTTGGTAACTTGTTATACATGTTGGGTATCCCTACAAGTCATCTTCAACCTGCCGAGATTCACATTTTTAACAATATCATCTGAAATACGTATTGGTTACTGCTGACTAGTTTCAACTATATTTGCTTACAGGAATATTCTATATATCTATGACTGTTAAGCAGAGATAAAACTGATGCCTCTGTCATTATGCTCTAACAATCTGCAGCAGAACTTTCCAGATTGTAGAGAATTTTTGCTGAAATAATGTCAGTCAAATTATGACCGGACATAGAAGTAACAATTTGCTAATGCTTCTTAATGTTATCTGCTTGGAATACATATAGAATCAGATTTGGACCATAAAATAAGGAGCTATCAAATATAAGTAAACTAAATCACTCTAAGATATTTCAATTCTCAAATAAAAAAAAACAAAAAAAAAAAAAAAAAAAAAAAAAAACAGGCTGATACTCCTTTCACTTTAATTAATATCTTACTGAGATCCATGGTTTGACAAGCTTTTCTTCAAAAGGTCACCTGTTCATGCTGCTTTCCACATTTTCTAATAGCTTTACTACTGATGCAACACAAGCAGGGAGTTCACCAACCATGGTGACATAAAAGGGACTTCTGCTCACAAAAAAGTCACAGATTGATGTAATATACTTTTAAAGAAAGGTGTTTTTAATAAAGAATTCTCTTTTTACAGGATGCATTTTTTTAGATTTATATCCTGTAGACTATGATGACAACTCAATAATGGCTGTGCCAGACCCCTATATTATTAAGATTTAATATGGCAAAGTTTCCAGAAATGTGTTTTTTGAAATATTATGAGTCAAAAACTGCTCCTCTGAAGCTGAATCTCATCAACAGTTTTTTATGAGTTTGAATTCAAAGAATTACACATAGAATGAAAAAAAAGTAGGAAAGAAAGAATGAAAATAAGAAAGCAAGCAAATTAGCTAACAAGTCCCTACATACAGCAGATATGGTTACTGTGCCATACTCCTACTACAGAAGCAGATTGCCTCTTTTTAAACCTTTTGAAGTTTGTGGTTTTGGAGCTAAGAATAGAATGAAATTAATTTTGACTGCATATGTATCACGTCGTAAAAGCCAGAAGTTTTTCCTTGAAATACTAGCTAAAGCATTAGTACTTATCTGACTGCACTAAGGTGAAAGGCTATAATATTCCAAGTATTAAGATTTTAACAATTCAACAACTCTACAAATTAAACTTTTGTTTCTTCCTAAAATCGATATATTTAACTCTCCTAAAGTGTGGTATATATATATATATTAGTACACAAGAAAATAAATTTACATTAAAATTATTAAATTTGCGCCCTAAATGCAGATTTTACATGGGTAGCCTTGTTATATGGAGTACTTTGAGATAGCTATCTCATAAGCCAATGTAGCTTTAATTGTAAACTCAAGTTTTTGGCTTGTATTTTTTGTGTATTTGTCTTTCCCCAGTTTATGTCACAGTACTTTGAATCTCAACTTAAAACTGCTTAAAGAAAATCACTCAAGGTGTATGTGGCTCCTCATTTTTAAGTATGTAAAATTTCAGATTAAGGCTATCATTCCTGTAAATCTTTAACTAGCTATTCAAAGATGATCTTTAGTCTTTCTTATATAACTATGCATATATACATATGTAGATGTACATGTGCATTGTGTTTGTGGTTTTTATATCCAAACCCTTCTACATCTGCACACAGATCAAAGCAAAAATGTAGTATATATAGTCTACATATATATTTTAAAATATTTTAATATATATTTTGGAGCAACAGCAACAGAAATTTTTGAAGAGTATAATTTAAAAATGCATACAATAAGTAAGTTTGGTGTATAAATTTGCAAAGACAAAATTAGCATCAGATTCCTAAATCTTTCTTTAAAAGAAATAACTTCAACAACAAGCTTTTTTAAAATTATATTATCTATTTCAAACTGGAGTTTTAGCACATCTGGACAGCTGCAGGGAACTGTCTACATGTTTGAGACTCTCCAGCTTATTTAAAATAATCTGTGACTGTGCACTTATACGAATTTAGTATTATGTGCAACACTAGTAGTATCCAGGTAGGCACTGAAAGAAGCAATAGGTGACCACCTGCCTAGTGCAGCTGCTATTCTTCTGAGCCTGAAAGGAGTGAGGCAATCAGGAGCTGAACTGTGGAAAATAGCTGAAATTAAGAGTTTCAGTCTATTTTTCATACCTGTGTTGCTGAGTAAATCTCATCAGATTTAGGGAAAAGGAAGAGATAACTGTAAAGAGATATCACAGAATTCTGCATAACCTGACAAAGCTTTGGTTGGTTGTGACTCAGAACCAGAACCCATTTACCCCAGACTCATCATCTAATAGGAAAGTTACAAAGTTATCTTTATACCTTGTAGTAAGGAATTCTTCTATTTCTTGTTAATTAAGTGAGGATATATCTTTCTGTGTTTGGAGGCATCAAAGAAACTGCAATAATCTATATAGTTTGGAGCAATTTTCAAGTTTACATCTAATAGTATTTTACATTTGATGTAAGCCTCTTGTAACATTTTGGGAAAATGAGTATTATATGAGGCAGGTATTAAATGTTCTTACCACTGAAGTCTTCCCACTATTTATTTTCCTTAACCACAGGAAAAGTACCTACAGCCCAGGTATACATTGTATCTAAAAACTTTGAAAGGAATTATTTCAGAGCAGAAATTTTTAAAATGCCAAGGAAGTGTCATAATTCTTTTGTCTTGTATGTGCTTTCTTTGGTTGTCATTGAAAAAAGCTATATAAAATGTTTCATTCATATTTCAGCTGCAGACAGCAAACACAATAACTGAAAACAAAATCATGATGATTCACGACATCTCCCCTGATGCATTTCACACCTGCTAACCAAGGTCAGCAATAAATTACAATAACTTAGTACATCAGACAGTTGGCAAGCAAACAATTTTGAAAGCCTTTTCCAGATTTAAGTTTATAGCTTATCTGAGGCTGACATTACCATACATTTCAGTGACATTAACATAATTTCTTTGATAGATGTTTGTGTATGTGTAGATATAGGCAATAGCATATATATATATATCTATCTGTAAAGAAACAAGTGTAAATATGTGCAAAACCAATTTTTTTCTACTTCAGTGACTAACACACTGCAAATTAACAACCTGAAGTGCTACTTGTGTCAAAGTTTCTGAGGGAGAGCGATTAAGAGGAACCTGGTCAAAATTTGGAAAAATAGAAAAAAAAGGAAATGTTTGTTTTCATATATCATTTGTATTTAATTTTTATTTCATTTTAACTCCAAACTTTTTAAGTAAAATTAAGAAAAAAAAGTAAGGGCTTAATTGTCACATTTAAAAACTAAGGGCAAAAAAGGAATCATTCTAAGGGTTTCTTAAAAGATTTTTGACCTATTTCTTTTCTGTATCATTTTGTAATAAGATGAAAAACCACAAAGAACAAAACCAAAAAGGAGTCAATCCCTTCAAGAAAATAAAGAAGAAACTGGAGACATTGCATTTCAAACATTCCAATAAAGTGATTTTTATAATTTATATAATCAAAATTCCATTTTCCTTGATAAATAGATGTGGTCTATTACTCTTCTTGCTATTGAGAGATATGGATCAGTAATCAGAATTATACTGAAAGAGTACCAGTATTGTATTACCTGTCTTGGTTATTGTGACAGACTGTTTCTAAGCTCAGCTTTACAGTTTAGCAGGATTTCTTTTAGCTTTGTGCAGGAGGTAACTTCAATTCTCTATAATTGTAATGGCTGCATGCAAAGTAGAGCAGTCTACAGCTCAGTGTCCAGATGGAGATCAGTCACAACTGGTGTCTCCTTGCATCTGTCCTCTCTTCTCCAGCTTAAAAACACTGACATTTTCAATGCTCGAAATATTGGGTTTAATTTATACAGTCTAATGGTAGACAGGGATTCCTCTCTGTCTCCTTTTAATTGCCTGCAAAGCATTATTCCACTTCTCACTCTCACCTAGAGTACATAGAAATACTTCATGTGAAAATCCTCTAAAGCTTGCTTAGCTGTCAGCCAACCCTATGGGTACAGAACAAACACTGAGAATTTGTAGACCCTTTTAGTGTTGTAGCTTCACTGCTCTCCCAGGTGAATTTTGCAAACAGTGTAGAGTGTAGAGACTAAGAGGCTGACAGCTTTTTAGCACAGCTGAAATCTCTGGCAAACACATTTGCTGAGTTTCAGTTTTCAATTAAATGCTTTGTCATCTCATAATAAGGACAAATTTAGTCTAATTTTCAAACTTCTCTCTTCAGGAGGTCTTTAAGAATCCTGTTGTGTGTTCACTGTGAAATTTTACTTAAAATTATTGTTACCAGGAGCAGAAGACCAAGGAGGCTTAAGCTGATCTTTTTTATTATATATTTCAAGTGTATGTTAGAGGGGACAACCACAGACAAATGCTTAAGTGGTATGTGTGTGCTCAAAGGCTCATCAGGGTCACTGTTACACAGCACAAATGAATCAGGTTTAATGAGTTTAAGATACGCACAGTCACAAACTGAGAGATCAGTGGCATCACTCAGCATTCTTTTCATCACTTTATGGCAGATATAGAAGGAAATATGTGACAGATGAACTGGAATTAAAACTAATTTTTATGACCTACACAGTGCATTTTACTTTCTTCAACAACTACGTAGGTGTATCAATCATAGTTTTTATTTAAATTAACTAGCACATATTTGTCCTAGTAATCTGTGAATTCTCTTATGCTGTTTAGTTCCAATAAACTTTTAATTGTTTCTAAGGTTTTTTAAAGATAAAATTTTTCTCAGCAACAAAATTGCTATAAAGAAGCAATGAAAAATATATTGATAATGATTTAAGTGATACTGGAAGTAATTTTCGTGATAAAAAAAAATTCCTGTGTTCTCTTTTTTTCTCAAAAAACATGATTTGTAGTTAATTAATAGTGTAAATTGTGAAAATGAGTGGATTGTGTAAAATACAAATGAGCACTCATAACAGTCTTCTGTTCATATTTCCCGTTTAGTAATTTGCACAAGGTGAAATAATGGGAATTTTTTTTTACAGCATTTGTTTCTGAGGTGGCTAATATACTAGTGCTGTAGCATGTGCTTTGCTAAACATGACAACAAGCTAAAATATCTCTAAATTACAGAAACCTTTTTTTCCTGTAATTCATTGAATGTTCATTTCCCTTGGCAAACAATGAGCCTGTGAAGATTCTCTACATCACCATCCCAACGTATTCCTGGTTTACTTAATGCATTATGAGATTGATTTACAATCTATTTAAACTGGTCCCTCTGCATGTAGTTGTGCATCATCACACCTAATCTTGTTTATATTGCTTCTGTCAACAAAGCAGTTCTTAGAAAGTTCTAGTCCTGTTGAGGCCCCTGGACTATAAAATTATTTATATCAACTCCAGTAATTTCAGATGCTAAATGTGCACAACTCCCATTTTCATATGCTTGCATAAGTGTGATTATAACATGATTTTTTAAAAAAAGCTTAATTTTTTTCTGGATATCTAGAAAATCAGCTAAATATGCTGTTAATATTTAATATTAATTATTAAAATTATGCTGTTAATAGTTAATATTTAAAAAAAAAAAAAAAAAAGAAAAAGAAAAAATCCTTTTCTGGAAAGGAGCTCTACTGTGTCAGGTTATGTTTTATTACTTTCTCTGAAGCTCTAATGTCCTGTTTTCGAAGACCCATGATTAACATTCTAATCATTGAATGAATGTATAAGCTCTGTTTCACTGTGGCTTAGTTATGATATTTAGTCCCGAGGTGAAAAATTCTTAGGATTAGTCATGAATGAGACTGTCTTGCACTGAAATTGTTTGATAAACAATTTTATAATCATTGTGGCAATATTATCTTTTTGTAAGTTACCCACTTATGATAACATGATCCAGCTGTGCTCTACATAAAAGAGGCACTGAAATGCTAATGTATTACATTTTTATGGATATCATAGAATATTCTGATCCAAGAATACATAGAATTTTCTGAACAAGGATCATCAAAGCTCAACTCCTGGCCCTGCATAGGATAGCCCCAAGAGTCACACCATGTGCCTGAGAGCATTGTCCAAAATCTTCTTGAACTCTGTCAGGCTGGTGCAGCAACCGCTTTCTTGGGGAGACTGTTCCAGTACTCAGTCTTGGGGTGAAGAAGCTTTTCCTGACATCCAACCTAAACCTTCTCCAACAAAACTTCAGGCCATTCCCTCAGCCCTGTCACTGGTCACCATAGAGAAGAGATCAGTATCTGCTTGTCCTCTTCCCCTCATGAGGAAGTTGCAGTGAGATCTCCCCTCAGTGCCCTCTTCTCCACGCTGAGCAGACCAAGTGACCTCAGCTACTCCTCATATGGTTTTTCCTCCAGGCCCTTCATTCATTATGATCAGTATCCTCCTTTTAATGCTCTTTAAAAATTTAATATCTTTGTTATATTGTGGTGCCCAGAATGTCAAGGAGTACACAAGGTATTGTAGTGTGCAACAGAGAGAAAAAATGGCATGGATTATTTGCAGTACAGAGGTGTGAAGGTTTAATTGTTAATAGACATGGAATCTTTGAGGTCCACAGATGGTGGTTACTCTCAAAGTGCAAAATATTATTTGTAGAGCACTATTACTCAGTCTGATTACATGTGTATTCACCAGCCTCATGATTTGATAATCAAATACTTCTTGAACTGGGAGGATTTATAGTGCATATATTAATATAATACAACCTATTGAGCTCGTAATTTGTATATAAACACTCATGCATTATTCAGAATTTTTAATAAAATTTCTAGGCAACACAGATGCTTAGTGTAAACCCTAAAAAACCATGGATAGCAATGAAAACAATAAATACTACTGTCTAGATATTCAGGAACAATAAAAGTAAGAGGTTTTGCTAGTGTTTTCATCTCAGTAAGGCTACTTGCTCTCACAAGAACAGGCTTAGTCTGATAGCTTAATAAAAACACAGGCAAGGATCCTAGATAATACTGTCAGCACTCCTGCACTGTGAACTCAGAAGTGCTAATCTGCATTAAAGAAAAAAAGAAGTTAATTTCCTTGACCTGAGCCTGGATTCCTCTCACCAGGCTTCAAATACTTGGAAGTTAAGGAGCCTAATCATATGTGAAAGAGTGAGTCTAGTCTAAAGAAATTAAATTCTTCCTATTGACTATAGAGGAAATGTTTATATGTAGGTGTGTGTCACCACATATTCTTCATGGGAATAACCAGCAGAAGGGATTCCTGTCCCTTTTTCCAGTACACATTTCAGTTCTGAACATCTTCATTCATTTAACATTGCAGACTGTTAATTACCCATTTCACTTATCAGTTTAAAAAGTCATTTTGATTAAGAAAGCAACTGAAGTTTTAGAAGGCTTTTTTTGCCCACCTATCATAACTTACAATAGGAATTAAATCACATGAAATTCTATTCAAAGCTTCTCTAGCTCTGTTGAAAGAAGCATGTTTGAAAAAACTTTTGACTTCTTTTACACTTCTTCATACAAAGAATAATTGTAGGGCAGTACCATTTTTCTTATTTTAATGAATTCATCATTCACTCTTGAAATAAATTCCTCATTTTTTAACATCATAGTATGAATGCTATGCTTATTTCTTTCTGCCAAAATAAGTAATAAAGGAAATGCCAAATTAAGACTAAGTTTCAACCTCAGGAGTCAGAGAATCCTTGAAATATTTTCCAACTTACAGATTTTTAAAAGTCTTCATAACAAAAACAACATCAAATTAATTCATGCAATAGAGAGCAATCTGCAATAATCATTAATGTGAACGGAAGTAAGAGCATATATATATCTCTATCTATCTATCTATCTATCTATCTATCTATCTATCTATCTATCTACCTATCTACCTATATATATAAATATAACATTTTATCTTGAAATAACTTTACTCAGGATGCCATTTCTCTCACATGTATTTCCTCAAAAAAAGAATATAAATATGTAATAGCCATAAACAAGCAAATGGTGAGATATTATATGAATACTCAGTACAGCAAACATCTAAGGCATCATTCAATGTGGATGATTCTTTTAACAGGGAAAACATCAAAATTGTGCTCTTGAGTCACTTAACAGCCTTTTTTAAAGTTTTATTTGATTTTCTCTTTTGTCCTACAATGTTTCTTGAGGTTCTGAAATGCAGTTCGTATCTTCACTGGAAATTTTTCAAAAGGAAAATTTCAAGGAATTAATTTCTGTTTGTTTCTCTTATGAGAGTGTACATACCTTTGATTGCTGGGGAAGGCTCAAGGGAATGACGTTAAGGTGGGGAATGAAGAACACATTCCCTCACTGTTCATATGTAAAGGACAAATTAACATTTCCATTATTAGCAATAAATTTAATGTTCTCTAGAGGCAGCAGAGAATTCCAGAAAAACATAGCTGTTGAGCTCTGAAGTATCTTAGAATGTAGTTACTTTTTATCATAGCTGTCAGGATAGACCTATATTTCACATTGCACTGCTTTTACATGACCCAAAAGCAGTCCAACAGTGTAAATAGAATCTTTATTGACAATAGTTAATCAAAAAGTTAAAAAGAATGCATATGTCTAAGGTTATCTGTATATATAAAACCTGAGATCAATGTTCCAGCTATTCATATCAAAGACCAGATTCATATGCACTGATTTCTGTTAATGCAGGATGTTTCTATATTGGAAAACAGAAGTGGAAACTGCACAGTGATACCATGTCAAAATTAAGCTGGATGTACAATGATATGTGAAAACTGAAAAGTGGACAAGAGTTCCCTGTTTCACCATTGAAGGTGCACTTGTAGGCTATTAATATTTTTTCCTTACCATTACTTACAGCTTCCTCCTTACAATTTTGTATGTTGGACTTCTAAATCCTCATCAAATCACAGAACTATAGCACCACAGAATCACTGACTCATAGAATGTTAAGGGGTTGGAATGGACCTTAAATATCATCTAGTCCCAGTCCCTCTACTGTGGACAGGGACATCTCCCACTAATTCAAGGCCTTATCCAGCCTGCCTTTGAACACTGCCAGGGTTGAGGCTTTCTCAGCCTCCCTTGGCAATTTAATCCAGTGTCTCACCACCCTCACAGCTAAAAATTTCCCCTCTTTCCTAAATCTTTTAGGATTCCTAAATCTTTTAGGAAGGGTAGAAAAGCAGAGGGAAACAAGATTGGAAAACTTCTTGAATTTATTCTGCAAAGTATAATCCAAATTTCTCTTTGAGGGTGTATACCACACCTCTACAGGGAAAAAAAAAAAAAGAGGATTATCTCTAATCTGGGGGTTGGAAGGGTCCATAGATGGAATGAAGCACATCATATATCCTGAATCAAGTTCATGCAAATGTTACGCCTTAAAGTATAAATAGGTTTTTGGGGTTTTTAAAGTCTTACTACATAATTATTTGAAGTTTCAAGTATAAACCAAATTTTTTAGTGTTCATATTTTCAACTATTCATTTAAATATTTTGTTCATGAACAGAAAATTCTATGTCATAAAGATGTTATATTATATTGTGTTTCAAGATCCACCTACAATGTTTTTAATACATTGGACACTTAGACATGACTGTTTTCCCTACAAGATGCAAAGGTCTCATAATGTTTGATTTTTTCTTCTGGCATTGAAGCAAGGTAGTTGAGGAATACAACACTAGTTTAGAATTGAAGTCTCTGTCCTATTGGAAAAAAATTAATTTAAACAACTCACTTACCTTAGAGTTCCTGATATTTAGAAATGGAAGAGAAAACATTTTCCAGTATTGTTTACTGATTCCTATTACTTAACTAGTTTTGACACTGCAGAAATTCTCTTTGCTAACAGTGAACCTTAAGAAAGCTCCTAGAGGTAACTGTGGAGCAGAAAGGCTTGGTCAGAGCTAGGACACTAACCAAAGGCTCAATCCTCTTCCTTTTCTACTTCCGTAAAACAAAAGTGATTGCACTGATTTCCATGGATTTCCATTAACACAGAGTAATTTAAATCCTATAATGTCATCATAAGAATAAGGCATTTTTTTCATTCCCCCATGTGGAACAGTATTAACAAGGAGGAGGGAAAAAGAGAATCTGAATTGTTTAATTGCAAGACTTCCTCGAAGCAGGTCCATTTTATTATTAAGAAAAGAGCCAATATTAAAACAAAAAGTTCTGAACCTGTGCTGTCTTGTATAAACTGCTTATTCAGAACACACATTTAAAATTTAATCTAGCAGGCATTGTTAGGAACAAGAGCTGTACTCTTCCCATTTTAGAAAACTGCTGAATGCCCTCTTTTCCTACACTGAAGTCGCAAATCACCTTGATGTTCCCTGTTTTAACATTCCCTTTACAAGAAGAATTTAAAGTAGGTCAGAGTGGCAAAGATTTAAAGAAGACTTAAATAGAGTTTGTGAATTCCTTTAGGGATTCCAAAATCTTACAATATGTAAACAACAAAAAACATTGTCTAATCTCCTCCACATTCTGAGTCAGTGAATTCAGTCCTCTATATGACAAAGGTTTATCATAGCATAGAGATTTAGCATCCTATTATCATCCAGTTATGATCCATTTTTATTTTTGTTCACTGCCTCATATTTTTACTTCCATTCTGTAAATGGAAGGTTACTGTTTCAGAGGAATTGCATGTTGCTCTTTTTATCAATTTGTAGGAATACCTAATAACTCTGACTGTAGGAATATTGGGGTCCATATGTCACACTTAGTCCCTTTCAATCCCTTTCATAATACAACAGGCAGACTAGGAGGTTTGGGTTTGCACTTAATGGTTTCTTTCTGCTGCTCCTTGCTTCTTATTTATTTTTCTCCGCTGCTTTTTTTTCCCTAAAATACTCCCCTACTCTGGTATGGTTCACCTGCTGTATGTTCCCCCCTGGTGGTGTCCCTATCCCAGCAAGGGTCCTCTTAAGGACCCTTAATGATCCCCCTGCCTTTGTCTACATTACTCATGACAGCATTTGCCTTGGAGTTGTCTCCTCCATCATTTGAGAGTCTCTTTCCCAGGTGGTGGCTCCAGCAATGTCTGCTGTGCCTCACACCCACTGCTCTTTCTAAATACCTGTGAGTTCAGGCACCATAAACTCCTTTGTCTGGTTGAATTTTTGATGCTCCATAATCTTTCTTGGCCTGTTCCACAACCCTATGGAACCATCTGGGACTGGCATAGGACAGTTCACTGCCTTCTTCCACACAGCTCACCCTGCTACCAAAAGTCTGCAATTTGTGCCCAGTAGAAGACAAAACACAGTGATGTACTACATACTCAGCCCTGGAGTGGAATATGATACCTTCCCACATAGGCTTGGAGAATTAGTGAAGGAATATGAATGGTGACAAAATGTTTTGAATTTGGTCTCTGTTGAGACCTTGTGGTTGTGAACAGACAGGCCATTCATGAAATAAACAGTTTGCATTTGTTTGCAGTTTGCAGAACTTGATGGGTTTAGAAAAATGTGGGTTATGTCTACTAAACAAAGTCACTTTGCACCTTTCATTACAAATTCAAGTAATCTCTTTGAAAATCAGTAACACTTCTAGCCTATACTTGCACCTCAGAGAGGGATTTGTGCCTATCCAAGCTTTTGAAACTACAGTCATAAATGCTTTTGCACTCAGATGACACTTTTTTCCAGTGATAAATTCCTGCCAAATTAAATATTTCTGTGCTTTACAGCGAGATGCATGTTCAGAGTCAATTCCTAATCTGACCATTTCCAGGTTCTCAGCTCAATATGATTTATCTGCCTGAAGGAAGCGTTATGGCTGTTATCAGCCACCACTAATGAAGGCATAATGACACAGTATGTGCTTCTACTGGCCAACCATGCAGTCTGAATACAGCCACATAAACCATTGCTGCAGTTGTGGCACTCCTTGTGACGTGTTGAAATGAAAAGTCGCTAACAGATATGAGTGTGCAGATTTAGTATAAAAGAATGTCTGTAAGCCAGCTGGCCTAATGTTTGTGCACTGTAAGGAGGTCAAAGGCCTTGTATGGTCTTAATAAATAGAATCAACTGACTTCATATGTATTTTGGCACTAATATGTGGCCTATGGCATCATTTCCTGAGGTTTAGTACAATATTAATAAAAAAGGCTATTTCAGATTAGGTCCAAATCAGTGCTACGGTAGAGAACAGTTTTTCTCCTCTTTGCTCAATCAGAAATAAATAAATAAATTGAATAAGGTACAGCTGCTTATGGCATTACTTTGAAATACCCACACAAGTACAAATCCCCAAATTAAGTTGAAGCTTGCTTCATTTTATTTATTTCTCATTAGTATGCTTTAAATCATTGACTTCTCCAGCAATGAAGAAAAAGAAAAAAAAAAAAAAAGAAAGAAACAAGTCCTACCCAGGCCAGAGAGATGAAGAAAGCACATGCCAACAATAAATCCAGGTTTAGCCTTTGACTCTGAAGCACCCTGAATTCATTACATTTGTTTGTGCAGCCACTGTTAATCTGTTGTGACAACAAATTAAAGTCTGATTTAAATTAAAGCAAATCATAAAATTATTAGAAGGTTTTTGTCTCTCATACCACTTCTCAGCTCTTCCTCCATTACTGGTCCAGGTTAGAGATTCACCACCTGCCCTCTGATGTTTCAGAAGATTTATCTGTGAGACTTCCCCTTTTCTTTCAAGAAGGTACCCTGTTTTTTCATGGAATCCTGTGGGGTACTTACACATTAAGCACTATTTGGCCTGCTTCCCTTCTAAGCACTCACTTTACATCTCAGAGGAAAATAAAACTTTTGATTTCTTCTTCAGGAGTCCAAAACGCTTGTCCAACACCCTCATTAGCCATTTTTTTCTGAAAATTTTTATGAAAGACATAACTTAAAACAGTTTTTTCCCAATGAAGTGCACTCTCTTTCACTAATGAGCTGTGTTATGACTCAGTGTGCAGCACCAATTGCCACAGATGCCTTCTTCCTATATGAGTAGATATAATCCTGTCCTATTTATTATTTCACTTTTTCTTGTTGATAAATGCCAAAACCAACTCTGTATTTAAATATGGAGGCATGAGTATAGAAATGAGTAGGAGAAAAGTAGTACACAAGAATTCTAAATCCAGGACTGTAAGTATAATTCATTAATTAGCAGTATGTGCACTTCCTCCCTATCTGAAATATACCAGTTATCTGTGTTTAAGCTAGATGTTTAAGACTTATTTTGATAAATAGAAGATTCATTTGTTTTCAAAGCCTTTGTCACCTGGATTAATTTTATAAAGTGAATGCATATATTCATTTGTTTACCTACATGTGTGTATTTTTGATGGCTGGGGAAGACAATGAAGTAACAATTTCAACATAAATAGGTGAAAAATACTTTCTAACTTTTCTTCAGCTTAGCTAAAGTAAAATCTTATATCCAATGTCCTTTTTAGTTATATTCGTTGTTTGTTTTTCCAATACATAAATAAATAAATAATTTTGGATTAAAAGAGTGGGGGTTAACTTCTTAAACTTGATTGCCTGATGCCTTTCTAGATACCTTAATGGATCTTATTTTTCTTCCAGCTGCAAATCAATTTTATCGTGTTTTTAAAAAAATTTAAAAGTAAGAAGGAAGTAATGTTGCCAGTGGCAAAAATATCAATTTTTAATTTTCTGTCTATGTTTGGTGGGCTGGTATTGTTAACACATATGCCAACTTTGGAAGGATGTAGCTTTCAAAAAGTTGTTTCTATAATTTTGCTAATTAAAAGTGCAGCTTATTCTGACATGCAGCTCTAGCAGAAGCTAGTAGAAATTTAAATTTATTTAAAAAATAATAGGAAACTGCAATAATCTCATGAAGAGTGCTTTTCAAATCATTTAAATTACTTGAAACAGATGCAGCATATTCCTTTTTTAATTCGCCAGATTATCACCAGCCTTGAGGTCACAGATAATTATATCTTCAGCACCCCTGCTAAACCACTGGAATTACAGCAAGGATTTAGAAAAGGAACTCTACTAAATCTTAGGCCTTGGCAAGCAATTGAAAATATGAAAATGAGAACACAAAGAGTTTTTGTTACTGACTTGATTCTGTGACTGTAAATATGAAACACTGTGCAAGTTACTTAACATAAACACCTTTTCATGTAGGAAATAAATTCTTGATCATTTTTCATCTTTTTCAAAGTATACACAATTTAACATAACTCTTAAAATATATCTGTAACAAAGTATTTTCAGTAAAACACATAAAATTTGAGCCACTTTGATACTAATTTCTTATGTGGTGCATTTCTTAAATTTGCCAGGTTTTTTTGGAGAAAAGTAGTCTTAGAGGTATGGGCTAATAAACAATAGGGTGAAAAAGTGTCTCTGGTTTCTTAAGATTAATGAAAAAATTGACTCATTGGTACATACAAGGATAAAAATTGCTCCACAACAACTTGTGTATATGCCCCAAAAAAAAAAAAAAAAAATTACCCTGAAAAGAAATAAATATTGAATTTCTAATCATGTGCAATAAGAAAATTGAGGACTAGCAAGAAGGTGCTCACACATGCCTTTCAAATGTTTGACTGAGCCTTTCCATGCTCTGAACAAATGAAGTATGATACTCTGGTTTTAAATTTCTAACTAGATAAATTATTTTCATTCTATTGCAATTCTAACTATTCTTTGATTTTATCCACCCACTTGAAAACCAGCAATATTACTGGAGCAGATAAAACAGGTTATTGCAGAAAACTAAAGAAGCTAAAAACTGTCCTGGTCATAAATCTTCTTGTAACCTTCCCATAGTTTCTCCTATTTTTCCACTTGATATACCATCTTAAATGTCTTCATATCTCCCAATAATGTATTGACTTTCAGGAAAGAATAGAGATGTTTTCTGGGTTAACCAATTTGAAGTCCAGATCAGTAGAAATGGAAATGTCCTGAGATGTCCTTCAAGAAATTGTAATGAAATGTTATGGATTCCATATTCCCATGACATATCAGGAACGACAACTATGATACCAGCAGTTTATGATCCTAGCCATATTTAACGTTAAAGTTAATTCCTGGGAGACTGCCTCATGGATTAAGACAAATGATAATGGATTGTATCATGGGTAAGAGAAACATATGAAGTCATATTTTAATCGACCGTTTGTTAAGCGTGATATAACTCTGTTTAATGACAGATGATGTTGCTGTGAATGGAGAAAAATAATTCAGAAAGTAAAGAAAAACTTATTTTCCGGTTTTGGATCTACTGATTTCTGTGTATACTTCCAACATAGAGGAGGCAAATAAGCTGTGAGATGTTCTTTGTTCTAAGATGATGCAATATTTATTTTGCATGTTCATCTTGATATTTTTAACACTTATTAAAGAGTTAAAAATATGCTTAACCTAGAAAATAAATTGAATTGCTTTTAAGTGCTCTGATGCACTCTTTTCAGAGCTCACAGAACAGTACTAGCAGTTTTGTCTCTTTACCTGAGTGCGATTCATGTGAACTAATAGCAAGTTCTACCTGACCAGCATAATAACCCTCTTATGAAGGAATGACCAAATCAGTGGATAAGGGGAGTGTTAAGATGTCATTTATCTAAACTTTTGTAAAGCCTTTGATATGGTGCCCCACAACATCATTCTTTCTAAACAGAAGAAAGATGGATTCAGTGGGTGGACTGTTAGATAAGGCATTGGTTGGATGGTTGCATCCAGAAGGTAGGGATCAATGGCTTAGAGCCCCAGTGGGCATCAGTGAAAAGTGGTGACCTTAAAGGGTCTGTGCTGGGACCCAGGTTATTTAATATCTTCTTTAAATACACAGGCAAAAGGAAAGAGAGCACCCTTAGCAAATTTGCGAGTGACACCAAGCTGAGTGGTGCTGCTGACACACCTAAAAGGTGGAATGTCATCCAGAGAGACCTGGACAAACTCTAGAAATGGGCCCATGGGAATCTTATTAGGTTAAACATGAAATACAAGGTGCTGTACCTGGGCTATGACATCCCCCAGCACTAATCCAGGATGGGGGACGGAAAGACTGAGAGCAGCCCTGCTGAGGAGGAGTTGAGGATGCTGGGGGATAAGAGTCTGAACATACTCTTGTAACCCAGAAAGCCAATAGTATCCAGGTGGTTCTGTCCCTCTACTCCACTCTGATGAGGCTCCACCTGGAGTCAGGCTGCGGAGTCCCCAACACAGGAAGGACATAAGTCTGTGGCAATGAGTTCAAAAAAGGGACACGACGTTGATCAGAGGAGTGGGACACTTCTTCCATAGGTAACAGCTGAGGATTTGTCCACTCTGGACAAGAGAAATCTTTAGGTACAGGTCCTGAAAGTAATCTACAAGAAAGATGGAGAGAGGCTATTTTCAAGAACATGAAGTGACAAAACAAGATGGAATGACTTTAAACAAGGTGAAATAACAAGGTAGAATTAAAGAAGGTTTAGAGCAGTTTGTGAATACCCCATTCCTGAAGTCTTCAAGACCAGGATGGATGAGGACCCTGGTCTCATGAAGGGTGTTTCTGCCCACAGATGGGGGCTTGTAACTAGATGATCTTTAAGGTCCCTTTCCACCCAAATCATTCTATGATTCCATGGTTTTATTATGTCTTTCATCTGCATTTACTGATGTTCCATACCTGGTTGAAATTCCAGACTCTTGAAAAAGCATTTGGTATGGACAGAATATTTAATTTCCATGGTAGAAATTTTTTTTTTTCATTTTCTGGGTAGTTTGGCAAGCTGGTTTAATACTTCAATACTTTTGATAATTTCAGTTCTACTTTGAATATCAACTTGTTTTTGCATTTGTGGAAAGGAAAAGAGTGCCCTTGCAAGTTAAAAAGTTTAAGGAAAAAAACCATTGTTCTGATAAAGCATCTTCATTGGAGTATAAAATTGATTTCAGAATTCAGATAGACAGTTTTGGTGAATTCCATTTTTTCACTTTTTACCTTAAGAAAGTATTCTAAAGTTGATTAAGATTTTCTTACAACAATTGCATAGCCAACAAAAAAAAGGTTTTTGGTATTGCTAAAGTAACCAATACACCAAGAATAGCATAACTGAGATTCACGAGCTAATAAAAATTATAAGACAAATAATTGCAAAACTGATTTGTTCAGTCTTGTGTGCACTAAATTAGCAAAGCTAATAAGAAATAATGTTTTTACAATATTAGAAGTTAATTAAAAAGTGACATTTTTCAATAAACTCAACATTTGTCTCCGAAAATTAATAAAATCCTACCTACAGCTATGCTTAAAAAAATGAAACCGGCCATCTATTATATTATCTGAGTGACAAAAAAAATCCCTTAGCATTATTTTTCTTCTTCACTTAGCTTATTGACTAAAACATCCTCAAGGAAGAGTTTGGTGGTTGTTTGGTTTTAGGGGTTTTTTCACTGATATATGCCAGCCATACAAAATTGGTGATAATTCAAGTAAGAAAATTGTTTTGCCATCAGTGATGGCTAGTATTAATCACATGCATAGTACATCTAGTGATGAAAAAATGAGATAATTTTAGACTTCTGCTTTACATTTTCTTCATAGAATCTCAGAGTACATCACAAAATTTGACACAAGATTCACTTAATCTAATTCTGAAATCTAATTGTTGCTTGGTAGACTCTACAATTCATGAAAATCTCAAAGGGCAGTTTAGTCAACCCTAACAGTGATCAGAGAGCTTCCCCAAGCTAACTGATACAAAAGCATTAAATGCAATCCATAATTCAGGGCAGTGATACTGGGGAACTGATGTTTTTCCTTTTCTTTAGTATTCAGAGTCTGAATTTCTGTCTTGAGGACAATCACCCTTTAAAGGACAGATTAGTAACAGGTGGAAGTACATATTTTCATTTAGTTTAAGTATGGCAGTGATGTTTGCCACTTTTTGTAGGAGAATTCTGTAACTAAAACGTTTATCTACATTTATCCTTTCCAAGATCAGTGCTATTACTCCTTTGCTCTCACTTTCTGATCAGTGCACTAACCAGAAGTCTATGTCATATCAGCAGGAAATTATTGGAAGCTATAGATCTTAATGATAGATCTTGTTTTGTTTTGTTGGTTCTTTTTTTGTTTTTTGTGTATGCAGGGTTAGGTGTCAGAATTGGGAAACATTTTCTATGTGGTTGTTTTTTTTTTTTTTTTTTTTTTTGTTTTTTTTTTTTTTTTTTTTCCCCTAGCATGAAGGGAGGAATCAGGATTCTTTAGTTCATCTGAAAGTGACTGATTTGCAGGTGCTATTTTAAGTGTACAGATTTGACTGTCATCTAGACCTTTGTAAATTTTTGATAATCATAACTAGTATGTTTGTTTCCTGAAAGGAGAAAGTAAATTAATATCAATATTGAGTATAATTAGGCATATTTCATAGCATAAAGGTCTATCTAGCACAACTGACTTTTTAAATAAAAAACGTTTCATTCTCTTAGAGAAGTTACTTCTCCTAGTTCATGAGATGGCTGATCTGAATCAAGATTATATCAATTAATTCAAATCATATCAGTTTTTGTTTGGTTTTAGATTTTGGGTTTGGGTGTTTTTTGTTTTAGTTTAGTTTAGTTTTGCTTTGTGCCTTTTTCCTCCTACATAAAAAAGAGCAGCGAGTTCCTGCTTAGTAAATTAAACCACCACAATCATGTAAGAGGTTTTGCAAGAAATGTATTGGCACAGATGGCATAAAAAATTGTAATGTTTCATAATTTAAAAGAGATGTAAAACTCAATATAATAAAATTTAAAAGCAGAAATTTGTTCCATTCTTTCAGAATATTACTGAATATTTGTCTTTGAAAATGCTGTGGGGTCAGCAGTGGAATATGCAGGAACTCAACACATTCCAAGACTGAAAAATTTGTTTATTTACATGGCTGGATATAGACTGAGGATTTTTAGTCCCATTTCTTGCTTCATAGCTGTTCTTAATGCCTCCTTTTTGGCTAACTGAGCTTTTGAAGAAGCTTTGAAAGAAAAGCTTCTCCCTTTGAAAGAAAGGGAGATTAGTGGTGAAGCCTTGGCAGTCATCTTTGTGAAGCTTGAAATACAGCAGTGGCAGCATTTTCACTGGTGCTTTCTGCAGGTGAGAACACTGGGCTAGATCTCATTCACAGACCCTTGCCTGGTCCTGAACAGTGTAAATCCTCTGCAAACAAACTTACTAGTAGAAAAATGGATCCAAAGCATGATTGCCTCCTGGGTTGACAGGATCTGCTGTTTGTTTTGGAAATGTTTTAGACATTTTATTGTGGAAATGTAGGTACCAATTTCTTTCTACTGATTTAAACCAGCAAGAGAGTGTGGCTTGAAGTATGTAACAAGGCATAGGTCACTTTTTTGATCCTGAGAGTTAAAGTGGGAATAGTGTTTTTAAAATCAAATTCTCTCTGGTAACTTCAATCAATCACCTTAAAGTGCTTTTATTTATAAGCCACATTTTATTTTACTCCTGTAGGCAAATGAAAAAAAGAAAGAATCTGTTGGAGACTGAAGAAGTTTGTGATTCTGCCCTTTATTATTCAGAATTTAATTCCAAAGTCATTTATGATATCTCCTCATCTACTTCTAACATTAGGAAGAAGTTGTGTTATAAAATTCTTGCTTTTTATCTCTTCAGGTACCCTCTCTAGCTGTGCTTATTCTCTGATCAGGAAGGCACTATCTTTCCAGTTACTTTTAGCCAAATCAGAGACCTGCCACACAGGAAAAAATATAAGTGTACTAATGAAAATGTATAACTAAAACGAGCTTGCCTTGAACTAAACTGGAAGCATACTGAAATTGTGTAACTAACAACAGCATTTGAATTATTTTGTAACAGTCTGAGAGCATAGTCAGATACAATATTACATGTGCCTGTGAACAATATCATCCTCACAGAAGCAAAGAGAGAAGGATGTAATTATGCTTGTTTTATCCTCAGTTTATCAATAAGACCTCATCCCTGGTGGGATTGGGAAAAAATTGGAAGAGTAAAGAGAAGTGAACTCATGGGTTGAAGTAAAAACACTTTAATAACCTAAATAAAATAATTAATAATAATAATAATAGTAATAGTAAGGGGCAAACAAAAACAGAAAGGGAAAAACAACTGATGAAAATAAAAAACGATTTGCTCACCACTAACAAATTGATGCCCAACCTGCTCCTGAACAGCAGCCCCTTGTCCAGGTTTCCTTCAGCTTTCTATTCTAAGCATGATGCCGTAAGCTATGGAATATCCTTTTGGTCCATTGGAGGCATCTGTCCAGGCTGTGGTGAGGTGGGGTGAGAGGCAGAAAAGGGCTTAACTCTGCAAGAATTGCTCATCAAAAATTAAAATATCCCAGTGTTATCAAAATTACTCTCATCCTAAATAAAAAACACACAACTATAGCAGTTATTAGAAGAAAATTAATTCTATCCCAGCTGAAACTAAAACAAGCTGGATATGAGAGGCCTCCAAGCAGCAAAAAATACCAGACTAAGGCCAAGATAAGCACAACTGACTGTAAATAGGCAGGACATTCTCCCAAATACACAAGACAAAAAGAAAAAAGTAATAGTAGGAGCAGAGGAGACACACCAACTCCACATCTCTTTCTGGAGAAAGGGTAAGGAAGAAAGGCAAGGCCACGTCTGTTCTAATTTTTCTTGCCAATAAGCTCTTAAGCTTCATCACCTCAGCCTTGGTGCCTCAGGACTACTAAGACTCTTCTCCATGAGTGCTAACTATTAGCTCTGAGGTATTGCATACTCAAAAGTAATTTGGAATATGACTGTTAAACATGATCACCTTTGTATACATGGGAATGGTTAATATTGTGAAAGAACTGGCCATAGCTTGAAGTGAGTTTTCAATTACTTAGTTTAGGCCCTCTTTGAAGATTAACTTTGGCCCAATTTTTCTCTTAATTACCCTATATTTGGTCTGGGATAAGCAGAGCATATGAAGTGAGTGAAATACTACAACTCCAGTGTGTGTAGTACAGTGTCTTGAAGTTTCATGGAATCATGGTGTCTATAGCTGAAACTTTTTGTGTGCTACAAAGGAAGAACCTCCCTGTCTTCATTAATATCTTTTTTTTTTTTTTTTTTTTCTTTTTTTTTTTTTTTTTTTTTTTTTTTTTTGTAAAGTAAGGGATATGCTTTTTAATCACTAATGTCACATTAGCAAGCTTTTAGCTCTGAAAGCCATAAAACCAGAGAGTACACTATTGGGGGGATGATTTATGAGACAGCTCAGCCTGACTGAATGCAAAAGATGAGAAGAAAGGAGTGATTTCAACAAATGAAAAAACAGTAAAAATGAGAAAGCTCAGGATAATGACTGTAGAAGAGGAATGCTGACATCTGGGGACAGAGAAAAAAATATTTCAAAAATATAGAAACAGAAATACTTGTGCACTTTAAAATGGAGGTGGAATATATTGTCTTGCAAATTGCTTTTTTCTTTTAAAAACAAAAGGCATGTCTGAGTGATTTCACATGCTGAATGTTTTACCCTGTTCACCCTTCCTGTGATGAAAGGAGTCCCTACCACCCTCACAGAGATAGCTACCTGGATTTAGGAGTTGATACTTAAAAAATAAAATTTAATCTGATTGTATTTCTTACTGCAGTCCTGGAGGAACTGACATTAAAAATTTTATAGGTAGAGATACTTGAGTGAAAACACTAGAAAAAGCAACTGAGGGTGGAAAAGTCACTAAATCTCCTCTCTAAATCCAGTGATAGACTGTGTTCTGGCCTTTGCTGAAGGATTTTGAATTTTTAAACATCATTGACAAGATATATTAGACTATAGTGATCATACAATTCCTTGTGTTGAAAGGGCCTTAAAAGTGATCTAGTTCTAACCCCTCTGCTATGGGCAGTGATACATTCCACAAGACCAGGCTGCTGAAAGCCCTATCCAACCTGGCCTTGTTATTGTCCAATAAATTGACCTGGCTTTGCATTACAAAGAAAGGCAGATCATCATTAAATAGATACAGACTCCACTGTTTGTCTGCTGAGCAGTATATAGATGTCCCCAAAGCCCTGCTGGGGAAAATATGGCAGGGAAAGTCAAGGATGTCCTTTGGTGCCCAACAAATAGTAAGTACTTTATTATTACTACCCTAAGAAATATTTTTGTCCCGTGAATTCACTGGTTACTCTAAAAGGATAGATAGATGCCAGTTGGTGATGATAACTGCCTAAGAAAAAAGAATGGCAGGCATAAAACAAGATCTGCTGAGACCCTTGGACCATGTCAACACCTTTCAGTGTCTAGTCATTTTCTGACTGTAAATTAAAACATTTCCAATAGTGATTCCTTCCTTGTGAGGTGCTTTCTGCCTCCCAAATTTCTTCTCATGTCTTCATAGTCAATACATATTTCGAAAAGTAGATGCCTCCTAAAGCAAAGGTAGATAAAGACCTAGGAAAGGCTCAGTTCATCACACTTTAAATAATTAAAAACCTTTAAAGATGGAAGAGTTGGTCTGGAGAAGATCCTCTGGGGCTGGCTAAAATTTTGTCTGGCTGAATGAGAGCAGCTATAGCAGTAGCCATAAGGAGCCTGTACAAATTTCCACGTGGAAGCTGAGAGACTGGGAAAGGCTCTTTGAAGAGGGTACTGGAGGACTGTTAAGTGATCACTGACAAAAAAAGACAAATGCATTTAGCATACTAGAAAAAATAATCACAGTTAAGTTCAAAAGTGATGTTAGTTAAAAACCTAAGTTCATGCCTGTGAAAGCCAGGAGTTGATGTAACTGGTGAAAGAGGGAGATGAACAAAGGTCAGCATATAAAATCAACTGTCTTGAGTGAGCTGAAACTTGACACCAGATTCATTTCACGTATCTCATTCTCTGCTGCACCACTGCATATTTTTATTATTACAAATTTGTCCGATATGTATAGTTTACTCTGCACACTCTCCAACATATCTCAAAGTGTTGGAGGAAAAATTATTATTTTTGATTATAAAAATAATCGGTTATAAAAAAAATAAATCTGTTATTCAACTAAATAGAGGAGTGGTTTATGCTTTTTCTGGGTAGATTCACTTTAGTAGTTTTTTAGACAGCTAACACTAATATATTCACAATCATGCCTTTCATTCTACATCTGATGACTATACAGAGAAAATATTTTTCATTAGCCACATATAAAAGCATTGCAAGCACCTAAACAACAAACAGTTATGACAAGAACATTAAATGAAATTAATTAGTATTTTGGACAATGAAATCTTGTATTATATTTATTCACCTATTCCAAACATCCTTGAAATTATTAATCCTTTAACTACTAGTCACTCCTTGGCTTTGTTGATCTCAGATGTTTATTTTTGTATTAAAAAAAAATCCAAATTAATTTAATTAAATAGAGAAAATGAAGAAAATATTAAGGTTATCTCTCAAGGTGTGCATTATTTCTAATATTATTTACATTATTATTTGAATTACTTTGTCAAGTCAGAATATTATTACTGCTCAGTTGAACCTCCTGGTAGGAAATCAACTCTATCTGTTAGTCAAAGATAATGTAGTCTATTTTTTCCTATGTAATGTTTCATTCCAAAATGGAATTGTGAGAGATTACATTCTGTAACATATCGTTGTTTCCTTGGACGTGTACAAACTAGAACACAAAATCAGAATTAGAACACTGTCTGTCATTTATCAGTCCTGATTAAACCAAAAGGTCCCAGGTAAAAACTGGCTGGACAGCCAATCCCAGGGAGTGGTAGTAACTGGAGTTCCGTCCAGTTGGTGGCTAGTCACTGCTGGTGTTCCTCAAGGCTCAGTATTGGCATCAGCCTGTTTAAAATCTTCACTGACAATCTGGATGAGGAGATTGAGAGCACCCTCAGTCAGTTTGCAGACAACACCAACTTGGGCAGGAGTGTTGGTCTAAAGGTCTTAGGAGGGATCTGGACAGGCTGGATGGATGATGGACTGAGGCAAATTGCAGGAAGTTAAACAAGACCAAGTGCTAAGTCCTGTGTTTGGGTTACCACATCCCCATGCAATACAAGAGAGTGGGGCAGAGCAGCTGGAAAGCTCTCAGGGGGAAAAGGACCAGGGGTGCTCGTCAACAGCAGCTGAACATGAGCTATCAGTGTGTCCAGGTGGCCAAAAAAGCCAGTGACATCCTGGCCTGTATCAGCAATAGTGTGGCCAGCAGGACCAGGGCAGTGTACTTGTACTTGACATTGGTAAAACCACACCTCGAATCCTCTGTTCAGTTTTGGGCCCTTCACCACAAGAGTGCCATTGAGGTGAGTCCAGAGAAGGGTAAAAAAAGTGGGAAAGAATCTGGAGCACAAATCTTGCAAAGAGCCTCTGAGGGAGATGGAGTTGTCTGACCTGGATAAAAGGAGGTTCAGAGGAAGCTCTCCTTACTCTCTGCAGCTCCCTGAAAGGAGGTTATGGCAAGGTGCACTTCAGTCTCTTCTCCCATGTAACAAGAGACAGCACAAAAAGAAATGGCCCCAAGTTGCCCCAGGGGAGGTTTGGTTTGGATACTAGGAAAAAATTTCTTCATCCAAAAAGTTTACAGGCATCACTAAAAGCTCCAAGGGAAGTGGTGGAATGATATTTTCTGAAGGCGTTGAAAAACTGTGTGGATAGAGCTTTTCGGTTAATAGCTGGACTTGGTGATTTTAAAGACCCTTTCAAACTTTAAATAGTCTATGATTCTATCCTATGAGTCAATAAAGATATTATTCATATCATTCATTCTTCATTTCCACTATTCAGCATGTCTTAAAATTGAGCTGTGTATGTTCATGTCTGTATTCACATAGTTTGGATATTTTTCATTCATTTTTCAACTTTCTTCCCTTTGATTAATAAGTTAAATATAAATCACTAACTAATATAAGTCTTTTAAAAAATTGTTTTTTTCCTCTATTTAACTTATTTCCAAGACTGAGTGAAAGCAATCTTATCCCAATCCAAAAGAGCAAATTATTTTGATGAGTCTTTAATACTTGCCCCCTCACCTTGTCACTATTGAAAACCACAGCTTGTTCAGAAAATCTCTTGATTTGCTTTTCTCCTAAAAATCAGCCTCAGTGGAAATATGATTTTATCCAGGAAAATGGGAGACAGAGTTTGTTTTTTTTTTTATTAGATACTTCCTCCATGTGATTCCTGAGTGGAAGAAATCAAAATACAGAGAAATAAAATAATAAAAACATAAACGAAGATAAAACATCTTAACAGATACAATTTACTGGTAGTTTTTCATACTTTCTCTGATGATTAGTAGAAAGGATGAAGAAGATTCTCTTTCCTTACCACTGGAGACAGAGGATCACTGTATAATGGGATGCTGAAGAAGGATAACTCCCTCTCAATAATCTAAATGTAAAAATCTTATTCATTCATTTTACCCCCTTAACTTTGGGCAAGAATCAAACATTTCCTCTTATATATAGGAACAGTTATTATAAGGTTTTTTCTATACACTTTTTCATTATAATTAATAGTCATGTTTTCTCCTTTAATTATCAGCATGGATTAGTAAATTATTAGTAAATTATGTGAGCATGGATTAGTAAATTATGATGACAAATTGGCACAAGTGTAGCCTCACTGTCCCAGTGAAAGAAATGGTTTTCAGAAATGCTCTTTCTAATAGCATATTCTGTTTTGGTCTTTTAAATTTGATACTTTCAAATTACTCATCTGTTTTAAAATACTTTGCTGAAATTTTAGTTAACAGGCTAATTCCTGAACAGGAGAGTGTGTGACATTTTTTTGTCATTTTTTCCCTTATGAGTGGCCTTCCAAAACAAACTGAACAAACTAAATACAGATTTATTTTGATTCTTGAATGTACTTGAGAATACCATTTCACTCAGATTAGTGGACTCATCCATATATGCTAGCTATATAGAAATCTGAGTGAAGATCCAACCAATTAAAAAATACTTGCCTGGCTGTGTCTCAACAACTGTACTTGTAGATAACTTCTCCTTAGAGGGATTAGAATTCAGAAAATCATAATGATGAATGCTCTTGTGAGAATGAATTCAATGTGACTTTCTCATTGAAAGTGAAAACCTAAGAAGGATGTAAAACCCTCTCAGTTTTCTTGACAACTGAAATTATCAGGTACTTTGCAGCTCACAGAAGAGCATGTGTTTGAGATAACCATGTACTTAGGTTTCTTAAAATATTTTATGTCCATATGAATAATATAGCTTCTCTTTAGATATAAATTTTTCACAGCCAAATTCTCACCACATATCACATCACATCTCTCTTGCCTCTTCAAGCCACATTCCTTTACATGTTCTGGCAGATGTCATATCCAAAGTCAATTAAAAATTTATTAAAGCAACACTTCATTTTCTAGTCCTTAAATAGTTTTGTATAACTGGAAAAAGAGTCAGGTACTACCTGATATTTTCAATATCAGAACTGCTAAAAATATCTTACATTTAATAAATATTTATAATTAGATAATTAATTATGTCTACAAGAGGAGTGCCACCAAAAAAAAAAAAATAATACAGATATAAACAATAAGAACCTTAAACTGCTGTTATCACAGGGAAAAAAATAATTTAATGTTCCTTTTTGTAACAATTAGTTATTAGATTCAGAATTTGGTCCAGTTTGGTTATATACACCATTTAAAGCAAAATTTTCAAGTGTGATTCAGATTGCATGTGTTAGTCCGACTGCAATGAACCTTGACCTTCTATGGCTTTCCATTAGTTACAACATTGTGCTTTTTCCTTTGTTGGGGAGAAAATGGATTTCAGATTATATAAAATAAGAAGGAGAGCAGGAAGAACATCAACCTGGATTGATAAGAATTTAATGTAATCAGGTAGTTCAAAATACAACATGTCTTGTGTGGAAACTAATGGACTGACAAACACTTGCTGTAATCTTGTATATTATTATAAAGTGATGGTATCAGAAGAGTCATGGCAGGGTGATTAATACTGATCTCAAGGTAATGAAAGGGAGATTTGGTCTTTCAGAGAAAGTTATCTCCAGAAAGAGAGGAAATAGTACTTCTGGTTCATAAGACATTTCTTCTGTAATTTTACATGGTTTTGAGTCACTTATACTCAGAAAGTTAAAAGGTGCATAAAGATACTAAAGAGTGGACAGAAGAAGAGCACTGTTTGATAATCCTAAGTAGAAGAATGACCAGAGTAGTAAGCAATTGAGAACAGATCTTCTAATAAAGAAAACTGGTAGTTTGGAACATATAGGAATGGACTACATGTGAATAAATTTAGGCCAGAAATTCCAGTTGTTGGAATCATAAGTCTCTGACATTGATTTTCAGTGGTAATGGAGGAGTCAAGACCTCCTATATTGATATAAGATGGATTGTGATTGTCATATCTAAAGGAATGTATAGTAAAATAATTGATGGGAGCATTTGGATTTAATAAGCCAGGAGTTTTCTTCAAATCATAGCTATCTATCCTGAAGTATGACTTAAATTTAGAGAAACCTAGTTTCTTGAAATTGTCTTCTGATGCCATCTTTACTGCTGAGTTTCCTCAATTGCTTCTGTAGCATTAAAGTAGGTTATTTCACCTGTAAATGAGATTCAGAATTCCTAAAAAATTGTCACTACTTGAAATGCTTATGAAGGACTTCACTGAATAAAAAATAGCATGGTTTCAGCATTAAAATTCAGAATCAAGTGACAGTTCACACTTTATTCTGTTAATTTTAACAGTTATGTTGTTATCTTTAAATGCATGGAACACAGAGAATTTTGCATATTCTACAGAAACAAGTATGAGTCGTCTTAATATGATGTAGTAGTCTGTGGTAATCTAGTCCTAATTTATTTTTGCTAACATCATATATTGCTGTAATTAATGCTGTCATGGATTATCCACGTACACTCCTCAAGACAAAACTTATTAATACATCCATCATCCCTCTAAAATCTACTCATTGTGGATATGTTAAAACACTATTCCATTAGCAGATTTGCTAAATAAAATAAAGTCAGCCAGAGAGTTTGTAGATTTCTCAGCTCTTAAAATATCTAATCAGGAGAACTGCACTCATGCATTTTGGCACTAGAGTTATAAATCATGCATAATACAGCCTAGCATTAAAGCATTAACATAATTTAACAATACAAATCTATTGGTTTCTTAGTGAAAGCATTAAAATTGTTGTATCTGAGTGTCTTCACTTGATTCACCTAGTTTGTACATGTGAGATTTCTAGTAGTAAAAATGGTTAAATGTTTTAAAAGCTTTAGATCTTTACTAATATCATCCATTTCCATTCTGATTGTTTTCAAAGTATTAATATACATATAACAGTCATTTTTAAGGATACTTCAACCAGTTTAGCTAACATTCAGTAGAAGAAAATAGATAATATTTTTTCTCATGTATGGTGAGAAACACTAGTATCATTTCTAGTCATTCAGAAATCTCAGCTGAATGCTTTTCTAGTTCAAGTGTCTAGCCAAAAATATGGAGAATGGTTTGATCTTGTGGACTTTTTGTTTAGATTTGGAAACAGATCTTGGATTGACATAAGGATTTCTGAATTATCATCTTCAATATTTTATTTTGTTTTATTTTGTATTATTGTCTCAGTCATAAATTGCAAACACACCACTGGAAAAGACTTTTCTATTACATGTGAAGACACAGTAACTATGTACTGTAATCCTGTTACTGGTGTCTCAGGGTGCATGACATGACTCTAGGTCATAGAGAGAGAACCAGAGGAAATGCTGTACTAAAAACCTCACACTATTTTACCTCTGTTTCAAGGGTATTTAAACATGTTTTACTCAAAAAATTCCCCACTCCTGTAAAATTTCTTCCCAAGAAACTGCTGTATGAAATGGTGTTGAACTTTGTTGTATGAAATGTAACATATAATGATGACAGAATTTTGAACTGTTAGAAATACATTTAATCTGACTATACAACTTACCTTTTTTTCTCATACTTGTCTACAAGTAATGTTTTTAGATGAAGCAGAAAACAGACAGACTAAACTTTCATAACATTAGATTTTTGACTTTGACACTGTCTACAAAGACAAAAAAAAATTGAAAGATGCATCTATTTCTACCCTTTTTCCTTGAGAAGTAAGAAACCAGGAAAATCATAAAATTCATACATATATCCTAGTTACTCACTACTAATAATTCTGATTTTCTTAATCACCAAGGTTCATTTAGACACTGAGATCAGTTGTACACACTAAGAGCATGGATTTGAACTCAGGATCTTCTGTGACATTACAAAATAGCCTTGCACTGCCTGGTGAGCTCTCAATCATCCAAATCCTTTCTATCTATGATTTTTTTTTTTTCCCCAGAATGTACATAAATAACATTATTATGCAGAATAAAAATAAAAGTACTCTTAATGGGAGGCTATTTGGGCAAAATAAGTCCAATTTGTGTCCTTGCTCTAGAGTGCTTCAGCATTTTTCATTCAAGACTGACTTTATGTGCAAGACTGATGGGACAAAGCTGAGGAGAATAGCTCATCAATATGCAAGGGTTGCACTCCTTATTATTGCTTTTCCAAAGGTTCATGGGTTTTGCATCCTCTACCATGGGCTAGATTTTGCAGAAGTGGTGGATACGAGCCCAAGTACTTAGCAGATGGCTATGAATTTGTTAAGGCAGAGGAAGGCACTGAGCACAATTTTTTTTTTTGTTGAATAGTGTAACTTGTTGCATTAAAAAAATGTAGGTAGGAGTAACAACATAAGCATTTCAGGTTGTTCATTTTAAAATAAAAAAAGATACCTTATTGCCTTAGACAATTGAATTCAAGGGAGAGGTGGAAATTTAAAAATACTATTCTTTTGGACATATTGTGCCATCTGTTACATATGTCTTTCATGCTATAGGCAATCTCTTTTATGGGTCAAATATGGAGGTGTTCCAATAGATGAAAGTGAGAGATAAACACCTACACATGTGTACAGAACCCAGCTTCTAACACCTGTACAAGGCAGGGGAAATAAATCCTTGATAGTACACTTACTGAAGAAAGTCAATATTTTTAACTCTTAGATAGGTCCACACAGGTGAAACATAATGAATGCTGTCTTCATTCCACAAGGAATTCAGGTTCATAATTCATGTTCTTTGAATTTAAATTTTTCAAAAGAGACTCCCAATACAGTATTCCACACCATCAAACATGAGACTGTTGTGAATTTTGGCTTTAAGAGAAAACAAAACCATCCAACAAAAAACAGCCACACAGGAAATCCTAAATTAAAAGTATATCTTAAATTTGAAATTTATACCTTCATAACATAAGATGGTCTGGATTGGAGGGGACCTTAAGGATTATTTGCCATGGTCAGGGACATCCTCTAGATCAGGCTACTCAGGCTTCATCCAAACTGGCCTTGAATTATATACATATACATACATATGTGCGTGTGTGTGTGTGTGTGTGTGTGTGTGTCTCTGTGTGTCTCTGTGTCTGTGTGTGTGCTGGTACTGACTGGGGTAGAATTAATTTTCTTCACAATGTCTGGTATAGGGGTATATTTTGGATTTGTGCTGAACACAAGGTTGATAATATAGAGATGTTTTGGTATTGTTGAGCAGGTCTTACACAGAACCAAGGTCTTTTCAGCTTCTCATACTGCCACATTAGCAAGGAGGATGAAGGAAAATGCAAGGCTGGGAGGGGAAACAGCTGGGGCAGGTGACCCCAGCTGACCAAAGGGGTATTCCAGACCATGTGAAATCATGGTCAATATGTGAATTCAGGGGAAAAAGGAGGAAAGGGTTCACTTGGAGTGATGGTATTTGTCTTCCCAAGTCATCCCATGTCGCATGTGATGGGCCCCTGCTGCACTGGGGATGGCTGAACACTTACCTGTCTCAGCAAGCAGTAAATTAATTCCTTGTTCTGCTTTACATGTGTCTGTAGCTTTTGTTTTTCCTAATAAACTGTCTTTATGGGTAGGGACCCATTAGTTTTTGAGCTTTTACCCTTTCAGTTCTTGACCTGATGTGATGTGAAAGTAAGCAAGTGGTTTTGTGGGGCTTGGTTGCTGGCTGAGGTTAAACCACAATGGTATATATTATACTTATCTTGAAATATAGAAGACAAACATACATCTTGAAATTTTCATAGGACAATAAGGGGAGTAGAAATGATACACAAGCTCACACCTTAAGTGTTGTGAATTTGAAGAAATATTCATTAAACAATTAAAAAAACACTCTAAATTGTCTCAAAAATTTGAATGGAACATGAGTACATTACTATTAATATATATGCATATATGCAGTACATCATAATCCAGGATGATATGAACAATGGCTGTACAGGCACATAATTTAATTTTAGAATTTCCAGTCTTTTGAATACTTCACATGAAGCTTAAATGCATAGTTTGATATATGCAGAGGGATTCCCAAGACATAGTCAGATAGCAAAGTGTTTTTTAAAACATCATATCCAATACTTCTGTAAATACTTCCATTATTAAAATTCTATTTATGATGTTAATTCATTTTTTGTTATAACACATATGTGTAAAGTTGTTAATGAATAAATGTGTTTTCAGAATAAGTCATGGACTGTTGAAATACTGCAAACAAAATTTTAAAATAGAAGTAAATGGATAATTAATACAAGAAATTTCTGTTCCCAAGGGTAGCTTTTCAGCCATTTCTAGCCATTTCGTCCTGCCCACTTTGAATAAAAACTACACACAGTAATATTAATATGCTACATTTCATTCTTCTGTCCCAGCATATTTTTTTCTTTAACTTCTAACTTAATATTCCATTTCATGTTTGACACACGAAATGCACTAATGTAATCAGGGGAATGCATTTATTTAACTCTTTAGTATTTCTGAACCAAATGTGTAAGTCTTACCCACTCTCTAGCAGACAAGTGCTGATCTATCACTGAGTTATAATCAGCACAGGCCATAAAGGACAATAGAAGCCTTGACATTGAAATAAAATGACATAGAGACTTATCACTACCATTTTTATTTGGTGGTAGTTTTCAATATAACTCAGCATAAAGCTTTTGATAGAAATTCCAAGTATAGCTAAATGATTTGGAGTAAATCACTGGGACCTTTCAACTGCAGTTCCTTATCTCTATCTGTTGAAGTCTGATTAAGCAATATTGGATTTTTTTCTTTTTTTCACAGCAATGCAAAGTTCTCAATGCATTGTGTCAGCTATGCTAAATTTAAAAGTGGGGTCCTAAAACCATTTCTAAAAATTACTTCTAAAACCAGGTCATCTGCCTACCTCACTGTTTTTGAGAATTGCCTGCCCAAGTACAAATGTTTGAGTATTTGCTCCACTGATACTAGAGAAACTCTTTTAATATGTAGTAGGTGAGGATGCTGCACTTGCCACAGGCATTGTACTAAGAAAAAGTCTTAAAAAAAAAGCGTTGAGATTTATTTTATGCTACCTAAAGTGACATTCAAAAAAGAAGAGATTTTTGGGAAAGAGGAACTGAGAATTTGAAATTGGATAAAATCTTCTGTTATAAGTTCTACAGGTTTCTTTACATGCTGAGGTGAAATCTGTGCCATAGATGTGTTTGAGCTAGGGGGAGAGCTGAGTTTATGTATGTCCATTTAGAGCTCCTTCAAGTGCAGTTTGCATATATAGAACAGTTGTCATTACTGAAATAAGGTATGCACGTCTCCTACATATTTCCAGTTTAAGTATAACCTATTTATATAGCATTGTGCTTTCTAAATTTGTATAAGAATATTGAAATCACTTAACAGAGATAAAATACTTATTAACTCTTTTTCATATCTAAAGTTCTACATTAGAAAATACTGATTTTAAAATCTTTTTTTTAAAAACCATTAAAATAATATTGTATGTGCAGCAGATGACTAAAATGAATGCAGAGAAATACAGAGGAAGTGGAATTCAAGTAGGCAAATTTTTATGCTGATAACTATAACTTATTTAAACCATGGACAACAGTTGCAATAAATTAGGTCATAGCTGGAAATACGATACAAAAGCATCTTCAATTCTGCCTCACTGAGGTTTTACTCCTTTACTTCCTTCCCTTAATCTTTTTTGTTGCTCTTGTTATTTCAGTTTAATATTTATATCTTGGTTTGTGAGTTCCTCCAAATTTGACAGAAGTTTCAGGAGTAGAAGCTTCCATATTTCTAATATCAGAGGAATTAAACCACTGTTCTAGTGATGTTATCATTCACAGAACTTGAAATTGAAAATGGTGCTCTTATCTGTACTATTAACATCTAACAGCCTAGAGGCATAACTTGATTTTTGTGACAAGATAATTGCCAAAATATTATTTGTGTCATCGTTTAAATTTCCTTGGAATAATCCATACCTTCAAAGGTTTTCTAACTTCTCAGTGTGAAAGTGGTGCATTACATACCCTTGGCCACAATGTACAATAATCCTTATAATAAATAGCTTTGGTTGGAAGAGAATCAGACTATCATAACATGAAAAACTTTATCTAGAGTGCTACAACTCTAGATTTATTAGATCAATTCAGAATGTTGGAAAAAAGCATGGTGAGGTTTTTAGACATCCATTTATAATTCTTATATATTACTTTTGTTATTATTTTTAAATTATTTTAATGTATGTACTCTTATACTTGCAAACTTATTGCTATTTTAAGGGTGAATCTGGAAAGTAGCTAAGCAGTCCAATATTCCCAGAACAAAAAAAAACAAAAAAAGTTTTTCATTAATAATAGGGTTATATTAAACTTACATTTAGGAAATTTTTGCTGTTAATATATTTTAATTTTTTCTCCATGATTTTATGTATTTCAATATATGGGATGATTTTGTAGTCTCAGGACTCCAAAATCTGAAACAATTATTTTCAGATTCTAAATTAACTAGAAAACTTGGCAATTCTGATAATTCCAATTAAAATAAATACTAAGATATTTAGAACTGACATTAAAAATCAATAACAAAAATAACAAGCTAAAAAATGCAGAATTTACAAAGTTATTATCTTTTTATGTTAAGTAGAACTAATAATACCCATATCAATTTAAATAAAGAAAACGGACAATCACAGGCAATCACAAACATGAAGACAATACTTTCCTATCAACCCAAAAAGAATTTTTTCCACAGCACAAATTCTACTTTGGTAATTGAAATTTTTCATTTTCCAGAGAAAACCTTTACATTTTGTATGTTTTTTTCCTGGAAATAAAGGTGGAGCAACTTTTGGATATTAAATATGTTGTCTGTCATTATTTTCTATTCTGGAAAGATTTTTTCATCTAACTGGTTTCTTTATTGCTCTATATCCAGCTGTTATATTCTTAGATTCTGCTCATGATTCTATGCCTACATCTCCTTTACACCAAATCTGTCTTGCATCTCCCTTGCAAAACTGTTTTCTGTGTCAGATTCAAGATTTATTTTTTTAAGTCAGAAAATGTTAATTGTGATGAATTGTTTTAAAGATGTAGTTGTGTAGACATTTGTACTGATTCACTTGACATCAAAGAAACTCAAATTGTCGCATATTCATAATGTTGCTCTTTATTTTTCTTGATTGGTAAAAGAGTAGATGAATTTATATTAGTTTATATCCTTTGACTATAAGTATACAGTTTACTTATAGGTAGTGACTTAGAGAGTGTCTTATATCTCCAAAATTACCCATTTCTGAGTAACTAATGCAGTAGCTGTAATAGCTAGCATTTCCAATAAAAATGTGTGAAACTACAGCTCATACAGACTGATATGACATTTGGAATATCTGAATAATATGAGGGAACAGTCTCTGTCATCATCTAGCAACCCACCTTCAATCTTTGAGGTGGGATATTATGTGGCTGGAAGCAAAGGAAGGATAGGTTCTCATGGCATTTTCTGCTCTTGTAACTGGAAATTTTTATCCTCTGGCTGTTGCCAGAGTATTGGCTCCATTTATCTCTGATTCTGCAAGTAGCTTCAAGCTGAATGCTGATAGCACTAACTAAACATTTTCCTTTCAGGCAAGTACAAACTTACAGCTTCCCTGGCTTTGATTTGTTTCAATATTGGGAAAGAAGCCACCCCAAGGGAGACTTTTTTCTCAGAAAAACAATAAGTTGAATACTGTTCTTAAGTACATTGGTGTAAAGTAAGATTAAATCTTATTTAAATTCTTAAAATCCTGAAACTTACAATTCTTAAAATTTTAAAAACTTAGATCAGATCTGAATTTATGTCTCAATACTAGAGGTAAGAATTAGATCAAATTATTTCCCAAAGTGCATCCTGTAAATAGTTTTGTTTCCTAATTTATCTATCACTTGGAAACTGATTGATGACTTATGTTGAATGAAATCACTAGCAAATTGTTCAGAAAGACAAGGAGTTTTGATCTACAAAAGCTGACAAATCAAAATGGATATTTTACATAAAAATAAAATATTTTGAAAATTTTTATTATGGCCTGGCTTTGGGGAGTCAAAAAATACCACTTGAATATTTTTTCTTCTCCATTTACTTCTCTGTTCTCAAGTGAAACCATCTCAAATGAAGAGCAAATGCAAAAATATGCTATGAATCTTAAAAAATAATTAGTAATTTTAAAACTCTTTAGTAATTTCTTAAATTACCACAGCTGGTTTTCTATGTTTGATTCTTATTTTGTTCATGCTTGCTTTTTTTCTTTGAGGTTATTTTATGTTTTTCTGGGTTTTGGGTTTTTTTGTTGTTTTTGTTTGTTTGGGTCTTGTTTGGTTTTTGTTTGTTTGTTGTGGTTGGTTTGTTTTATTTTGTTATGTTTTGTGTTTTGAGGGTTTTTTTTCTTGGTTTGGTTTTGGGTTTGGTTTTTTGTTTGATTTGACTTTCGTTGTTTGTTTGGTTTTTTTTTTTTTGTTTGTTTGTTTTTTGTTTTTTTTTTTTTTTTTTTTTTTTGTGTCTGTAGGTTCATTTTTTGTCTGTTTGGGTAATTTTTTTTAAGTACCTAGTTTAAGTCCAGTGTAGTCTTCTTTTGGAATTTTTAAAATCCTTTTCTTCACCTGAACTTTTAAAATCTACACTTTTTTTTTTTTTTTTTTTTTTTATGCTAATAATATCAGCACCTGTCACAACAGGTTAGTAATTATGATTTAAAAACTTGAAAGATTACAAAATTTCAAATTTTTGGGTACGTTGTACAGAAAGTAATATTTTAAGATTAATAGAATTCTCTATTTCTCCAAAGTTTATTCACCATTTAAAAATGGCATCCATATTTTGTCATTTTTGCTGCCTTATTCATATTCTTTAAAACATAGCAAATAAAATGAAAGTGTATATGGATAGTTTGTTTCAAGTATTTGAGGTACTAGCTGTCTAATGCACTATTCTTGTTTGACTGGCAACTTTTAGAGTTTGTTATTTCTCATAGCCTCCACTGTTACTTTGAGCAAAATTTCTAATGGCCAATAATGCAACTGATATATGAAAATGTCAGTGAGATGCTTTTATTTTGGGTGTGCTTGAAATCGATCATACAGCATGACTCACAGGCTTTCCAGGTGTTAAACTGAGTCTAGCCACATAAGGCTTATTCAAGAATGTCATGGTTTAAGCTTTGACTATATATTCCTTGCAAGGAGCTGTAAAATGTGTTAATGGGGACATTTCAACTTGCAATGCCATTACTTTAAATACCCAGTTAACCTGAAACAGGCAGTTATTTGTAAAATGTTTTTTGAATTGTGCATATTGATGCAAAACCGCTAAGATTTCCTATTACTTCTATTAAACCTGATACAAAAAAAGAAAGGAGATGCAGTGGTAACAATGATGAGATGATGTTGTAACAATGCACATGCACTGTTTCTGTCATTAGATTGTGTGTAGCAGAACATTTGCTCAGTACTGGTTAACCAGCAGTATGATCATCTCTAGAACATGTCTGCTAATCAGAGATAACATACTTTATTGATCATGCTGTGCCATGTGCTTTTCTAGTGTGGATGGCATTTTCATTTTGCAATCAATGAGATAGACATGCAGAAATCTTGCAAAACAACCACAAACCATGGCACTTCTGTAACGTCCTGTTTTGATTCCTGAAAGGCTTTTGTCACTTGTCCTTGGCTGATGCTTATCTCTCTGCATGGTCCTGGGTAACAGGTACAAATCTGGGGGCATGGGGTAGATTAAAGCACAAGCACCAGGCTCAGCACCACATGGTCGATCATAGGTGGTGGTAGGGGAAGCAGATGAGCAGCAAGGCTGTGGTAGCACAGCTGATTGATGTTGGGCCAGTGCTTTACTAAATTGAACTAAGCTATTTAACCTTGGAGAAAAATCAAGAGCTCAAATATGAGGCATTTGAGGGGTCAAGGGAAAAATTCAAGTCTTAGAGAGCAAAACTGTGTGAGAGCAGCATCCATCTGGAGAATATTTTTGAAATTTGAAATTTTAATGGATCAAAGTTTTACTAACATTTATTTGACCATTAGTTTTACTGTACGCAGACTTTTTAAAGTCTTTTCAACAAATTTAATTCACACATCATTGCACTTCTTCCTCATCAATGTCCTTTATAATTCTGAGCTTTCTGGAAAATGAAACAAGAAGAATAGCAACTATGATACTTGTTTTATATATGCCATGATGTTAGTAAGTTTCATATTTAAAAACTTTTATACACTGAAGAAGAAATTGTGCTGATCATTGAAAAACAGTGGCTTTGGACAACTCAAAGTTTAAAGGTTTCATTTTAAGAATTATATCAAGACAATCATAGATTTTGTCCATATGATTTATTCAGCAAGTAGGTACTGTAAAATACCTAAATAAATAGGATGTAGCTTACTGGCTTAAACGGGATTGTCAAAAGTTCCATATATATTATATACACCAAAGAGTGGAATATGTCTCAAAACACTTTGAATTACAATTTGATTTTTAAAGAGTCTAAAAATCTGATTTGGATGTTAATTCTAAGAAAAAACGCAATAGTTTTCAAAGAAATATACTCCTGTTTTGCCTAAGTTTGATTGATACACAGATGAAGAAAAAGAGAGTTGATTTTGCTTTCTCAAGTATTTAATAAACTTTTATAACAGCTACATCTACTTCTAAATTGTAGTTACCATAATAACCAATTCCCATTACATGATTTACTTCAGGAAATTAATTCTGTAGTTCTATAAAATATGATCCATCATGGAAACATTTAATTTTTCAAGAAAGTGAGATTTTGTATTAATTAGTCTATGTTCAATCTCATTTTAACATTCCAGAGAGTAAGCAAAGGATTACTGATATTTTTTAAAATAAGAGTGAAATATTTAATTGCATATATTATTCTAAAAGTAAATTATTCATTTATAGATCATAGATTTTAAAGATCCCACTGAGTTGATCATGCCAGCACTCTTCATGTTGTTTAAGATACTTGACTTTATCAGAGGTATGCATGTGGGATTGGTAGATATTTCAGGAGAGCAGACTGGAATCAGGAAGTGAGAGAATTCTAGAACCCCTCGGATGGCAATAGATACTACCATGAAACAACTCAATCAAACTTTATATTTCACCAGATCATATTGGAAGCTTAAACTTCTAGCAGTAGACACATAGATATTTAATTCAGAGTGTGGTCTTCTCCCTGTTCCCAAATTCTACTATGGTACAAATCTCACTATGGTACTGAGTTATACCTATGAGAACCACGAACTTAGGTATCCTGAGACTCCTCAGGTGAATCCAGATGCATATAGGAATACATGCAACTAAATTGAGCCTCAGTCTACATGAACCAAAACAACACAGGGACTCCACTTAGATGCAGAAATCAACATTTAGATGTTTCAAGTACATAGCTGAGCACCACCTAAAAATACCAGGATCAGGAATTCAATCCATATCTCAGGATAAACCATTCAGCAATATAAACACTGATTATGCTTTATTCCTAGAACTGGTCTTTGCATTGTAGGAAATAAGTAAAAATCACAAGATCCAACTGGTAAGCATGACAGTAAAATAGAGAAAAACTCTGGTAAAGGGAAGAATAGCAAATTGAGTTATTTCTTAAGTTATAGTTTTAGTGTTTCAAAGACAAAGAGCATGTATAGCCAGCTTCTCATAACATGCTGCCAAGAAATGCTGACTGTACAGCTGGACTGATCCAGATTGACATCAGTAGAAGGAGAGTCCAATAGAAGCTTTCAAGAAACAAGATATTCTTGGCACTAAAACTAAAAATATGACTAGTTATACCAGTTCTGATATAAAGATGACAGGTGTTCTTCACATTTTTAAAAGGCATTATCAGTTGAAAGCAGTCCAAATGGTGATGAGCAAAAAGGAGAGCACCTGCTTTTCACTCATAAACACATACTGTTCAAAGAGAGGAGATCCTGGATAAAGACACGTGTGTGCTTCTGTAATAACTGCTTGTTAAAGAAATGTCTGGGAAAAGAAAATAAAGAACAATCAGAATTACATGACTGCATTAAAAAGAGAGTTTTGTTATGAGTATATATTAAGAGGATGATTTCTTTTGCCATATTTACTCAAAAAGAGCTGTTTCTACAAGTCTTCCTTCCTCAGTCCAGCTGCTCCTACTACTTTTTTATTCAGCAAGGCTTGATTTGTAAGAAGCTATTTTTAAACTGAAAAATCTGTTAGTGATAGAAAGAATAATGTTATGAATCATGGAAATTAGCTACTTTCACATTATAGTGAATATTTGTTGTTCCTTTGTTGAACACTGGTCCTAATACATCTAACAAACTTAAACCCTAAAATAGAAAGCACAATAAAAATTGAGAGAAAAGATTACAATTATGTGAACCATTTATTGCAAAAGCTGTGTAATATTTTTTTTTTTTTTGCAACATTTTCTAACAATTAATTATATGAATCCTATTCAATGTTCTGTTGAATACTGAGGCAAGTATATACCAAACCATATAAACAGTAGCTAAGGTAAAAAAAAAAAAAAATTACTCTTCACAGCTGAATTCATGCACAGTGATTATTTTTGCTCTCAAACTTAAGAGTTGACATATGGTGATTAAAGCAAATGTAAAAAAAAATGTACTGAATTATGCATTATGTCTTAAAATATTACCTGAATTTCAATAAATAACCGTATTAAAAATATAGGAAGAGGTAAAATTTCAAAGAGTCAGATACAAAATAAAATCCATTCTTCTATGGTAGAACAAAAAGATGTTTTTAGTACTTGTCATGTTTTCAACTTTCAATTAACTTGCCAAGAAAATGACAAAGAGGTGATTTCTGAAACAGTAAAATAAACATTCACACAACAAATCTTTCTGAAAACTTGTTCCCAGTCTGAAAAGGGTCAAATCTATTCTATGTGGTAACACAAGGAAATGACAGTTTATGCATTATACAAATACAGATAGAGTGGAAATGATTTTACCCCAGAACAGAAAAAAAATCCTAGAATAGGATCAGGCAAGTACTGGGAAGAATAAGAAATCAAATAGCTCATTTTGATATATGCAAAATTCTTTTGAATTTTCTCTTAGAAAAATGTACACAGGTAATAAAAAGAAGACTATAGAGCTCTCCTGTTTTATAATTGTAATATTTGGGTCTTTGGCTACTTAAGTAGTTCTTGTTTCCTTATCAAAATGTAACATCAAACAAGCATTATGCTATTCTACTAGGATTTTTTTTTTTTTTTTTTTTTTTGATTGATCACAAAGAATCATAGAATATTTTGGGCTGGAAATAGACTTTAAATCTTACCAAGTCCAACCTCCCTACCATGGGCAGGGACATTTTCATAAGACCAGGTTGTTCAAAGCCTCATCCAGCCTGGCCTTGAGGATTTCCTGTGATGAGGCATCCAGAGCTTCTCTGAATAATCTGTTCCAGTGCCTCACTAGATCTAATCTAAATCTACAGTTTTCAAGTGGTGATTTAAAACCACTACTCTTTGTTTTATATTGCAGGCACTGGAGAAACTCATCTCTCTATCTATTGAAAGACCAAAATAAGGCCTCCCCAGAGCATATTACAAGATGGACAACCCCAATTCTCTCAACATTATTTCACAGCAAAATTGTTCCAGTCCTCTGACAATTTTTATGCCATCCTTTGGACCCATTCAACAGATCCATATTTTTCTTGTGCTGGGGATCCCAGAGCTGGATGCTGTATTTCAGGTGATGTCTTAAAAGAGTGGAGCAGAAAGGGACAAATCATCTCCTTCAACCTGTTAGGATCCCTCTGGATGTTATCCTGTCCTGCTGAATCACTCAGTAGGGTGGCATCTGTGAAACTGCTGTGGATGCAGACTCAGTGTCACTAATAAGGTATTGAACAATATCAGCCTCAACAGGGACTGCTGAAGGACAGCAGATGTTAGTGATTCCATGTGGACATTGAGCTTCACGCTGCCATTCTTTGGACACACCCATTCAACCAACGTCTTATACATCAAATAGTCCATCTACAATATCTGTATCTTTTTACATTAGAAAAAAAAATTTATATTATGCCAAGACCTTGCAGAATTTGAGATCCATGAATCAGTTGTTCTTTCCTTATCCACCAAAGCAGTCAGTCTACCACAGAGGGCTACCCAATTGGTCAGTAACATTTTGCCCTTGGAGAAGGTATGTTGGCTGTCTCAAATCAACTCTGCGTCATCCACAGAATATGCCTAGGCATACCTTCCAGGATATGTGGAATGTCCCATAATCTTATCGAGCACTAATATGAGGCTGACTAGTCAGTAGTTCCCAGGATCTTCTTTTTACCCTTTTTAAAAAAGGGTGTGCTGTTTCCTTTTTTTCCAGTAATTGGGGATTTCATTTGACTACCATGATTTATCAAATACGATGTAAAGAAGCTTAGCAACTACACCTGTCAATGTCCTCAAGTCCTGGACTTGTAAATAGATGTACTTCTGTTCAGTTAGTAAAGCCAATCAATCCATTACCATTCACCCCTGAGTGACCCCCACACACACACACACATATGCATGTGTTTTTTTTTTTTTTACTAAAAGCTTTAATCAGTCTGCTCTGAATATGTAATGTTTTGCAAAATCCTTATGAAAATAAAAAATTAATTGGTCCATATTTCTATTTCCTGCCTTCACTGTGACCAGAACCATGACCATATGTTGGTTAGAATGGTGTGAACACAATCATCACATAGAAAACTTAATCTGCCCCCTATACTTTGCATTCATTTATTCCCTAGAGCATAAAGGCATACACATATGAATATGTTAGCCTGTCTAATGCAGCTATAGATGTTTTTATTAATCATATAAATATTAATTGTACTTCTTTTTAGTTGCATAGCCTCCAGTAACTTGTAGTAATAATTAACACAAGCTAATGAAAAGGACATCATATTTGGTAGAATGTTTAATTTTTTTACTTCACAGTTCAATTTATGTCTCTATAATTTTACATTATACCTTAATAGGGAGAGAGTTTTGGATTGTCATACAGTAACTTCTGCCATCCATTATTCAACGTCTCCTTAATGTACTCTTTGATGTTGTGCACTCTTGGATAAATAAGACCATTGTTTTCACACTAATTTTTCTCTTGCGCTAATAATTTTCTTTCTTAAAAAAATGCAGATAAAATCAAAATTCTAATATGTTTGAACTGGCTGACTTAAATGAAATCTAGTATTTAAACTGAGGACTCATTACAACTTTATAGAAGTTAATCAAACTGATGCCTTCCTTTTTTCCCCCTATATCAATCTTCATTTGTACTAATGCATTTTGACAAAATACCCATTCTGTCAGTTCCAACTCTTAAACAGGCTGAAGTGTAGGACAAAGTGCATGTGATTGACTTACATTGTCAGCATTAAAGACGTTCTCCTGTGTTATTCTCTTACTTTATCTACATCTTTTATAATGTCTACTAATTTTCATCTGATTTTGAGTGATGTAAATAAAAAATCATGTCATCTGTAAACCACTTGTGGCCCCCATATGTTAACCTTTTCAAATTTGTAATAATCACTTTGTACATTAAATTATAAACTAGCAATGGACAACTATAGACACAAATAAGAAACAAGGAAATTATCCACTGAGTTCGTATATTAATCATTGCATTGCTTGTTTCGTTTAAATTTCAACCTTCATTTCCTCTAAATCTCTATATTCCTCTAAAATGGAGTGATTACATCAGTGGACAAGAGAAGGGCTGCAGATGTCATTTGTTTGGACTCTTGTAAAGTCTTTGACACTTTCCCCACAACATCCTTCTCTATAAATTGGAAAGAGACAGATTTGATGGGTGGACTGTTAGACAGATTAGAAAGTGGTTAGAAGGTCATATGCAGAGGGTAGTAGTCAGCAGCTCAGAATCCTGACACCCAGCAATGGAAAGTGGTGCCACTCAGGGCTCTGTATTGGGATTAATATTATTTCATATCTTCACTAATGACACAGAAGAAAGAATTTAGTGCACCCTCAGCAAATTTGCAGATGACACCAAGCTGAGGTGTCACCTGAAGGATGTGATGCCATCCAGAGGGACCTGGACAAGCTCAGGAAGTGAGCACATGGGTATCTCATGAAGCTTAACAAGACCAAGTACAAGGTGCTGCACCTGGCTTGGGACAATCCTCAGTATCAATACAGGCTGGGATATAAACATATTGAGAGCAGCCCTGCCGAGATGGACTTTGGGATTCTGGTGGATGAGAGGCCGAACGTGACCCTGCAATATGTGCTGGGAGCCCAGAAAGACAATTATTTCCTGGGCAGCAGCATAAAAAGGCTTGGCCAGCAGGTTGAGGGAGGGGATTCTGCCCCTGTGTTCTGTTCTTGTGAGATCTCACCTTGAGTACTGTGTACAGCTCCTCAGTCCCCAGCACGAGAAGGACATTGAACTACTGCAGTGAGCCCAGAGGAGGCTCACCAAGATGATTAAAGACATGGGACATCTCTCCTGTGAGGAAAGGCTAGGAGAATTGAGTTTGTTCAAACTGGAAAAGAGAAGGCTTTGATGTGATCTAATTGCAGTCTTTTAGTACCTTCAGGGAGCCTAAAAGAAAGATGGAGAGACTATTTACAAGACTCATAATGATGAATAAGGAAAAATGGCTTCAAACTGAAAGAGGCTAGGTTTAGATTAGATACTAGGAAAATTATTCACTGTGAGAGTGATGAGGTACTGAAACATGTTGCCCAGAGCAGTTTTGTTCAGGGCAAGGCTGGATGGGGTTTCTGAGCCACCTGGTCTAGCAAAAAGTGTTGCTGCCCTTGCCCAGAGAGCTTGGAACTATGTAATCTTTATGGTCCCTTCCAACCCAAACCATCTTATTATACTATGAAATTAATTATCTTCCTTATTCAGAAAAAGAAAAAAAAAATAAAAAACAACCAACCAACCAACTGAAGATGTTTATGGATTCCAAGTCTCCATGTCTTCCATTTCTAAGCTTTTATTTAGACAAAGTTTGTGATCTTTGCTAGGCTTTGCTCCTGGAACAAAATGATAGCACCAGGCTTCCTTAACTGAACATCAGGAGGGACTTTCTGAAAGTCTGAATTGATTATATTAACTGTTCTCTTTTTCACAGTATTCTCACTGACAAGCAGAAGATTCCAATGTGGAGCTTGTCAGATGCTTTTGATTGAATATGCTATTTGGGAGCCAAAACACTTCAAAAACACATATTGCCTCCTTTTTTTCCCCCAATCTTTTTCCCATCTTTTCCTACTCCTATGCCCTTGCAAAATAGTTTGTTTCTTTTTTCAAAGCAGTCCCTTTCAAAATATAGTTACAAACATGGATTTTTTTCTTTTTTTTTTTTTTTTTTTTTTGGTGAAATGAGATTTTTTCCTCCCAGACAATGCATCTAGTAGACCACAGAGATACTGGGGTTTATTTTTATTTATTTATTTTCTTTGCTGAAAATTCATATTTTTTCCCAATCATCCTTTACCTTTTCCACAGTACAGCTGGTACAGCTGGTGGCATTCTTTGTTTTTTTCCATTTATGAAGATATTATTCCAAGGTTGTGTATAAGCTGAGCCTTGGACACTGTTGCCACACCAATGCTGTCTTTCCCAGCAGTAATTCTTGAATATCTGAGACAACTTTCTTCAGTCATAGCAGAGTTTTAACCAATCCAGTATTTTATTCAAACTTAAACATACATCTCTATGGAATTTTAAATTTCATTCTGATTATGAAAGGATCTTTTTCCCCTTGTCTTTACATGTCTTATGATAGGTCATAATACAGAGTAAAAAAAAAAAAAAAGTCTTTAAAAGATGACTTCTGTTAATTTTGTAGCCATGACAAGAAATCTGTCTTTTCTCCTGTGAGTTTAGAAAAAAGATGGGCTGAAGAATGAACCAGCAATATTAATACTCAAACATGAATGGGTGTAGAAGCAGCCTATCAAGCACTGCTAAATTTGGCTCCTGAAAAGCTTGACAGCCCACAGTGCACAGCTTGTTTTACTAGTTTATACTAACCTTACCTTACCTACTCACTCATTATGAAACACATAAAAATGTTAAAACTCTCTGCAGTCAGCAATTTGGAGAATATAATATGCTTTAATTTTATTTATTTTATCCTCAGTATGAGCATAGTATGTTGCCTTACAATTTATTCTATATATTCTTATTGAACTATTTTCAGAAATCTCTTGGTTTGTTCAATCTTAACAAGTAAATTGAAAACTTTTTAATATCTAAAATAGTACAGAAGCATGTACTTTTCAAATCATTTGAGTGGAATAAATTTACTTAATTTAGACAGGTAGGAATGGACTTACATAATTTTTCCTGCAATGTGTGATGAATTACTAAATAGATATAAAAACTGTCTTAATTCTCATGTCTTTTTTTTAATATATACATATAGAAGTGATCCTAATGATTTCTTTTAAGTCATACTTAGTCATATTTAATTGTAACTCACAGAGTGAAAAAAAAGTTCAGGCTTTTTCATTGTCATTTTCTTTCACTCAAAAGCTTTTAAATAACATTGAGATATTTATACTGTCATTTGGACTTAAAAAAAAAAAAACTCCTTAAGGACACAGAGATTCACATAGAGTGTTTCTCAGAAAGCCACTGGCAAAAAACCACTAAAATTAAAACTGTCACTGATAAAGAGATTTCTTATTATTATATCAAAATTTAAAAATAAAAGGGGGGAAATAGAGGCAAAAGAAGCAAATCCCAAGTCCTAATTTCAATATTATAGAGAAACACAATTGCATTTTCAAGATTAAAAAAAAAATGTTTAGTACTTATCTCCATTATATCTATTGAGCTACAGTCCATTATTTTTTCATGCTTTAATTACTATTTTGTTCTTTGTCCATTTGGTCAAGCAAGTATTTCTGGTACCACTTGCCTAATTTCAAAGTTCTCCAGTGCATCTCAGTGGATTCTTTTTTTAAAGAACTAGTGTTAAACTAATAAAAAACTACTATAAATAATATAAATGAGGTTTATAAATTACTGCTGCAGATGTTCAAACTATTTATAGTAGAAAAAATATGCAAATGTTCAAGGAAAACTTGATTGGATAGATCAGTATCACCACTGAGGATACTGATTTTGGAAGGAAATCAAATGAACATGCACTGAATTATATTTTTATCCAAAGATTTTTACATAGTTAAAATAACATTGATATTGATTCACTTCACCATGGTCAGAGAATACCTTTATTTTTTTCTTGCCTGATGCCAAAGGTTAAGGAGATGATTTATGTGATTGCCCTGCACCTTTGGAGGGCATGAGTTTCAGCTCATGGGGTACTTATTTATGAACAGTATTATAGAATGTACAGAACACCAAAAAAAATGTATTGATTTTATGCTTTTATTTTATTTGTCAGTTTTTAAACACTCAGACTTCTGACAGTGTTCTGACATTTGTATGGCAGTTATGAAGACTTGCCCTTCACTCCATTGAGTTTTACCTGATGATACTGAAGAACTTGCTCAGCACAAAAGAAACCTGTTAGGCAAAGGACTGAGAGATCAATCATTTTTTGGCTCTGCAGAAACCCATACATGTATAGAAGAAACAGCCCAAACTAACAGACAATCCTATCTTCCACTGTTTCCATAGCCTACATTGTGTATTGGGAATGTAGTCTCTTATAAACACTAAAATAAAAAACAAAAAACAAAACAAAACTAAAAAAAAAAAAAAAAAAAAAAAAAAAAACCCTAAACAAACAAACAAACAAACAAACAAACAAAAACAGGAAAAACACCCCAACCTAAACCAGCCAACCAAGCAAACAAAAAAAGCAAACCACAAAAAACCTCAAACAAAGAAAAAAAGAACAACCCACAAACAAACAAAAAAGAAAAAAACAAACAAAAAACCCCGAAAAAAAACCCCAAAAAACAGGAAATAGAGCCCCTTCTCAACAAAAAACTTCCAAATCCAAAATCTTGTGGATGCTTTGCTTGTTAAATAAACAGATTTTTTTCACTTTTCTTCAAGGAGATCTTTTTCCTAAACCAGTAGGGGGAGGGGCTGCTTTCTAGAGGGACCTGTTTGGAAGTTTCCTCCCAAATTTGCCCTAAACCAGGACACACTTTACTGAGTCAGAAGATATTATTATTGTTAAGAAAACATACCTTAGAGTTCAACAATTATAAAACTAGATTTGTCATGGCTAAAAAGAAAAAAGTAAGTACAGTCACTCAGTTTACTACAGCTTCCAGGAACTGGTTAATAAAATTATAATGTTGAAGTGCAGAATTTTTTCTTAAGTCAATGCCATATATTAGCAATTAATTTATAACAGAATGCTTAGTTGGAGTCAAATTTCAACCCAACAATCAAACTACGTAGCAACTGAAAACAAAAATTTGAAAACCATTGGCATAAATATGGTAGTTAAAAGAGGAGCATAAATTATGGGAAGAAAAAGAATAATGTTAAATGTTGATGAGAATATTTTACTGTTCCTTCAGTTACATAAACTCTGGTTGTTTCAGTGGCAGTATTTATTTCCTAATGATGTGCACCTGCAGTATATTGCTAGATGCAGATCAATGAATTGGTATGCCAGATTCATTTCTTGTCTGTGTCAGGTTTAAGTTAAAAATAAATTGATAAGGAAAGTTCATTCAGGATCACTGCCAAAGACAGAAGCCTTTAAATGTAATAGAAACCTTATAAAGGTTGGCAAAAGCAGCTATTATAACTTTACTTGCCTTGTCAGAATCAAGATAAAAGAAAAATCTGGAAATATGATTTGAACTTCATGAGTTTCCTTCCTTTAAACCTCCTAAAATTTTGGAAGAACTCATCAGTAAATCCAGGCTGGGCAAGCAATTGTCATGCTCAAAACAATTTGTTTTTTCTGCCTAGCCAGTCAAAAATAACAATGAATCAAAGCATTAGCATAAAACTTTAAAAAAACCAAACGAAACACATCAGGATTATTAATTTATTCCCATGTAATATAGACATCCTATACTCCTAAGACAGTACTGCTTCAATTTCAGTATTAATAAAAGTGCTGAAAGAATTGTCAGAGAACTTTATATAAAGATCTTTCAACTTTTTTCAGTCCCCCACAAAGACCAAGTTGATTGGCACAAAAATTGTGAGGCCTATTCTTTTCTTGAAGACAACTTTGTTTGAAGACAAATATCAATATTTATCTGAAATGAGCCTTTATTTTTGTTGAGGGTCAAAATTATACTCTCTAGAGGAAACCTCACTGAATTAATGTTTAACATAGTATTTTCAACACAGAAACATACAAGGGGCTGGAGACACAGAATATCTAGCATTCATCATGAATATCTAGCATTCATGAAGAATATAAGTTTTCTCCTGTTCAGCCTAGAATTTCTGCATAGGAGGGTAGAGTTGAAGCGTGCCTAAACTGCAAATAGCCCCGTGGCAAATCAGAGGATTGGTCCATGTTGAAGTCTTCTTTATTACTCCAAATAGCCAACAGTCATCATTGTGTGAACCATGAAACTACCTCAGGCTTTAATAGGGACTTTGTCATTACAAATCCATTAAGTTTGGTAGATACAGCTACACCCTGTGGTATACTCTGTAATAGTAAATGATTCCTTTTACCAGTTGTGCTCTCTTGGATGTTAGCAAACTTTTCAGCATTTCTCTGAAATTCTAGGAATTTCTTTGTCAGAAGTTTTTTTTTTTTAATTGTAAAACGTATTTCATGGACATTTTATAAGCTGTATAGGGAATAAGTGCAATGGGAAGTGGCAGGAATCTAAAGCTCTCCTGTCTATCATAACAGCAACAGAAACAGGTTTTGTAAGTTACCATGGATAAGAAATAAGCAATATAATGAAATGACGCTTCAGCTAAAAAACAGTTAACTAAATATATATTAGTGAAGACTAAAATAAATTGCTACTAATTCAATTAAGCCTCTGAAACATGTTTTGTTCTGTATTTCCCTTCTTTTTGATGTCTAATTTTGGGCTTTTAACAAGGTTTTAGACAGTAGACATATCACAATAAAATAAAAGCTAGTATTTCATTGGTATTCTAGTATATTATCTGATTGCAAGGTTGATTCTCATAAGCGAGTAAAAGGAAATCAAATACTGAAAGGGTCACGAAAATAGCTATCAAATATAACTCACTTTCACATTGGCTGCTGGGTGAGGAAGAGAGCAATAGAAAACATTGGGAAAAGTTCCAGGGGATTTTAAGATATTATTGAAGTAATAGCCTGAGCAAACATAATTTGATTAGACCCATTCACCACAGATTTAAGAGGGGAAACTCATGCTCGAGCAAATTAAAAGGTCTTCAAAGATGTTATTGTCATGAAGTTCTGAGTGACTTTGAGTGGTGGTAATGGGATATGGGCCTGTTCACCTCTGGGTCACTATTTTAAATTTAACCAAGGTCAACAGCAACCAAAATTTGTCAGTATCTTATGGCTTAGTGGCCTGTGTGAAATAAGCTGAGGATATCCTTTTTGTTCTTCTTGGACACTAGCCCACATCAAAAAGGCACAGCTTCTAGCAACAGTACCTCTACAGGTATGTGAGCAACCTACAGCAAGCATTATGTGCAAAAAAGAAATAAAATGTAAAAAAAATCAAAACCAACCAACCAACCAACCAACCAAACCAAACCAAACCAGTAAAAAGCCCAATTCCTCCCACCAAAAAACAATGGAAAAAAAGAAGAAAAGAAGAACATATATATATAAAGACACACAACTAAAGTATTGTACTTATTTTAGTTTGAATATATAAATATTTTCCAAAAATAATTTTACAGAGGGTTTAGTCTTAGGGGCGTTTGTCATCAAGGCATAAAAGGCATAGTTTATTTCACTCAATATGTAAATGGTTGAAGTGTCAATAAAATGCAACCTGTATGCATGTGAAAGAGAAAAATCCATTTTTAATTTATTGGACAATATAAATTCCGTATGTATGTTTTAGTAGAAAATTATTAATGAGTTGAGTTTATTTATTTCAACTTTTGAAGATACTGATCAAGGATAGCCATCTGAGATGCCAGAAACACGGACCAATGCTGAGAACATGTTTTGCCTAAAGGCTAATGTCTTATATGACTGCATTGGGTACTCCGTATTTGTTTTTTTCTTTTTTAATTACTCACCCATCAGTTCAGCTTAAGATTCTGTCTGCACAGCTTTGTCATATTATTCTAAAGATATCTGAAAAGCTTTTATTCAAGTATAAGAATTCTTCCTAAAAGATAAAGTGGTCACTTCACTTGTCTTACCTCCAGACTTCCTGGTCTATAATGACAGATTGAGCTATGACTAAGGAAGAGGACTCCTTACTATTTCTGCCCACAGTGACTCTCCCCAGAAGAAATGTCCTGAATCCCAAATGCTAGTAGGTACCTTCTGAGGCAGGCATCAACTAAGACATTTCACTTGCCATTCAGTATTATGCTGAATATTACCTGGCAATAGAAACCTCCTAGCCAACATGTAGTATTGAAGCACTAAGTTCATCCACACAGGATCATTGAAAAAGTAGAAATGTTTTATGCATGTAAGAGCAGGTTTCATGGAGAGGATAGCTAAGACAGCTTGTGTAGGTTAGAAATTACCTAATGCTGACTGTATGTGAAATGAGATTGTTAAAAAATCCAGCTAATATAAACTTTAGAAAGCACTGGAAAATCAAGTAATAGTAATTTTTAAAAAAATCCCCTTTTGTTCCAGCTCTTCTTTTAAGTGTCTGAATAATTTAGCTGGTAGATTGCAGATCTGAAAAACTCATATGATATAGAGTATAAATTAGCTTTTGAAGTCCAAAATATGCGCTCTAATGATATATTAAAAAAACCTCAAACTTATTTTGATTGAATTAATGAGTACGTGTGTAACAAATTGAAATATCAAAACTGATTTCTACCTTTTAGTTCTCTTCACAGTTGTTAGTATGGGGTTGTGTTTTGGATTTTTGCTGAGCAAAGGTTTTGATAATATAGGGATGTTTCTGTTATTGCTGAGCAGGGCTTACACAGAACCAAGACATTTTGTGCTTTTTTATACTGCCAGGCTAGCAAGGAGATTTAAGGAACATTGGAGCTCAGGAGGAGACACAGGCAGGACAGGTCACCCAAACTGACCAAAGGGATATTACAGACCATATTGACATGCTCAGTATATAAAGTGGGAGAGGGGAAGAAGGAGCAGGAGGGGATGTTAGGAGTGATGAATCTTCCCAAGTAATTATTATGTGTGATAAGGCACTGCCCTCCTGAAAATGGTTAAACATCTTCCTGCACATGGAAAGTAGTGGATTAAATCCTTGTTTTCCTTCTATGTGTATGGCTTTTGCTCTTTCTGTTCAACTATTTTTATCTCAACCTGAGTTTTCTAGCTTTACTCTTCCAGTTCTTTTCCTGACCCTGCTGGTGGGGGAATGAACGGACAGCTTTGTGGGGTTTGGTCACTGGCTGGACAAAATGCTGTTTTATATAAAATAAAGCATCCATTATTTTAATGGTTTTACCTGAAACTTTATAATGCTTAATATTCTGTTATTCTTTTCTCCCATAAATTCAGTACTCCATGTTATAATAAACTAAATAGCTCAATTTTTAACATTGCACCTTATCTCTGGATCCTACTTGTTGATGTATATTATACACGCGTACCTACAAGTGGGGAAAGATAAAATTCAAAAACCTCAAAGGTTAGTAATTGGTGGATTTTACAATGATACAGAAACCTTGGAAAGGCAATGATTCATCTACTGCTGGCCATAGCACATAAAGGCTAATGTTAAATATCTTTTTGTCATTAAAATTGACATGGTGGTAAATGAAATAATTTTCTTTTTTGCTATTTATTTATATTTGGCTACATGGTCGAGGGAATGTCTGCTTAAAAACAAAGAACCTTTCACTAATGCTTATTTTTTTGCCTCATTTATCTTATGTATTATCAACAAGAATCAGCTTTCCCTCTGCAAAGAAAGCCTAAATGCTTATCACCCAGATGATATGCAAGAAAAAGCTCTGAATTTGTGGGCAAAGTCTTATCTTTGGCATGCAGAAACACATGAAATATCAGAAAAGAAATGCATCAACGTTAATGTCAGTGAGAAGGGAAGCAGGACCTGTCACTTTGATTAACAGATCACCTGACAGAACTCCTTCCTGTGCATGAAGAACAAATATATAACTTTGGCAACCAGTCAGAGTTGCTGTTTTCTCAAGTCACAGTTATTAATTGCATTGTAATCTTTGTTGCACCTCAGTTTGGTTATCCTATAGCACGTAAGACTGAAGGCCAGACTTCTTTGTTTATATTTGCTCTGTACCAAGTATATTAGACCTGTTTCTTCTTAGATTAGAGATTAGCTTTCCAAAACTGTTTATACCACTCCCTTAATGACCCTTTTTGCTAGTATATTCGGTGAGTGGTTTTACATAATGGATTTTCTAGAACTATCAAGACCATTTTTTATGTCTGTCCTTTTGTTTTGTGAAATAACCTGGTGTGTGCAAATGACAGATTTCTCCTGTCTGGGTGACTGCAAATCAGGAACTGTACACATACCTAAAAAACCATGAAATATCACTGTATTTAAGATGTTATTCTTGTAATTCATATTTAATACACTTTCGCAGCCATTCCATTCTGAATGTAGCTCAATAACACCACAAATGGGTAAGTAACAGTAAAATGGCACAATCAGAAACTCATAGTCTCATCCAGTGTCACAGGGATTTAAATGAAACACAGTCCAAGTGTGTCTTCCTATCCTGCTGTTACACACCACTGAATATTCTATCCATCCTGACATTTAGATTAGTTCAACATAGTCCTTGGTTTCAATAAAATTTTCCAGGAAACATAACAAATTATTTCATTCTCACTGCTATGTTTCAATTTTACTCTCCCCTCCACCTCCTGCAATCATGACAGTAAAGAACAGGAAGAATCAAAAGGTACTGGCAATCAAAGATTTCAAATGTGGGACTAGCACTGTTACCAGCTGCCCAGGCCTATTTATGTATGTTCAGGTTTTGGTAAGGAAAGTAACAGACCATACATGATTTAATCATTCCCCACAGTGGTCATCAAATTTAATCACTTTCTAACGCATGGCTTTTAGAAGGAATATAAAACCAGATTTCTCTTCTCCCCATTCAAAATATAAGCAGATTGCAGTCAGACTCTATGGCATTTGTGTATTACACAATGAGCACCCAAAGTGTTTTTTCTGTTCTGCACTTAAAACTCTGCAGGAAGCCTGTGAAAAAATTGCCTTTAAGATCATGCAGACAATTATCATTAGTTTAACTAAAAGAATTACATTGTGATTCATAAAGTTTCATGGAAATCTAGCATTGAAATTATACTGCACAGAGTATCTTCATTGAGATACAATTTCATGGAACACTTTGTTTCTCTCCTTTGACTTTCACTGCCCCATCAGATTACTTCCTCACCCATAATTTCTGAGATGTGTTTAGCAGTATATAATGGCTTGGGGAAAATGCATGTTGCTTTTTGTGTCCTTTCAGGCTATTAATCATTAGTAACCTTGTATTCAGAGTTAGTTCATTAAATATGTATGCCTTTTGGTAATCTGATGCCTAATATATATTGCAAACATTGTGCACTAACAGCAATTATATTCTCTCTAATGGGTTTTGTAATTGTAGTGCCATGTTGGAGAAGGCTGTGAAGTCTGAAATTCTAAAAGTGTCAGTAAAACACATTCTACTAAATTATAGCTCAGTAATAAACCCAGGAACAAAAGTATTACTTTGAAAAATGATAAGATAAACTGTTTAAGGGACTGAATTATTAAGATTCATCTTTATTTCAATCTGATGAAGAAGAAAGTGATGAGGAGGGAAAAAGCAAACCAGAAATACTGTAAAGTATCAGGTTACTATGTCATTGTTCAGTCCACATGTCCTCATTTTGCTAAACCAAGACTGCTTCAAACTTTACAAGGTTGCTTTTTTTTTTTTTTTTTTTTTTTTTTTTTTATTTTGTTTAGGGTTTTTTTTAAGTAGTTTGGTTGTTTTCAGCTGAAATTACCTTTTTGAGAGTTAGATAATTGAGGACTAGCAGTATCTTCCTGGTGGAGACTGCAACAGATTTCCCACATTCTACAAATAAAATACATCATGAATATGCACACAAAAAATTGGAATAATAGGAAAACTGACACCTCAAGTGTCTTTAATGTATTTGTCTTATGCTAGTAAGCCTACAAAAATAAAGACAATATTGTATTACTAACTAAAAAATATAAAATGACAACCAACTATATACCTGTATTTATGGCACTTTTCCCTCTGTGTTTGAATGAACTTTCATAGGATATGATGAGCTGTCAGCAAATATTTGACATGCTTTAGATCTGAATTAGAGAATTTATCTGTATTGTAGCTAGAAGTAGCAAGTTGTGTTGTTTAGGCACATGACAATGTTTGGCTCTGATTATTATCTAATTGAAAAAATATTTATTAACAAATAGGATTATAAGAATACTCTTTTGCCACTTAAAAATATTTTTCAATATATTTACTTGTAAGATTCAGAAATATCACTGGCGTAGAGCAAGGTTCAATGAATTTGGGGTGTGCTGACTCCAGAATCTACAAGTCATTACAAGTGGGAAATGGCTCTGAGATTCCAAAAGATATTCTAGCATCTAATATCTTACATTTTTGTGGTGCAAGAAAATCTTTAAGATCCTTGCTAATCACAAGACCCCAACATCTTCCCTCCTGGAGATGCCTCTGGGGAGCCTCCAACCCCATGGGCTGAACCATCATCATCTGCAGCAGCTCTCTGGAGCACCTTTTGAATGGAAGGGTGTTACTGCCTACATAGGGAAGAGACACATTATTGGATGCATGGTAAAAAGTATTTTGGGGTGGTGTAAGGCTTATTTGGGTATGTTTGGCAGATGAACAAAACATGGGGTAATACAGTATCAAGGTGGGTTAGGAAGGCAGGTGTGGTCAAATAGAGAGATGAGCTAAGAGAAGAGAGTGCATGAAGACAGGTGGCAGCTAAGGAAGGACACTTGTCTGGCCACGTACAAGTGTTTGTGTTGTGTTGTGCCTATCAGGAACCTTCCCAGACTGACTCCTGGTTCAGCCCAGGGGCATGGAGCTGCTGCAGCTGTGCCTCTCCTTGTTGAACTCAGCAAGTCCCTTATAGATCTGAGCCCTCACACCAAGGTTAGTTTTCTTAGAGGAATATGTAATTTGTAGGAAGGACTAGCTCCCTTCAGCTTGCAGGCGGTCATCAGCCCCTTATCCCAAAAAAATTGATATTTAATTGTTTGTTTGAACAAATGATGAATCCTGAGGAATTGATTTTATATTATTTGAAAAAGTTGGGGTTTTTTACAAAGTATGTAAATGTTTATATTAGCATTTACTAATAGTTTTGTCCATCAAGAAAGACTTAATGGAGTTAGAGAAGTTACAGAGAAGGGCAACAAACATATAAGGGAACAGAGCACCTACAATTTAAGGAGAATTTGAAAAGGCTAGGACACTAATTTAAAAAGGAGAAGGGTAATTAGTAAGATTTCAAAAGACCTGGAAGTGAGTGGATAAGTTGATACAGAACAGTTATTTGCAAATCCCATGCTAATAAGCACAGGGAGCTGTCACTGAAGCTGGTACAAGATAAACATTTTAAAAGTACTTAAAACATGAGGTAATACAATTCTGGAATTTATTGCTACAGTAATTTGTGGGTGAAAGTTATATCACTATGTTTTAAAGTTGTTTAGACAAATTCACAGATAACAAGTCCAGAGATAGGTACTAAAGTGAGTGCATAGGAGTGTACCTTACAACATCCTTAATTTAATGATTGTGACTAACAGAATTTACAAGGGAAATAGACTGATGTAGCTAAGCTAATATACTAGTTTTAAATGGCATATCCTACTAATATTTCTAAAAGAGGGACAAAATATACAGTCCCACATCAGGAACATTTGTTTCATTCTTATTTATATGCACTTCCATCAGTGTCAAGAGCCCATTTTCCTAAGTCTTATACACATGAATTTCAGAAATTTGTGATTGAAGGTCCACCTGCTGCAGTTTTCCACCGAATAAGTACTTTTGCAGACAGTTTATCTAATTTTCACTGTCACACCAAGTGTAGTAAAACCAATAACAGGTTTATGGCTTCAGATTGATAAAAACTACAGAGAGATGAAATGGTAATTAAAGAAATATGTTCCAAAAAGAAATTATAGTGACAACAAATCAACTTTGAATTAACAGCATGAATAAAATATCAGAACAGGAAATATTGCTTAAAACCACAATCTTAAAATATAACATTAAAAATGTTTTAGGCATTTGTTAGGAAGTAGCTAGGTACAGTCAATAGACATTATATTTTTAGAAGATTTTTAGCACCAGTCAATAGAGGTATCTGGCTAGGTCTCACTGTTTAAAGAAAGCTCTGTTGTTAGGTCAAATAGTTGGAGAGCATTCTGTTTCCTCGAGCACAAAATAAAACACTGTACAGTTCATCATTTCTATAGGAGAGCACTGTCCCTTCAGAAAAGTGAGAATTTATGGTAAACATAAAGAAAAAATTAGAAAGATTGCTCTTCCTTGACCTTGAGCAAAATCATGACTTTTTTTTTAGAGAGAAATTCCTCCATCAATTTATAAAACTTGTTGACTGGCAAAGATGTTACTAAGAACTTATGGAATAGAAATTTCTTTTCCTTCATACTGGCTTTGTTCATCCCAGAATTTATTACATTTTTAGTTGAGAAGAGGGCTGAGTAGAATGTTCAGATAGCCAGTAAAAGGCATGCTTTTTTCAGTCCAGGTATGAAGAAAAATAATAAATCTATCTGCTAACCACCCATGAAAATAATACTAGAAAGACAAGTTGTAATGTTATAGACCTGGCAATTCAATATCTATAAGTCTTTTATCTGATGATCACCCTCATGTTACCCACTTCTCTAAAGAGATCTTATTTAAAGCAAATGACAGCCAGTGAGATAATTTTAAAATAAATACATTATTAAAACCTCTAAACATTAAAAATTTAGAAAATAGTTGTATTCTGTGAAACATTGGTATGCAAGGCATAATTGTCTTAGCTTTCAGCCTGGCAACTTTTTAACAAACTGTAGTGTAGTGTTTCTGATACTACTGCTGGAATATTTAAAGCAAAAACTTTAAGCTCATGATATGGAATGTGTCCTCTTGAACACAAGGTAAGATTTAAAACTGTAAGGGATACTTTTCATCAGTGTAGATTGCCAATTGTTCCCAATATTCAGAGACTCTAAAATCAAATACATAGATCATTTATGTTGAACGCTCTAGAAATTCTCTCCTAACCTGAGTGCAGTCTGGAAAACTGAGGCATTACTGCCTGCTGTGTGTGCAGAATCTAAATTAAATATTTAAATCCATTGTCTGAATCTGCAGGTGCAAAATGGTGTGTAAAATCAGTAACAGTCCCAAGAATCACTCAGAAAAATTGATGCCCAGTTTAAGTAATCAGAACTAATAACACTGTTACATCTGTAACTTCTGTGATTTCATGATTGCTGTAAAGATGTTTTGAATGCATCTATTTCTATGCAAATTCAGTGTGAATGTGTCTGTTTATATGCAAATAAAATAGAAGAAAAGGGATTTTTTTTAAAGATTATTCACATCTTAAATGTAACCACTAAAATACACTGTAATATCTTTGTTCTTTTGGTGTAATTGCTATAATTTCTTTGAAGATTTCCATCCATCTCCAATCGGTGCTGGGCATATTTTAAATAATAGAATCTGTTAACATAAAATTAAGGATAGCACCAGAAGCTTTCAAGTAAAATTCTTTGCAAAACCATCAAAAATAGTGAAAAATATAGGGTAGAGGTTCAGAGTTACAGGCAAAATTAACATTGCAAAGCAAGAAAATATAAAGTTAAGAGTTTAAGTTTTACATAGTATATATACTAAGTATAAAGATGAGTTAAAGTTAACCCTCTCTTCTTAGACATCACACTCATATTCTTCTTTCTTCCTCTCTACATGATGTGATTGTTGAGTCTAGTTTTCTTGGAAGACCTTTAAAAACATTAAACTCATAAACTGAATGTTCACTTTTACAGATTAATGATAAGCATATATCCCAGAAACTATAGCTTTGGTATCGTTTTTATGCCCAAAAATGTCTGTATTCTGTAAATTGTGCCAGTATTTCACAATACTGATACCATATTATTCTTAAACAGCTCTGGAATCTCAAGTGTCATTTGGAACTAGGCAGTGAAGTCCAGTTTATCTTCAGGCAAATGCTTCTTTAAAGGAAATTCAGCAACATGATTGTGTTATCTCCATGCTTAAGTGCTCAGTTGGACTTGATGTGTACAGTAATTTTTTATCCTCCAGAACAAATCCTGTGAGAGTAATACAACTCTGAATAACAGAATGATTCTAAAAGTTTGTGATTCTTTTCACTTCAGACATTTAGAAGACTTCTAAGCCTGGACACTTTCTATATCACATGATTCACCTCCAGAGATTAAACTCTCCTCTAGTTCTTAAAAGAGCTATGTCTGATGGCCTGAATTAGTGAATTTCTGCACAAAGAAGCTCCAGCTCAGTTGAGGGTCTTATTAAGTCAAGTCTTATTCTGCAGACAGCCAACAGTGGAATGTTTGGTAGTACTCAGAATGAATGCTTTTATGGTGTCTGATTAGATTTTCCTTGTGTCCATTGCCTTCTCTCCAAGCAGAATGTACCTTTAGCAGAGCCTGTCTACATCTTCATTAGGTAAAGAGAGAAGAAATATGTCTTCTTCTTTTACACTACTATGGGCGAACAGAGTCTTAGACAAAACATGTATTTGAATAGACTTACTTATTTATATATTTAAGCTGCCATGGTAGCCTCCTTTTAAGGGGCTGACTTCTCACTGAAGCATACTCATGGCCTCTTTTATGTCCAACCTATCATACGTGTGAACCAGTATCTTGCTTTTTGAGGTAAGATCTCTTATAAAACACATTTATAGGCTTTAGTCTAATGGTATGTTAATTGTCTTTCATATCTTCAGGCAGAGAAAGAACATGCTTGCATGAAGATCTTGAACTGTACTGGCTTCACATTACTAACAGTAGTACTGATTGATCTCTTTCCTAGAAACTAATTTATCTATACGTTAAACTAGAATTAGTGACTTAATTGTTTTGATTATAAAATCATAATGTACCAAAATTCTGATGAAAATAGATTTACCTTTTGGATGAAGGAGAAGGAAAAAGGAAAGCATTTTAACACAGCTTCCTTTTAAACACCAAATCATGACTGAGAATTTCAACTTTATGTGAATTTCTTATTAAATAAGTGTTATGATTTCTCCAATAACTTATTTGCAAACTACCTATCTAATAATTTATCAGCAGGAACTAATGAACTACCCCACACTGTACCATTCATTTAGGCTAGAAAAATACATATTAAATTGAAAGTCATCCATACAGTAGAAATTCAAAGCATGAGTGAAAACTTAAGCTTGGAGCTGCTATGACATAGAAAACCAGTAAATAAATTACTTATTTTAAATACTCTACTGATTATCATAAAGTAGACTGAGAAACACTGAAATTGCCTCTTCCTTCCAATATTCCATTTACTTTAATGCATTGTCTCAGCGTTATATTGATATAAAGATGTTTGAAAATGGTGCCTGTAATCTACATTTTTGATCTGTTTAAAGAGCTGCTGGCTTCAGCAGAACATTAATGCAAATCTAATGTACCTGCTGGTATGATTAGCTGAATCAAATGATGGCATTTAAGTAACACCTAAATAATCTTAATTAGGATCTTGAGCTCATCTTAGCACTTGGAACTCTACAGATGGATAGTCTTAATTATCAGCCTTTTGATTAGGATAACAGCTCTAATCAAGATGATGTGGTTCTGATAGACAGCATATCAGTAAATTAATGACTGTTGTTAAAAGGAAAACATAAGTGAAAAACAAGAGCTGTCTGCTATCAGGAACCTGGTAAAATAATAAAGTCTACAGTATGTGAAGAAATTAATGCTTTGTGGAAAGAACATAAGTATTCACATTTGGTATGTGTGGAATTGAGCCAATAACGCCTACCCCCAGTTTCTCCCCTTCTACCCTCCCTAGACTAAATATGGATGTGTTCCCTCTTGCACAGGCACAAATCATAAGTAATGCAAATTAGTTTATAAACATTCCTTTTTGGCATCCTGTGATTTTATGAATGTCCAATGGACACAGGGCATATTAGCCAAACACCAATGAATAGGTTCCAATATGTAGGCAAAAGTAACAAATGGCTTTTCAGTGTTGTTAGTGGATGCTGTTCATTTGAAATGGAGGCTATAAATTTAAAAGTATTGCTAAATCACTAGAAACACAAAAACACACATGAAAATGCAACACTTTCTTGCAGCCAGCTTACACAGTGTAACATCTGCTTCTGTGATGTTTCATCATTCACTGCTGGAAAATAAATGTGTTAGACTAATTAGGATACCATGGTAGAATATGATAAAGTGTTTGTTAACATTATCCAGATATTGAAATTATTAGTTAAGTGTTCAAACACCCTCCATTTCATTCTAATTATTGCAATGGTGCATTTTATTTATATATCAGTAAGTGTTTGTAGAAGTTATTTTGTATTAGCAAATGAAGGGCTGTTTCTGCCTAGTCCAGACCTGATGAGAGTGTGACCTATAGGAAAAAAATTGTTTTCAACTGTAAATGAGTATCTTTGGGCTTATTTTGGATACAGTCCAATCTCCTTACTGAAATAAACAAACTATACCACTACAGTAAAGGGAAAGCAAAAATAAAATTAAAAAAACAAAACAAAACCAAACAAAACAAAAAAACCAAACCAAACCAAACCAAGAAATATCCTAAACCACACAAAACTAACTGACTTGAAGTGAAATAACTTAATGAAGGAGATGTAGACGGAGATGAAAAACAGGTATGTTTTGGGGGAAGAAATAAGCAGGACGAGAAACATATCTGACACCTAAAATAACAAACAGTGTAAGAGTAGCTTATGTACACCATGTGCTTGCCAATGAGCTCTTTGAATATTCAAAGAATTTTGAGAGACAAGGCCTAAGGGTTTTCACTTTCACACTATTTCCAGGGAACCCTAGCAAATCCATGCTACTCTATAAACACTTAATGTGGAAACCAGATGTTATATAGAGAATAACTGATCTATGATCAAACTAACCCTGCATGCCATGATAGTTAATTAGTTTATCTGATTAGGACTGTCTATAAGATCAAATTACCTGAGAAATGTTAGTTTTGGACATATGAAGAGGGAAGTTTTGAGGAGCAAGTGGCAGTCATAAATGCTTTTGAGATGTAAAAAAGAAAAGAATTTTAAAATATTGGTATTAGATAACACTCTTCGCATAATCATCTTTGGAGGAAATATTAATGAAGACTCACCATTTTCCTGATTATATTACCTGACAATCAGTCAGGTCACACACTGCAAGATCTTCTTCTGAAAGTGGAGTAGAGCAATGGCACTAAGAATGCTCAGAGTGTGTTGATAGTAGTGATGCAGGATTTCCATTGTAAATTTGCAATCACTTGATTGATTTATATAAAATACCAGGTCAAAGAGTCCAATGCAAGCAATACATGTGAACTATATTCGGTTAAGATAAAACTGCCCCCAAAATATTATGATTTGAGTAATTTCATTCAGCTCTTGATTCTCCTCAAAACCTCTCCCCATCTAATTTACAGTTATTAGAGAGAAATTATTTAAAGGAAAATTTTGGGCTTAAATTTTCCAATTATGCTGTGAAGTGGGATATAACAAAATTACATCTTTGTTCTAAAAAAGTTCTAATACATTTAAACACAAGACAATTTGTAACAGATTTAGAGGAATGTGAATGTTAAAAAAAATGCAAATAAAGCCAGATTTTGAGCTTCAATACACACATGGTTTTATTACAAGCAAAGTATGCTGACTCTCTGGCTGTCTTCCATTTTAAGTGTGCTACTAACTTTGGCCCACTGCATATCTTTTTAGTTTTAATTTAAGTTTTAGTTTTGGTTTTAGTTTTAGTTTTAGTTTTAGTTTTGATATAAATTATAGCCTTAGCATTTTAAAAAAGAGAATAATAGAAGAGACCGAAAGTGTTTATAATAAAATATTTCTTCATATGCATGCTTTTAAATATATCAGTCTGTTATATATGTCAGGTCTAAAAAGTATGTTACCTTTTCTACATGTCCCCAGATCCCTCGTGCATTACATGTCTCAGAAAAACAAGATCCCGGATCAAACAATACATAGAAGGCAATACCTTGATAATCCATCCATCCTCATCAACCTAGTAAGGCCTGCCTTTATAAAGGTATCATATGTTGAATAGAATAAGCACAAATATGTAGCTTATTAAATCAGTCATTTAATAGAATTTAAAATGTATTTATTTTATACTACCTGCAATCTATCTGTTTAAATTAATTGATAAACGCTTGCATAGTGTTTGCTGTAACATCAGTTAATCTCTGATTTGCAAGCAAATAAACACCACCAATCTATACCTATAAAACAGGGCCCTGATCCTGCAAGTGGAACCACACTGATGGATTCTGGTACCACACTGTCCCCAGTAGGACACTCTGGAAAACACAGGAGATTTTGCAAAAGTCCAGAGGAAACAACATGAGAGGTTTTGTCTGTTCTTCTTGGAGACCTCTCATACACTCCATTACCTGTCATGTGGTGTCCAACACACTGTGAATGAAAGCTGAAATATTGCAGGCTGGATCCACACAGAATACAAGTTCTTTGCCTTCTGACACCTCTATGGGCACACAGGTGCACAGCAAGCATGGCCCTGGTCTCAGATGTCACTTTCTGAGTATTGTGTATGTTTCCACCCACAATTTAGTGTTTGCATTCACAACTAGCCTTGTAGGCCTGTTCTGACTCTTTAGAAACCTGCTTTCTCTTCATATTGAGAGTTATTTCACTTAAAGGAAACAAGCTCTAGTGTGTTTTAAATTGCATAGAAAACTTTTAAATAATGATATTTTTTATACTGAAAGACTGAAATGGGGATTTGTTTGGGAGGGTAGGGAAGAAGAAAAAAACAGCATGACATAACAAGACCCTGAATGACATTTAATATTGAAATTGCTCATCATTTACCATGGTACTAATTGGCCTCTATCTATGACTTTTCCATTTAAAATTATATGCTTCCCTGAAGTAGATTATGTCTATCAATTAATCACAACAATGACATTTCCAACTGAGATCTAGATCAGTGTCATTACTGAGTGAAATCTTAAAATTCACACTCCTCAAAAGAGCCTAAAACCACTCAACATTTTAAGGGATGCGTTTTCTAGGTTTTTTTCATTTTTCTCACTTACTTACACTTCTGCTTGTTGCCGATACAAATTATCTAATTCAAAATGTTTACACCAGAAAGTTAAACCCATGAAATGTTAATGCCACATGATGTTAACAGGGATGTGGGAATTAACTACTCTAAGAAGTTGTGAAAATAATTTCTTGCTTGTCTTTCCTCTAGAAGACTATGGTATTTTCATTTATTTTCCATTCAGGTTTTTACCACAAAATTGGATAATTAAGTGCCAATTTAAGACATATTAAGCAGGGAAAATTAAACCGAGTTTAACATGCAAGATGTGAAAATACTTCTAAAATATATTTTGAACATAGTAATGGTGTTTGATTTCTTGGATTAGATATTTTATATGGGCAATGTATGCTGACATGATGCCTAAAAAGTAAGCAGATAATTTTATCATTATCCTAATAATTTTATATTTTTTTTTTATTGGAGACTTCGATAATGTCTCTTTATAGGGAGTAAATATACTGTGGCTGAAATGTTTCAGAAGCTTACCTATACATTCAGTTGATCTGGTAGCTACTGCTAGATACTGTCAAGTAGGTTACACTTGAAATATAATTCACTGAATTTTAATAATATTTTGATTGCACAGAACTGTAAGCACAAAAATATATATATGAATGTACAGATAAATCTCATGATGGCAAAATCTCATGCAGCTCCTTTTGATCCATTGACTCTTACATATCTTTATTTTCTGGAAGAAAGGGACAAAAGTCTGTGGTGTGGCAATATTAAACATATTCAGTAGTGCAGGTACACCAGGCTTTTCTTTTGGTGTAGTTCTGCTGCACCAGTGAGAAAGGCTTGGAGTGGTACCCAGTGTGAGACTCCTGAAATCACACATAGGCACCCACCTTGATCCTCAACCATTCCTTTTCCCCAGCTTGTATTTCACATCGAGGAAGAAAAGAAGATGTCTCTCCTGTTACATGTAGAAATTCTTCATAGTCCCACCGTTGACTAAGATTGGTTGAGGCCAGACCTGAACCTTTCATATGAATTAATGAACAATTTTCCAAAGTGAAAAGATATTCCATTGCTATAACTACATAATATGCCATATAATAACATATTCTGTTAATCTCATAATAATAATAACAACAGTAACAATGTTAAAATAATAGTCATGAGTATTACAGTAAGTAACAGCTTTAGGCTGTATACTCTATTGGCTGCTCTAACTACAGACAATTGAAATGTGCATCTGGCCAAAAGCAAAATAGCATTTCAAGGGAGGAGGGTGGTGTCTCTGAGTGTACATGTGTGTGCACAATCATACATTTTATTTTCTTTGTACTGCAGCCAAGTCCTAAATTTTATTTTGTATGCATACACATTATTAGCACACACACACATATATATAAAAATACATATGATATATATGCACACACACAAACACATTCCACTTACTAATCTAACTATTTAACAAGACCCTCTACTCCAGATTCCAAATAGACAAAGTCACAAATGCATCCTTATCCTGTAATACACATTAATTTTCTTTTCTTCTCTGGTGCAATAGTTTTCTTATCAGGCATAATAGAAAACAAGATTCAGATGCCTGTTTTGTACATGATGGAAAAAGAAGTTGAATTTTATTCAACTAGACTGTTCTAAACTCTCTTTGAATGGATGAAACAGCTCAAAAATTCTAATGGCAGTTTTACTAAACCCCAAATTTTCTTTTTTTCTTTGTGAAATTGAATTTGTTGGCTTCAATGTATAAACATTTTCAATTAAATGGTGAACTGCTGACTATATCTCTATTCTTTAAATTCCAAATTATTAAAATATTTGAAAAAAAAAATTTCCAGAAAATAAGTTGATATCTATAGAACACTGAATTACTTCTTCATATTTTTAGCTCATACTGACTAAGCTATTTATAAATGCATAATTAAATCAGGAAAAAAAAAAAAAAAAAAAAAAAACCAAAGCCCACAAACATTATTTACTGGCCAGAGGTTTTAGCTTCAAAGCTATATACTTAGTTAAAGTACTCCAAGTGTTATTAATTTCAGGAAAAACTGATTCTGAACTTCAGATATTGGAAAATTTATCTTGGGCAAACAAGTCTTGACACTAATTGGTTACAATGCTTATGATAACAAACTGTTAACAGGGGAGACTTAGAGTGTCAATCGTCAACCAGTCGGTTGTATCAACAACTAAATGCTTATTTAATCAAGTTGTAGAAGGTAATCTTAACAGAGTTCAAGTTTATTTTCTTTCCTTAGGTTTTTGTGGGTGGTAGAAGCAAGGAAGGAAGGAGAAGAGAAGCATATAACATTAACAGGACATATTTGATGAAAAAAAAACCAGATTTTAATAAAATTACAAACTAAAGATTTAACTGACATAGACTGAAAGTGTGCAAATAGCATCAGAAATGAATATATATGCTCAATGTTTGTAACTTCTGAATTTTGATGGAATCATACTGTGACTACCATATGAATGAGACATTTCCTGCTTTGGTTTTACTGTAATTTAGCTATTGCTGAAAAACCAACTTAAAAGAAATATTTTTTAGTAAATTACTAATATTTCAGCCTGGTTTTAAATTCTTCAAAGCTGATTTTATCTCACACGGGTTACAGACAGAGAATATTTGTGTTTTAAGAAAATAGGGATATATACCAAAGTTAAATTTAGTGCTTGGTTGCTTGCTTTGGTTTGAGGGTTATGTTGGTAGTTGTTTACTTGTTGTTTGATTTTGCTATAAGGTCTGAATAAGGCAAACTTAGATTAGAGACCACAACATTCTTTTCCCTTCTTTGAAATAAGAAAAAAAAATTAATTTCTTGCACTTTGTTTTGTTTTCTGTTAGATACAGTTTGAAAACCAGGCATAACACTTAAAGACAGTCTGAAATAACCAAGCCCATTATTTTGTGACTTATTTTTAAGGCAAAAAATGCAAGTAGAAGAGGTCAAATAAACAAAATATGTGAACCAACCTTCAGATCAAAAAGAGTCTTTCTTAAGGTAACAGGTGAATTTTGCCTTATAAAAAAAAAAAAAAAAAAATTATTCTGATTTCAGGAAATTCCTTTTCTGATAGTTAAAGTGGCACAATGAAAGATCAGGACTCTGGAAAAATTTGATGTTTTCTGTAGAAATTATTAGTTTGATATACTGTTTTAAGATAGGAGACCAATTTATTAATGTCTTTTGTCTAGTCATGATCAAAATTGCAAACAGTTAAATGTTTTGAAAGTATATGAATACAGCACAAAAGAAAAAAACATTATGAGAGTTAGGAAAATAAATGTTTACAAATTTATCCTTATTTGACATATCTGTTCTTTTTCTATCCCAAAAAGAATCATATCTGTTTATGTGTTTAGATCTGCAAATGCAGTCTGGATGCTATCTTTCATGAGGACAATGGTAGCACTTCTGGTGGCTGACATCACCATGTCCTAAACTTAGTCTAAGTAGAAATATTTTAGAACACTACTATGTGAAATAGCATCATTATTGTTATATAATTTTTTAAGAGAAATAAAAGACTTCCATTATTTTTTTGAAAATATATGTATATGGTGAGTGCAGCTCTTTAATCCCTGAGGCCTAGTATCTATTGATAGAACAAGATAGCACTTCAGTTTTTGTCCTTACAAAAGAGCTACATTGATCTTCTATTAAATTTATGAACCTGATTTGAAGTTAGTTCTTTTCATACTGATAGTTTCATTCAGAAAAAAGTTAAGTAAATTGATGCAATTTATTTTGCCAAAATTATTCATGGCACACGACCAAAAACTGAAACCCACTGTGCAATTCACTGATATCTTCTTATGTCTACACCTGGTTTAAATACTCCTTTCTTGTTCATTCTCACCATATCAACAGCCATCAACTAATACAGATCACAGCTATTCAGTGCAGGCAGGAGTTTTATAAAAGGGACAGATGAATACACTTTAATGCAATTTATAAGAATAATGTTTAGTATCTCTACTCTGTATTCAATTGCCTTCTCAAATTGGTGTTCCAAACAAAGGACATTAACTTCACAATGCAAAGAAAATGGTCAGGGAAAGAAATCACATTTGCCCATAGGGAAAAGAGATTCACTGTTGAAGATAACACAATTGCTTTTGAGACAAATAACTTTGGAGTTCTTTAATACTCCCTGAAATATATCTCTAACCTTTTCCTTGTACTGTATTACCCAGTCAGTCCGACTGTGGTTATTTCATACATGACATGGATGAAGAATGCCTGGGTCAGGTATCCTTCAGAAAGCAGTACATAATCAGGAGGACTGCTGTCAATTTGTGTTGGCTTTCTGAAAGGAAATCTCACAGACTGCCTATCTTCCTGAGCCCTGGATAGCTCCAACATCATATATCTTTATTAGCATATTCAAATAGAACTATTATTGTTTCAATCCAGCCCAGAATTTCTAAAGATGTTAGGTGGTATTAGGTGGTATTGTCAACTGTTCACTGGATGTCAGCATTAAGTTATGTGCATAAGCTTCTGCACCAAAAGAAGACATTTCCTCACATTCAGCCTGAAGGAAAGAAGCAAAGGAAAGCAGAAATTTTAACTCCAATGATCAAAGATCGTTTGCTTTATGGTAACCCTGGTTAAATGACTGAGGATGATACTGTAAAGGGAATTGATGAAGTGGTTAAAAGGTGGTGTGGGAGTGGTTTGGATGATATTCAGTCTGCTGAGGCTGCTAAAGTTCGACCTGTGATCTAATTCAAGGTGTCTGATTTTACCTAAAACAAATTATAAAGCACTCACACAATATTTTGTCTGCAGAAAATGTGCAGATAATTGCAACAACTTCAGCTGACATTAAAGGAACTCTACAAGGTTTTCTATCAGTGACCAGTGGGGTGAGTGCTCATAGATATTCATAGTGAGGTCTCCTTTACTATAGTCAGGATAAAGTCCTTTCTATCTCTCCTTTATTAGTAATTTTGGTTTCCTGAAAGAATTTTCCATAGATTATACTGAAATTGAAAGAAATAAGTATTAAATCTGCACTCTCAAGTCACAGATTTTTTATAAACAAAAACATTTTCTAAGGCATTATTCACTCTCTAGTTTCAATAAGAAATTTGAAATATTCAAGCTTCCCCCTCCTGCCCCATTCATGTTTGCCATATTTAATAAATATAAACCACATCTTTTTAACAAGGATTAGGGGATGTCTGTCAAAGTTTTTCTCTCTAAGAATATATACAGACTACCCCATGGACATCATTGTCCAACACTTAATCATCTTAGATCCATTTTGGGATACCATATTACTGATTGTGTAATGCCTGTTATATTACTTTGATTGTAGCTAAAGTTACCACATGGGACACCCATGGGGAATCCCAGCTAAGTAGCTGCAATAAGAACAGTTTAGGAATCACCATGAACTCAACCTGATCAACTTGTGGAAAGTACCTTTGGAAGATATTTCTCCACTCCTTTTTGCACACAGACCCATAAACCTATATTTAGCTGCCAACACACCAGTCAAGGAGTTTTAGGCACATTCCCATGTCCCGTTGACACATGTCTGTCATAGCTATAGCTGACAGTTTAAAGAGGGGTTTATGAGAGATGTGGAAGCTACTGCAACATAAAAAATAAATTATAAAGAGTGCTGCCAAAGAGAGTAAGAACAGTGACCAGAACACTAACGAAGTACTAAAACATACCCTGAACAAGCTGGTGTATATTGCTTAACTAACCAGGCATTTGTTTGTTCAGGGTCCAGTTTTAAGATATTAGTTATTTAATATGTGTTTGTTTATAAATGATTATGTTAGTAAATTAATGTAACTTTTTCCTTTCTACGTGTTTTGTCAAAATATGAGAAGATGGGACATTTATAATTCATGAGCCCGATTGTTAAAAACATATGTGTAAAATTCAAGTCTGGTAGGGGAAAAAAAAGTGTCTGTCATTAAATACACAATAACTATTACCAACAATAATGTTATTTTCCAAGTTGAAAATGACTTTTAATTTATTTCTTGCAGAAAAAAAGCCTCTTTATGTGGGAAATTTTGCTATTTAAATCCATAACAACATTTTGCAGATACTGTGCAGGTGTAAAGTGTTGCTCATGAAATACAAATTTTTGGCTTGATGTATCAGCAGGGAAAAGTAGGAAAGTGAATATATTGTAAACCATCACAATATTTTACTATATTTATATAAGTAGGAGGTCCAGAAAAACACTTCTACTTGTTGGCTCCTCTACTACTTGTGAAACCTCCTGGATATTTGTGCTCTGCTGTGTTGTCCCTCCTGCAAATAATGGGGTAGTTGCAATCCCCCACAATGAGCCCGACATGTAAATGTGAGGTTTCTTCTAGTTGTCTGAAGGAGGTGTTATTTAATTCTTCATGATCAGAAATGTATGGCAGTGCCACATGTTCTATTTAACCTACTAATCCTGATCTTAGCCAGCTAGAAGCTTATCCCTAGGCATAGCTCTAGGCAATACTGCTGCAACTTCCACTTCTCATTTTTCTGCGTCTTCCCAATCACTTTAAATTCTGTTTAAATTTGCTTAAATTACTTGAATTTAGTGGTTAAACTTTTCTACTGATCTCTAAAACACAATAATTAAACATTTCTCCTCAGGAAAAAAAAAATCTTTTCCTCTAATCTACATAATGCAAGCACCCTATATATAAAAATTCAATTTGAGAATATCATATTTCCTTCAGAACATGAGAAAATTGATTAATTGAAGATGATGATTAAATTAATTACATCAATTAAAATATAACTCTAGCATAAATATCTGAATGAATTTTTAAATAAGATAATGTAATTCCTAACTTTTGTCAAAAGATGGTATAGTAGTTAAAATGCATAGCTATAAAAGCGAAACCCAAACAAATATATCATTACTAAATAAAAATCTTCCAATCCTTTTTCTCTTTCATCTACCCAATTAGTTCTGAGCTTAATACATACTTCTATTTATTGCTGGGTTTGTGTTTGTTTTCATTTTAGTTTTTGTTTTTTTGTTGTTGTTGTTTTGGTTTGTTTTTTTCCCCCCAAGTACTTTTATAATAATACAGATGGAATTGTAATATTTTATCATTCTTTATGTAATATAATCTGTGATTTGTATTCATTTTGGCTTGTTTTCCATATATTATATTTTTCTAAGAGCAAGGAGTTACTTTACTATTCTTCCTCTCCAGTTACAAAACATATTTTACATCTCATCTAGCAATTTAAAAGAATAAATGAAATGTCTCATATTCAGGCCTTGGCAACAAAAATGCATTTGATGTAAGGTAGCTTTTCCTATGATACAGCATCATTTTGGGGAAAAACAAAGTCAAGATACATCTACTGACAACATCTATATCTTTCAAGTCTGAAGATGTTTCTGAATAAACATGTAACCACTTCAGACTCTTTCTACTTGGCACTTTATATTGATCTAAAGAGATCATAATACAAAATAATATTGAATATAAATTTTATGTGTTACTCTAAAGATAACTTATCATTTCCTCTCATGTGCCAAATGCAGCTCTTAAACTGCTAAGAAATCATCTAGTACACAGAGCACAAGGTAATAACTTCTGTGAGTAACTTTTTGTCTTCTGGGAAGCCTTATAACCTAGGAGGCATTCATTTAAAAGTGCCTTGAATGCATCTGCAGACATTATACTTGAGCAATTGAAAGTGAAAAAACCGCTCTTATCAGACTTTTTCACCTGGAAATTCTAATGGTATTTTTTGCTCAGCACTCAATGATCTTGTGAATTTTGCCCTTCTTGGTAATACAGAAATATAAAATTAAAAAGTTTTTATCTGAGATAATATAGTGTGTTGAATTTTTTTCCTGAGCTACAAGAGCTTGTAGCTTTAGATCTTTACTAGATTTAAATTTCTCATATAAGAAACTAGCTTTTAGAATATTTTTCGCCATACTATTGACCCCAGTAGCAATGTGTGGAGACACTAGTTAAACCAAGAACAGGTAGGACTTTCTGAAAAAAAATAAACACACACACTCAGACACACACACACACATAAAATTCAATGTAAGCTTACTTTGCTTTTCACGGCACATTTTTTGGAAGGGACAGGGGACCTGACTAAGCTGAATCCTGTCTCTTTGACTACTTTCTGTATGCAGCACCAAAATATCCAGTCTCTGCAATAAGAACCTTATAAAAAGGTCAGAAATGCAAAGGGCCTGGGGAAAACCACATGAGATCTGTGACTTGTTAAGAAACATGCAGGAGGCCATTGTCAAAACCCACAACAGAACTGAAGTTTCCTGGCTTCTGATCTGCCCTGATCTGCCTGATCTTCTGATTCATTAAATGACAATGTTTTCCATTGCATGTTGAGTCCATCTCTCAGCAAACAAAATTATATATTTAATAACTCTCTATAATATCTCTTAGGATACGATAAAATCTTTTAGGATGAAACTTACTCTCCAAGTATAAGGTCACATTATTGCGTTTTTGGAAGTTAATGTGTTTTCCACCAGAACTGCTGAAAATCTGAACTACCCATCCACTGGCCTGTTTCAGACTACTCTGGTGTTGTCAAAATGATTCTTTCTCACTTTTTAAGCCTTTGAATTTTAGGATAGAAAAGGCTGTTGAAGTGCAAAAAGTAAACTACATATTTTATTACTTTTATTGAATTTATTGTGAGTAATGGCACACATTTTGAATAAGTAATGCTGCCTTATGTCCTACAAACTACTTTTGGAAACTGAAATAAAAAATCTCATAAATTGTGTATTAAAATAGTAAACTGCACATTTGTAAGACATCCTCATTTATTTCTATAAAAACAAATCTAAAAACAAGGGGCTGTTTGCCAAGGAGTCAATCAGGTAAGTCCATATGTTATTGATTTCTCTATTGCTCTGCATCATTTAAAAATAGGATCAAAACTGAAAGGCATAAAGACATACTTTTAATATGCTTTAAATTATTTTCTTTTATCTTGCACTGTCTGTGGCAAACAAATTTGTGAAGTCTGCCTAGCACATGGAATTTTTAAAGTCGGTGTTAGGTCCAGTTATGGGAGTCTGATGTTATTATTTGGTTGAAATTTAGTCCTCTTTTTTGGTTATAAGTAGTTTGTTCATGACTTTGTACATACTATATAGTTAAATAGAAAACAATTCAAAAGAGAACTTAAAAACAGTTTCTCATACTTAATATCCAGCAGAGACTAAGAGAACATTGACCCTACGAGGAACATATACATCTTTTAAAGTTAATGTGCATTGTACAAAAGCAATACAATAGTGCACATTAGTGGAGAAATCTGGGCCTATCACAAGTTCTTCAGAAGTGTCAACAATAGGCCCTTGTGTCTGCTGTCTCATACTCTGGGTTTTACCAGCCCTTCCATTTATGAGACGTGGCCAATATTGGGTAGATAAGTTGCCTTGAGGTCCTTTTCTAGAAATGTATAGGTAATTTGAATAAAAATTTCTGTGGAGTTTAAAACACTTAGAAAGTGACATGTGACCTACACCAAAGCAACACTGACTTGTTTCCTACTGGCCAGATAATTTAATTCTTAGCCGAGCCTCAAAAAGACTTCACAGATCAAGTAAGAATCTGCTTTTATTGTGAAATGCAGTCAGTAAAATGTTTTGTGCTTCAGTTTAACAGCTTTGCCTTTAAATAAGACTTTAACAGCTCAAATGAGCTCAAGCTTTCAGCTGTGGCATTCTTTGCCTTTCTTCACAACACCTTTTAACTGCAAATGACATGCAGTGCTAAGGATTCCAAATTCCCTAGACCACTGAAAATCAAGAAAACTTGATGCTCTATATTACAGGAATTCAGTTTTGTTTTGCTTCTCACTTTATCATCTGGCAGAAATTTTATTAGTTGGGGTTTTTTTATGAACTTGTTACTTAGTTTTTGAGATCAGAGGCAGGCTGTTATGAGTTTTGAATTATGAAAGGATCTATGACTTGCTATTTCAAAAATTTAAAAATTGTTTATATTACTATATGCTTTTAAAATATTAAATGTCTCAGCGAAACTATGAAAAAACTAACAACAAATATAATTCTACTTATAGGGAAAAAATATAAAAACTAGCAGATCAAAACATTATAATTATTTTTTGAATATTTTGTTTAAGTTCTGATGTTTTTTCAAAGGTAAGTGTTTATTGCCATGGGAATTGTAAGACTCAAAGAGAAGCCTCTTTTTTCTTGAAAGGCGTGGGCAAAAATTTTGTTTCTGAAACATTACTGTTAAAGGTCAAATCTGAAATTTCAGCAGATGAGTTTTGTAGACCTTTATAAGGTAGTCACTTAATGAAGTTGTTGTCAGTCATGAGTAGGAACATATTTGACTATGCTCAAGAGATGCACTTCTATGAAAAGCAGAGGTAGCTCTGATGGCAAGCCATTGACAGATAAATCTTGAAATATTTTTAATTTCCAGGCCTTTTCATGCATTATAATAATAATGGAATTTTTTTTTGTTTTGGGTTTTTTTTTTGTTTTGTTTTGTTTTGTTTTGTTTTGTTTTTGGTTTGTTTTGTTTTGGTTTGTTTTGTTTTAAAAAGGATCATATTTCACTGTATTGGAATCTGAGTTACTAAACTGTTAGAACTGTCCTGGGTCATACCAATTGTCCCTCTACCAGAACTTAATGCTTCTAAGAGTGATCAGCAACTGTTTCTAATGATGTGATGGTAAATATACAAGATTCATTTCCTTAAAAAGTTCTTTCAGCTTCCAAAATGTAGGTGGAGAGTTAGAGCTCTTTGAAGTTTTGAATTAATTCCTTTTGTTTTCTGAAAGAAAATGTCTGAGGCTTGACATATGAGCATAACTTTTTAAAAGGTGTATTTCAAAGCTTGTATTTGGCTATACATGATGATAATTATGCTGTGATATGGTTTCACTAACTGGTTATTTATTTACCCAATCAGGTGATGTAAGCAATTCTGTTTCACTTTTTTTGACCAGTCACAAGTACTATAAGCAGCATACCCTTTGGATAATTAAATCCAATCTTTTAAGAATGTAAATGACTATTAGCTGAATTAATTTGCATAATGAATACATTTAAGAAAGTTGTGATAATTAGGCTGCAGAAAAAAAACCCAGCCAAATTCATTGAATAAATAATTCATTGTTGGTTTTTTCTTTTAATTATTCATTCATCTCTGAATGTAACAAGCAAGTCCTCATGTTCAACAGCTAAATTTGTGGTAGAAAAGCCAATGAAACTCATGTTTCACTTTCATGCAGCGTTGTTCCTACAGCTCATTGTTAGGCTGTTAATTTCTGCTCTGGTAACTTATTTATTTTGTGAATAGTTTTTTTCTTTGGTATTCAGAAGTTCATCCATTTTATTTAAAACTTTCTGATATTTCTAGCTGAATTTTAGTCTTGTTTCTGCTTGGAAAACTACACACAAAGGATCCACTGGGCTTTTTTCCTGAGGAAGTCTAGCTACTCTTTATGAGAAACATGTTAAGCTTGTACTTTTGGCTGTAATTGATTGACTTCCTCTATTTATATTATTAGGAAAAACTTCTACAATGTCATGACACTTTTGCCTTTAGAGGTTTTTTTCATGTTTTGTTATGTAATATGTCTATGACATTGTCTGTACATTTTTCACATTTACTGCAAAACATTGGAATTAGAAGAAAAATTCCTTAGCCTTTATGTGGAGTCCAGATTCCATATCCACCACTTATTACTATTTGTGAGCACTTCCCTTTTTCCAAAATTTTTCTCAAGTGTTTCCTTTTAATAATAACTATTTATAAGATGATGGTATTAACTTAGTGGTTAAGCAAAAGATGGCCATTAAAGCATTTCCAGAAATACCTCTCTGGACTATGTGCAGTTTTTTGTGTTACAATATAACAAGGATCTAATGCTATTAGAGAGCATCTGAGGAAGGGGCATGAAGATGGTGGAGAATCTAGAGGAGAAGCCTTATAAGGAGCAGCCAAGGTCACTTGGCTTATTCAGCTCAAAGAAGAGGAGACTGAGGGGAGACCTCACTGCAGTCTGCAACTTCCTCATGAGGAGAAGAGGAAGACACTGGTCTCTTCTCTGCAGTGATCAGTGACAGGACCCAAGGGAATGGCATGAATCTATATCAGGGAATGTTTAGATGGGGTATCAGGAAAAGGTCCTCCACCTAGAAGGTGGCTGGGCACTGGAACAATGGAATGGGTTCTCCAGGGAGAAGGTCATGGCATCAAGCCTCTCAAGTACTTGGACAATGTTCTCAGGAACATGGTGATTTTTGAGTTGTGCTGTAAATACCCAGGAGCTGGACTCAATGACCTGTGGATGTTGTCCAATGTGGATTGGTACCATCTTCTATGGCATACTCCTGGAAAAGCTGGCAGCCCATGGCTTGGACAAGTTCACTCTTCACTGAGTAAAGAACTGGCTGGCTGGATGGGCTCAGTAAGTGGTGGTAAATGGAATCTGTTTTGTGTCTGGTTACTAGTGGTGTTCTCTAGGGATCATTATTGGGCCCAGCCCCATTCAATCTCTTTATTAATGATCAGGATGAGAGGGTTGATTCTGACCTCAGTAAATTTGTGGATGACACCAAACTGAGTGGGATTGTCAATCTGATGAAGGGTAGGAAGGCTCTGCAGAGGGATCTGGACCAATTGGATTGATGGGCTGGGATTAGTGGCATGAGGTTTAAAAAGACCAAGCACTTTGGCCACAATAACCCCATACAGCATGATAGACTGGGGACAGAGGGGTTGGAAAGCTGCTCAGCTGTGAAGGACCTGGGAGTGCTGGTTGACAGCCACTGAACATGATCCAGTGCGCCTAGGTGGCCAAGAAAGCCTGTGGGATCTTGGCCTGTATCAGCAATAGTGTGACCAGCAGGACCAGGACAGTGACTGTCACCTTGTGCTCAGCACTGGTGGGGCCAGAGTGTGAGCCTTGTCTCCAGTTCTGGGCTGCTCAATCCAGGAAGGACATTGAGATGCTGGAGGAAATCCAGAGAAGGGCAACAGAGCTGGTGAAGATTCTGGAGCACAGGCCCTGTGAGGAGCAGCTGAGGGAGCTGGGGATGTTTAGCCTGGAGAAAAGGAGGTTCAGGGGTGTCCTTATCACCCTCTACAGATGAAACCAGGTTTTAGCCAGGTGAGGGTTTGCCTCCTCCCAGGCAACAAGGAATAGGTTGAAAGGACATAGTCTTAAGCTGTGGCAGAGCAGGTTTAGGTTGGACACTAAGAAGAATTTATTAACAGAAAGGATGATTAGATATTGCAGTGTTTAAGGATAGACTGAATGTGGCACTCCATGGTCTAATTGACAAGGTCATGTTGTGTCATAGGTTGGGTTAGATGGTCTCAGAGGTCTTTTCCATCATTAAATCTCTCATTCTGTGATCCTTGCAGGTCTCTTCCAACCCAGGATATTCTTGATTCTACAATTTCTACTGTAGTACATACTACAATGCTTAAACTTTATTTAAGCTTAGATTCAAGAATATCTGATTTTATATATAGCTTCTATCTTTTGGGATATTCTGCTGTTAATTACAATATGACAAATTTTAGAAGGCCAGAGTTCAACTGTCCTAAGACACATCCATATATGATGATAAAGTAGTTTGTATCTACAGAAATCTACAATATAATTCACGTTACTCTGTATTGTGAATTGTAAAGTCCTTCCATAACTCAGTTTTTGACAGTTGTAAGAACGTATCAAGTTTTGGAGAATCAGTAATAAACACTAGCTTGGACTCTTATCAAGACACCTGAGAAACTCTGTAACAGCATCATGTACTCTATGAGCTTTCTGCTCTTGCTCTCAAAAGATTAATGAAGTGACTTAGCAAAACATGAATTTCTTGTTGAAAGAAAGTAGACAGACAACACAAATAAAAACAAGATTATGGAGAAGGGCATTTTGTTCTTTCAGTGTTATCACTTGAATGTTCCCCATCTAACTTCTCAGTAAGAAAACTACTTGTCTATTTTTCTCAAGTGACACCTTATCTCATGTTTTTAAGCAGTATTTGTTAGGTATTTGTTAACCCTCTCACTAAGTACAAAGGCTTCACTGAAGCCCAGACTGACATTTTATTGTGTAATTTTCACCATTCATTGAAGATAACCATTTCCTTCTATTAGCTACTCCCCTTATTTAATAATTTCTGCTTGCTTGTGAGCTTAAACATAGTATATAGAATTACACAAATAGCTTGGAGCCCAAAACACTTTTTAACTCTCATTCTCACCCTTGACACCCATTTGATTTATTGCCTTTGATTGAATAGGCATTCACCACAGCAACAAGGCTCATTTATACAAACTCTTGAAGTTTTGAAAAAGATATTTTTCTCTCAACCATTATGACAGAAGTGACCATGACATAATAAAAAATAAATGCAGATTTATTGAATTGCAAAAATCCATCTCATTTTATCTCTTCCAGATATCTCTCTTCCTTTTGAACTCCAGGCCCTTTAGAAGCGGGAAGATGGAACTTCTTGGGGAAAATTAATTTAACAAAACAGATACTGGAAGAAGTCTCAGGAATCTAGTGTGAGGTCCTGAATCTATGATACAATTGACTGATCAGAGAGAAGGAGTAGTGCAATTGCTCTTGATATTTTGTATTCTTATATTTCCTTTAGGCTTCTATTAGATATGGAGGGCCAGCATGTCTGACTTTCACTTTCTTACCTGTACTAGTTCCCTGCCTCTACCTTCCCCATAGGTCAATTTTCTTTTTAACAAGAAAGGTTAAAAACAGAGTGATAAGATATACATGCTAAAGTCTGTATTTAAAAATGAAACTATGAAACAAGAAATAGTAACTTTGTGATTTCATACAATCATTTAGGATGATGGGAATCATAAATGGGAATTAGAGATTACTAAAATCATCTCTAGGTATCAGAGTCATTCTGAATCTGGAAATATTTAGAAAGACTGCATAGCTTAAGTTAAAGCAAATATTGACAATTAATTATTCATAACAAGCTGGACATACACTTCAAAAACAGAAACACCTGCTTACCTGGAACAATATCGAGGAGAGGTTCAAAATATTAGTAATGTAAAAACTCTTAACAAAATGTTCAAGTTATCAGTACAACTTCTTCTGGAACCTCTGTCCCTCAAAGTGCCTTTTCTGATTCACATTATAAAAATTCCTTAGAGAAGATTCTTGTCCTGCTTAAAATCTGCTCATTGACTTTCAGGAAGCTTGTTTTCGGCTTGGCAAGAGCAGGCACCTTTGGGTCAGCAAGAATAAAACAGCCACTGAAATGTTTGTCTCAGCCTTCACCATGGGAGAGATTAATGTTCTAGAGACACCAGGCACAAGCTTCCCATCAGACAAATTAATTTGTACATGTGACCATGCACACGGACTACAATTTCACTTTTTATTAATATTCTTCAGTAAAGTCCAGGAAATACAACATGCACAAATAGCCCAAACGATCTGAAAGTTATACAGATATTTCAGAATGGAATGTGTATAAGAAAGGTATCTGAAAAGGAGTAAAGATAAGTCTAGCCATATTCATTCTCTAATTCTTCTCAACTCAAACAATGCAAACACAGTCCAGTACCAGTTTCCTCCCTGCTAAGCTCAACTCCACAATTAGGCATCCTAAAGGTAGAGTAACCACTTAGGAATTTGAAAGCTAATAATATGTTTAAGTGTAGAAGGGCAACTAACAGCTCTCTGAAAGACATGTTGATTACCAATATTAGGCCTCCTTTCCTTAGGTAAAAGGAACAGACTATTATCAACATTAGACCTCCTTTGCTAAGGAAAATGGAAGCAGACTATCTCTGTCAAGAGCTGAGTGTTATCATTTCTGAAGAGAAGTCAAATGCCATTTCTCTTTGCTTGTCAAAAGGAAGAAATTATCCTCCCCAGCTACACATTATTATCCACCATCTGTGTGACAGTTTCTCATAATTACTTACATACGGCGTCTTTGATAAGCCTTATTCCCAATAAACAGAAAATAAAATTAACTCTCGTATTAGATCACTCACTGAGAAGACATGGAATAAATATAGTAGAGCTTTAATTTTTCTCTTTCAGAAACCTGACAAGACAGCTGTTGAAACACACACTTAGAAATCTTTGTTTAGAAAGAAATTCTAAATGAAGCTACAGCTTTTGAAGCCAAAATATTCTGCCTGGTCAATTGGAAGGAGATAGTTGGTTGTTTGGTTTAAAAATTAATTAACAGCTAAACAAATATAAGATAATGCAGATTTATGTGATAGCCAGTATTGTTGTTGTTTTTTTTTTTTTTTTGTCATGACATTTTAAAATCCACACCTGGGTTAGGGACTAGTAACATACTCAGATGGTTTAAATAATTAAAATTTAAAAAAAATCTTGTTTTCATGATCCTAGACATCTGTTTCACCAACAACTTAAGAAGGGTAAGCCTTCTGATGACAGATCAATTATTATACTATTAATAATTTGCTGGTGTTATAGTCACGATTTTTAAAAAAGTGATAACCCATCTGCTCCTGGATGGAGTAGTTTTGAATAAAAAAAGAAACTGGTATATTATTTGAAGCATATCAGAGACAGTTTTGTAGCTCTACTGACTGGCTTATTGTGCAAATATATTGCTTACTGTGAGAAGAACTGAATGTTGTTCTACTAAAAGAAGTGGAAATGATGATGATATTTCATATATACTACAGCCATTCAACACTCAACTGAGGATTCACTTCGTTAATTGTTTATATAGTCTTTAGTTTTAGACCCAATTTTTTTAAGTACAATATATTCATCATTCATCATTCATTTTAAACCAACTTTATTATAAAACTAACATTTATTTTTCTTTGCTCCTGTCGTTGCAGTGAACCTTTACTATTGGCTTCAAGTATCAGTTATATGGCAATATAATCTAAGGAACTTGAAGTAAATGGTTAATGGTTGAACTCAGTTTTGGACGTTGTTTCTAAACTTAATGATTCTATGATTCTATGATTCTATGACAGTTACACATGAAAGAACTCTCATTTGTGTGGTTCTTTATCATTATCCAGTTCAAGAATTTATTTCCTTTGACTTCTCTAATTCTTTCCTTGAAAAAGTTTAAGAAAAAAGTAAAACCAGAGGAGGTAAAATAAATCCTACTTGTTAAATAAATGTATCTTAATCACACTTTGATGATAAAAGTTCATTGATTAAATTTGTTAAGTGTATGTACACATAAGTATGACACAATTATTATACATGAAACATAAATTTAAGAGGACTATAATGCCCCAAATAATCAAGAGCTGATGTAATGAAAAGTTAATATCTTTTTCTACTTACCCACTAAATTTTACAAGGAGTCTCTTAAAAAGAAAGGAGCATCTTAATAAAATAACTAATGAACTAATAAATTATTTCCACCAAATAAAAAATTTCTCTTGAATTTCACTTAATAGTTTTCTTGGATTTAACTAAATAAGAACAGCCCAGGAAGCCCTTTGCCTTTCAGAAAAAAAAAGAAAAAAAAAGTGTATGCATGAGCCTGTACTTGATTAATCAAGCTGGATTACTGGAGGCTGCTGAACCTCTGTTCAGAGAATTTTATAAATCAGTTATTCAAACTAAATTACTTAAATAATATTCTCACCTTTGGTCAGACCTACATCATAGTGTTCTGTTACTTTTTTATGGCCTGAAATCTCCTGCCTAATCTTTTTCTTTAGCTTTGTCCCTGAGGGATTTGGATTAAATGAGTCATAGACATGTCAATTCTACCCATCTAAGGATGTTTTGCAAACTGATAGTGACTGATAGTGAAGATTCGGTATAAGTTGTTAAAGTATGAGGCAATGTTTGGCTAAAACAGTCAGAATAATCTTTAAAAATTTTTATTTCCCTTTAATAAAAATTTTAAGAATAGAGATTATATGTTTTCAGAAGAAATATCTGAGAATTGAAAAAAACTGAAGTAGATAAAAGTAGACAGAGGAGAAGACCCAAATACATAAGAAAAAATTTCTTTTATGCCCTCATTGTGTCTACTATGTGAGTGAACAGTATTTACTAAACCTCGAAAACAAAGCTCAACAGCATTCTTGAAACAGGATATATATACAATCATCACCATCATCATCTATCTTGGGGAGCCACAAGAAATATTAAATAATTTATTCCCTTCATCTTTTTTTTTGTGTGAAGATTTCCTTGCTCTAATAGGTGGACTCAGTGGAGTCTCAGAACTGAAAACAACAACCTAAATATAGTTTCATCTATACTGTCCAGCTATGGCACTTCCACATGCTTTTTCATCATTACCCTGGAATACAAATTTTAACATGAAAAAAAAATGTAGATGAGAGAAGTTGGAGGGAGGTTCTTGAAGTTGGTTTTCATCTGGCAATGATACTTTTGACAACTAGCAGTTAAATCTCACTTTCAGGAAAAGGAAATGCTTTCCACAAACACTTGCCTGGAACAGAAGTGACCTGGTCTACTTTTGAAAAATATGTGTAGAATGACCACCTGTGCCCTATATTTGACAAAATATTCGGACAATGATAGGGCTCAATTTTGCAGTGACTCACTTTTGCTGAAACCACAAATTGATTAGGACATCATTTATATTTCAGAAAATAACTGCTCTAATAATGTTAAACCAGATTTAAAAAAACCCAATAACTAATAATGAAAATCCCCACACATGTGGATGATTTAGAAATATAAAAGTTGTTTTTCTTTCAAGGTTCTCATTCAGATAACATGTACTCTGACACACAGCCCAAAAACGTTTACTCAAACTTACATGCTGTCTCTGAAGAAGGGTAAAAACAACCCAAACTAAAAAAGTTTAATAGACTTAATATGGGGGAAATGTATGCAAAAAAAAAGGTGTTTGCTTTCAGTTTTCCCTTATTTCTTTACATCCAGTATGTTTTCCTGTTGACTGTATGTTTCTTCTATCCTCAAATGAAACAATATTTACTTAGTGCAAAATATTTGCATTATGCCATTTTGAAACGCATTATCTACACAGAAATAAATATGTCAATCATAGTAACTTGGTGCTAAAATCTGTACAGAAAGGTGTCTTCTATTTCAAAATTTATTTATTTCAGTTTCATATGACCCTTCTTTACAGGAGCTCAAATAAAATTCCCTTCCAACAAATCACGTTTGCATTTGAATAAACATGCATAGACAAGTAGCTGTAGGATTTTTAAAATATCAGTTGAAATGTTCAGGTAAACAGGTATTAGTTAGTGGGCAGACCAGGCTTGATTTTAACTAATGTAAGACTGAAAACACAGTTCAACATGACAGGCAATTACAGTTCTTGGACAAAACAAATTAATTTTTGGTATTCCTCCATATTTTAGAACAACACTTTTTTTTGAAGATGAATCTAAATATGTTAGAATGGGGAACGTGTTAAACTGTCCACTTGCAGCTGACTCCTTGATAAATAATTTTTAATATTGGGGATTTTAACAGCATAATTTATTGACTGCAAAAAAATGGATTTTAAAAGTAATTTTAATTGGAAAAAAAAAAATTGAAAAATCAAAACCACAGTCACCAACACACAACTTAAGTGTTAGGTAATACTGGTAAAAAGTTTTGTCTTACGTTTGGAGCTTTATGTATATGTAGGGATAGTCAATCTGTCCTAAATGAACTTAAAGGAATTAAAAGTCACACTTTTCATAAAAGTTTCTTTTACATCCAATTATGTAATATCTCCATGCATATTCCACAGAGAGCTCCTGTCCCTTTGTTTATGGAGACATTCTTTTTTTTTTCCTAAAGGATACTTCAATGGCATACTTAGTCTGCCTGTCTGTGCACTAACCAAGAACTTAAAAGTCATTAATTTGCTATTGTCTTGGTTCAGAGAGGATGGTTTTTCTTCAGACTGCAGCATTAATAGTAAAATGCAGAGTAACAGAGCCTTTAATACTTAATGGCCTCATGAGTGAGGGAAAGAATTACCTTCAAGTTGAGTTGAAATGGCTTAATATATGGCCCAAGCAATCATAAATATTTAAGGAAGTGATTTATTGTTGGTTCCTTTTAATTTTTACAAAACAAATATTGACAGGCAAGAAAGGAGTATTAAAGGAATAAAGGAAAAAAATACAACAACGAGATGAATTTCTGTTGCAAGTATCTACTTCATAGGGAATTAAAAAATTATTATCTTCCACAACCTGCTTCAATTAATCAGCTAGTATCAGTATCCAGGATGAATACTGTGATTCTTACATGTTTTCCACATAATATCTAATAACATGATAGTTTAAACAGAAATGTGGAATGCAGTTAGGAGCTGGTGTAAAATCTCCTACCACTGAGACTAATTGAAATTGATTCTGTGCTTCATTCGCTTTTAATTGTATATTTTTTTATTTGATTAAAGGTGTTTGCTTTGTTGCTGGTATTTTGTTCAACAGTAAATATATGTGCAGCAGTAGTACGTGGTTGAAATCTGAGGAACTTGAGGTAGCTAAACCAGATGAAATGAACTTTTGGGATTCTAGTTTTAAAGACATACATTGAGTCTGCCCCTGCAAACTTCTTATTTGATTTCTATAAATTCCTTAATTAGCCTTTAAACAGAAAGACTTAGCTACAGAGTTTACATACTTTAGTAACAAATGTTCTGGAAACATAAGTAAAAATAAAAGCCTCTAGGGCACTTTTTTTTTTTTTTTTTTTTTTTTATGTAGGGATCAGTCTGAGTGCCTTAAAATGAATGTTGCATGTTCTTTATTTCTAGTCAGCTGCATAATCTGGTTAGAACCAAGTATGGATTTTTCTAGAATAGAAGAAAGTGTCCATTCATGGTTTATATGGCAAATGGTTAAGTCTGTAGCATTACTTCTGTTTGGTTTGGATCCTTTTGGAGGAAGATTGGAGTATTTTTGATTGTTTAAGTCAGAACTCACATCGCTTTGAAAAATTTCCAAGGATTGGGATGGACTGAGAGAACAGATCTGGGAAATGGGCACTGGGTACAGTGAGCATGCAGAAACCTTCACCAAGCCCTGGCAGGAAAAACTTCTGGGGCTGCATCAGCAGAAGCATCACCAAGAAAGCAAAGAAAATTTTTATCTGCCTCATCTAGCACTGACATGCTATGTCCAGTTTGGAACCCCCAGTACAGAAAGACATCAACATAATGTAGTAAGTTCAGTGGAAAAACACCAAGATGATAAGACTGGAGTAAGCTGCCCCATAAGGAGAGGCTGGGAGAGTGAGGTTTGTACAGCCTGGTGCAGCAATGGCTTTGGGGCACCCCCTGGAGCAAGAGGGTGACTGTGAGGACAATTTCACTCCTCACACTGGTTTGTTGTGATAGAATGAGGGACAACAGGCATAAATTGAAGCCAAAGAGGTTCAGACTGGATAGGGTAAGTTTTTTTCACAAGAAGTTAAAAAAAAAGACACATTGCCTGGAGAAGTCATATTGGTTCTGTCCTTAGATATTTTCAGAACTGAATAATGTCCTCAAGATCTGGCCTAACCATGCTGTTAGCAGGAGGTTGGCTTCAAACTGAATTGTGCTAGGTTCCTAATGAAGAGAATATAAATTTGGACATTGACTATCCTAAAATATATAGACAGAAATTAGAATGAACTGACTTATATTCATCATTTCCACAGACTTAATTAATCCTTACAATCACTAGTTAAAAGAAACCATAGTTTAACTTAATGATTGAATGTCTTGAACATTTAGTTGCAAGACTTCTTGCTTATCATAAACAGTGATACCTTAATGAAGATTGTAGGAGCTATTCCTGCAGGTCCTGATCTGGGACCCAAAAACTGCAGCTGACATAGTGACCAGGCTTATTCTCTTGCTTATTTTCTTTTTGTCATGAATTCTTCATCTTGTATTGGAGCTAAACTATTAAAAATGGCTTTTATTATAAAAAGCTCTAATGTTTTGAAGTTTTTATTCAGAACATTATTTGTATCCATTATTTGTATTCATTATCATTGGAGCTTGAGTATTCAAAGATATTTTATCTAATCATTGCAAAACCTCTGAATTCTTTTTGTTTTCTTTTTTCCTGTGAAAGTTTGTTTAGAAAAGTGTCTTGCTTAAAGTCTGCCTTTAAGCAGGTTTTACTACACTTTCTAAATTGAGTCTTGATCCATGTTTTTTGCTTTTTTACTAAGAAGATGTTGCCATCTTCAAAGGATAGGTATCTACAATGTTAAAAAATCCCAACAGCTAACAAATATATGTACCTTTTACTGAAAAAGAAACCATTGAGTCATAAATTTTATATAAGAATGTAGAAGTCTTTATTACAATATTGAAAATTCTTATGCCTGTACAGCTAACTTACAAACTTCTATTTACCTTTAGAACATGCTTTCAGCAGTTACCTAGTTTTTAAATAAAGTTCAGTTAAGACTAGTCAAGACATCTGAAATATGGACAGACAACCCAATTTTGTTCGGAGCACTTATGAAGATTTTGTAAGGAACTTTTGAAAAGACCTTTGAAAAGCCTTTTCTTGATAGACTGATCTGAACAATATATTAATATGTGTTTTAAAGAGAGAAATTCCCAATATAATAGCATTCATCTTTTTTCATTTGTAATGGTTAAGGCACAAATGAGCAGAATGTAACAAGAGAGTTGTTAAGTGTTTGAAGCAAAAATCTGCACTGTAATATTGTTGCAAAACTTAAATTGGCTGTAAGTTTTGCTTAGGGGCAGGGAGTTTAAGGAACATCTGGAGATTCTGAAATAACCTGCATTCATTTATGTTATTTAAGTTGTAAAATCATATTCAATCTTGACCCACTCAGGAAATCTAACATAAACGTCCTGCTGATTTTGACAGTCATACAGCAAAAACACCCTCTAATGAGTATTTAATAGTCACCAAAAGTTCTGCATTAAGTACAAAGCCCTTTTGATTACTTATTCCACTAATTTAAAGTAAATGCTTTTACAGATGGCATCTGTTAGGACACAGAGCGTGTGCTGCATTTATATGTAGTCATTGAAAATAAATTCCAGCTTTGGTATAAGGATTGTACAAAAGAGATCAAACACAAAACACTGAGTAAACATTTACTAGTGATATATTTAAAGCTCTTCATAAAAGTTTATCCAATACCAGACTACAATACTCAAAGTATATGAAATAATTCAGAAATGCTTTGGCAAATTAGCACCTTTAGAAAAATGGCTGAGACAAAGTAATTGAGCTCTTCCATTTTGTTTATAATCTTCCCTGGGGGGCAACAGTATTATATTTCACTATCCCTTCACACTGTATTACCTTATGACTAAAGGGAAAAAAAAATACAAACTTTTAGCTACTAGGGATTAATGGGAGAGCAATAATGATTCCGATTTAAATGGGGGGGGGGGAAGAGAAATATATAGTGATTATCTACCTTTTGAAGAGGGATGTGGGAAATATTACTTTTTTTGTCATCACTGAGAATTTAATCAAAAAATGTCATGCTAAATTATGCATTCAAAATTGTGTAAATTAAGAATGATTTTGACAATCTACAAACATGTCCCCAAAGACCAAATATTTAATGGTTTGATGTTTGTAAAGAGACATTTTCTGCGTATTTTAGAACAAAGAGATATTGAGGGCATATTTATAAATAAAAAAGCCAACGCTTTTAAAGAAAATGTCAGTTAATTTAAATGCAAAGAATGTAGCTCTATTTTATGGTTATTTTCAGTACTCACTATTAAAACATTTATGATTAATTTTAAGAGCTATTAGCATTACCACAGTGTGTGTGCTGTCACAAAGAAAATTACCAAGTGAATACTAATTTCAGAGTTTCAAAATTGCAATAATATAGGGAAAAAGCCCCAAAGTTTATCATAGAGTATCTATTCCTCCAAACACTGAAAACAGGTTAAATCTGATTCAACCATTCTCTTGAATCAAGAACCTCAAATTTAATAATCATTATCACAATTGTGCAATCTCAGAACTTTACTTGCCCCTGTGTCCCAACATGCAGATTTATGGGTTTGTTTCCACTTTGAGGAAAGTGTACTATGTGTTACACTCCACATTGTTTCACCTGTTTATTGAGATTGAACATTACCTGAGCTTTGTCACTTACTGTGCACTTAAAGGTGCTTTAGTGAAAACATGAGCATTGAGAAACATGAATATATGTGTTTGCATCTGTGTGTAGTACATTAACAAAGTTGCCAAGTTTCCTACCAACAGCAGTCAAGATGGAAATAAGATGCCCAACTGAACCCAGAAAACAAGAATACTCAGTTTCAATAACTTGAATGAGATATGTTTCTCTTCCCCACTTTCAATGAAACTATATGTCCTAGAATGTAAAAAAAAGTAAAAAGAGATTATGTGGTTATGTTGAGATAGCAATTACTGCTCCAGACTTCACCTGTAATTTTTATCTTGTTGTTACTAGAATTAATTAATTGTAAAATTACCCACATTACCTAGTACAGTTAGAAATGCAGTTACATGAAACTCCAGAAATAATTATTCTAGGTTATTGCTATATGTTCATTGTGATAACTGAGCCAGGTAATCAGCCAGACCAAGGTTAATGCAAGAAAAATATATCTTGCATTCTTAAGGAGGTTGTTCTTTCCCATGAAATTTATTTATTGTGGGTTGTGGGAGTCAATATTACTAACTGGGGGAGACACAAGGGAAGAAGAAGATATTCTTTTTTCTTTCTCGGAAAAGTAAACAGCAGCAATGAAGGGGCTGATGAACACACAAAAGATCACTCATATAAAGAAAATTTAACAGACAGCAACAGCTTATATTCATTCAATTTTAACCAGTATGCTCATAATATGATTCTGAGACAAATACACCTTTTGAGAGAAAAAGTGTAACTCACTGCCTTTTTTAAATCTGTGTTTGGTCTTTGTCAGTTTGATTTTGCTAGAACTATGTTAGTGGTAAGAGAATAATGAACTTTTCATCCCTGTGGGCTATAGCCTATATTTATTTTTATCTCTATGAACCAATAAGTTTCATGGAACAAGTACATACCACATTAACACCTTATTCTTGAGTTGGTTTTATTCCAGTTACCTCTTCTAATGTGACAGGTTCAATGCAAAACATTAGTAATAGAAGAGCCAAGATACACAGTAGTGTAAACTAGGATTGTACAGACAAAAGTGTCAGTGCTTTTCTCTTTTAATTGATGATTGCAAAAAACAGATACAGGAAATTATTAAATTAGAACTTTCCACCACATTTGCATTACCTCAGTTTTAGGTGTTCAGCTCCTGAGTCTTAGTGTTTAAAGGTAATTGAACTTAATGTAGTCCTTGATATTTTATTTTTATTAAAAAAATATTAAATTTATAGAATTAAAATATTTTTAAGCCAGTGTTGCAGGAGAAGCAAGCAAATTATAATAATCACTCTGTATTGAGATTGTGTGGTAAAGTTCTGGTTCTGGTGGAGGAGGGTGACAGGGATGACTTCCATAGGTAGCTCATAGAAGTTTCCCCCATGTCCAACCAAAACTCAATGCCAGCCAGTTCCAAAAAAACAAACAAACAAACTAACTAACTAACTAAAACAAACAAAACAAAACAAAACAAAACAAAAACAACAACAACAACAAAAAAATTACATATAATTACCATTACCACTTAGGTAAAACCAAAGTTTCAAGATCTCAGAGTAAAGGAGAATCTATGATATTTACTGCAGGAAAATTTGAAAAACTGGTATAGGAAATCATAGATCCAGAAACAAGGTGCTTTAATGAACCTGTCTTTATCAAGAAATAATAGAAGATGGAATACCAATATTTACTTAATAGATATGTAATTGAGAAAACTGAAGGATCATTAACCTGATATGGGTTTTATTTAAGCTTTTAGAGTAATTGTTGAAGTAAATGATAAAGACAGCAAAGGAAATGGAGGATAGAGCATGTTGCAATATGAATTTAGTAATGTATCTGATATTATACTACCATCTTTACTCTCTGGAAATATTATCTTTAAAATAAAATGCATAATTATAAATGTTATAAATACCTTCCCAGCAAAGCAAACATGGATAACATGGTTCATTAAAGTTTGTTCGCAACAAAAAAATTAATAAGAGTAATCTTAACAAGCATAATGACTATTCCATTCTTCCCCAAACAGATGAAAACTAGTACCAGATGAATAGACGAATAGTACCAGTGGATAGAGCCATGTGGAACCAGTGCAAAGACTTTCCTAGATTTAGGAAAAGAATAATGAAACATATTGGAAAGAAGATTAAAAGAAAATTCCAAAGAGAGACTAGAAGGAAAAAACTGTGTGACTCTCAGTATATTTAAAAGGAACATGGTCCATCTGCTTACTAAAATCTATTCACCTCTTAAAAATAAGGTTTGCAACATAAAAGTACTTGAACACAACATCTTACCACTACTTTACTCCAGGTACTTAACTTCTATGCTTTTAAAAGCTTTCTTTTTGTTAAAAATTTTCTGTCATCCTGCCGAGGACCCAGTTTTGAACCTTTACCCACTTCTAATGTCACCAGTTGTCAAATCACTGAAACAGAGAAAAAATTAAAATAATTTAAGTTAAATACAGCAAAATGTTCTTAGACTGCATTGAAGCTTGTTACTTGTTCTAACTAGGGATATAATATTAAGGAAATATTCATATTTAAGACCTGGCTTGACTTAACTGTATCTGTTGTTTTCACTAAAATTATCGTGAGCTCATAAGGAAATTGGGGAGATATCAAGAAGATTTCTTTGTTTGCTCCAGTCCCGTGCTGCCTTTGCTTAGGTTCCTCTGACTGCTGATAACCAGGGGTAAAAATGCAACTTTCCTCATATGAAGTAGAATGCACATAGTCAAATTTATATGTCTTAAACTTCGACATTCAAATTTAAGGTAATCTGTCTCTGTTCCATGACAATCAAAGAATACATGAAGGGTCTTTGGATGACTATTCTTCTTATCCCAAGACAAGTGTATGCAGCAGGTCTGATGAAAAAATGAGACTGAGATGGAATAAAAAAACTAGGAACCTACATATTGTTGTACAAAACAAGTCATATCTTGGAGTTGGATGTTTGTGTGCTCTATTACACCAAGGGCTGAGTTGTTGTATTAAAATTGTTAAGCTAGAAATGGTCTAGAGGAATGCAAAACAAATAATGGGGAAAGCAAACCAAAGTTCACTAATCTAAAAAGTAGAAGGCTAGGACAAGATCACACATACTTCAAACAAATAAAGTATTTCTGAAAAGCAAAAGGCAATGGTTCTTCCTTTGAATCCACAAAAGATAATACTTGGTGTTGAATCTTCACTGAATAAAAATAAGAAACTTCAGGCTTGAACTGTGAAACACTTTCTAGTGGTTTAGGTAATGATGTGATAGAACAGATTGTTTGAAGAAGAGATGGTTTTGAAAATTTAGAGATGAGAAAGTGAAAATACCTAACAATAGCTGCTCTTTGTCAGAGGGAACAGATGGATAAAGATGCCTTCTTGAAATCGTTTACAGACAATATGACTTGCAGACAAAGCATGTTGGTGAGATGACTGAGCCCCACAGTATGATGAAATCATATGAGAGACAGATTTTGTACTGTATTTCCACAGAGAAATAGGTTAAAAAATTCCTTACTCATTGTGCCATTGTTTGGACTGCACCAGGAACTCTATGGACAGGTCAGTTGCTTGTGCTCCAGAATGGTTATGTGAGACAGGGACAAGATAAAGGAGCCCTGCTGGGATCCTGGCACAATAAGGGAGTCCGAAGGTATATCTACTTGGAGGGACAGAGATAACAGGTTTACATTTACTCCAAACTGACAAGAAGTTTTGCCAGATGCATGAAGTACTGGACAATTAAAGGAGATAGTTTGCATGTGATTTACAAAAAGAAAAAATAAAATATTAAAAAACTAAACTCCAACATTTCACAAATAAAATCAGGACAATGTTTTATATTTTTATTATCTTGAAAAACCTCTCTACAAGTTGCAGAAGTTTTTCTTTCCCTTTCAAGCATATAGGTGGACAACTACTCACTTTGGTGTTTGCTTTGGATCATCTCATTAAATGCTTATTATGCAATATTCACATGTACAGTTAATAAGCATGTGCAGCCTAATGAGTTAAAAATTGATTTTCAGTTTTTACACTGAAAATGATACTTTTTAATTTCATAGAAACTGTCTTTCCAATTGGCGAAAACTCCTTTGAGAATGGCACTTAAACTTATTACAGGTAAACCTTATTATTAGAGTGCATTTACTGTATATAATTAAATATTTCCAAAAAATATTCTGTCATAGGTACAATAGCTAGCTGCTACTGTAGATTTCAGAATATAATATAATGCAGAAAATACTATAAAATTATAAGATGATTTGAAATAGCAAATTGAAATATGCAAATACACAACTTAGTCAAAGATGTCATGTTCATGAAACTCAGGTTTCCTAAAAAAGGCACCTCAATATTGCATTTAATAAAATAACCACTACATCCTTCTATTTACTCATAGAATAATAGAAATGCTTAGATTGCAAAAGACCTTCAGGATCATTGAGTGCAATTCTTAATCTCACACAACCAAGTCCAGCACTAAACTATGTCACTAAATGCCACATCTACACATATTTTGAATGCTTCCAGATACAGTGACTCGATCTTTTACCAGGGTAGCCTGTTGGTTCCCTGAAAACCCTTTCAGTAAAGATAGTGTCTTAAAAATCAGTAAAGAGCTATTAAAAACAACACCAAGTCAAAAAAATAACTTTTCCATTCATTTGCAGGTTTATCATTCAGGTATATCACATAGATGGACTGAAAACTTACTCCTGGATTACTTGTATTGCCACAGGCATGAAACATTTACTAAAACAATTTAACTGGGAATTAAGTACTATATGTCCATGAAGATTGATATGAACTCTAAGAAGAAAAAAACTCCTGCTGTATTACAGCATGCATACATGTGCAACTCTTGAATGGAAATGAATGTAGAAATGGACCAGTAAATAATATCTTTAAGCAAGACATTTTCCCTATAAGGTATTTAAATACCCCTACTTTTTAGTGGTAGAGCAATTTAATGTATGTGACTGTTGCAAATAGCTGTCTTACTCCTTTCAATGTATTAAAATTTTTTTCTGACTCATTTAAGAAATCACATGTCTTCTTAATTCGGAAAGACCCAGAGACATTCAATAGTTTGTGAAAAATGTGATGCAATTTTTATCTTGAATACAAAATTTAAGAGGTGATTCTTCACAATTTTAGGAAGAAAAAAGGGCAATGAAAATATATATACATATACACACACATATACATACACATATACATATTCATACATACATATATATGTATGTGTATATATATGCATATATATATATGAAGAAATGGAAGAAAAATTGGAGGAATACATATTGTGGACAGAAAAAATATTTCCAGTGAAGAAAGGCTTCTTCAAATAAATTTGAAACAAATTTTGCTGTGTAGGAATACATAAGAAAAAAGAACCACAGGAGGGCATTTGTAATCAGGAAGTCATTTCAGTTTTAATGAGGGGAAGCAGTAGACAAGACAGGTCTTTAAGTCACCACCTGGAGGACTCTAAAAAAAGACAAAAACTCAGAAAAAAACATATCAGATTAATTTTTATAATGGATTTTTTTAAGAAAAGAGTAAGGCTGCATAATAGTCTGGGGGGCAATAAAACATGAGGCATTTACTGTGAAATCCAGGAAATTACCTTTATGGGAGATGGAATGACTGGAGACAGACTGATCAGAAAAGGCTACCTAAGTAAAAAACTATAAGGGGGTAGAGGACCAATGATCATGAGATGCATTACTAATCTAATTAACCTTTTTATATTAAATCATTCTTATTAGAAGTGGCAATTTTAGGCAAATACTAATTTCTCAAAGAGAGGTTCACCATGGGAGAAAGGAAGGGTGGCTCTGTCATAAAAGGTTCCTGTATGAATGCCCTCAAAGAGCTGAAATAGTGAAACTGTGGGAGCAACTATGACTGCAGAAAAAATATTAAATATGCAGATAAATAATAATAAGTATGCAGATAAAGAATGTAGATAAAATGTTCAGAAAAATATTAACAAAATTAAAAGACAAAAGAAAAGATTATAGGCAGTTTAAAAACATATAAGTTTTATGAGCGGCATTTTATTTGCACTTACTTTTCATCTTTCAGCTGTATTTCCCAGAAATTTTAGCATGAAGCTTCTAATTCTTGTATACAAAACATTGGTACATATTGGGAGCATTCCTTGCTCAATCAAGGTCCTAACCCTTTCTTCTGGAATGAATTTCATTCTGTAACACTAACCGGTCTTTGAAAGAATTCTTTGTTTTCTATTATACTGTGCATAATTTCTTAGTTTTTCCTTGACATGAATTTTTAAATTAAAATGACATCACAAATTATGCCATGAAGGGTATCTTATTTGACCCATTTGTAAATAAATTATGATTTGATGTACATGATTTTATTGTTTTAAAAATTTATTTCAAACATTTTACATTTCTAAAGGATTTTTTTCTTTTTTATATCCATGACCTTAAGGCACCCTGCGTGCTTTTCCAACCAATAATTTCATTGAAATTAATAGACATATAAAGGGCAAAAAAGCCTTCAGCAGTGTTGCCACTTGAATAAGTTCTTAAATCCAGAAACAAAAATAGGCATGTGCACACTCTAACTGCTATTTTTAAATGCCCTGATTTCTGTTTGTAACAATCTGTTTATAAATTTAAATCCTAACCTCACAGAACTCCACAGTAAATTGTTCAAATAGATGTATTCTGTTCAATATTTTGTAATGATTTTACTAGAAAGAAGAATATTTTGGGAACTAATTTTATGTGGTGTTAATAAATTCTTCGGTATTCATTATTCTGTATTTCAAAAATATTTTCAGTTTTCCTGAAGAAGCTCAGTAGTAAGGACTATTTCTTTATATGTATTTCAAAATTATATTCTGAATTGTCCCACAGATAGTAATAATTCTTTCTGAAAATTCTCATTGAAGCTGCAACAGCTGTGCTATATCTTTCTAGATGTGTCATCCTTCTGTTATCACTAGGAATAATGAGAAGGTCAAATAAACATGCACTTTTGGCAGAGAACAAATAAAAAGTAAACAGTCAATATTGTTTCTAAATACAAAAACTAATGAAAATAGTTTTAATGGGAAAAGTGACTTACAATTATAAATACAGAAAGCCGCTATCTAGAACTAGTTTTTGTCTGTCCTTTCTATTCTTTGCTTCCTGAGCTGAGTTGTAAACTTGTATTACTGTTATTATCCAAGTGCTGTTAATTAACTCTGAGATTATATTATTTGAGAAAGAAAGTTCCAGGTTTAACCACTTTATTAAAGGATTAAGATAAATTGATGTCACGTTTATACTTTGAGAGTATGGCTTTAAAAAATGTCAGCTTACTTTAGAAAACCTGGCCTGATCAATAAGATTCACATTGGAAACTTATGGTCAATTATCTTTCTTAAGATATTAGTGGATGATCAAAAAGTAGTTCTTAGTATCTAAAGGAAACACAATTGCAAAGCAACTTAAATGTTCACTCAAGTCATTGCAGCATAGTAGAATTTGGAGCAATAAAATTTTTGAAAAATATATTTGTTTATAAAAGTCTGCCTTCCAATTTAAAAATCTAAGACATAAATAAAAGTTTAAAAAATCCAATATAAAATAATCATCCCATAAGATGATGTCCTGAAAACAGGAACAAATGCTGAAACATGGCTGTATGACTTATTACCTGGGAACAGGATGGCATTCTGATTTTAAAATGCACAGCAGTTCAGAAGTGAGATGATGTTGTCTCAGATGCAGTATAATTTCCACTGATAATTACTGCATAAATATAATCATTTTACTGATAATTTATGCAAGTAACCAATAATCAGTTAGAGGCCTAAATATATAATTTATTTCTTTCAGTAATTCCTTCAAAACAATTCTAAATGAAAATCTAAAGCACTTTATATAGGTCAAACTTACCCAACTTTTGGAAAGTGTTTTCTGCCACTTCATTTGTCTCTTAAGTTAAATATCAGAATAGATACCTGTGGAATTCATCCAAATGAAAAAAAAAAAAAAAAAAATCCCTAAAAGAAAACTAAGTGTCAATATTACCAGAGAAATTCTGAGAATTTGTACTGTTTTCCCTGTATCATCAATGTCTATATCTGTCTCAATCCATTTTTACACAATATCTTCGTCAAGGACCCTTATTGAGAGTTTGCTTCTATGTAGAGAGTCCTTTTGCTATTCCTTACAGAACATCTTAATTTATGTTTTCTATTACAGTTAATTCTCAGAGTTATAATAATCTGGTTTTTTAAAGTACTTTATACATTTTTTTTTGCAAGTTGTTGCCCACCTTAACTTCCAAAATTATTAACCTGCTCTGAAAATAGAACAGCTTTCATTTTCAAGTTACTTCTTTTGTAGGTATACAGATAATGAAGGAAATATGGGACATGAACTTGGACTTATTCAGTTGTAATACATCAAAAAGCATCAGAGAGAAGCCAACCAAGTTTAGATCATGTCTAACCTGAAAAAAGGATGAACCTAAACCACAGTTTATAGCCTGCCATCTATTCAGTACAGATAAAATGCTATGTATTATATAGTGTAGTTGTAAAAAATGGTGTACCAGTAACTTCATTTGGATTTATAGAGTATTAATCCATTTAAAAAACAAATAGCTCTAATTTAAATTGTATTTTAGATATTAAGGTACAAAAGTGTGACTATTTTGATTAAATGGACTTTTTTCCCTTGAAAATCTGCCATTATGAAGGCGGGCATATTGTTTCTGGTAGGATTCAATCTCCTGACAGAATAACAGCTTTCTAAAGCTTTCTTAACATCTTCTCCCCAGATATTTATGCTTGTGGATATAAGATACAGTTTTTCCTATGTGATAAGTGTAACCTTCCATAAAGTAGTAACCTTTCTTGGGAAAGGGAGTTATCAGAAAACGTTACACTTTTCTTACCTCAATGTCAGGTTCATTGTAGAAAGAGAAGCATTCTGCAGACTTGATTTCCTCTTTTTTTTTAGGGGGGCTCCAAGAGCCACAGGAAATAAGGATTTCTTCAAAAAGACACGTTAAAAGAATATTTAATTTTCACTGAAATTTTTTTACATAGGGAGTGCTCCGTTAACCTTGGTCTGCAACTTGACTCAAACTTGCATCTTCAACAAGAAAAAAGGGAACTTGTTTTCTTTTTTTTTTTTTTTTTCTCCTTTGAAACTAGGTTTCTCAACTATTCTCATTCACTGATGGTGTATTATCTTCAAATACTTTATGAGATGCTATGACACGCAAAAAGCCTTCAGGCCATTCCATCATCCTCATTTTGTCCTGTGTTTCTATCAGTGAAAGCAAAGGTGCACATCAAGAGCATAAGCTGCTAATGTTTATGAAACTGTGAAGTATGGCAGACAGTAGAGATACAGCAAAAATTTGGGCAGCACCAGATGTAATAGTTAATTAGGTAAAAAAAGCTTCAGCATACTTTTGTTGCACTCATCCTTATAGAAATTCTTCCATTTAAATGGGACTTTCAGGAAAGTCCTTTTTTTCTATTGCAATAAAAACTAACATTGAAGAAAATCTAGTGAAGTACTATTTCTGGGGTGAAATAGAGTATTGGAGGTTTGAGTACCTCTGAAATATATTCCATCAGCAAATAAAAAATCAGCTATGGTGATGTGGCCAGTCATAAATGTGGCCTGGTTAGAAGGGGAAAATTGTCTGCTGAGAAATAGTAACAGAGAAAGACTGGAACTGGGAGCTAGACCAGCCAACCTGAAACACCCTTGGAAAGTGCAGCTGGCTTCTTTGAAGTGCAGACAGGGTGCCTAGGAAACAGAGAACCCTGAGATACCACAATTTAGCACAAAACCATGGGGCTGTAGTAACAACCTATTGTCTGAGGAGCTGGAAAACAGTTCATAAAAATAAATTTTTTTCAGGAACAGCAGCAAACATCATCTTTTAGTCTCTGTTACAAGTGAAAAATAGAACAACTTTTATTGGCTTCTCAAAGAGATCTATTCTACACCCTCTTATGCTGCTGTTTTAAAAAAAGACTTATTTTTTTCCAAAAATGAGTCTCTCTCTCTCTTTCTGAGACCTCACCAGGTGGGATGCCTGTCTGATTGCAGACTCTGTGACATAGATAATTTTTAAAGGGAGGCTCTGTCTGTTAAGATATTGTTTTGGTCTATACCCACCTTTTTACTTCAAGGGTCCTCCTGATCTGGGATCAGTTCGTCCCTCACCTTTGGGACTGTTTGCTTCCTTTTGAAATAAATTTAAATTATTTTTTGTAATTTTCTATAGTCATACAAGTAATCTATGACAGGTATATCTGTTGTTATATTGTTGATAAGTTGTCTTGATGATAAATTGTAGTAGTTTCTAATAGCCTATTAAAACTGTTGCTGTTGGCTGTATGACAATACCAATTGATATTATTGATTGATACCATAATATTGATTGATTATACATTACTGTTTGTTGATAGCAATTGGTAAAAGCTTGATATATAATAATTCATATTCATTTTATTAATCATAGGTGTACCTTCTACTATTTGTGATATTGGTGGCAATCTGAAATAAAGTAATGAAGTTTAGAGGATAAAGCTGTGTTTTTTGTGGATTGGGTCATCCTATGAACTCACAGTCACAACTTCAAACTGAAGGTTGGCTAGCCCTTTAAGTTATGACAAATAGTCAGATCTCTTATGAATTTTAAAAAGAGTTATGAAATATTGTATGAATACATAAAAAATATCCAAACTTTTTATAACATTGGATTCAGTTACTTTCTCTTCAGTTTTCATTAAAGTACAAAACATGGCAAACTTTGCTGAAGGATGTCTTGTTTTGTAGTGATGTAAGAGCACAAAACCATTAAAGCATACTAATGAAAAATTTTCTGTAAAATTTACAGTTCATAAATTGATAGGAGATTCTTAGGAGATAAACCTAAGAGAGACAGAAATTTCTTTTCTAGATGAGGACATCTGGGTCTACCTCTCTTCCCTGGTGAATCTTTCAGTGTAATGTTATTTGAATGGCCTTATATGGTCTAGGGATACAAATTTTCTATTCTGTCCTGTTGTAGCATATACTTGTGCTTCTTTTCTCTAGTGGTATGTGATATACAGGTTTGAAAGTTGTACATAATTCTTGTTATAGGAAAAACAATACTGAATTGCAAAGAGCACACTTGCTATTTGTGAATTAAAAATTTGCTTCTTCAAACAAAAAAAAAAAGTTACTTGAAACAAAGTGCTTCAGTTATATGCTGATTTCTTGAGCAATGCTCCAACCAGCACTAGATGGTGTACAGTTGACTTGTTTGTTGAAGTAATTTTGCATTGAACATCAGAAATAAAACCAAAACGTTTCTTCTGCTGTTTTTACTCTGGTTAAAGAAATGTCATCATGGCTGTAGCTGGAAGAAAAGCCAGCAGGATATTGAGATGTTAATTAGGATGAATATGAGAGGAAAATAATCCCTCAAGGCTCAAACGATTTCAGAGGGACATGTGAATGCTAAAATTTCAGCAAATGAATCACAAGTTTCTGTGAAGTTGAAAGGGAAATAGGAAGGGAATTCCATGAAATAGTTGGGAATGATGGGAAAGTATATTAGAGGCAAAGCATTAAGAAAGATAGAATGACAAAATAAAATTGAAAGAATTCAAATGGAGACAAGAAAATAGTCTAATCTAGAAAAAGATGTGTTTGGAATTAAAAATTACACCTTCAAAATTATATTTCAATTTTGTCTTCAAGATTAATAATAAAAAATGGTCTTTAAAAGCCTTTAAATATATCTTTAAATACCTTAATATTTAGACTGTGACATTTCTTCTTTAGCAGTGTTTCTTCTACCTGCTCTATTCTGAAAGGAAAATTAGGTGGCAACTAGTTTGTGGTTATTTTTTCATTAAGGTAATGTGAACTATATTTTCACCAAATGGAAAGTGTTTTCCATTCTGTAAAAAAAAGATACAGGGTATTTGAAACATAATTAAATTTCCACTGACATCAGTTCTTTGGTGCAACAGCTGCAAGTGTAGGAGGCCTGAAAAAGATAATACAGTCCTACGCTGTGTATTTTTTGCCCAAGTTCTCTTGATATCGCCCACCTTGTCTACATTTTTGTTGGCTTGCTCAAATTCCATTAGCTTTCATTCCATGCATTTTACAGCCTATGTTTTTGCTATTAATAAGGCTGATCTTGCATGTAATTTGGTGAAAATCTGAGAGCATAATTTTTGAAATACATGCAGATATATCTAACCACAGTAGGTTTGTTAAATTTTGAGGTCCTTCAATGACAAAAAAAAGTCCTAGTGAGACAATGGTGCTTTCACATGCTGCCTTAATAAAGTAGTCACACCAATAAAGATGATTTCATGCACATCACAATTAACAGTGTCAGTGCCTCTGTGAGAATGATCATTTCTCAGCTTCTAAAACCACTGCAATTAAATAGAAATTCATAAGCCATGACTTGTAATAACGCAATAAGTGGAAAAATGTCTGATTTTTACTGCAACAGCTGATAATGTACAGTACAGGCTGCTGAAAAATAAGTGGACACCTCTATTCTATATGTATGGAGATTTTTGTCTCACAAAAAGACAAAATTTGGCTTATCTTAACTACATTTTACATGGAAATAAGTCAGTAAAGCATGACCATGGAGCACATACACTTGGACTAATTATTTGGGATATTGACAGACTTTGGAATGTGAGGATTTAGAAAGCAAGTTAATTATTTCTCTGTTCTTTTATTCTTGAAGATCACTATTTTTAGTGGACTGTTTTTCATGCAAGTGAAAGAAATTGACAGCCCCATAATAATTAATTTTCATCCTTAAGTTTTATGCAATACTAACATCAAAAAATACATTTATATTTTTACTTTCTAGAAAGTCTGATAATAACTTTAATAAATCACTTTATACATATTAATTTATATTCCACATAGAATAGTTTTTAATGTTAATGTTAATGTTAATCCTCTCAGTAATAAATTGCTTTTCATCAGTTTTCCCTTCATGTTTCTTAAAATTATTTTCTATACAGTTCAGCCATTTCAGGACAATACTATATTTCTAGCTATCAGAAAAACAAAGAATACACAACCAAATAATATCCTTATTTCAAAAACATGTTGATTTCATTATTTTTATTTGTGGTTTTTTTTCGTTAGTTATTTTATTGGTATTGATGCCCTTTAATTGGGGCAAAACTACATACTCCTGCTCTTCCCCCATTTTTGAGGCATTAAGATTTAGTGGTTGGGATGGGATTCCTCTTAGGAAAGACTATTGCATTTGGCTTTGAGCACACCAAGTAGCTTCACATCTCACCTATGTGAGGAGAGTGAGGTAGATACTACTTTTGGGTAAATGTTCTCTCTCAAGTGTGTTTGTTACTTTCTGGGCAGGTTGAGTCACTCTAAACCTCTTGAGTAGAATGGTCCTAATGGTGTCTGCAAGACAAAGCAAGCAAATAGGGAGAACAGTTCCATTTTAACTACAATGTGTGAAAAACAAGTAGGTTGCATTTATAGCAATACTATCCTATATTTTCAAGAAACAAAAGAGTGTAACACAGATTAAAAAATTTAAAAAAAGGAAAAATACTTAATCACTACTCCTAGTCTTTGCATTATACCAGATATTGGCTTTATAGGACAAATACTGCCTGTTATGATTACAGCAGAGCATATTGGAACTATGGTTATAAGAGACACTGACACAAGCCACCAGCTAGCATAAATCAGTAGAGTTCCATTGCCATCAGTATGTGTAGGTTGACCTTCACAAGCAGGGGTTTTGGCCTATAATTTCATAATGATAAGAAAGGAGGAGTATATGAAAGGTGTTTTCACATTATTATTATTTTTCAGACTAGAAAGGTACACATGAACATTTCAGCCACTTCCATACATGTTGTATTGAGTATCTACGATAAGTGGATTACCATAACTTTAAAACTGAGATTTTATATTTCCAACCACCATGAGATAAAAAGACATTAAAAACATAGCATCAGGATTATGTGGAAAAAATACAGAAAATTTAATTTATTAAGACCTTTTCAAATGTCTGAAATTCAAAAAATAAATCTAATCTGAAAGCTTTTTTTAGAATAAAATTTCACTACAATATTTAATGATACAAAATCAATTGTATCTTACAAATGTCGTCATTATAAAACAGAGATATAAAAATCTGAACTGCCTCACTGACAAATGCATAAAATAAAAAATCATTGTATGCAAACACGAGAACATTACAATATAGTGTTGACCTTCACTCTTTAATAAGGAGAATCAGCACTGAATATATGCTGTTTTGAAGGGCCCCTTGAGCTTTTATTATTTTATTGTGAACTCTGTGCCTAGAACCACTTAGCCGAGTAAAAAGATTATCCAGGGGCCTCCCATTTCTGCCAAGGTCTGGTACAAACTGTAGTTAATAGATTATGTTGAAGGGCCCTTGTGTTGGGTGCTTTCATTGTTTCATTCCTTGGAGTACTCAAGCTACAAGACACCAAGCTGATTACAGACATTGTAAACAGTCTGTCTTGTTTTGAAATTTGTATGTAGGGTAATGAGCATTGTAAACATATGTAAAACTTCACACTAAGTTATTTTAGAGCTGCAGTTCAGTGCTTATTAAAATTCTGTCTTTCTGGCCTTTATCAAGCAATGTCATTCAGCTATAGTGATTTCTCCAGGGGTGAAATATTCCTTATTCACAAATGGAAATCCAAAATTCCAGGAACACAATGATACAAAGGGGTCAGGCTCTCCCTCTGAACTATGCATGTCACTTTTTCTTTCCCAGGAAATGAAGTAGGCATTAAAAAATCCAGTTAAACAAAGAAACTGCAGCTAAAATTTAAACTATCTCTGACTGAGGTGACAAAAATGGTTAGAGGAACAAGCATGCTGTTCCCCAAATGGATTATAATTATAATTCTTTATAATTAGCACCATCTTTGAATTTTTAAATATATTTATCTTTTTAAAACATTCAGATCTCTCATTTCTCACAGACCCCCACCCCTCTTTCTCTTTCTGCATAAAGCTAAAAGAAAATTAAATGTTGGCAGTTACAGTAGCTACATAAGTGTGGCAACAATCCAACATTCATACAGACAGATCTGGAATCATCTTTCCATGTGCAAAAGTAGTTGAAAAAGATTTTAGCACTCTAGACATTTTATCAGGGTAAGATCTTACTCAGTGGAAGGTGATTGACAGCAGCTCTTATGTTCGAAGATTTTAACAGAGAATGTGCAGTGTCTAATAAATGGTTCTCCTTGCACTGTTCAGCCATTTATTTTTTAGGAAAACCACATGCAAAGCACTCTGGGTCAGATGCCAGGGAAATGCTTCCATGTCTTATGTAGATGAGGCTGTCCTCTTGTACAGACCAACTATATTTACCAAAGTAATTGGTAATTGTTACCAATAGAATATCACTTCTGCCACAGAAGCATGAGCCTGGAGATTTAATGAGCTGAACCTGTGTCAGAAAGGAACAGTTTTATTTACTGCTATGAATCATTTTAAGTATCCATCACAGTATAATTTTTGCTCCAAGAGGCTAGTTTACATGAATCAGTCAAATATAATATACCACAGTTTCAAATATATTTGAGCTCATTAATACTTCCTCACAATTTACAGAAATCTGCATTGAGAATATAGATCCCAAGAATGGTTTTTATAGGGTGATGAATCAAAATAAAGGTATTTTTGAAAGGACAATCACTGCAAGATAAGTAACTTTGGAGTAATAAATTGCTGTCAAAAATTTTGAGACTAGATACTGCCCTCACTTTCAGTAGTGTCAATCAAGAACAGGTCTTCTGAAGCCAGTGCAATTATTTTAGGTTTAAATTTATATATCTGCAATCATACAGTGGTTCAGTTCTCTCCCCAAATCAAGCAGGGTTTGTCCACGTACTCTTTTTTCAGACAAACATATATTGAAGTAAATGTATAGAAGTTTTTACTTGCGAAAAAATTATAGATTATTAAAGTACTAGATTATTATAACACAAATTACTTAATTCTAGGTGAAATCCATTCCTTCTGACACTCCCCAATGCACATATACAAACACAAGCCCACATATGCATGTATAAACACATGAGCTTCAGCAAACAACCTAAGCACATAGGTTTTGCTCAAGGATCACCACTAATGTCTAAAAGCAAAATAACAATTTTTAAAACCAGAGGCAGGCAAAGAAACAGTAGTGAGATTTGTGACAATGAGTTGCAATAATGCACACATCCCCAGGTTTTGGCCAAAACCTTAGGACTCCCTGTAATACAGATGTTTACTCTAAGTAGAATAGAAAATCTAGCAGCAGAGTGGATTTTACTAACATCTTACATTTTTTAAAGCCTAATATAAAATCCTCTCATAGGAGAAATGGAAGGAAAGCTCATATAAAGCATGCATCATAAGAACCCTTCAAACAATGAAAACACCAAGGGAGTTCCTTCATTTATCTTTATTATTCTTAAAGTGTTATTCAAAGATGTCATCTAATTCATCACTTTACTGCTTTTTATGAACTCTAAGCATACAGCAAGGTACTTCAAAAGTGCTTTTCTGTCTGGACTAAAATTTATCTCCAGTATAACAATGAGTTGAGATTAACTTTTACCTTGTTTGCCTTTCTATTGTTGAATAAGATTATAATTTTATTATCCACTCTCTCCTTCTGTTTTTAAGAGTTCCATTTGTATAGAATATTGCATACAATAAATCATTCATGGCAGAAGCAGTAATAATATTGACCACACGTAACAATTTATCATTATGTTTATCACTGTTCTTGCTCTCTCCCTGCCCTGAATATGCTCCCCACTGTGCCTGTCAACACCCACAGACAGAAGAAAAGCTATGCATTACTGTCAACAGAGGGATTTCCACAGTGGAGCTGGCACAGATAGAATGTCACAAATACTAGTGATAAAATGGTAGCATGTCTGGAGACACAAGACCAGGTGTCAATCTTATGGACTTCAGTAGTCTTTGGTTTAGGCTTGAAGGAGGGATGAAAGAACAGCACCATAAAAAAACAAACAAAAACAAACAAACAAATTTAAAAAAACAACCCAAAACTTTAAAATGCAGTTTTGCACTCAAACGTGAATTATCCCTGACCTCAGCAAGAGGCCAAAGGATTAGACTCACCATTACCTTAATGATTTTAATTATCAATATGCACTTAGTATTTTGTGTACTTTGGATTTGTAAAGAATCCATTGATTACACTTCTATCAGATCATGTATCTTTTTAGTGTTAATGCAGACTATTGCATGCTGTTCAGCTGTTCCAAGTATTTACACAATATTATTTCTCTGTCTCTTTTTTATCATTTCAGAGATAGCCTTTGAGTTAACCAATGCAATGTCAGCCTGTGGCTGAAGCTTGCCTTCTGTTACCAGAAGCAGCTACTACAAAGGACATAGTAATCTATTAATCTTTTCAGGGAATTAATCTTTCTGTTGGTTGATTAGGTAAAGGATTACAAACTTGTTAGGTGATCAAAATACAGGCATGGAAATGTCTTATGCTCTAAGGCCCAAATCCTGCTCATTTCCTATATTAATAAGTCAGTTTCTGTGTCTTTTGAAATTATTCCTCAGTACATTAAAAACTGAAATTTGATTATCAATTAAACAAATTCAAACTTGCATGTTAATGGTATACAGAATTTTTTTTCTTCTGGAAGTCCACTTTTGTTTTTCTAAAGTGATTTCACAGGACTAGCTGCCCCAATAAGTTGGAGTTTTCTTTCTCTTTTGATAAACTGAAGTCACTTGGAGAACTAACGTAATGTTCTTCCTTGTCTGCATGAGAGAAAGGAAAGTGCTAATCTCTCAAACTACTAATTCAGAAAGATGAATTTATTATTTCATATTTTATGTGTCCAAAATAATTTTGAAAATATTCTCACTGTAGAAAGAGTGAGTTGGAAATTTTGGAGTAATAACATACACAAGGATAGACTTTAAACTGGTAACAGTCACAAGGACAGCCTTCAAATGTTGTTTAAAAGTACAAGTCTTCTTAACTTTTGTTTGTTACAAAAACTGTTCATGCTTTTTTGGATCTGTTTTGCACCTCTTTTCTACACTAATAACCTCATATATTGTGATTGATCTGCAGCCTATGCACTTCAATTGCTTGCAACTTTTTGTCTTGGTTACACCAGCATCTATTTTATATGCAAGTCCTAGATCTGTGACTTCATCATATCCACGTCCTGCCACCAGATACAGACGCGCTTTGTTCTGCCTCTTTTCATGCTGGAGGAGTTTTTCCTAGGGATTGCTCCTTGTTCTGAAACATGAAAATGTGTGAAGCATAAAACTCCAGCTGTGAATACTTACCTCCCTGCAGTGTTAAAAAGTTCAATATACAAAACACCTGGTTTCAAGCAAAATGTACACTAAGATATATGGCAATGAGACAGATTTAATATACCCCATAGGGCCCTCAAGCAGGTTTTAAATTAAAGACACAACATAGTTGGTTTTTTTTCTCTTTTTTTTTTTTTCTTCTTTTTTTTTTAATGAGTCTTTATTTTGTGAATAATGAACCGATACTTCTTCCTACTGAAGAGAAAGTCATAAACAAAAAAGCAATTTTCGATGAGCAGAAAGGATGAGAATTCATTGTTATGCAAATAAAATCTGAAATATAAAGTTTACACTATGAACAGAATAAAAACACTTTGTTCCATGCAGAAGAAATATAGAGGGTCCCTGGAAAACTTGACATGGAGTACGTTCTTCAGTTTACTTGACATTTACTTATACTTTGGCACATAGACTACTTTGAAGGTAATAATAGAGTCTATTCGTCCTACCTTATATTCTATACAATATTTTACATTTATATTTTACTGTACTCCCATAAAGAGCTGTTCTAAATGCCCAGCAGTATAGATGTACCTTCAAATAATTGACAAGAATTTCACAAGAGAATATAATTAGGAAAAGCAAAAAAATCATAGGTCAAGTGTTGTTATTGCGGCTTCATACAACAGATAAAGAAACACTGTGTTTTCACTCAAGCCCACATGCATTCTCCTTGCATTGTATCTTGCCTATTTCATAAGCCTTTCCTCTTAAAAATACCAGTTTTCTCTTCAGATGATAACAGGTATAACAATAAGAACACAGTCTTCCCCAAATATATGGGCATTTTAACAAAAATGCATTCACTTCATTTAGATTTTAAAAGGACAGAGTTCTGGTGTTTGTAAGACATATCTATGAAGTTATAAACGTAAATTTTCAATATCTTTTTTTCAGAAGCATCTTTGTATCTCAAGCATTTGATGCCAGAATACTCAATATAACCATGCAGCTAACTGCTAGGTAGGATAATTTATTATATGATAGACAATAAACTTTGTACCCTTTGGATGAGCTTGACAGCTGATCAAGGAGACAAAGTGAGCTTCCCCACTGTCCATAGCTCAGAAGAGGCCAGAAACAGATCTTCTGGAAGTCACCAAAAACTCTTCCTCTGTGGGAGAGTTAAGCAAAGCTTGACTCAATGTTCTTCTGACTGATCACTTCAAATTTAATATTTGAATGTCTCTTAAAATAGAAAAGTGCTTGTCAGGTGTCATTTCTGAACTATAATATAATGGCAGGTGAACATGAATATTGCTAGAGAATGAAGAAATGAAGTGCAGACCGATGAATGTAATGTGGAACCAATAACAGACTTGAGAGGCTGAATTCATGGAGGCATTTCATGAATATGTTAAAGAATTTTATGAAATGTGTTTATTTATCTATGGATAAATTGCATTTTCAGTGACCAGTCATTGAAAAATTGGAGGGTTTCAGTCATATATAGTTAGTGAATTTCATATTGTCTTTCTGTTAATATTCAAGTTTTCCCAACCATAACTGCTAAATTTTCTCACCTTAGTGATCAACACCAAGTAAAATAAATTTATTAATTTAAAGCTCCTTAAGGAAGCCATTACCTTTATATATCTCTAGAGGCATATGAAGAAAGAATTATTGGAATAGATAAGAAAGAGGTGTAGTGAAGCTACTACTATTAAAGAATATTTTTATAATCTACAGTAACTCTGTATTAAATAAATAAATCAAATTACCACTTTATGTTTCTGAGGTGTTCAGTAGCTGTGCGCATACCTACACCATAGCAAATTCAAATTATCCTTAGCTTGTCCTAAAATCCAGACTGTATAACTTCATTTTTACCATATGCTAAGGAAATAGACCCAGACAGCTGCATTGTTCAAATTATATGCCATAGTATATCCATAGAGCTGCCTCAGCACTGCATTCTTTCATTGTGCTTGCATAAAACTAAACTTTGCTTACACTTGTTCTTAGATATGAAAATCAAATTTATTTTCCAGTAAATACTATTTAAATCAACTTAATTATTACTAACAAGAAAAATTTTGTTTTATTCTTCATTTTAATATCAAAACATTCCAGTCACTATTTATCTGAGAATTGCAGTTCCAGCCTTCCTGGAAGGTAATAAAACAAGATGTTAAAGCCTTTTATTCCCTTTAGTTGATACAAAGTGTGAATTACAAAAACGCATTGAAGTGGTTTTGTCATTAAAAAAAAAAATCTGATAATATTGGTTTAAATTTTTTGTGGTTTTGCTTTCTAATTCACAAAATTAACTGTCTTCTTTATGTCTAAGAGTCTTCTAAACATATTATTTAATAATGCTGTTTATTAATCTACCCTAAGCACAGATCATCAGGACTTGAATATGTACATGTATATATATCTATGTGTTAATAGAATTTTCATACTTTTTGGTTATAATATTTCAAGTCTTGCTAAGATTTTAATCAAATAAGACAGTTTAATGGATTATCCTTCTGTGTTTACTGTTTCAAAATAAGGAAACCTTCCAAGAATATAAATTTCATTCATAATAAAGTGTGGTCTACAGCTTGTCTTAGTGCTCTTCTGAAAATTTCACTAGAATTCCAGGCCTTATCTGTTAATTTCAGATGTTTAAATGCTGATCAAAAGGAAAGAAAGAAAATATTTTTCTTTTTTTTTTCCTGATTTACAAAGATCTTAAGTACCAGAAACAAAGATAATTTTTTTCTTACACAAGAAGAAAAGAAGTGCTACTATCAAGAAATGTCAGGATCAACAGTAGTACTCCAAGAATAAGAAGTGTACTATGTTTGTACTTCACTGAAGTTGGGAAAAGTAAAACAAAGCATAATCTTGCATTAACTGGACAGTGTACTCTAGTAGAACTCTCAGATAAATAGAATGAAAGTGCTTCTTTGATAAAGAGTTTATAAAATTATCTAGAGATACTTAATTTTCTCTTTCAACAGCATATTGAAATATTTATCATCCTTCTCTGTGTAAATGGTGTTCAAAGGTTGATTGTGATTTCAATGACTGTATTAAATTTTGCAAGCTTAAATTAAATCATTGAGAAAAATAAAAAAAATAAAAGATATTGTATATGGGACTCCCTTAGAAGATTCAGCATGCCTGCATATTTATCATATTTATAATTAACTGTTTAAATAAATATCGTTGATCTCTTAGGTTATGACAAATATTTTAAGCAAAAAATTATCAATGCCTAAGAAATAACACATCAGAAATGCTATGTTACCTAGGCACAATAACTCCACCAAATAATAGAATACTTTTAGGATTCAAGTCTGTTTCAATATATTCAGTGATTGTCCAAATATTTGTGAACCATGCAATTTCAAAAATAAATTCCATATATAATTATTTATTCATAAAAATCCTTACAAAACTTTCTTGTTTTTTGTTTTTGGGGAGTTTTTTTGTTTGTTTTTTTTTTTTGTTTGTTTGTTTGTTTGTTGGGTTTTTTTTTTTTTTGTTTTTTTTTTTGGGGGGGGCGGGTGTTGTTTTTGGGGTTTTTTTTGGGGGTTTTTTTGTAAGTTGGGGAAACAGTACTTACAATTTTGTTATCACAAAGGTTAAAAGGTTGAATTGTTACAAAGCATAAATGTTCAATGATATTTCAAGGTTTCAATGAATGAGAATAGAATATTCTTATAATGACAGACTTTAGCAAGCGTTTAAATGCAAAGGAATACCAAAATTTATTTGTAAGAACAGTATCAGTTCCTTTGGAAACAATGTGATTTTTTTTGTGTGTTTTAATAAAAGTAGATTCAGAGCCTTTAGAATCCTTTTTCAGAACCAACTTTTGATCACTCTTTGCAAGAGAAAAATGTTTTTTCAACAGTGAGAAAAGGAAAACATTAAGTGAACACCTGCAAGAGGAGGTATCTTTCAGATGTTTCATCAGTTGCTACTTTTGGACTGCCGCTGCTTTCTGAATCGATTTTATTGGAGACATCCTAGAAACAGACCATGAAAATATATACAATTTAAAACTCTGTCCTGCATTCAGAGAGGGGAAAGAGAGGTATGCATTTTTGAGGATGATTAACCTTTATTCTATCAGTACTAATCAGTTTGAACTGTTACAAGAGATGACATAAATGAAATTAGATTGGATAAGAAAATTTAATTTATATACTGATGAAACACAGTCATTGTGCATTGACTTCAAAAAACCAGATTTTTAGTTTTGTTTCTGGGATTTATTCAGCTATAGGAGAGGGATGGTCCACTGATGAATTTTTAAACATCTTAGGGAGTAATTTTATGATTTATACTTTATTTAAAAAGTGGGTTTTGAAGAAAAAACTGTGACAGTTCACAGATGACACTAATTTGGGGGAGGGGATTGACATGCTAATGGGTAGAAAGGCCCTGAGGAGAGATCTGGACAGGCTGGATCAATGGGCCATTGCCAATGGTATGAGGTTCAGTAAGTTGAAGTGCCAGGTCCTGCACTTCGGACACAATAACCCCATGTAACACAACAGACTGGGGGCAGAGAGGCTGGAAAATTGCCCAGCAGAAAAGGACACAGGGCAGCAGTAGCTGGCCACAGCAGTGGCCAAAAAGGCCAATGACAAGTTGGCCTGTATCAGCAATAGTGTGGCCAGCAGCACCAGGGCAGGGATTGTCCCCCTGCACTCAGCACTGGTGCAGCCACATCTCAAATCCTCTGCCCAGTTTTGGACCCTTCATGATAGAGAAACATTGATGTGCTGGAGCGTGAACAAAGAAGGGCAGTGGAGATGCAGAAGGTTCTAGAAGCTAAGCCACATGACTGAGGGAACTGGAGGTGTTTAACCTGGAGGAGTCACAAGGGTGAGCCACACTCTCTGCAACCACCTGAAAGGAGGCTGTAGCCAAGAGGGGCGTCATCCTCCTTTCCCAGGAAACAAGTGATGAGAGGAAATGGCCTCAAGTTGTGCCAGAGAACATTCAGGTTGGAGATCAGGAAGAATTTCTTCATTGAAATGGTAGTTAGGCATTGGAATGGGTTGTTCAGGCAAGTGATGGATTCACCATCCCTGGAATTGTCCAAGAAGTGACTGGATGTGGCACTCTGTACTATGGTTTATTTAGCATAGTGAAATTCAATCAAAGGTTGGACTTAACGATTTTGGAGGTCTTTTCCACCTTTATGATTCTATGCTTCTAATATTTGTATTTTTTCAGTAACTACACTTAGTCAGTCAAACAATACTCTTTTTTTTTGAAGGAGAAATTCTCATGTATCTTGTTTTGATATGGAACAAACTGTTTAAATGTATAAAAGGTAAAATGACTTACAATTTCTGTCATCTATCAAGGAATTCTATCTCCCAGAAGTGGTCTCCACATGGAACCTGCAGAAGACAATATTTTTATTTCTGTCAGATGAAATGTAAGGTTCACACTGCAAAGACAGAATTCTGCATCACTAAAAAGATTATCTTTTCAAAAATCCCTTCAGCCTTGGTGAGGTACAATATTACATTTTTCCTCTGTGAAAATCAGTTAACACCAGTCCTTCACATTGACTATCTAGAACAGTCATGGTTTAGCCCTTTGATGATAAATTCCATGGAACATAAAGAAAAGTCTGTGAGAAAGACTAGAAATAGCCCCTGACCTGTGTAGCTAAGACAGTACTGAAAAACAATTAATCAAAATTCATTTCTCATCTTTGAAACTGCCCTTTTCCTTTCAGAAAAAACACAGCTTGTCTTCCCATTCTGCAGATGTTAGTACTGTGAAATAACATATTCAGAATCCTAAGCATTATATGAAAAGGATTTATTTAAAAACAAAATAAAGTAATTATGACATAATAGTGATTTATAGTATTCCGTTCTACAAAAGAAGTTTACTGTTCTCTTAGATTTTTATTTGTATTGAATTTCAGTACAACTCAATTTCAGTATTATTCTAGTGAGTTATTCCAAAAAAATAAGGATAAATTAAATAAACACAGAAATATATAAATTATTCTCATCAGGATGATGTCAAATGCTCAAAAAATAAGAGTACTCTGTAATTTTTTTTTTTTTTTTTTTACACTCACTGCAGCTTTCTTTTTTCACATAAAGCTTCATAGGAAAGAACAGTATGGGATTTTGGTGGGCTTTTTTGCTGAATTTGTTTTTTGTTGGTTTATTTATTTGTTTGGAGGTTTTTTGTTGTTTTTTTTTTTTTTTAATTATTTTGCTCTGCTTTGTTTCATTTTCCTGTGGAATAACCTAAATTTCTTTTAACTTGCCCTATTCTCTAGAAAATATGAGATTGAAGTCCAATGTCTCATATAATACTTTAAGGAGGTGAATACCTCTGTTATGTATCTTTACATTGTCTTGTTCCACTATCACTGAGTTGCTCTTCCCAAATATTAAGCTAATCAGAGCAGTCCTTAAGATTCATAATTTCTATCATTTTAGCGATGATCATCATACTGCTATCATTTTTAGGTTACGAATTTTTATCTGATATCACCATGAAGAAAATAATTTTCTTTCTGGAAAGAAGAATAAAATCTTGTTTAGTTATGTAACTGACATAAGTTTTTAATTTATATTTGTGATCACAATCCATTTCTGTTCTTTTATCTCTTCCTTTTTTTTTGTCTTTCACCAGAAGAAAAAGTCTGGCTTCAAAAAGCTTTTTTCCAGCTCACACTAATTAGATCTATTTCATTCTAACACAATCAAAAAATGTTTGAATTGACTTATGAGGACTCTTATGCATCTTCCATAGCAGCAGAAACTTGATACATTGATATGCTCTGCTTCTACTTCATATCTAATAAAACATCTAGATTACTTTTCTGCTGTGGAAGCCTCAATAAAGAAGCTGTACATCTCTAGGGAGAAAATGCTGAAGTGTTAAAATACAATTTATTAGAGTTATTGGAAAGATGGAAATGGTCCTTTTGACTATATTTATACCAATAAACTGAGCAGGTCTGGAGGCTGGTTCACACAAAGTATCAGACTGCTTTGTAGCTCAAATGCTTCTTAATACATACCTTTTACTAGAGCAGGAAGCATCCTCCCAAGAAAACTCAGATTTAGAGGGGGCACACATAGGTCAAGGCTGATATTAGCACCCATATGAATAATTCCTTCATTTTCTGAAATGAAAATAAGTATAAACCACATGGATAGGGGATCTGATATGGTATCAGTCTTCACAGAGTGTGTGTCCTGCCTCTGTGTTGATGTAGACTATTTTTGCATTAAAAATTTTTGATAAGCTGCCTGAAGAATGTTTTCATGGAAAATCCATATAATTTTTTGTTTGTAAGAATTATTTGTTTCTCTGGTTGTTTTGTTTTATAGTCATTTTGCTTTACATTTTCACTTTTGCATTTTTGCATGAGCTTTGTCTCTCCTTCTTTCGAAACAAATGATTACCACTTTCTGAAGACACAGCAATTTCTGTTTTTTTCTAGTGTTTTGACACAGAATACTTTGTGTAGAATCTGTAGTTTCTCTGAAATCATCCTGGTTATTTCTGACTTTTCAACAACTTTTATCCAAGTGTTGGCATAAAGCACTAGCATAACAAAGTAATTTTATGACAGCTTCTTTATGAACTTTAACATTTGCTCTGAATCACACATTAGTATTTGACGTTGCTTCACAGTGACATGTGGAAGAATCTAGGCTTTGGTTCTTTTTGTTTCCCTTTCTGGAATACTGAGGATAGTATAGACAAACACTCTTATTGCCTTTGCTCAGGGCCTTCAAAATATCTTAGCTGGGGACAAGGTTAACCCTACTGTACCATCATGTTTGTCATCACAGGCTACCTTTAAACACTACTGAGATCAAGGAAGATAACAGAGAGAGAAGTGAGACCAGTGACTCATGACATTCATAAGCTGTTTGCTCGTAAAGGGGAGAAAAAGATGGATCACCCGAATTGTCTTTGAGCAGTTACAGAATCACAGCTCTACACTAGAATGCTTTCTATTGTGGCATTTAACTTTTGCTCATTTTCTTTTTCATGTTTTATACTTTCTTTACATGATTCTAAATCTGAGAACGTGTAGTGAAGATGTTGACATAACACTTTGTAACTCCCAAGCCATTTAATTTTCCTAAATAATTTGAGATGCTTTCATCTCTCTTCTGCTCTTCGAAGTTGAAAAACCTATTATGGTAGAAATCAAAAATATGCTAGGTGAAGTTCCACCTGTGCCACTAAAGGCAAAGTCAATATGCCTACAAGCACAGAATAACTGCAATAAAAAATAATTTGAATAGCCTTTTATAGGAACTACTTAGCATAAGATAAAATAGACTTTCTTATTATAAAAGAACAACCTAAATTAAATTACTGAATCTTGGGAAAGCCTACTATAAAAACAGATGTGAACTGGTAAAATATAGCTTGTATGGATAACATGTCTATATGAATCTATGCGATGCATCTATGGTTGATATCAGTTGAGGTGATTCTGTATTTTCTAACTTTATACCATATATTTAGATTCATAATTGTGTATGCAATTTCTGGGTGTACACACAGACATGGATGAATGATCCAATCTTTGTTATAAATTTCTGCATATTTAACTAGTTGCTGATAATAAATTATCATTAGTTATAACACATATAATGAAAAATTGTTGCAGCATTTCCTTTAAAGAAGATAGTGGGAAGAAATATGACTCATAGTCACACGAAGATTCCTACAGACACTTGTTAGGGTGTATTTTTGGTATCACACTTGTATAGACTTTTGCACAAGTTCATAATATAGTCTTTTTACATAATATAAATGGCAAAAAATAATTTCTGAGTGCAATGAGGAGCCAACATAAACCAGTCTGTTGTCTAATAGTAAAGAAACCATGGCATTTGGTGAAGAAATAGGAAACTAATATAATCTTAGGACTCACTGCTTCTATCTGGAGTCATATGCATTTTATTGCTGCTGTCTAGCAAGAAAGGAGAGTAAAAATGCTTTGTTTTTCTGTGTAGCTAATGTCGGCGCCAAAGGAAAAAATGGTAATTAAAAGGCTGCTGTTCCTGCTCATACACTTATACATGAAATAGGGCTAAGTCTCCTCTCAAATATGTCAAGAATCAAAATGGGTTGCAGCTTTGTTTAGCACAGCACACTATTTATTTAAAACAAATATTTACTTCTGTTTTTCCTTATTCCATTTCTCTATATCCATGTTTAAATAATATCAGTAATTTCTCTATATTCTGATCTTCCCTGTGTTACCCTACAGTCAAACTACAGTTTTGAAATGAAGCTCAGAACACTTGAAGAAAATGGTTGATGAAAGAAAGTCTTTCAGTCCCATCAACGATCACAGACCAAGTGAAGCTAAATTGTGGTATTCAAATGTACTGTTCAGCTAGGCCTTTAATTTTGGAACACAACAAATATGAAATTCATTTCTCTTTAAGGGGATAAATGTATGAAATTTATGGAGGAATGCTAGCTGAGTAAGGATACAACTAAATACATGCAAGGGTCACAAAATTAATACTTTCAGACTGGAACATTACTGAACCCTTTCTTGGGGTATCTAATGGTCATGTCAATCCAAAGTCCACCCAGATTCTTATTGAGAAGGAAATATGAATACTTTATGTTTCTAAAATAAACTTCCTGTTCCTAAGTAGCTTTTCACACTAATTGATGAAGATTCTTTCTGACAGTCCTGTAAAATTAGTTGTAAAACACTATAAATTATTTTGAATTCTCAAATCCAGTGCTGAGGAAAATAAGATCAGTCCTCTATTTTTAAACAGTAAAAAGACACAAAGAAAAAAAAGTGATAAAATCGTAAGCAAATAAATATACTTAAAGGAAAAAGAGTAAAATTAACACTGTGTCTTTTAATATGTGAAAAACAATACCACCCCTGGTGATAGTGAATTAATTCAAAATGCTGTTATACATCTTGTGTAATGATTTTTCAGGAAGGAAAATTTGTTTCATAATAAATATCTTGTTAATCTAAGTATCACTTACAGCAAAAGAGAGAGGGGGGTGCTTTAGCCATCTGGTTAAAAAGAGTATAATCAGTAGTTTTCCACAGCTGTTTACTTTGATTCTAAATGTTTTGAAAATGATTAGCATATTTCATCTAAGACACAGAATTGGAGAGACAGTACAGGTGTTAGACTCTCTCTCAGCTCCAATGAGAACTTGTCACCCCACTCTGAGAAGACACATTCATCTTTTCAGTTATAACAGAGAGTCTTTCTAGGGTTGTTTATACTGTTAAGCCTCATTCTATGTTAGTGATCCCATGTAAGTCCTAGATTGTTGGTTATAGGTGTAGTGAATCATCCAGGGTCATGTGATTTTATTAGTCTATAGATCTATCACATATATAGATTACACTGTATTTAGGGAGACAGAGCCCTTCCCAGAACAAAACAAAAGACCTAGTTGCCTGAGACATGGAAAAGGCTGAGATACTCAGTGATTTGTTTCCTTGATCCTTATTAGAAAGTGCAGCAGCCACACCATTCAAGTTGCAGAAGGAAAAGACTGTAACTGGGAGAATGAAGATCTTGCAACTGTAGGAGAAAATAAAGTTCTAGAATACTTCAGGACCCCAAAGGAACACAAGTCCTTGAGACCTGATGAGACGCATCCTTAGATCTTGAGGGAACTGGTGGTTGAAGTTGCTAAGACACTGTCCATTATGAGATGTTGGGGTGGTCTTGTGAAGTTCCCACTGAGGAAAAAAAGGGAAATATAGCCTCGTTTTTTTAATATGAGAGAAAAAGGAAGCACCAAGAAACAACAGATCAGTCTCACCTTGGCACCGATCATGCAGCAGATCCTCCTGGAATCTATACTAAAACACCTGGATGGAAAATAAGGAGGCAATTTATGACAGCTGACATGACTTCTCTAATGGCAATTTATGTCCAACAAATTCGGTGGCTTTCTATGACAAGCTTACAGTCTTGTTGGATGAGGGAAGAGCAACAGATGTCCTCTACCTGGATTTGTGTAATGCATTTGGCACTTTTCTGGAAAACATCCCTATCTCTATGGCATGGATTGGATGGACCTCTCAGTGGATAAAGAATTGACTCTCAAAGCATTCAAGTCAAGAACTCGATGACCCAAGTGGAGACCAGTGATGAGTGGTGTCCCTCAGGGGTCAGTGCTGGGACTGGCATTGTTTGGTGTCTTTATCAGCAGCACAGACAGTGAGATTCAGTGCACTCTCAGCAAATTTTGCCAAGACTCCAAGCTGTGTGGTGGGATCAGCATAAAGAAGGGAAGGGATGCCATCCAGAGGGACCTTGACAGGCTCTACAAGTGGGACCATGTGAACCTCATGAAGTTTATCAAGGCCAAGTGCAAGGTCTTGCACATTGTTCAGACTAATTCCAATGACAGATACAGGCTTGGCAGAGAATGTATTGAGAGCAGCCCTGAAGAGAAGGACTTGGGAATATGAGTTGTTGAGAGGAGTGATATGACCAGTAATGTGAGCTCACAGCTCACAAGCACCACTATACCCTGAGCTGTATCAAAAGCAGAATGATCACAATGTTGAGGGATTTGGTTCTGCCCATGTACTCAACTCTTTGTCACCTCATCTGGAGCATTGCATCCAGCTCTGAGCCCTCAGCATAAGAAATATGTACTTGTTGGAGGAAATCCAGAGGAGTGCCTTGGAGCATCTCTCCTATGAAGACAGGCTGAAAGAGTTGAGGCTGTTCAGTTTGGAGAAGGAAAGGCTCTTGGGAGGCCTGATTGCACCTAAACCAGTCTTATAAGAGATTTGGGGAGGGACTTCTCACAAGGGCATATAGTGATAGGACAAGGAGAAAAGGCTTTAAAATGAAAGTGGGTACCCTTAGACCAGATACAAAGAGGGCATTCTTTGCAGTGAGGCTGAAGAGGCACTGAAACAGATTTTCCAGATAAGTTGTGGATGCTGCTTGACTGGGTGTGTTCAAGACCAGTTAGAGAGGGCTTTGAGTCACTTAGCCTAGTGGAAGTTGTTACTGTCCATGACAGAGGGCTTGCTACTGAATAATACTTAAGGTCTCTTGCAACCCAAACTATTCTATCACTCTATAAATGTTCATTCTTTAAAAATCACCATGAAATATGACATTTTGAATGAGGTTCTAGCCTTGAAAGAGGGTGGTATAAATTTCCATGTATTAAAAGGAATTGCATACACTACACAGCTGTTGTACCTAATCCTTACAAGCAGTGAAGCTAATTAGCCTTGGCACAGCAACACACTGACATTGCTACGTTGCTTGGGTTCTGTCAGAGTAGCTCAGGTATCTCCACAGAACTGCACAGTTCAATGCAGGCATACACAACAGGAATCAAATTCTCACTTCCCATACTCCACTGCCTAGATAATGCCAACTCTGAAATCAAACAATGTCACTAATTAAAGGAGCAGTTTTAGCAGAAAGGAAAGTCATGCTAGCAGATTGCAGCTGAGTAGGGAGGGGAAAGAAATTACAAGGACACAGACCTGAGAAATAAAATGTGAAAAAGAATGTACCAAAGTAATGCCTATCATTTTAGATTCTTGTTCTGACATACAGCTCAATATAATAATTTAAACTAAAAATATAAAATTTCGGGTAATATAGTAAAACCTGCAGCTACCATGAGGGTGAACAGCATTCCAGGTGGTTGAGACAAAAAAGTCCTCATAATCTTAAATATTGCTCTAGTTAGCAATTATTTTTTCCACTGAAACACAATGAAAACTTCCTTTTTCTTACATATCATTCACATACTTTCTGGAACTTGGCCTCACTTTAGAATAAGCAGTGACAGAAAATTATACAGAAGCATGCCAACTTTTTATAATAAAAAAAAATTAAATTATCACCTACACTTATATTAGATATTTTTATCTTTACCTATTTTTTGATTAAGCAACAGCTAAATATTTTTCCAGTGATACTATCCCTGATAAATGTTTGCAATGTTGCCAATGTTTTAACTGGACTATGTAGTCTAGACATTTCCTGAACATGGTCCCTTAAGTTCCAAGCGCACATGGGTATGTTAATATGAAGCTTGAAAAATGAAGTTTTATTCCTCTCACCCCAAACTGAGTTGTGCATTTTTTTTCTAGTGCTCTATGTTGATTTCAATGGCACATGGAAAATATTCAAACTGGGAGCAGTAACTCATTTAATTTGTCCTTTACTCTAAGCAAGCAGGGTTTCAACAAGTCTGACTGGCAATGTGCTGTCTGAATCCAATGTATAAGGTCACTATGCCTAATTTGTCTCAAAAGATTTTTAAAACAGCTGCCAAGGCAACGTGAAAAGACTTTTGGCTTCTGAAGTCTCCTGTGGAGGGGGCAGGTACCAATAGCTACAAATTACCTCAGGCAAGCAATCCAATCCCACATTTAGGATTTGATCCAATCTTGGACCATCAATAAATGATTCTTGGGTGGATAAAGGATAGAGCTCACCTGGTATAAAGCAAATAGAAGTGGTAGAAGCAGATTGACACATGCACTTCTTTCCCTACTTTACCTCCCACTTGTGCTCAGAGTTAATGGATTGTACTCTCCTGGATCACACTGAATGATGCCCCCTGGTTTACTGAGGAAAGGCCTTTGAATAATTCTGTGACTGTTTATGCTGTTAGGTTGACACCATAGGATCACTTGCAGAAGCTGGTTTTCTTATTTCCTCTTTGGTTCTGTATTTTGTCGCCATAGGTAACATGGAAAAAAATGGAATGTTTTCAGTGGAGCATCAAAATTCCTCCCTGTCTTTTATCTTAATCTTCTTCCTTTCGGCCTGAATTCTTTTTATGTGATGTGTCACAGAACTTCTGGCAACATTATACCTGCCATTGTGTTACAACCAAAATACATCAAGCCCTTCAGGCAGTAATCAATTGTTTTCAGTTTGTGAAAGCAATCAGAAAACCTGGACTCACAACATAAAAATAATATGAATACTTAAGCAATGCAAGTTATTTTAACATGACCCAGCTTCCACTTTAGTATCGGGAATGTGAATGGAAAGAGGGAAAAATCTTAACTGATTAAAATGTGTGCTCTTGTAGGAGGAAGACCAACTGAAATAGACACCTTGGTTGAAGGTGCAATATCTATATAATTCTGTACTGTTGCATAGGAGGAAGTCATACCCTTGTCAACATTTTTTTTTAAATATTCTTACATCTCACAGTTTTTCACCAAAGTTGCTGCTAGTCATGGTCTGTTTTTAGAAAAATGTTTTTGTGTCAGATCGTGGTGGGGGAGATGCTTTTAAACTCTCTTTGTGTGTGTGTGTCTATTTGAAAGGCTGTTATCAGCATGTCAGGGTGTGTGGCTTTGGCGTCGTCTGGCTGTGAAGCTACACAATGCACCCTATGTAAGATTTGCAAGGTGATCTCGGTTTAAACCAAGCCCCTCATACCTGCTAGCAAGGGTGACAGGTAGAGGGAATTTTCAACTAATTCATTATTTTTTCCTTGCAATTCAAACTCAAAATAACATCAATGTACCAACTCAAGTTACTCCACTTCCCTTTTATCAAATATTTTAAAATTGAAAGGCGCTGAAGAATATTTCAGAAGTATTTCCTTTGCCCAGAAGCATGACAACAACCAGAATAATGGATACCTCTGTGCTAATAAATATTTGGTATGCGCTTAAGATAAACACCTTAAGCTAAGTATGAGTAAATGCTATTTTCTTCTTCACTGAATCAAAATTAGAACTAGATAATCTCTTTAAAGATGTGCCTAAATGCTTAATACTGTCATAGTCATATTTATTTGTGTACTTTGAGGTATATTTTGGGGAAGAAAATTTCAAGATGCAGTTCTAGCTGATTCTCTTCTTGTGTGGCCTTGTAATTTCTTTTATCTTGTGATCTGATTTATGCAAAACTCTCACAATTTGTGAAATGGCCAGACCTCATGCTCCCCCAAAAGGGAAGTTGAGGATGTGCATATCTTTGGCAAGAGGGTATGAATCCCTTCCCTCTACTGTTGTGGTCAGATGAAATCTTTAGGGGAAAATATATGGTATCTATATATAAATCACTATATATAGCTATATACACACACATAAGGTATATAAAAAATAGGTGGATCTTAATCTCTGATTATGGCAAATTCTGACCCAAGTGAAGCCCAAAGCAAAACTCCAGGATTTTTGATAAGACATGATTCTATTATTAATCTTGTCAGATGGATATTTTCAACAGTAACTCTGATATACTGACATCTCATGAGGCTGTTGCAGCTATATGTACACCAGGGAATTGAAATAGTCAATAGCATAAGATCCATGCCATTTATTGAAACACTAATCTTAGAAAATTAGGATTTTAGTTACCTTGCTGAAAATAATTAGAAGTTTGAAGTTAGAAGGTGGTAGTTATTTGAAACTTAAATAATTGATTGTCTGTCATTTTATGTTTGCTTAGCTGTGCATACAATGGGAAAAGATGAAACTAGTGAGCGGACTCAAAGAAACATAGACAATGCAACTAGAAACTTATTTTTTGAAAAATTGGACTATCTCTAGAAATTGTTTGTATTATCATTGATAGAAAAGGTTCAGAGTTTAGGGCAAGGAAGACTCACCTTACTTCCTCTTTTTTAAGATCCCCCTCCCCACAAAAAAGACCCCTGACTTAATTTAAGAAGTCAATCATGCATGCTTAATGGCTATTCAAGCTAATTACCATTGGAAGCAGGAGATGGGAGGGGCTGTTATTATGAATATGTATTTGTTTAAATCCTTTGTCAATAAATAGTCTTTGTGATCACCTGTGATTTTGCAGTGAGTATTAGAGAATTACTTCACACTGCTGCCCAGGACTGAATAAACATACACTTTCTAACTTTAAATTTTTAAAAAGTCATTCGTCCGTCACAGCTGAGAATCAGTATTAGACCAATACTCTTATATAAATCATTATAATGACAACCTAATTCCTCAGAATACAGCACAGTATAAGTCTTAGAAAGTATCCAGTCATGACTCAGGGCAGCCTTTGCTGAAGACATTTTGATCATATGAATTTGGATTATGCCAAGCCATTTACTGTCTGGGACAGGTAAAACATAGTCATGATCTGTTTTATCTTCTTCTGTATATCTCATCTATTTTCCATGGAGGACCATTTATTTAAATGCAGTCTATGATGTATGAGTTTTATGATTTGTGAAGAATTTAGTTTCTTAAAAGTATAGCTCCCCCAGAAAGAGTTTAAGAATAAATTTTAATTTCAAAAAAAAAAGAGAATTCTCACATGAATTTTATGAGCTCCGCTGAGTTTTATTTGCAAAATCTTCAAATAAGGCACTTGCTTTTGGCCTTAAATGGTGTATCTTGATAAAAAATATTATAAAGAAACTAAATATGAAAATTAATTATTATTCTTGTCTCAAACTTAATAAAAATTTTCCTTCTTTTATGTCATTTTCCTACCATTATTTTAATCAGATTTTGCTAAACCTCCTAGTATCTTATCAAAGTGTTTTTGTAAAAATCTATCCAATCATTTATCATTATAAATCTCTCAAAGGACTTGTATAAAAAATCTGGCTCTCCCCATCATTTAAAAATACTTCCTTAGATAACACAGTCTTCCAATTTGTGCCTCTGACTTAGCATCCAGGACAAATCCTTAATCATGTAACTGAATAAAACTGTGTGGAGTATCTCTGAATTTTAAAGTCATATTGATATAGTCACATATGCACATTGAAACCATCCTGTCTTTACCAATTCCTTTGATGTAAAAATGTTAATGCAATGTTTTACTGACCTGAAACACAAACAAAAGAATGTGTATGCCTCATATCCTCTGTGCACACCTCATATCCTGTTCTTATGTATTGCTTTCTACAATTCACATTCATTTAGAATTTACTGTATTATAAATTATACTGAGAAAATAAATAGAACTGGTCAGTATCAAATGTATGATCCATGTGGTGTATCTGTGCATGAAGAAGTGTTAAATCAAAGTTCTGACAGCAATCATTTCAAGGCATCTGTGAACATTACTGTGGGTAGCAGACAGAGCAAAATATGTTTTTTTTTTTTTTTCCTGAAAGCTCCTACTCTGACCTCCAGGTCCTGTTTTTGAAAAGAAGCAATTTCATTCTATACTAATATGAATAAAATTTTAGAATTTGAAAAAATTATTCAAACTGAAGAAAATCCTACCTGTTTGTCAGCTTGGCATTTTTGCTATGCATCTCACTCTTGCTAACAGATAACTTTATACTCAGAAATTTATGTAGACTTAACTGCAAACCAAGCAAATATAGCCACAATTCACTTATCTATTTATGGCATATGTGTATGTGTACATTTATATGTACATACATGCATACATATATATAAGCATACCTATATATATGCGTACAAATATATATATATTTCACTTTAAAATCCTAATACAGTGTTATACACTTGCATTAATAACCATTTAATATCATCTACCATTTAATCCCACATCTGCTCTGCCTTTCAGATTTAACTCCATATGAAGATTATTTTTGGTGAACATGGAGGAAAAAAGATAGAAATGTGTATAACATATACCGTTTGTTAGAGAAAAAAACAAACAAAAAACAAACAAACAAAAAAAAAAACTTACTCTGATTTAAGACACATAAATAAATAATAAATAATAAACAGATTCAATTAGTAGGTTATTAAAAGTTAACAGAAGACATTTACCAAATGGATTGAGCCAACAAAGAGATATGATCCTCTGTGATCCTGCATAAATTTAAGTGTCAGTACATTCTTCATTTCAGTCTGGAGAAAATGTACTAAGGAAAGGAAATCCTAAATTTAGGATTTGTATATCAAAACTAAATCAATAAAAAACCTTGGGATCTCTAATTTACTTAGAAATACCCAGGAAAAAAGATAGTGGAGCTACTGTGAAGTCTCTAAATATGCCAACAATGATTAAAACAGATAAAAGATGAAAGAGATTATAGAAATGGTTTGGGGGAAAAAGCCTCATAATAAAAAAAGGTATCAGCAAACTGCTGTTATCTATGTCACTTTGCTTGTGTCTTGAATACCAGTTGTAGCTCATATCACCTCCTCTGTAACAGCACATCTTAAAAAAAAGTTAGAGAATTGTGACAAGGATGATCAAAGATGATGTATAAAAGATGAACATAAAATCATTAAATATTCAAAAGGTTGAATAAGGAATATTTGCTCACAACTTCTGACAACAAAGGACCAAAACGGAAACCAAATGAAATATTCAAACACTGTTTACTGCACGGATAATAATATTTTTTTTCATGAGTGTGGAACTCACAGACTCGGGATGACAACAAAGAAGTATAAATGGATAAGTGGTTCATTGTGAATGCAATACTTGCTCTCAGGAAACCTTTATTGTGCATTTCTGGAAGTGTCAAAATTCTGGTTAGAGATTTTCCATGTCTACTTGCCTTCTGCTTAAGTTCTTTAAATGTTTCCAGTGGACATATCAGACACAGACACTGAAGCAAATTATTCCCTCTTATAAGTCCTAATATGTGGGGATTTTTTTCCATATGATTTTTAATAATTCAAAAATACACATCAAGGTTCTATGAAATAATCATTTGAGAAAGCACCATTGTCTTTCTGGTACATTTCATGCAGATGATTTCCGATAAACGTTGTCTTTTGAATTCATTTACCTTTGAATTAAAATTAAAAAAAACACAAACCAACAAACTTTTGAATTCAAGTAAAATAGCCATGTAATATTTTGGAAGATCAGCACATGGCATGTCTAAAGAAGTCAGTTAAATATCATGTTCTACATCCAAGAAATGATGTCTGCCTTTATAAAATCAGAAATTCAGATACAGATATACTGCATGTAAAATAAAACACAAAAATGCAATGTTTCAGTAGGAAGTTATTTGAAGAAGTTTTGATCAGTATTTTATTTCATTTTCTTTTGATAGGTTCTTCAATTAATATAATGAAATACAGAATTGTTTAAATAAATTTACATTAAAATTTCATCTAAGAGTTTAAAACTGGGTCTTTTTTTATTTGGTTAGGAGGATTTCTTAAAAAAATCCTCATCAATTAAATGGTTCATGAAATCTGAAGTTAAAGGAGAGATGAATATTAATATTATGAATGTGGAATTAATTAAAAAAGATTCTCAGTCAAAACAAGAACAGAAAAAGAAGGAAAGCCCTGTTTCCCATTTCATGCAACCTAACCTTGGTCCATTATTTTTGGAACATGGTGAGGGTCAATGAATAGGAAGCCTTTAGATAAGTGATATTTTAATTATGTCTGGAAAGGAATTCTATGTAAAAGACTGTGTGAATGGAAGAAGAAATTTTATAATTCATTATGTTTACTGGTAGCAAAGTGACGGTATTTTCATGAATGCAGAAAAATATCTCAAGAATTCCAGTGTAGGCTTAATGAAATAATAGAATTACTGCCACTAACTCACCATGAGGTATGGTTGGAGACTATGAAAGTGATATCCTTTTGGCCTCCACTGTGAAATCACAGACCTCAGGTTATATGAATGATACCTTTTATTAAGAATGGATCCAATAATATGGAGTAACTAAGGAGAAACCTAAAGTTGTGTCAGCATTTGTCTATGCTTTGAGAAGTTTCTGCTGCCTTTCACCTTAAATAATCCATTATTTTAACATCACCTGCACTTCATTACATGTAACTATTTCTGGCATTTCCAAAAAAAAGCAAATATCTGCATGGTTCCATTATGAATCCAATTTTCTGCACCATATATGGTTTAGCTGCCATTTTAAAACACATTGGCCAGAAACTTTGCAAGTATATTTTAGGGGCTAGCATCCTCACCATGGCATGGAATCCTAGGCTGTTTCACAGTGAGGACAGTAAATAAGACACATCTGGAAATTCAGACAAGTGTCTTCAGTGTTCATTGGGATCAAATCTTCTGTATCCATTTTCACACAGAGATCCTTATGTGTGCACCTACTCACACCCCTCTGCTGTGGCTGTTAATCACTTTGCTACACCAGCTTTTAAATACCACAAAGAAAAGATCCATCTCATGATAGTATTACAGCATTCTTCAAGAGGTGCAGCATCAGGTGGTGCTGCTCAGCTTAGACTTCCCAATTTTCTACCTATCTTGCTATGTAAACAACCTCTTACTTTTGAGTGCAGATAATCCTTTGTTTATTTAAACAAGTAAATGCTTCTGGAACAGTATTTTCATTGTTGATGCAAACTTCTGACCTGGAAAGATGTTCACAAGCAATAACATTTGCCTTCATCTCACTTCTACATCTATATAAGTTTAGAAAGACTCAACATTATTAATTACTTCACTGAAAGAAAGTAACCTGCAGAACTCAAATAGTGACAGAATAGTGACAGAATGTAGAGAGATGCTTCTCATTTCTGAAACAGATGAGTAGCAATGGAAGAAGTAAATCAGTAAAAAAAATCAAAAATTAAATTTGAAAAAATATATTAATGACATGAGTAGGCTTTAGAGAGTAAAATTACTTGAAAACTAGTTCATTTCATCTCTGTATTCATGTATTTCAGCTCTGTTAGAATCACCCTAGGATTTTCCTTCCATAGAAAACTCTATTTCTGAAATATCCTTTCACCCTCTATTGGAATAAAAATTTAGCAAATCAAAATAGCCTTTGTAATTTCTTCCAAATTGCTTTGTTGGTTTCTTTTTCTTTAAAAAAAAATTGAAATTATTATAGAGTTCTTTTTTAGAAAAATATGTACAGTTTGGAAAGTTTTTGACATCTCAAATTTACTTTCCTATGACCTAATTGTGCTAAATATCAGACTATTTAGGTAGGATTCATATTAGTAAGGAAATAGAGAGTTGCAAATAAACCTAAATAAAACTTACAGTACCTTTCTCAATTTTTATTTTTTGAGGTGCAATAGGAGAAAATTAAATGGAAATATGTTAGTTCCACTCAACAACAAATATAGTAGCCAAAGTTGTCTGCATTCATGTTATTTGTTCGATCCAATCAGTTAAGATAGAAAAATCAACTCAGACTAAAATTTTTAGTGCAATTTATGAAAATACTGTGATACAGATTTTAACATGAATTACAACTATATTGTGACCAGGTGCAAAAGAGTTGAGACAAGTTTACAGCTATATTGTGACAAGTTTAGATTTCTTTTCTTAATGTAATTGTCTTTTGTAAAACCCCAGTCTGTATATGGTCCAGTGTCTCACTTAAGAAGAGAGCAGCATTTAAATATAATTTTCATTTATATTCAAATAGAATAAAGTAAAAAATGATGTAACCTAAAAAAATCATCAAAGAAAGTATAACCCACTTGATACATATACATATTTTATGCACACATAATCGTCAAAGTGCCAGTGATTATATAATTACCCACAAAATCAGACACCCAGTTTAGAAATCAATACTTTTATCAGTTCTGTCAATATTCTGATATTTTTTGTACATATATTCTACTACAGATGAGGTGAAAAACATCATCTTAATATGCACTGAATCTTCATGGAGTCATTGCCACAAATAATTATTTATTCCCTTTTTTAGCAACTGTACACCCTGCTACATTTTTGTTATAACACCTCCACAGCAGCCAGAGCAGCTGCCTGTAAGGAGGACAGAATTGGCAGGTGTTTAATTGATCCATTGATTGTGCTGGTATGATTTAGTGGTGTGGTACAGGAGCTGTCCAAGACCACACAACTGCAGCCAGCCCTCCTCAGGATGACACTGAGGGTTCTGCAAGCCACAGCTGGTGCCACTTCCCAGCTGGACAGTTAATATTAACACCAGTTTGCCTGTGTTTAATAGTAATTACAAGAAGTCATGCATTGCTCTTTAAAGGTCAGACCTGTTTTTCTCTCCAGTCATTGTGGTACTGCTGAATGTCTTTCACTTTTACTGAGAAGTAATGGACATGAAACAAATCTATGTAAGTAACTGTAAAAGAAAAGTGTCTTTAAGAGTTTACAATTGTCAGCCTTGAATGACCCTCTTCAACAATGCAATAAGCTAAATATAAAAAATTATTAAAAAAGGAAAACACCTACCTAATCTCTCAGATTTAATTCAAGCACTCACAGGAACTGAATGAGAATTAATTAGGTAAAGAAAACTCCAGATATTCAGGTCTCCTCCTTTTCTTTCTGCCACATTCTCTTTCAGGAACATTTATCTCTATTTTGCAGTGGACAGGGAGGTAGGAAACAAGAAATTAAATTAATTTGATCCACTAAACTAAAACTCTAAAAGTATTTAATGATGGAAGCACTTTGTAGATTGCTAGAAACAAGCTATTTAGGGTATAATGTTTCGTATTTAGCACAAGAAGAAACATTTACATTTTAAGATTGGTTTTGCTATTTTAAGTTGTAATGTTCTGTGTTACAGGTCTTGAACATGTATGGGAGACATGCTTTATTTCTAGATTTAAAAATTAAATAGTAAAATATTATTTTTAAGAAAACAGTTCAATATGCAAGAGTTTATACTTGCTCATTGGCTTTAAATATCACTGGTTCTTTTTAGGGTTAGATGGCTGCTTTTAATGCTAATAGTTTCAGTTAAATACCATAAAAATTTATTATTTTATATATATATATATATATATATATATATATATATATATATATATATATATATATATATATATATATGGGTTTTTTGTTTGTTTTGTGTGTTTTTTTTAATTTCCAAGGAGGAGTGAACAGCTGTTCCATTTCTCTCTGTCAAGATAAACTAGGTACTGTACCAATTACTTCTCTGTTCCAAGATCTTAATAGTTTATAGTCTAGTATGTATCCACTGATGGAGTCCACTTGCTCCCACCAACCAGCCTGTAATTCCCTTCAGATTCTTTTATGTCCCTTAATATCTTCTTCATCTTTGCAGTGGCATTGTATTCCTGGGTTTGCCTGTTCTTCACATATGCATTTAATATTTCAGATGTCTGTTACAATTTGCTGTACATGCAGTCTTCTCCCCCATTTATCACACTTTTCTCTCTGCAGTCATATGGTGTTGGCAGAAGAGGTTACATCTGCACCAAAAAAAATCAGCTTGGGTAAGTCTCTAGCTGTGGCCTGGGCATGCAATTGTCCATATTGAGTGTATATTGGGACAAGGTTAGGCAAGGTTTTAGCCACTGGAAAGTAACTGTCTTCCACATAAAGCTCAGGCACAGTTGACATTATAGTAGGATCAAATATCTGTCAGGCTGTATACAATAGACATATTTTAAGGAAGACAGAAGAGAGTGAAACCACATGCCAAATTCAACTAGTTTTTAGGTGAAGAAACAAGAGATGCACAGCAGATTCAGCCTTACCTGGGTTACAAAGGATCAAAGACATAGACCAAAGTCTTGGTGGTTACCAGCTCCAAGTCTTCAGTCAGTGTTTATTAACAGCCAAACTGTCAGTCATCAATACACATGCATTATTCTTAGACACATCCTGCCACGTAGGTACTGATGTGTGAAATGCACAAATACAGATTTTAAAATTATAACAAGAGTTTTTAACATCAACAAGGTTACATTGTTAGTTTTACCTTATTTCTTGGTGCAAGGATTAGCTCACCATTGCACAAATCATCATGCAAAGGCATTTGCAGTGGAAATTCCCAGAATTGATGTAAAATTAAAACATTTTTTCTAATCAAAGACAACAAAAGGAACAGTAAAAAGAAAGAAAAACCCTCAAAATAAATAAAACAAAGAAAAAATCCACAAAAATCTTAATTTAATTGTAATAATAAAGTTGCACCATGCTTTTTAATAAAAAAAAAATTTGCGAAGTTCTATATGCACTCTGTTTTAAAAGATGGAGCCTACTTCCATATTTTAGCCTGCAAACTTTCCAACAAATATACACCTTCCCTGTTATTTATAAAATATTTTTTAATTAAATTTATTTCAAATTTATTAAAATTTATGAAATTTATAGTCAGTGTGTCAGCATGCTGACAATTTGTCTTCTTAGGTTATTTTAGCACAACAGTTCACTTATTGAAATGATGGAAGACAATGTGTGCTATATGGAACATAAATAATAAAAGTTCCCTCAGCTTACCTTTTACATCTGCATTTCCATGTTAAAATACTCTAAAAGAAAAATGGTTAAATAAATCCAAAGTTAACAATAAAAGCTTGAAAAGACAAATGGTTAAATAAATCTAAAGTTAACAATAAAAGCTTGAAAATCATGAGGGACTAAGCAGCTTTGAGTATTCTGTCTAGAGGAAAAACAAAATCCATGTACTGCGTTTAAGTATATAGAACCTTGCCAGCTTCTTATCACACAGCCATAAACACATTTAATGTAACCAAAAAAAAAAAAAAAAAGTTATTTGCATCTCAAATACTGATTTAGCAAAGGATTTTTACTTTCAAGTATCTTTGCACATAAAGGTAGCCCTGATGAGATCTGTGAGAATGTTTTGTGTAAACATACTTGTGTTCAGAAGCACCGGGAGGACTGAATTGTAACATAACATAAACTATTAAGAAAATTTATGAAGGGAGGGAATTTACCTTGGTGTGAAACTTGGTTGCAAGTGACAGGAGAGTCAGATCCTTAGTGTGTATCTGTTAGGGTAAGTAGCACTTCATTCCTTTAAGTGAAAACTGCAGCTGCGTAACAGAGAGTGCATAACTTCATCATTTCTCATTTTGTGAAAATGCTAACAGTGCACAGACATCAGAACCTAATCTAAACTATTAACACAATACTCAAACAAACTGAAGTGATAAGTACAAATAAAAGTATCTGTGTTGGCTGAGTCCTGGAGTGATGGCTGATTTATCTCACAGAGCACTTAGAAATCAGTGTTTAATTCTTTTTTTCTCAGCTCTAGATCACAGGTCATGCACTTAACTACACAAATCTATTTAAATAAACAATGTGCTTTTGTGTCATTATTCACTCTGTATGGCTGCAGTCCAGCTCAAAGGAGATGGGGGCAGGAAGAGCAGCACAGTTATCTTTGTCATAAGAAAAAAAGGGGACAGATTTTCAACTGTTATATCTTAATATATCTGTTGCTTAAATACTTATTCACGTTGCTGAAGGCTTTTAAACAAAGCAATTTGATAAAATTTACAAGGTACCACTGGAGAAAATTGTGTCTTGCACTATCTACATTTCCATAAACATTGAATCAAGTACTCAGATGTCCAAACCGGGGCATTCCAAAATGTGAAGCTAACCAGGAGCGGATATGTCACACCAACCAATATTTTTCCGTACCAAGAAATTAACACTATTTCTCATAAATGTGCAACCTATGTAAGAACTGGAAAAGAAAGCCATTTGCTTTTTAGTTACAATTAATTCCTTACAAAAACTGTGACATAGCAATTTAGACATGCTTATTGTATCTTCTTCGTATGTTTTCTATTTAACTTAGACTAGCATTAAATCCATACTTTAGCTCCCTGGGATTGTCCTAAGGTGTAATGGCTGCTAGATCAGGGTTAGCTTTCCTTTTAGACTAGGTGTGTGTTCAGATGCTCCCACTAGCTCTAAGTATTCTCCATCGCCCTCTGATGCCTGACAGTTTAGAACAGCCCTGTAGATTTTCATAAACCCTGTGTATTTTTTCAGTTATGCTTTCTGCTAGCTTGAAAAATTGAGACAGAATATATTTTTTTTCTTCTCAGGAATATTAACAAAAGTAAAGTAGATTGATACTCTTCTAACATGAAGTTGTTTTTTTTCCTTATCAGTTCTAAGATTCAGGTACTCAGATGAAGCTGCTAGCTTCATGTTTGTTGGTTACCTTCTGCACAGAAGATATTCCTGTCCAGTGTTAATTGATCAGATGAATACATTAAGTTACAGGACTGTTTAAAAGGATGTGCTTCTCTGAAAATATGAAATAAAATATTATTTTTTCTTCTGCGATAAGATACTTGGGGAACTTTTTTTCTCCCCTAATAAAAATATGTAGTTTATGCATCATATTAAAATAGGTATAGACAAAATGTAATTATTATTACTTATTAATTACATTAATATTGCTGTGCTTTCTAATTTCTTTTTTGGCTTGCACACTAAGGGCAAAGTTCATCGCTAGTCTTTTTCATCATGGTCTTCTGCCTTGTGATTAATATGTAAAAACAAATACCTGAATGTCAAGAATTTTTCCTCCCAGCCACACGCAATAAAGTTGTAGAATATGGTATTTTCATATTTTATTATTATTAGCAGAGCAAAAATATACAGCTAGTCTTAGTCAGGTCTGGAATTCACTATAACTTAATCTCAGCTGCATGTACTGTATTACAAGACAACCAATGCTGACAAGACACACACATTTATAAAGGGCTCAAAATTGTCTATCTCACATATACAAGATTATCAGCCTGTGTTGATGATCCCTGACTTTCCAGAATACAGACCAGGTTGACAGGTTTAACTTATGATAATGCATAATATGCTCATGGCTCCATAAAGGCCTCAGCTCTCAAGGCACCCAGTTGTATTGGAGATTGGATTGGGATATTGGAGATTGGACTGGGGTATTGGAGAGTGTGTTCTGCCAGTCTCAGAGACTGGGCTGCACATGCAAAGATTGGAAGATGAGAATAGTCACATATCTCCTTCAAGTTCCAAGCTATCAATTTTTCTTCCATTGAATCAGTCATGCTTTCCTTTTACACCACGCAAAGTAGTGAAAAAGAAAACAGAACTGAACTCGTATAGTTTTCTCTGTGACTGAGGCTGAAACACAACAAGTTATGGGCAATCTGACACCTCCACTTGAATAATAAATATGCTTTTCAACAATTGCTGAGTATCAGATGGAAGAATGAAAAATTAATTATCATTTAATTATTTATCAAGGACATGAATACAGCTTCTTTTCTAGTGAAGGAACTCAACATAATGCTTTTTACAAAATATTGCCTTTCTATCTCAGGATGAGACAACTGTCTGTCTCCGTGAGCTATCTGATAACTAAATAACAATACAATTGAAAACTTATAAAAGGGAGAAAAAAATTGCAAATGTAATGTAATTACAAATATTTATAAAAAATTTTCATTTATACTGTGTTGTGAATTATGTTAGTGAACTGATGCAGAATTTGAAAAAAGTATATTTGCCATTGAAGAAACTAAATGTGACCAAAGTAAATCTCTGATTATATCAAAAGTAGTTGATAAACTTTTAAAACCATTTAAAATTGGTGTTACTAAAGCATCTCATTTAAGTAACACCAAGGTAGTAACTATATAGAACTTCATTAACAGTGAAAAAAGTGCTCTACTTTTAACAGAACATCTGTGAGGTTTAACAAGAATACTTTCATTATGCTTTCAGGAAAATCTGTCTTAACTGTTAATAAGATAACAAGTTTAATTGATAAAATCATCCTGGAGGGGAGAACTTAAAAAAGAGGAGCGACATAAAAAACAGCTTGTTTATGCTTAACACTTACAATGAGGATTGTAAGTTTTTTCAATTCTAAGTGGATCTTTTTGAAGAAAACATAAGTAAAATTTACTTTCCAGTTAATTAAAAAGATCAATAAAACCAGTCCTGTGATTATTTGAACTAAAACATTTTCTGAAATTGTAACTGGCAAATATAATTTAAGGAGTCAAAGATAGTGCCTTAATTTTTCCCACTCCTGATGTATTCTGTGCTGCAACTCAAACCTAAACTACATTAAAAAAAAAAAAAAAATAGTTTTTTCTTTGAAATGCTTATTGCAGTTTGGGAGTCTAAAGTTAAAACTTAGTAAAAATATAGGAACAAGATGAAAAGGACTCTAAGTCATGTGACTCATGATACTGACTGAATTTTAGAAGAAAGTTTTGTGGACAGATCCTTTAATTAATTCTGAAACCCAAAAATCCTGCTGATACATTGCATTGAACTTTGTAGGCAATAAAAAAAGCTGGCTTCAGTTCAAGGTTACAGTGCATCCATTGCTTTGGAGAAGGTGGAAATCTTTGCTTCTCATTACCCAGTGCTAACCTAAACATAAAGCAACTATGAGAAGCAATGTCTGAGATACTGCATCTCTGAACACTCCCAGATTCACAGGGCTGTGGTTGCACTCTTATTTAGGTTATGCTTCAAGGTCATACAAGTCCTTCCTTGCTACTTCTCACCCATGGTGTGCTCCACCAGGGTACCAGTTCAGGCAGTAGAGATGCTGAGACTTTGGAATATGCCACAGTACATCTCTGTGTGGCCTCCACTGATTCAAGTAAAGACAACTAATTTGAATTTCAGAAACATTTAGGCAAGGTGAATTCCCCAGCTTTTAAAATGTGCACCATCATTCCACTGTTTCCTTTTAGCTAGGACTTCGAGGAGGAGACAGGCTGCCATTTAATGCTCTCCTACCGCCACAGTGTTTCATGCCATGACCTGAAAGTATATATTGGTAACATAAACATGACTTTGGGAAGTAAAGCTGTTGGTTTCTATGCTGGAGGAATCAGTGTCTCCCTGGCACTGAGGAGATCTTGCTCCTAGCCCTTTTACTTATCATTCTGCTCCTTTTGACCTGGAGCTAGTCCACACCACAGATTCTCATGTTACCACTCAAAGTAATGATTTATATTAAAGAAATATAGAAACATTTTTTTCTTCCTTTCATACTATGTTTATTTATCTCAGTTGTTCATAATAAACTCAGTAATGTTTTAGAAAGTTGTAAAATTCAACAAGTGTTAATATAGCCAGAACAATTTATCAACATTATGTTTGAGAGTATCAGTAAGCGCATTTCATGTAATTTATATAAGGAAGCACACTCCTAGGATTAAATTTATTTCCAACCACAAGAAAATAACAAACAAAATCTGAAATGTGTGTCAGAGGAATGTTGAATGGTTTCAGACCTTCTCTTGACCTCTATAGCACTTTTTACTTTCAATGTCTCACAGCAAAAGCATTTGAGAAGTTTTTGATATTCCTATATCACCAGACAGCATTTTACAAGTTGCTGGAAGTAGTTTATAATATACATATTTATTTATTTTCTGTGCTGTCCACACATTTCAAGTCAACAGGTACACATAAAGAAAAAAAAGCATGAGTTTAAGAGAAACTTTAAGTTATATAGACAATTTCTCTTTATCTTCCTGTTAAAATTATAACCCACTTTGCATTGTCTATAAGGGAGGCAAAATTGAACACATGACAGTCAAAAATCATTCAAATAAAATGTATTCAAACAGGAAAGTAGTTTCATGGTGAAACAGAGGTTCAGCTACAACAAAACATAATCTGACTTGGAAATGAGAAATTTCAGACAGAATTAGATCTAAAATACAGAGAGCTAATATAGTTTCAGCAGCTGTTTTAAATATACATAAATAAATAAATGAGCAATTTTTTCCATAGATAAGAAGAGTATTCATAAGAAGTTTTCACTGGATTAATTTCCCATTAATTTGTCTGTGCTTGCATTCTTAACATAAGTTAAACAGTGTATCTTACTGCTCTGAGATAGTTCAAAATGAGTGCTTTCAAAACAAAGTTGGAATAAGTGTAAAAAATCCTCATTGTCATTGTTAATTAAAACTTAAAAAGTGGAAAAAATATTAAAAATATCTATGGCTGCTGAATTAGAATGAGTTTTTGACTGTTATGCAATCACAAATACCTGTCAGATACAGCTATAGCTGTTAATTTAAATACAGTTGCCCTTAATTTAAACTCAGTTCATATGACAACTTGGCAGGGTAAGCAACAATATGATAAAATTCTTTGAAGTCATATGGCTTAGTTAGTTCTTCTTCTTGTATGCATACATGTGCTCTGAACTTACCACTGGACATAATTAATTTATTCATTAGTCAGTTCAGAGAAAATAATGATACTAAGAACTTGGCAGAATAATTATCTTTTCTTCCAGCCACAGGGTAAAAAAAAAAAAAGCATATATATATATATATATATATATATATATAATTATTCTTAACTAAAATAACATTGAAATTGCTTTAATACAATCTTTATAGATACATAAGTTATTACAACAGTAACAGAAGTTGTTTTGATTGACTGTGTAAATGAAAGATGGCAAATATCTTGGAAAGCATTTATTTAATTACTTCTTAATTTTTTCCCCCCACAATTCAATATATAAAGTTATAACTCAGTTATGGAATGTATGGAGGCATTGATAATGGCTTTGGTATAAAGCTACAGAAAATATTATAATTATATTAGACTATATCATGAGAGCACATATCTGAAATTTTACTGAACTTGTGATGCTCTATTTGGTACTTATTTCCAAGCAGGCTTAGTAGATCAACATTTGCTGTAAAACTTCAGACAATAGGAGTCTAGCAGCATTAAAAACAGACAAAAGAAGGGAAAATCAATCACAAAACTCAATAAAATAAAAGAATGACATGCATTATAATCAGGAATGGAATGATAAATCAAGCAAATACTAAAGCTCTTAGGACCTTGACATTATTCTTTGGATAGTTTCACAAAGATATATTTATTGTAAATATTAAATTACTCTAAGAAGGTGCAGAGTAAGCAATTCTCACAAATGTGTAGCTAGTTTCTAGTAGCTGCTGGTGAGCAGAAATAAGGCCTCACATTTTCATATTTATAAAGAATAGAGATCATGGATTATTTCATACTCTACAGTGTTATATTTTGAATGCACTGTAGTCTAATATGTCAAAGACCACACTCAGATAAAACAATTTTTTCATTTTGTGAATCAACTGAATTACTGTATTGTACAATATTTGGCACAGACACTTATGCGAATGCACATGCACAAATACAAAAAAAAAAGTCAATGTCAACATATATTACATACAGCTAATTATCAGAGTTCAATCTTCCTAATTTTAGGTGGTTTTACTGAAACCATGAGGTACAGTTATTTCCTTTCATTTCTTTCATGTTCAGAGATTGATTACCTTTGCAAGAACTAGCATGCAATACTCTATGCTGTTAAACAGCTGGCATGGTTCCTGACCTAGCCTGACTTAGAAAAGCAAAATTCTTAGAAAACATACACAGTCATGGCTCAGGATTGAGAAATTCCAAATGAGTAGTTCTAATACTTCTACATGTGCCTGGAGGCAAGAGAATTTACCTGATAATTTACCTGCTTAGGCACAATTTCTACAATTTTAATTGGCCTTTGGGGTCACAGAGTAGTCACTGTCCTTTTTTATTTATTGGAAAAGCTTAAGGATAATTAAAAATATTGACTAAATTTTATGGCTTCCAATAGCACACATAGATGCTGCATGCTAATGCATTTCACTTCTAACATTATCAAATTAATACATTCATAATTGTTTTATAAATCCTGTAAAACACTTACTGCTTAACTTATGGAGGCTTAAGGTCAAAAAGACCTTTATAGTTTTGTTTGCTGATTCTATGAGACTGTCAACAGTTTAATAATATTCTACTATCCAGTCTTGCTTATTTTACTTACAATCCTTTTGGAATGGGATCACACATGGACATTCCCTCTTTCTGTTGTGGCTTGCAGTCACTACTGCTATAAAATGGGATATGTATTATTGGAGAGATGTGCTGTCTAAAGCATTTATACTACTGTATTACAAACACTTAAATTCTAACTCATGTAGGCATATAAACTGTTTATAATGATTTATTCTCAAAACCAGAACTTAAGAGTTTTGATGATGTGGTACGTTGAGAACAGAGATGAAAGGAATGGTCTAGTATTGCTTTCAAGATTTGGTAACTAAAACACAAAAAAGACAATGAAAATAGGTAACATGAAAATTCTGAGGACATTCAAGGGAAATATATATAGTCCAGAAGTCTATTTGTCTTTTCTGAATGATATTGACAGTGGGTCAACTTGGTTGAACTCATACATTTTTACAAGGTTGACATTCAATTGAGTTTAGCTTATGCAAAAAGTACTTTGGAGTTATATTTGCTGATACGATCATATTCCTTTCCTTTCACTATTGCTTAGTTTTAAGAAAGGCTAGGAGTTTGTCCAAGGACATATTTTCATTCATAGTCATTGTCAGATAACCCATGAAGCACAAAGGAATGAAAAGTTCTCAAAATTGATGAAGTAAGGAAGTGATTTAAAAGCTGATAAAAGCAGAGAACTGATGCTTATCAGGTATATAAATCAACAGTCTGTATCCATAAAGGGTTTCAAGCTTTGGTCAATGAGAAAAAGTGTTAGTTCTGTGGAAGTAACAAAATGGGTTACATAACATCTGTTTGGGAGAAAGATGAAGCCCTGTGGGTTTTACTGCAGGAAGAATCCTCAAAATGTCCCAGTCTGCAGCTATGGGAGCCTGCAAAACAGGACATAATATAAAAAACATGTTTTTCTTTACAGAGGACAGCAAACATGGAAAAACACAACAAATGTTGCAGCTTACAGCAAATAAGTGGTGACTGACAGTGGTGATCTGAAGACAATTGCACAAACTCTCCCAGAATTACCTTTGTAATTCTTCCATGCTGTGTCCAGTATTTATACTCTAGTCTGCTCCAATTTCTTTATCACATTCATCATCATGAAATTAAAATATATTTTCTGCCTTAACCTACTGCATAGTTTGAATGTGGCTGAACTTTAGAAACAGATAATTTTAAACTACGTATAGGGAGAGATGCTAAGCTGTAGTCCATTCTAAATCTTCTATTTCAGATACTTAGGAAACAGGATAAAGCAGAAACATACATTTAATACCATGAATTAGGGACATTTTACAATTAAATAAATAGTTTGTGCTTCATTTATTCAAGCAGTCAGTTTACATAGCCAGAAAATTTGTTATTGAAAATTGCATGCAAAGTTAGAGTCTACATCCATTCAATCATTAATTCAAAAAAACCTCACATTACTTCTATAAGCATGTCATTTAAAAATTACCATATTACTTGATAGATTCAAAGCCTCTCAATGAATACAAAAGATTATTTAATTTTTCTCAGTGAGGTATCCAAAGCCACAGAAGGATAACAATGAGAATAAAAGTGCGTTTTTCATGAAATTTCATCTACAGAATTTTTTCAGCTGTTAAAATACTACTTATTGTGGTTTTCAACCCAATCATTTTTTCTAATTTACCTGGGCATCTTTCAACTTTTTTTCACTCAGGAAGTTAATTTGAAGGCAAGAAACATCTGCCCACCTTTTATTATTAATAAAAATTGGGAGATTTAACTTCTTGGATGAGACAGGAAGATTTTTCTAGCCTTTGAAAATAGAAAGCATTTGTTCAGCATTTTTTCTAGTACTTTTTACTCTGTGGCCAGAGTAAAACACCAGGAAGGTTTTCACTTAATTTTTTATCAAGAAAAAAAAAAAAAAAAACACAAGAAGGCATGAAACTTCTCATTATTTGCTTTACTTAGTACAAGGAGTAATTTGAAGTGCTTCAATTTCTTGGTAAAAAATATGCTGAAAACTTGAGTCAGGTCAATTGTTATGAATATATTAAATAATGAAGGTTCTTTTCCTTTCTTAGTTTACAATTTAGGGGGTTTTATTTTTTTTTATTATTTTTATTTTTTACTTGTAAATGAGTTTGTTATTCCTGTAAATGTACCAAAATAAATATTTTTGGGTAGAGTGGAGCTTTTTGCTTTGTTTTGGGGATTTTTTCTCTTTGTTGTTGTATTTTACACTTTCTAGCTAAAGTGATTCAAAAAACCTAAAGATATACCATGCTAAAATGACTTCAGTTCTAAATTGGAGGGTAAGTTTTTTGTTAGCTTAAAATTTCCATTAAGAAAATAAGTTTAATAAAACATTTAGAAAATTTTAAGATTTTCTCTCTACTCTATTCTGTGTAGAAAGCTATTTTTTATCAGTCCTAGGATACTTTGCTGCACATTATAGGGAATGAAATTAATATTCAACATCTGTCTCAGCAAGAACAGAATGAAAAAGGCACTGTCTTAATGGTATCTATTGACTGGTTTCAGTAAACCTTAATATTAACTAAAAAAGACCAATACAAAACCAAAAAAAAAAAAAAAAGGCAAAAATATTTAGATGTAAATATACAAGATAAACTTTATGTTATTGCATGCAAGAAATTATTCCAAGATTGAAATGCATATATTCAGCATTATGTTTCGTTCAGAAGCCCTAATAAATGAAAGTTATATAAATCAGATGTTAGCCTTTGTCTATTTAAATATAAAATAATGTAAAAAATTATTCTTAATGCCATCATTCATGCATGATCCTTAGTTTACCGTCAATTTTTAATCTTAGGGGTTCTTAGTCATTGTTGAATGGAAAGAAAATTGCTAATTAAGAAAAGCTGAAATTTGCCCTGTGGTGGAGGTTAATGCCTTACTTATATGCCACTTAAACATTATTTTGAAGTTTTAAGTAGTATTCAATAGATGAAGTAGCCTGTGACATATCTCTGCACAGAAACAAATTTCCCCTTAGCAAAGCTTACATGTTGCTAAAAATCCTGAATACTCTATAAACTGGGAAAAAATTCACACAAGCTTCACATACAGAAACATGCTAACTGTATTGTTCCTAAGGTAAAAACAAATTCACTTCATTACTGGTAGATTTTAGCAGAAGTTGTTATTCTGTAATATTTTATTTTATTTTATTTTTTTATTTTATTTTATTTTATTTTATTTTATTTTATTTTATTTTATAAAAGTAAGGACACAGAATTAATCAGTCCCATCTGCATGCACAAAAGACATGACACAGGGAACAAAAACCATCTGAAACAAAACTATGCTTCCTTTCACAAGCAATAGGGGAAATTAATGTCATCACTAAGCTGAAGACATAAAGAGATTCAAAATTAAAAATCCTTTGAAAGCTTCCAACAAGATTCCTATAATCAGCAGGAAGATAAGTAATGATCAAAGCCCCTTAAAATAATATTGCTCACCCCATTAGAACTGCTTAAATGTACCCTACCATTCATCAGAAATTATACAAGATTACTGCAGAAACTGCCATTGTTTCAGTAAGAAGCCCAGATGTTTTAAGGGTAGACTTCACAACTCACATAAGGTTAAAAGCCAAGACTAAAAAAGAAACCAAACCAAACCAAATCAACCCAAAATATATCTCCCACCCCCCACCCCCGCCAGCTGCAGTTATAATCCTTCATCACTGCTAATGTAACACTTCATAGGTGCTCAATTGCTCTGCCAAATTGCCTCATATTGAAGTTGAGTCATGGAAAGGGAAGCAAAATGAATGCTCACCAGTGGACTGATCTTAACATTTTGGTTAGATTTTTGGGGTTTTGTCTTTTATTTCCTTAAACAAAGATGGTATAAACCTACTGGTTTTTCTTTTCTCCTGCAGAAGCTTTTTTTTTTTTTAATTTTTTTTTAAATTTTGTTAAATTGCATCTCAGCTACACTGTGATTAGTGAAAGAAGAAAAGCACTGTTCTGCATACTTCATCACTAGTGTTGCCCTATGAAATAGCCCCAGGGACATTATACACTGCTAAGTGCCAATTCAGGATCTGAAAAATTTTCTAAGTAGAAGTCCAGAATAATGTATGTTTGACAGTTCTACTAAACATTTGAGATTTATTATCTACTGCACTGTCTGCTTTTAACAGCAATATTGTTATTGCTTTTGTCGATAACAATTTGAAGTGGTCACCTTGTCTCCTCCTTTAAACATTCAGAGGTAGCTCATATGGCATTGTTTATTAGAATTACTTGTAGATGGAGGAAGTTTGCAGTTTCAGAAATTGCTTGCTGCAAGTTGTTTCAAAGTGAATGTCAGTTTTTAGTAGATACAGTGTGCAAGCTCAATTTGATTGTCACATTTATTTACCTAGACTTAAAGAAGCACAAGTATAGGAACTCCTATTTTGTGCTTCAGGTATGCTTGTCAATATAACTGCAGTGCAAAAATCTGTATGAATTAAAAACAGGAGCATACGTGCCTCAGATACACACACCCAAGTAAGACAAAGACTACTCAAATAAGATCAACACTTTCCCATTTCACCTACAATCCAAACATTGTATCCACTTACTCTATCAATTTTTATTATTCTCAAATATTTAATAACAGCTTTGAAAACACATCTCCTAGTACCATGTTCATGATTACATTACCTCGAAACCCAGGAAATTCAATCACTTCCAAAACATCTTCAAAAAATCCTTCAAAAAAGTTTAATCTATGTCAGAAAACATCCAATCAAACATAATAGGCAACTACTGCAAGTGATTGGTATGGAATGGAATGGAATGGAATGGAATGGAATGGAATGGAATGGAATGGAATGGAACGGAACGGAACGGAACAGAACAGAACAGAACAGAACAGAACAGAATAGAATAGAATAGAATAGAATAGAATAGAATAGAACAGAATAGAACAGAACAGAACAGAACAGAATAGAATAGAATAGAATAGAATAGAATAGAATAGAATAGAATAGAATAGAATAATAGAAACTCTTTTCAGTTGAAAGAGGCTGGCATGTTATTAAAAACACAGTCTAAATTCCTCTTAAACACTAGGACATTAACCACTCCTCTAGGAAACCTGTTTCAATGCTTGACCGCTCTCTCACTAAGTCCAGTTTAAATCTCCTCTGGAGAAGCTTTGAATGATTCCCACATGGTCTGCCACTGGGTACCAGAGTGAAGCAATCAGCAGCTTCCTCTCCACTTCTCCTCCCAAGGAACCTGAAGAGTGCAATGAGGTCGCTCATCAGCCTTCTTTTGTCCAAAATAGACAAATCCTGCATCCTCAGCCACTCCTGATAGAAAGTTCCTTCACACTCTTTCACCTGTTTGTTGCATTCTTTTGGACACACTCGATGACCTTCACATCCCTCTTAAATTGTAGAGCCTGGAACTGTACACAGTACTCATAATAAGGCTGTGACAATACTGAAGAGGGATAATCACCTCTTTTGGCCCGTTGGTTATATTTGGTGCACTCCAGAGTGGTATTTGCTCTCTTGGCTACCAGGGCACACTGCTGACTCCCACTGAGACTGCTGATGACCACCAGACCCCCTTCTGCAGGGCTGCTCTCCAGCCACTCTCCTAGTTTATATACAGCATTACTCCATCCTTGGTGCAGAGTCTGTTATATGGACTTGTTAAATTTAATCACATTAATCACAGCCCAGTGCTTCTGTGATGATAGCTTTGGCCTATCTAGATCCCTCTGAAAGGCTTCCTGTCTGTCAAGAGAGTCAACAGCATCTCCCAGCTTGGTATCATCAGCAAAGTTGCTAATAGTTCTTTCAACTCCTGCAGCCAGATCATTGGTAGCATATGGAATAGAACTGTCCCTAAAACTGAGCCCTGAAGAACATGCCTGGTGACCAGCTGCCAGCCAGATGCAGCCTCATCCACTATAATCCAGAACAAATATCTTGCATGGTAATGATGAGACTATTTTCCCTTCATCAAGAATATTACCACAAATTTTTCAGCATTATCTCCTGTTCTGGTTTAGGGCAAATTTGTGAGGAAATTTCTGAAGGGGTCTCTCTAAAAGCAGATTCAAGTGGCCCCTCTCCCAACTGGTTCAGGAAAAGATTTCTTTGGAGAAAAGTGGAAAAAAGTTGTTTATTTAACAGCTTCTGAAAATAAACTGTGCCTTTCTTCTTTCCCCCTTCATTCTTGGAACGAGTTTTCAAGGTGCAAAACTCAATATCTAGCAGAAACAGAACAGGAGATAGGGGTAAAAGCCTTATAAAGTTACTCTAGGACACCTCCAAACTTGTAAAAGGATTGGCATTGGAAACATACTACACTATCTTATACAGAAAAAGGTCAGGTACCAATAAAAAAGTTTGGATTTCATGAGAAACTGTGCTTACTGAGGTCAATTTGGGGAGTAATTCTGGGTGAATAAAAGCAGTCCTACTCTCATTTTATGATTATCTTGTACAAATATGGGAATAATGACAAAAAATCCTTATCATGATTTATTTCAAAGAGAAGATCATCAACCAAGTGTAGACAAGTAGCAAGACAGGAAAAAACACCAGTTGAGAAAGAAAGATTGTTTCTTTGAAGCTTCTTGCACAAACTTAACCAGAAATGGAACACAAAATATGAGTCATTAAAAGATAGCTTTCCAAACAGAAAATAAATGTTTTTCCTCTAAAGAAACCAATTAGCTTCTAAATTAAAAATTAAAGCCTTTTTCAGAAAAGGAGTCAGTATTTTCTTGGCAATTTAAAAAACCAGGCAGAATAAGGAGTAAAACCCTAAAATATGGAGCAGAGTTTTTCAAAACATTTGCTTTTCAACGCTAATTGCAAAATAAGTAAATACTTCTTCTCCTGAGTCAGAGGCACAGATTTTTTTCCCCCTTAATTTTTAATTTTGTAAAGGTAAAAAGGAAAAAAACATACCATAACTGCTTGAAAAACTTCACTAAATATTCGATGACACAAGAACAGATGTGCAATCTGTCTTGAGGGAATGCCAGCAGGGCAACTGATTAGAGCTTTACACTGCAGAAAGTCCCAACAGACCAAGCAAGGGAGTTGGCCAAGTGACTTGCAAGAATGATGGAAAAGGAGTTGTGACTTAGCTTCTTCCTTGAGCATTTTGTCAAGAATAATAAAGAATAATAATAATAACACTTCCCATCTCTCCTCTTAAATTGAAAAGGACATATGCTATAAATTTTGTCAAATGTGAGAATAATCCAAGACTGATTTAGACAGAGTAAATCTATGGTGGTCTTCTGGATTTAATGGATATACACCATGTGTGAATTTGGCTACTGAATGAGAATTCACACTTTCCATTTGGGGCTATTTTAAGCATTTTGAACTGGCACAAGTTAGAGGATCTGCAGGTAGGAGCTGATAGTCAATAGTAAAAAAAAAAAAAAAGTATAATAAAAAGGAAAAATATTTTAGAAAATAAAAAAAAAAAGGGGGGAAAAGAGTTATCTCCACAGCATGATTAAGAATATTGAAATCAGGAAGTCCATAAATTGGCAGGGTGAGATTTCCCTTTTCCCACTTTTCTAAATATATAATTTGTTTGCTTTTTTTTAATTGCATCATTTAAATATGCATATTCAAAAAAATGAAATCCTATTACTGTTATTAAAAAATGTTGCATTTTATAGAGATGCATAAAGCACTCGTATGTACCCAAAACAGTGCTTCTGCTGAAAACTTTAAATGAAATTATCTTTATAGGTTTATCGGTTACCAGCATGTGCCATGAGAAACAGTTCAATTATTCAGTAAACAAATTATTTCATTAGCACACAAAATTACATAAAGTTACCAATGACATGAATTGATGTGAAATTAGAAACAAATAATAAATTCTAAATCTGGGTTGAAGATCATAGATTTTCAATGCAGAAATCTGCAATTTTTATGCAGCTCGTACTAAAGTTTTGCTCAGATTCTGACAATCATATGTGCAAGGCTTAGTTTCTCAACCACATTTCTGTAATCCTTCTAAATTAAACAGGGGAAAAATCTTTCAGGTGTCATATTTTAAACTGAATTGTAATTGAAATAGATCTATTGAGTAGAGGTTTAGTAGCTGAAAGTAATAACTGAAAAAGTTTGAATTCCTATAAATCACAAGTATATTCTAGTATTTTAACTTACACATGGAAATGTAATTCAGTCTTCTTAGATTCACTTGTCTTTGTAGACATTTTAATAAAAGCAGCTAATATTAAGGTATTAATAATACATTGTTAGTACTTAGTATTTACTCAAATTCAAAAGAAGTTTTGATGTTTGAAGAAAGTATTGAAAAGTGTCAGAGAAGTATATATGCTTATGAGCTCCAGTAAAAGATGAGGTAGAAAATTAAAACAACCTTTAAGCTCTCCTAGAAAATGGGAATTGTGTCAAACTTTAAATGAAGTGTGCTTAGGTATTCTGCTTCTTGTGGAAGGGCTGAACCAGCAATAAGTCTCAAAGTTATATTTCCTGTTAAAATGAAGACATCTATTTGGCTGCATAACAATTAAAACCATGCATCATGGAGACACATCTAAATGAAAGACATGCTCTATGAGTATGACAAAAAATCACCAATGGATCATGGAGAACATTTTTTTACTTTTAGATGGAGTTTTGCTTGTTTGGAGGTTTTGCTTCTTTGTTAAAAGCACGGAAAAAACAGTCCCTCAAACAAAATCAAATCTTCAGACCTGAAGGGTCTGAAGGAAGAGTTCTTGCATATGTTTTGGACAGGAAATTCAGGAGTTAAATGTGTGATTGTAATGTTCTTCAGAGGTGACATTGTCCGTGGGATCTGATGGGCACTGAAATAAATGAGAGGCATGTAATGGAATTCAGTAAAATCTGAGACTTATGAATGATCACACACTTCACTGAAGTCACATTTTACAGGCAAGTATTACTAAGATAATTTGCTAAGATATTACGTATGTGTTCTAAAACTCTTTACTTAGCACCAAATATTTTCCCCTTGTCCTGCCCTGACCGTGATGCCACATAGGGTGAGAGCACTGAAATCATAATGTTGTATTGCAACAACAATCTTTAACATTTTTTAAACTATCTTATGAAAAGATTAAAAAGATTCTCGGAATAGTTCATTACCACTCTCTATCTTGTTAGTCCAGCTTCCATAATCACCTCGATTAAGCAGATTGTGGCTCAGATCTCGTACATCTATTTTTTAGTAGGGTGTTTTTACAAGCACGAGTAACATCTGTCCTTTTCATTCTCTTCACAGCATCCAACCACTCTGGCAGATGTTTCTAAAACCATACTGTCTGGTAACATTTAAAGGAATACAGTATTTGCATAAGCACTGGGAATTCCAATCTTAGTACTTTCCATACTGTTTTAATTTTTTTAAATCAACATTTTTTGTTCTATACACATAATTTTGTTTTACTCCTCATAAAGCAGACATTGTGTGCACACATCTGTTAAATCTGGGCTGCATTTATTGCAGTTCTCCTCTTCCAGAAACAGGAAGGATTAATTACCACAGACCAGCTCTAGAAGCACCCCCGTGTTTCTTAACACACAAAATTAATTCAGAGTTGACAAAACTCTTTCAGACACAACCTGCTTCCTGCTGATGGCGCTTTATTAGCATATTCTTCCCAGAAAAAAAATGCCTCATAGACCCTTTTTACCTCTCCTCAGAGTTCAATTTGTAAAGCACTGAGTGACAGGCAGCAAAATGGCTTGAATATATCTAAGGCAAGTTGCCAAATCCTCCCGATAGAAGCACTTTGGAGCCTTTGTTCTGAGTACATTAAAGTCACAGAAGGTCCATGTACTGTAGACTGTACAGGGCAGGCAGGATGTTCACAGTAAGACAAAACAGCAGGTGATAAATGACATTAAATAACAGTGAGAATTTACCACAGACTAAATTAACTACTGGAGTGAAATGTTCTCAGCTCTAAGGCTATATTAACAGTGAATTTATAATCAGGTGATTATAATTCTTTTTAGTGTTCAAAGAAGTCTATATGTAAAAATGATCAAGACAGCTCTATTTAACTCCAAAGACAAGCTGTTGGAACGTGTTCTAAAAATGATAGAGAGTAACTGTTCTTTCCACTCTTATTGAGTAATTTATACAATAAGTATGTAAATGCAAATTTGATTGTTAGATGTCTGACATGCTCTATTTCGTGAAAAATTAAAGCCACACTGAGTTGCTCCTAGCTGGTCAAACACTTGAAAAGAGGAAGCTGTAGTTTAAGTTTAAGAAACTTGAAAATTAGTATTTCCTGGCTCTGAAGTGGAGGGAAAGAAAAGGTGAACTGCTGTCATCCATATAAAATTCTACTGAGTTTTTTGTTTAGTTACAAGATTAATATTATAATTTATTGTGGCAATCATTTCACTAATTGACATTACCCCACAAATTCCTGATATTGTCTATATATGTGATTTTTATAATAGTAAAAATATTATTACTTCTTATAAATAAAAAACAGAATGTCAAGGGGGAAAAATAAATTATTTATGTGTTTAATTTACATTTACATACCATCTATTTATACACTTAATGCATATGATACCATTGATTTTCCTAGTACTTTTTTCTCTATATGGAAAGACAATTTTTCATGATACATTATAGACTTCTTTTCCCTGTTTTGGTTGCCTAAAGTTAACACAGCTTCTCTAGAACATCTGTCAGAATCTGCACATTTTTTTCTCTAGGAAAAGAACACAAACATCTAAAGATAGCGAAACAACACAAGCAAGCACTGAAGATCAAACTCAATAAAGAAAAAACAAGACAAATGCAATAGACAAAGAAGCACTGGGTAAGAAGCACTTTGAAGAGAGGCCTAAATACTGTGTTCTAAGACTTGGTGTTATTTCCATTTAAAATTCAGGGGGTTTTATATAGGAACCTTGCCCTGAGTGCTGTGGGTATTTATTAAGGTGCACAAGATAAAGGAACAAATACATAGAAATTAATATATTTTAAATTGTTAGGCAAAATTAACAAGCATAATTTGACCTAGTGGCCTCACACACAAGGATTTAAACCTGGATATGGCCCCTATGTTCTATCAGACGAACACAAGCCCCATATTCCCTCTTTCCATGAGAAGTTCATCCATTTCTGCAAGGAGGAAAGATTGTAATGACAGGTGGAAGATTCAAAGCATTTGTTTATTCAAAGTTGCAATTCATTCCAATTGCTCTTAGTTCATCAGCTTGGGTTAACTGCAGACGCCATTCCCAAAAGGTAACAGGCATTACCTGTACTTCATGAGTATAAATAGTAGATATGTGAGTATATACAACTACTAGTTGTTACTCGATATTTGGAATCCCAACAATAGTTTATTTTCCACACAGTGTCCACTATATTTCATAGAACAGAACTAAGAGGCATAAAGTAAAAAAACTTATCTTATTTTGTTCTTGTCTTATTGATTTCATGCGCATGGAATGTGCATTCATTCCATTTCTCAAAAACTTTTAAAATATATTTAAAGTTTACAATAGAATGCTTATACTAAGTTAAGCTAAAAAAATATATATATTTTCTAAGCCTAAGAGTTTTGAAGTACAGTAACACTATAAAACCAGTTTAAATAACTGTACTGTAAAATAGTCACAGTGGACTTGTCACTTTTCAGAAGAAACAAAAAAACCCCCTGGGTTCCTATGATTTCTCCAGAGGCCAATCAGGCATGAGGATATTTTAAATTATGCCTTTTGTTCTTTTCAATGCATATATTTCAAGGGAAATATTCCAATAAGCATTTCATTCCAAGAAAAAAGCCATTGAACAAGCTGTAGAAGAGGTGTCATGTTGTAAGCATTATCAAATTCTTCAAGATAGAAAAAATTCCTCCTGTGTACTCTCACAAGTTCGCAAGGAATGTACTGGATCCAGCTGCCAAACTCATCATTGTGGGTTAAATCATGTTTTTCAGTTTGATGTCTATAAGACAAAATCTTGCCAAGAATTCCTTTTTTTTTTTTTTTTTTTTTTAAATACATTCTGTATAGCAGATACTGTTACATGACTGATTTTTTTAAAATTAGAATACTTAAAATATACTGGTCTAAGATTTATATTCAACCAGTCATTTAGGGTCATAAAATTGCATTAAGAGCAATCATATGGCCCCAATGTGAAATTAGAAGCTAAAACGAAAAAAAAAAAAAAAAAAGGTAACTTGATTTAATATTGTGGCTCCTTTATTTAATCAGTGAAAGGCTACCTTGGAATTCACATAGCAGGATATTTTAGAAATGTTGCATCTCTATGTTGGAAGATTTCTGAATTCTCAAATTTCATCCTACAACATCATAAAAACTACCATAATTTCTTCTTCTGGGTGCAGTACTGTCACCAGTGATCAGCAGGCAGAGATAAAAACATATTCTGAATATGGTTCTTCCATATTCCTGATTTAAAATATCCACAACAGAATTGTAAGAGGAAGAAAGTCTCCTCCCTTTGTACAGAGTAAGCTTGATTCTCAGAGTGATATGTGATTTAAAGCACTATTGTTCAACCACTTTCTATTTTTAAAAACAGATGTAATCAATTTGCCCTTTGATAAGGTAGGTATATAGTTTCTTATCTTTATCATAATTTCTACAAGGTGCTTCCACAGCTGCTTTAACAAAACAACAACTACAATAACAAAAGCATACACAAAGCATTTGAGCTTTCTGTCTGTGCCTTGGAATCCAGACTGACTATTCTTGGTTTCTCCATCAAAAGGTCAGGTTACACGGCAAGTCTTTCATCAATTGTTCTGTGGCAAGGTCTTTTGTATTTCTGATCTTGATGTTGTTGCTAGGGTAGGCTCTTTCTTCAGTGTTGTGCTTTGTTTAACTCCCTATACTTACTACATTGAGATAAATATGCATATGATGCAGCTCTCAGCAGACTCAGTTCTGTGCCCTGTGCCTCAGAGCAAAGCAAAGGTATGTAAATTGGCAACAGCAGTTTGCTGTCTCTTCTCTGAACAGATTGGACCCCAAGACAGGCCCTCTGGCACTCTTTCATTCTGCTGCTGCTGCTTGCCATTGTGAAGTTCTCCGTGACTTGTTCCTTGCTGTTAACACTAGGAAATCTCACAAGTATTCAAAGGAAAAATGTCAAGGGTCATTAGAAAAAAAAGTAAAAATCTCAGTGTGTGTTTTTAAGAAGTGTCATATTATTGTTCTTTAGAAGATATATTAAAAAGAGAACTAGGAATACACAAAAATATGTAATCCCTAATTCCATGCTGATTATTTTTGCTTGAAATGAAACCTCCATAATTGTGAATATGCAGAGTAAAATCAAACATTAGATGTTGCAGCAGTCTTTAAAAATAGAAACATGAATTTTTGATTGTGCAAGCAGACAGCATTAAATTTATCACATATTATTTTTAATGGACTGTCCAGGTTACTAAAGAGCTGAAAGCACCTAATTTAAAACTCTATTGGGAACATTAATTACGTTTTTTATAGTTACAATCTGCCAACTTTCCTGTGAGTGCATAGCAGAAAATTTAAATTTCCTACAGACTTTAGATAGCTGTACCTCTAAAGTAATGCATATTCCACAGCCCTAGTATGCAACAGTGGGCAAATATATAGACCGTGTGAAGTGTACTTCTGCTACCTGTCTCTCACAATGGAACATGTTTGGGAATTTAAAAACTAATTTTCTTGGCTCAGAATTCTATGTATGCTACAGTTCTTTCAATCTCTAATGAAAAATGCTGTGTTTGATGACTCTGCACTACTTGCAACATGCTTACTAGCAGGGACTGGATTCTCCATTTTAGTTTTTTCAACATAATAGCAATTCTGATCACAAAAAAGAGAACAAATCAAAGTTTAAATCCTTTATAATCTACTATCTGGAAGCCTGCAGCCATTAGTCTGTCTCTGTGAATATGGTTTCAGACAAAAATGATCAGGGACTGCATGCATCTGTAAGAGGTTTCTTATTTTATTCTTCCACATATTTTCCTCATGCACACCTAGTTACATCCAGCTCCCATAGTCAACTGCTGCTGAAACTGATCCTGGCTGTTCTGGCAGTTTCAGTCAAAACCATTGCAAAGCAATGGGCAGATTCTAACTCCATAACTCAATTAGACTCTCGGAAGAGGTCGGTGGTTTTTGGCCCAGACTTACTCCTGCTGGAGCATTTGGGAGACAGGTGTAGACCCTTAAAATCATGTTTCTTTCTTGGTAAGAAAAGCATAGAAGTAAGTTGACCTCAGTGGAAGAAACACATTCTTTATGTCTGCGTGTGTGGGAAAGAGAAGTGGTATCACTGAAGCACCAAAAAGTGACATGGTGCTGAGCACAGGCTATTTATCTTGCTAAATACACAGGCCAAGTCACACAATCTTTGTTCATTTAAAACTACACTGATTCCAAAAGAAACTGACTACATAATTTCCCTCACTATGAATAATTCTACTAAATGAATATATTTAATGCACATGAATATTTATCACTTCTAGCTTATGAAGTATTGCTAGTAATGAAATCATTGTGAGACTAAAACAATATTCTGCATTTAAAAGGTCTTTTTACTATCTTTGTGTCTGTCTGATATTGAAGAAATCCTGTAATAATTTCAGTGAGGTTGACACTAACATCTGCAGTGGGGTACAAATATCAGAAGAAAACAAATGGCATTGGATGTCTTACACATTTCTACTTACATTAATGTAGTTGGTGTTTGTCACCTTGTCCCTGCCCCAGTAAGTTAATAAGGCTGAATATAACTGCAATAGTTGCATTAAATACAATTGTGGGACATTTATCTTTCAAAGTTTGCCAAAACACTTATTCAAGTTATTGCTTTATATAGGACATATCAGTTGTGATGATGTTTTGCACCAAATATTCCACAGAAATTTGCTTGACTCTTGGGAGCAAAATAAATTAAAAATATTTTGTTATTTATTTATTTCCAGGAGCTGCACAATACTTATTGCAAAATATTTTGGGGGAGGGGAAAAGAAGAAAATTCTTAAAATAGAAATCAGAGTTCTACTGTTTTCTCTACTAAGAGCAATTTTATATTTATTTACATTTTTTATTCATTTGTGGGTGTGCCAACACATTAAATATCTACACAATTACTATGCCATAAGGAAAAGTCTACAGCATCCAAACTTTACAATAAGGCTGGATATTTTTAATGAAGTAAGGTTAACATTTGAAAGGTTCAGACTATCTGATAGAGCTGCTGGAAAGGACAAGACAAATCAGATTGTTTGGTTCTTATGTCCTGTAATAAAATCAAAATGCTTACCCAGCTGCGTTTAATTTTATTGAAGTAATCCAGGAAGCAGGAATAGAACCATCCACAGTGCTGATGGACAAAAAGGATCTCTGTTTTGGTACAACTTTTTAACTCATCACATGACATAGTGTATCATAGCAGGCCCTGCTAAGGATATACCATTTCTTTCTTCCAGTAAATTTGTCCTGGAAATTCTTATTTGTATACAACAACAATTATTTTCTTTTTTTCTTTTTGATTTTAAGATATTAATGTTTACTTGCTACTGATGCTCAGGCAGGCAATTCCAAATTTTGGTCAGCAGCCTACTGACAATGCCTATCCATGTAGCTGGTGCCATGTGGCCTGGACTGGTTACATCTTACTACATTTCTTTTTAGGATAGTCAAAATTCTTGCTTCATGAAGACAATGGCAAAGACATTATCCAAACGGAAAGTAAATGTTATAGGCATCAAAATCCTGTTGAACTGAGGTCAGAAATTAATACTGCAGAGTTCTAGGTAATATTGAAATGGTGTAAAATGAGGAAATTTGAGTATTGGACTTTGTGGCTCTTAATAGTGTTTATAAAAAGCCATTGAGTATCTTTTCTTCAACCTTTACAAGCTTTTAGTTTTAGCTTGAATGTCCTCTTTGTTTAAGCACAATATTTGAAACAAATAATGAATTCAAATGTATTTTCTTGTTTCTTCTTAAAGGACTTTCAGATTTATACTTCATCTGGGCTTCAACTGCAACCCTTAAAATGGCCCAAGACTTTACTGAAAACTAATTCTGTTTGTTTTAAGACTGGATTTAAAAAAAAAAAAAAAAATCTTTAGAGTTTTAACATAAAATATTGTTTTGCTTTTCTCCCTCTTCTACAATTGAGAAACAGTTTTTTTAGCAAGCATCATGGGGTCAAAGTTTTAGGCAGAAGTCATTGCAAGTACACAATTGTGAAATGTATGTCTCTGTTCCTCACTGCATATTACCATTCCAACATCAGCATTGTTTACTCCTACAACACATTTCATCCTGAATTTCTGTTTAAATTAAGATTAGGCAAAATAGGTTAGATTTGCAGGATAAAATGATAGTAAGAAAAACAAATGTGACAATCTCTTACCTTACATAGCAGCCCAATCTTTAACATCTTTACTTTATAGCTAAAGAACAGTACATACACACACACACACATTAATTATGTCATACTCCTCACATAAATATTAAAAGTCCTGAATGCTTTTGAAAATCACCCTAAATTTTAATATTCGTTGCATCTAACAATACAAAGTTCTGTAAGTTCTTTCCCTGTCTGAAAATATATTATACCAAGTATTCTAAGATTGTTTGCATTGTCCTTTGGAAGTAATTTATTACTGAAATCTAAATAACTGGAATTTTATATTCAATCAGTTATGCCTGCTTATAAATGGCATTTGTTTCTACTATAATTGAGCCCTAACCAGAGAATTTTAAAGGCTTTATTTTCCTGGAAAATCTGTGAAATACCATAAGGAAAGCAGGATGACAAACTTTTAGAAAACTAAATCCAGGAAAATTAATTCTGTCCGAACTGCAAACATAAAGCACCATAGAACATAGCCCAGTAGTGCACACTGCAATTCCATTATCTGAAATCCAATTATTTTTTCATGTCTCAAATGTAGGAACTGGACTCATAACAAGAAAAGTTGAAACTAAAAGAGGTGAAATGTTAGGGAAATTTGCTAAAGTGCATAACCAGGACTTCTGTGTAAATGTTATAGTACAGAATCTTAGGCGTAACCTAGAAAAGAAAAAGTCAGTCCCCAAACTGTTGAGATGGTCAGAGCTCCAGCAATGCTGTTCAGCATTTGGCCTTTCCCCTCATGTTGGCAACATTTCTTTCTCCTTCCTGTCAGATGGCAATCATTTAATATGGTGCTCTCTACACCATATGAATGTAGAGCTCTTCTACTCCCATGTGATTTTGCATACTGTTTTGGCTCTCCCAGCATATCTCTCAGTCTGGAACCACTGCAATTTATACTGCTGAAAAGAAAAACCCTCTCTATATCAGGATGGAAAAACCAGGAAAAGTAGTGGAAAATAAAGTACAGCCATCATAGGTGTGTTTATTAAATTACATTGTCATGTTCCCCTTTCCTTCTCTTTCGCCAGCTGTATCAGCTTCCAGCGCCATTTAACTCAGTGGTGTCTTAAGCTCCTACTTTCTTTTTTCTTCATGTGACACTTTAAGCTCTTGTTAAAAGTCTAATTGAGACCTGGAACAGGCTCCCCAGGGAAGTGATAGCAGTACCAGCCTGACAGAGCTCAAGAAGACTTTGGACAATGCTCTCACATACATGGTGAGACTCTCAGGGTGTCCTGTGCAGGGACAGGAGTGGAGCTTTGATGATCCTTGTGTATCTCTTCAAACTCAGGATTTTCTGTGATTCTGTGATTCTTCAGATTGCAGGACAGCTGTACTTCTTCTTGAGTATCTGTGAGAAAAGGCAGATCCATATGTTTTCAAACTAATACAAAGGATTCTCCCAACTGATTTCTAATTGAGCTTCTTGCAATTAATATTTTTAAATCAGTTGTTATTCTTTTTGCACATAATAAAAAATGAAACAACCTCAAATGAAAGAGTAGCAAGTATGTATAACTCAGTTGATAATTTACATAATTACATTGCTCAAAAGCGCAAGCTTCTCTTTCATTCCCTGCTGTTCATTATATCTATTATTTTGTCATCAAGTAGAATTGTTTGAAAAATGTCTTCCATATCTTATATTCTTCCATAAAAAATGTATTCCTTTTCTGTTTGTAATATACAGTAAAATTTAAAACTCAATTCAATATAAGTTTTCAATTGTAAGACTAACACAAATGTAAAGTTCTTCATTTTTTTCAAGAGGAAAATTGTACAGATCTGTGGAATATTAAGGAATGGAGATATTTAAAATAACACTACATACACAACAAGTTAAAAGTAGCATTAAAAGATGCAAGAAAGAATATTGTATACTTATTAATTCTTCCTGGTTTATATATGTTTGTACATATGTAGACAATCTTTTAAGCATATCATATTTCTGGTGAATTCATTATAGTTTAATAATGTACTTTCATTATAGAAACTTTTTTTTGACAATCAATACCCTTTTTCTGTAGAATATTAAGTTCTGTGTCAATTGAAATGATGGGTCATACTAGATGACTGGTTCTTAAATATTGTTGCAGGCCCTTTCCCAAATTTTCACATGTTCTTGCTTCTAAATGCTCAGAAGTGATTTTTAGAAGGAAAAGCATCACCTGTGTAGAACAGCCATCCCAGATTAATAGTGACAAAATGAATAAAATCCCATAGGAAACACTAACATGTATGAACATGCTTTCTGCAGGAATTGATCTGCTATTCAAAAACACTGGATCAAGTTCAAGAATATTATGTGCACTTGAGGGAAAATACAACTGTATTCTCTGCATGGGCAGAAGGTCTATTTTGAGGTGCATTTGCTGTCATTCTGCACCCCTGTTCTAAAGGGACTGAGGAAATTGAACGTGACCTATAGCTGGCACAAAACTCTTTAGCGGGGTTCAGTGTGGGAGCACCTCTAGACAGACTTTTATACACATCAATTTCAAAATATTTCCATGAAAAAATACAATACCATCTGGGTTTTGCCTCCTGTATGAAGCACCTATTAGTCAGCATTTCAACAAAATCAATATGAATGCAAAAAGACACAGCTAAGGAAAAAATCAAATCAAAACAAAACAAAAAACTATTGAGAGAAAAAAATCAGATCTTTTTTTCTCCGTTTTCTGATCAAATCTAAGTTCCTCCTCTTGTTAGTCCTTAAAACAATGTTAAAAAAGTATCAATAAAGTCCTCTCTTGACAGCAGTCCTTCAATCTAGAAAAGAATTCCACTGGAATTATAGGTATTGAAAAAAAAATAAATCCTTTATTTAACTGGAATTCAGTCAATGTGTGTTTCAAAAGCAAAAACATATTTTAATTTTTTTTTTAATAATAATAGGTGATTCAATCCCTAAGATGTCCTTTCATAGTAGTTATTGAGGGACATACTCCAAACACAATAAATGTATAAAAAAGAGGTGTTTTTTCTTCCGTTTAATTAGAACTGTACATCTCTCAAATAAAAATGCAGTCTTAAAAGAGCCTGGGGGACTGCCTATTTCCCTATTTTTTTTTTTTTCTTCTTACAGTCAGGTAAATGTTAGAGTACAACTAAATGAAATATGTCTTCACTAGAACAGGACACAGGTGCTTCCCTTTTGCAGAAGATCATTAAGAGTGTCCAGTAGCAATACAGGATTTCAGATGTGTCTCCATTGCTAGCAGGCTCGTCAAGAGTTCACCATTCATATTTCTCTGTTGCTCATCTGCTGTACAAAAGTCCAATTTGTTTCCTAAGGGTGTGCTAACATGAAATCAAACATTCTTTATGTTTCCACATTCACTTTCTAGTTATTTATACAGGTAATGTAGCTGATTATTAGTATACTTTCAATTACAAGGCTAGATGCTTAGCAGTGGTGAATTGTACTTATTTATAGCTCTAATTTATATAGAGAAGAACAAAAAAAAAAAAAAAAGAGTAAAACTGATTGTGTTAATGATCTTGATAAGATTTATTTTCTAGTTTTCCATCTTTACAGTGATTTTTTTTTTTCATTTTTAAAACTTTAATTTAGTGTCACAGTTGTGTTAAAATTCATAATACTAGGATTTCTGGGGGTTTTGTCCTAATTTATAGTCTAGTTTTGGAGGAATTGAGAGGAATGGTGGTCCTGTATTGAAGTCCTTCTCTTCTTTTATGCATTTCTTTTGCTATTCAGAGGATCTGAAGAATACAAATATGCACAAAACTAGAGATGAAAAGGGGAGTCATCTTGATCCTGCCTTGGCTGACAATCGTGATTCCCTTTGAAGACTTTCTCTCACTAAGAAGAGAAACCATCCATTTGTTGTTCAATTAAACAACACTTGACACAGAAACTGTTAAAGTTGTGTAATATGAATTGTTCGTTTGAGATAAAATATATTATTGCTATTACTACTATTATTACTATGATGTGGAAACAGAAACTGATACTTTATTCTTCAAATTTCTTTTCTACCAAAATTTATTAGCTATCTGAACACATACATTGTAAAACACATCTCCTTTCATAGGAAAAAAAAAAGAGATACAAAATTTAAGTGTCTGTTTAATGTCAAGTAAATTATTTAAATATTCTGTTTGGCTTTTTATCGTCCATGAATGTTAAGTGCATGAAAAATTAAGAAATAATTTTGCCTATTTCCTAATCTTCAATTTTACTTTTATGTCTGTTAACTAATTTTTTTTCAAATTCTTCAATAACATTTAGATTTTATGTCATATTCAAGTTGGGGGAAACTTGAACATAGAAGTGCTAAGTGGAACATTTGGCAGAAGGCTGGTGTCTAGCTGCTAATGCCTTCCAGATTAGTCATATGATCATAAAAGTCCTACCAGAAACTCATATGTCACAACATACATCTGAAAGAGATTTGGCAAGCTTGTTTTTGCTTCCTTAACTGTATCTTAACTTTCTTCCTTATATTCTTCCTCTTTCATTTAAAAAATTCCATCCTCTTTCCCCAACATTGCGTGTCAGAAATATTTTCCATATCTGCCTTCAGTGAAAATGTAATGGGATGGCAGGATATAACAAATATCTAAACCCAGCATAACTTCCCAGTATCTTAAATTCTATTTGCTTCTCATGCACAGCCCCTTAAGCTGAGTTACTTCCAACACTGCAATGTGATGAATTTCACACTACCACCTATTTTTGAATCAACTCATGAAATTTTGTTCTAGGCAAACCTCAGTTGAGCAATTCTTTCTGGTAAATGTGATTAGAATAAATTATATTATAGTTGCCTAGAACTGCAAATGTTTTAATATAATTTTTCTTAGTGCATCAGTCAGCACTATCTTCCCACCTCTTTCAGTTTCTTTCTAAACTATTGCCGTCTCTACAGAAAATAAAAGACCTGGTTTGATTACTACTCTGTCCTTCAGAGATCTTTAGTGTGTATAATCAATAATGATACCTAGTGCCAAAGATGCAATGGTGTTATTTTTTTATGTATTTTTATTAAAAAATATAACAACCAAACCACATCTTCTTTGACTATTTTTGGGGGAATAATATCAATTAAATTAGATGTCTTATCCTTTTTCTTTATAGAAACTGTTGTGGAGTTTTGGTTGTTTTTTTCAATTTAAACATACTCTCTAATATCTTTAAAACATTGAAACACTTTTATTAAAAGGTTGCATCCTGAAATCTTAAAAAAATTACAATATCTCTGTGCACCCTCTGTATATATTCTCTTCTACTTATGGTAACTGAACCTTGACAAGAATCTATTTACTTTCTAGACTGACTTCTCTTATGAATTAGAATATGTGAGTCTGTGAAGGTATTGGGAGGCCAATGTGAAATACATCTAATGAAGGAATAAAGCATCGGTTGAAATCTCTGTATGTGAATTGGTTATTCTGTTCTTCTGTCTTACTCTATGAAAAAGCAAAACATATTAAGATGCATCTAAAATGGGTCAGAGTAGTTAAGATCTACAAGAGATATGTGAAGAAGATATTATATTAAATTTATATATACAAAATAAAGACAATCAACTGAAAGGACTGCTTTGGAAGTCCTTTTGATTTTTACCTATAAGTTTATTCACATTCATTAGACAAGAGAGCTGAGCAGACAAACAGATCTTCCAGTTGATAAGTGTTCTGGTATTTTGGCCCTTATGATCAAGGTTATTATTTTAAATTTTTAGAGAGGGGTATATAAATCCCTGCAGTAGATTTACCATGAGGATGCATATCACAATGGAGTTTTATTTTCATTAAGAATATTTAAAAGATAACTTTTCTCTTTTTTTTTTTCTCTTTTTGCAGAAAAAAAAGAGTTTTCTTTATCTTTTACTTAAAAGCTCATTTTCAGCACACTATTAACCCCAGTTTCTGCACAGATTTTGACATGTTTTGACCTGATGCTTTTAAGGATGATAAACACCTTGATTTATGAAGGAAACAGGACAAACACCTTCATGTATTCCAGTTTCACAGGGATATGAAATCAAACAGTTCAGTATGTATTGAACATCAGTAGTAATGGGAAAAATAAATAAAGCAGGGGAGCATAGAACTACAAAGGTTGCTAGTAGTATTCCAGCCATTTGTATGCAAGCAACCTGTCAACGTGTCAGCATACGGTATCTTCTAAGACCTATAATAAAGTCACAGATTTGCAATTTTCTCAGTGCAAGCCTTAGTGCAGATTAATGATAGGAAAACCAATGAAAATACTTTTGAAATTACAAAGGAAACACTAATTATACATTAAATTTTAGAGCTGCAGAATAATAATAAAAATCATAAGATGTCTCTTTTTTTCTGGCAAAAGGCAAAAAGCAGTGTATTTTTTCATAAGTCATGCTCAGTAGGGCTAATCCTTTGGGCAGTGTCCCAACAAAGTACACAGATATACTTTTAATGGTGACAATTCCTTGTCACTGTTAGAAGAGAGAAGAGAAAAGCCACCTGGAGTCTCTCATTTCAGTAAAAATTAGGTTTAGACTCACATTGATTATATAAAGATGAACAGAAAACTACATACATTTCCTCTGAATGCTTTAAGAAGGATGCTGGAATCTGAGGGTCTTAAGAGAGTGTACGAGGAACAGCAGACAGGCTCCACAATGGTATTACCTGGGATTCATGGAGTCACAGAATGGCTGAGACTGAAGGGACCTCTGAAGGTCTATCTTGTCCTATTCAAACTGGGTCACCTAGAGTCTGTTGCTCAGGACTTCATTGAGACTTTTTTAAATATCTCTAGGGATGGAGACTCCACAACTTGCTGTTTGTCAGAAAGGAGTCAGTATTCTCCTACCTGTACTGGTAAATTAAATTATTCATGCACCATGTGGTACACAGATATATGTGCATGACTGCACTTCCTTTGTTGAACTCCACAAGATTCCTGTCAGTCCTTTTCTCCAGACTCCTGAGGTCCCTCTAAACATCAGTACAGCTCTGTTGGGTAGCTGCCATTCCTCTCATTCCTATAACATTAACAGAATTCCCAAGAGTACATTATGCTTCATCATTAACAAAGATGCTAAAACTTAAAATTTTCAGTTGTCTTTACTGGCACCTGCCAAGTTAAAATACACGCATGGAAAAACAGATTGACCAGTACAATATCTGAAATTCTTCTATCTATTGAAGATCTATTACTCTACATGCTTTTTATTTCAGCCTTGTTTTTCCATTAAATTTTTCATGCCACTCATACCTACATTCCACTTTCAGTTCAAATGTCTGTTTTTCTGCATAAGTTATTTACTTTTGATTTCTCAGTAACACAGACAAAGGAGTTAGAGAAGCTTTTATATGCAGTTAATTTTGTAAAGTTTTCAGGTATAGCACATTCCCCTCAAACATTACTCTTTTGTTAATAGAGTATTTTACTGACCTTCATTTTTGTTGCTTACCACCATAGCATTTACTGAAACTGTGGGGGCAACCTTTAAAAATAATAGTGCTAATGTCAATCACACAAAAACTACACATAAAAGCCTTCTGCAAAACGATCAATTAAGGCCTAAATACAAGTGCAGTGTAGCTAGGCAGACTGACTGGATTTACAGCCTCCAAAGCAAAGTATACAATTAGCTTCAAATGCCAAACTTCACATGCCATTAAAGTGGATGTACATTAAAAACAACAACAAAAAAAACATAGTGATTTCTGCATTCATGATGAGCAGTCTTGAGAATTTTGGTGAACAAAAGCTATTCTGCTACACTCATTTGCAAAGGATATAATTAGTTGTTCTTTCACTTTCTTGGATAAAGATGGCACATATGAAAAATAATAGGCTGTCAATAGCCAAAGGGGTTAGAAGTATAATTTTAACAAAGGAGTATATTTAGGACAACAACAACAGATTTCAGCTGAATATATGCAGTGTTTCATAAAATTTTATTCCAAGAAAGATCTACTTGTAATTTATATGATATGAGTATTTCTGTTTTGTTTATTTTAATCCACATGTTATAAAAATTGTTACAATGACAGCAGCATTTTGCTAATGAATTTGCTGCAGTTTTAGTGGCACAAAATTGTTACAGCAAAAAACTACAACTTTTAAAATGTTCGAGACTTCTTTGTGTACACATACCACAAAAATATTTAGACCCCAAATACTTTAAAAGTTGAAAAAGGTGTTGAAAAAATTCATGTTGGCATATATTCCATTCTGTGTCCATGCCTGTGACAGCATACTAAATTTGAAGAACTGAAGTTAGTCAAATATGGGAATAAAGAGCCATGATTTCTGTCCAAATTTAATTGCAATTAACATTGCTGTCTTGCTGATTCATAATCAGGATAGCAGAGTAAAAACAAATTGTTTTGATTTTTTATTAAAAGTTACATAATTGTGAAGGCCACCAAAAGATAATATTTCATTTTCTTGTTGAAATGAAATATTTCAATATTTCATTTTTCTTGTTGATTTTGCAGCTGTATTCCTCAAACTAAGTAGACATTAAAGACAGATAAATAGTTGTTTCATGAATGGTCATGGATGAGTAGGTTAGACAGGAATTTTTTAAAATTACTTTTTTTTTTTCCTAATGAAATTTTTTATTTCATTATAAAACCAGAAACTTTTTATATTTCTTGGAAGTAAAATTGTTTCTGTGATAGTATTTCTGGACAAAATATGGGGAAGGAGAGGAAGAATTGTTTACCATGCAGGAAATAGCAAAACTCTTTTTGGATAAATTTAAAAATGTTTTGGACTCAGTATTTAAACATCATATTGCTCCTGTATGAGTGTTCCTATTAGATGTATTAATCACTAGCTAATCAGTTAATTTAGCAAATATTGGAAACTTTATCAGAATATTTAAAATTAATATCCTGAACTATTTGATTTTTCTGGAGTTAATATCTGTATGTCCTTTTCTATTAAAAAATTCTCTCTTTTCCTAATGTCGTGTTGTAGAATTTCATGGCTATATAACTTCATGGATGGCAGAGTAAAATAGTTGCCTTTGCAGATTGCTCTCTTTCACTGTACAGAGACAAATTGTGAGAGGAATAAAAGGCCTCCCAGAAGAAATTTAAAAGTCTTAAATTGCTTTGTTAGGTCCACAGGGAAATGGCTAGGTTGCTGACTTGCCCCTGGCTTAAGGTCATGCTGCAGAGCAGAATATTAGGAGTGGCTGGAGACATGCCACGAGGAACTAGGGTGGACATGGCACACGACCATGTTGACAGAGGTTAATAACTGAATCATGATGAAAAGCTGGATGTCATAGGTGAGTAAGGGGAGGTTACTCTACAAATAGCTAAGACTGGGGGGTGGCAGAAATATAATAACTGGCTTCAGAGAGTTATTATCAGTATTAGCATTCACTGTCAGTAACAACATATAAAGCCAAGATTGCCTAAATAAATATATTTTGTATGGATGTAAGGAATTTAGGAAAATGTAATTAGGGGCAGGTTGTTTATATAGGAGTCAATTTAGACAGAGAAAGGGAGGTATGAGGCTACCAAAATGAAGCATAAGGAAACAGGACAGGAGAAAATATAGTAAGAACATAACAGTTGGGGCTCTCTGGAGATATTTACAGCCTTGAGCTTGATTATTATAGCTAAAGCAGGAAAGAAAGCCAATGTAATTCTGACCATTACACATGTGTTAAACCAGTTTATACAACCAGGAGAAGGGACAAGAGTAAATTGGATGCACTCCTTGGTTAGAAAGTGTATGGCTGGGACAGATTGATCAGACATTCTTATATCACTATGTCAATGTTCCTTTTAGACTGGATGTCATCAGCATCTTCTCAAACACTTCCTATAAGATATCAAAATTGATTGCTTCAAGAAGCAGAACAATTCATTCCTCCTTTCCCATTTACAACCCTTCCTCTGTTTTCACCATGTGAGACAAAGGAAAATGCATGGAGTTTATTGCAGCGTGATCCACTATCAAGCAGTGCCAGTGGATGGTTTACTACTTATCCTAGTATTCTCAACCAGGATAAATGTTCAATCTCAATTCTGAAGAATATAGAAAATTACTAGGGTTTTTTTGTTTTTGTTTTTTTTTTTTACTAATAACAAGGTATCTACACATTCAGTACAAGGAGCTGAATCTATTTATTTCAAATCATCTACATTTTAAGCAGACACACAGTCTCATTTTTTGCTACATAAATGTACCTTCATCTCCACAGAACTTTCTCTCCTATTGATACCATTTTTTATCTAGAAACTACCAATTTTACATTTGGTGAACCATTGAAAAGAAATGACCAGCCATCCAGCGTCTCTGAGTTGGAACAGATTAATCCCTATTAAAAATATGCGACAATATATAGGCTGTGAGAAGAAAATGTAATACACTATTTATTGTCTCGCTGTATTATCCTGAACCTCTTAGTCCCCAGTTGCTCTACCACAACTATTTGTTTCACAGCCTGTCTAGTCCTTGTTAAATTACCTGAGCTTTGTTTCATATGCTTTATGCTGTCCATTCTATTTCAAATTCCCCTCTGTACTCTAGCCACACAAGTAATGTGACTTCTAGTCGGGCAGGAGTCTGAGTGCTCTGCAGGTAATCCAGGGCTGTGTACATGCTGACTTACTAGCTGTACAGCATCAAGCAAAATGGACTGTGGTAACAGCCTCATTTTATCTGCTTACCAAGCAAATTGATAGGATTTATTTTCATTTAGTTAGACATAATTTTCACAAAAATTTCACATTTTTGAAAGTTCAGACTGTCAAATTTGGTTGAAGTCAGCCAGAATCCATCCATTAAGAGGAACAGCTAGTGGAGACAAAGAAAGATTACAGTTGCTTGTGTTTTTGTTTTTTGATAACTGTTCCAAACATTTTCTTTTTTTAAAGACATGTAGGTAAAGTGTTGTAATTCATGATCTGCACTGACTGCACCTAAAGGTTCTCAAGCATGACTGTGAGAAGAGAGTAGAAAAGTCTTCACCGGGACCAAAGGATCCGTATTGCTGACAGTACAAACTTCCCTATGCACACCAAAATTTAAACAAACAAACAAAACCAAAGGAAAAAGGCCTGTGAATAAATAAAAGCACTAGAAGACCCTTAATTTTATTTTAACTTTAAGAGCAGATGAAATAGCTCAACTCTGGAATTAAGTTCAACTGGATTTAAGCCTTGAAAAGAAACATCAACAACAATAAAGCATCAGAGCACATGAGGGCCCAGTTACATAACGCCACTGGTTTGAGTTTTTGAGATACTGCTCAACACAAAGAAGTGCAGGGGTTTCTTAGCTAATTAGGGATGCAGATGACATGTGAAGGATAGATTAGGAGAGTATGGATGTCCACCTGATAATGGTTGGAACGTCATCTTCTAAAGTAGGATATTTACATATAGAGTTACATTCACTGACATAAAAAATGGGCAACAAAGGTGTTATCTAAAGGTGTAATGTAGACAAAAACAAAACACTGTACTTCTTTAGGAGCGTTGACATTTATAATAATTATCTAAATATTCCATTAATCAATTGTAGTAAATTAATATCCTAAAATATGAACAAAAAAATTCTGACCCTGTGACTCTTTTAAAGTAGGAGATTACTTATTCACATAGTGTCAATTTCCAACTCTTCACTTCTATTTTTTTCACACCTGAACCAAATGTTGCACTCAAACCTTCATTTTTCTGCATATTCGGTGGAGTACAAGACTTAAGCTTTCCTTAAAAAGGTAAAAAGTATCATTTCACTTTGTAGAATAGAAAGCATGGCTTAAAAAAATGCAGAACACAGTAGTTCAGAGACAGATTTAAATAACCTGTGCTCCAACACATCAGGTTTCAAAAAAATACAGATACAAAATCCATTTAACCTCTTAGAGTAAGGCATCTCAGCCTTACAATTCCTACACAAATAGGCACTAGAACATCAAAAAACCTTCTTTCCCACTACAGTACAAGAGAGATAGACTGGCTTGAATGGGTGGAATTACCCATAGAAAAGTGAAGCCGTTCTCACTTACATCATTAACTGTCATTTGAATTCCAAAAGTTTGGGAGTGCTTTGATCAGTGTAGTGCTTCAGAAAGCAGTGTGATTAGATTTATGCTTAATATTTACCTTCTTTTTTTAAAATTAGCCACGTGTTCATTTAATTTTCTTGATTAAAAGTACATGCTTTTTATTTTTGCTTCACTCCCTCAGTACCCATCCTTCTATAAATGAGGCAAAACTACAGAAAACTTACAAGGTTTTCAAATAAAATTAAATTTAAAACTCCACCAAAAAAAAAAAAAAAAACCAACAAAACAAACAAACAAACAAAAAAACCCCAAAAAAACCCAAAAAACCCCTACATACAACAAACTAAATTGAATACAAAACCCTCAACAAAAAAATAACGAAAACTCCTCAAAATATAACAAATCACACACACGCAGATGTATATCTTGATCTCGATTTTCAGGTATTACTGTTGTAGAGTGGTCTAGTCAGTGTACATAGAGACGTTGGGCAAGATCCCAGTTGATTAGAGTGGGGGAAAAAATGTCAATAAATTAATTTAATGCAAGTGACCAACATATAAAATGAGCAAACACAAAGCCTGGAGACACTGTTCCTCTTCTGACTTCTGGAAGAAGTGACAGAAGTGGTTGGTGAGAAAGAAAAGAATGGCTAGAAGACAGTTAAAAGTAGAGCTAAATTGACTGTTCTCAAACATCTCAATAAAATAGCAGCAACTGTTATCATGCATGAAGGTAAAACCAAGAAACTGCAGATGTGGCTTCAGAAAGAGTAGTAAAAATATAGTTGGTTAAGTCTCAAGCAAAGTGTGTGCCATTACAGATTTCTGTGTGAAAAGTTATTTTTTAGTTCCCTTACTAGCAATTACACTTCCACAATAGCAAATTTGATTACCAGGCACCAAAGTGCTATTATTTAAATACCAACACGCTTACTTTCTTAATTTATAGACGAGCCAGCACTTCAATTTCATTTATTTACACAGCAAAGATATTAGCAGTATGTGTTAGGAATACATGAAATCTTTTCAACACTTATTTTCCGTAATCATTGCATAAGAATCTTTCATTATTCCTTTTTTACTTTCACTTTTGTATGCTTACTGTCATTATAAAGAGCAGACAATATTATATGACTGAAGAAGTTGGCAAAAAAGTTTGTTAATTTTCTTCACGTTTTAGTGTAAAAGCTGTTGACAAAGTTTCCCTAGAAGATAGAGAAGGGACAGGAGAAACACTTTTGGTATCTGAAATATCACTTCCAGCTTCTGGACACTTTTCTTTTCAAATTGAACTACTGAAGCAACACAGATTTCATTTACAAAATTTTCTTTGTCTCAACCTTATGAGAATAATGGATAGAGTAAGTGCTAAAATAAAGCTGTATACAACCTCAGTATAAAGAGCAATTTTTTTTAGAGCTGAAAAAAAATTAAAACATTCTAGGTTAGGTTTATTGTGGCTCTGAGCAAACTGATCCAGTTAAAGATGCCCCTGCTCTTTGCTATGGCGTTGGAGTAGGTGGCAATTGAAGGTTCTTTCCAACCCAAACCATTCTATGATTCCATGATTCTTTTAACTTAAATTTCTTACTAAAGTTTCAGGAGTTTTCTGACAATGCAGACTTTTTACTCCCGAAAAAAGAAAAAGTCAAAGTCTTTTGTGGAAAAAAATGTTAAAGTTCTTATGATGCTGTATCACAAAAGAGCTGACATTCATATATAAAGAGAAGGTATTTAGGAAGCCAAAAACTATAAAAAATTAGCTATCATGAACAGCTGCCTCTGTGTCTACACTTGCTGTAGAGATTAGATACACTGGGCAATAAGCTAGGACAGTACAAGGAAAGTAGTAAAACTGGATAGATGTATAATGTCTGTTCAAGCACCTATGCTCTCCCTGTTATCTTACTAGTCTAGGCAACGGACAATAAACTTAAATGTAACTTGTAGAAAAAAAAAATATTAAGTCATTATTATACTCTCAAATCTTCTTTGTTTTGCTACATCTGATGAAACAAAAGATTCCTAGGCCTTGGTGTAGTGCTCAGTTTAATCAACTAGCATAACATCACAAACAATAACATATTTGTGTTAGTCAACACTTATTAGTCAACGTCTTTAAAATGTAGATGGTAAAAGCCTAAATGGCCAAGTGTAATCATTTCCTTTGAGCAATCTCAGAGGAAAAAATAAAAAGTTATGATACAAAAAAAAAATAAATAAAGTTTATATCACCATACTTAGATATTTCAAAGTATGCTTTACTTTGTATTTCTGATAAAGTCATAACTAGCAATATGTTATATTAGCAATTATGTTATATGAGTTGCAATTTTTACTTATTGCTTATGAATCTGACAAAGAGATAATTTAAGCATTCCATCTAACTCTTTACATGAAGAAAAGTGAGGAGATCCTTAGGACAGGAAGGAGGGTTCACAGGAAACTGGACTTCAGGAAAGCAGACCTTGGCCTCTTCAGAGATCTGCTTCCTGAAATCTGGTTATTATTCAAGGATCACCTCCTCCAAGACCAGAAGTTTGTACACCCACAAAATTTAGGAAAAAACACCAGGAAGCCTTGTTCTTGTGTGAACCCAAAACTCAAAAACTCAAAACAAAAAAAGGAAGCTTAGAGAGAATGGAAGGACAGTTATCCTGGGAGGAAAACTGAGAGATTATTTAAGTATTTGAGGTATCTAAATCCCTGACTGAATTAAGTGTTGCCAGAGACCTCAAGAGCAACAAGAAAAACATTTATATGCACATGGGTAATAAATGGAAGACTACAGAAAACGTGGGCCCTCTCTGGAAAGAAACAGGATACTTGATTGCTCAGGACAATGAGAAGGATGAGGTATTTAATGATGTTTTTGTCACAGTCTTCAATGGACAATTCTCCACATCATCTGCATTGTAGACAGTAAAGGCAGGGAGTGGGAAAATGAACTGCCAGCTGTAGGTGAAAAACAAATTTGAGAATATCTAAGGAACTTGAGGATGCAAAAGTCCACGGCACCTAATGAGATGCATCCATGTGTCCTGAGAGATCTGACAGAAGAAGTGACTAAGCCAGTAGCCATCATATGAATTTGATGGAAAGACCAATTAGTGGATAATGAATTGGCTGCATGGTCAAATTTGAAGAGTTGAGGTCAATGGCTTGATGTCCAAGTGGAAACCAGTGACAAGTGCCATCCCTCAGGGGCTGGTATTGGCACCAGCTTTTTTAAACATCTTTGTTGCTGACATGGAGATTTGAATCAAGTGCACCCTCAGCAAGTTTGCCAACAACATCAAGCTGTGCAGTGCAGTTGACACCCTGAAAGAAAGGGATGCCATTCACAGGGACCTTGACAGGCTTGGAAGGTGAGAAACCTGTGACGTTCAACAAGGCTGAGTGTGAGATCCTGAACCTGGCTCAGGACAATCCCAACACCAATATGGGCTGTGAGGAGAATGCATTGAGATGAGCCTTCCAGAGAAGGTCTTGGGGAAGTCTGTAGATGAAAAGCTCAATATGACTCAGCAATGTTCACTTGAAGCCCAGAAGGCCGATGACAACCTGAGCTGCACCAAAAGAGGAGCCACCAGCAGGTCAAAGAGGTGATTCTGTCCCTTAACTCTGCTCTTGTGAGACCACTCTTGGAGTACTGCATCCAGCTCTGAAGCCCTTAACAGAAGAAAAACTTGGACCTGGTGGAACAAGTCCAGAGTAAAGCCAGTAAATTGATCCCAGGACTAGAGCATCTATCCTGTGAAGACAGGTTGAGTTGGGGCTGCTGAGCATGGAGGAGGCTCCAAGGAGACCTTAAATCAGCCTTCCCATACTTACATGGGGCCCACAAGATAGCTGGAGAGAGACTTTTCATAAGGACATTAAGTGATAGAACAAGAAGTAATGCCTTCAGATTGAAAGAGGGTTGATTTGGATTAGACATTAAGACATTAGACATTTTTAAACTTCAACTAGAAATATATGTATCTGGGATAATTTTGTGCAGCTAAAACATACATTGACATTATTATATGAACTTTGACAGACCTCCAATAATTGACCTGAATGCTCAACAGAGATAAGAAAATCTTGTATACATGATAAATATTTTCCTCAGTAGCTGGGGGGAGAGAGAAAGAGAGTGCAATCCTTTATGTTGTTTAGGGTGTACTATGAATAGAACCAAATGAATTCTCCATGAATACATTCATATTATACTGTAAAATGCAATCATATGAAAAGTGTCTAGGAAAAAGTGCTTGGAAGAAAATCATCAACAGATAGACTTTTGAAATAGGTAGGATACATTGCGTATTTTACCACTTGCAAAATTGCTATAATTAGAAAGTAAAACTCATGACTTGCTATGCATAACATTATATCTGTATTGATACACAGAAAAGGATTTTTTCCTTTAAACTTTTTAAAAAATATTATTTTATGCATCATACAATATAATGAAATATGTGTTACTGTAAAAGCAATCAGCTTAGACAGCTCATTAATCTTTCTCATACAAATATTGTGATCCCTCTATCTTTTCTCAACTATTTCTGTGTGTATGATTTAAAGATCAAAGAAATGATAACTAGTTTCCATGACAGCTTGAGATACAATGTGTTCTGCAATATGATGAACAATTAAATTCTGATTTAATTTCCTCTATTATTTTGTGGTAACATAACATTAACAAAATAAATATGCTCTGATTGTGCTGTGTGGAGGAAGCAGTTTCCTGCCTTAGCATTACATTCACATATTTTCTGAAACTTACCAGATTTCCACTAGTCTAAATAATTTGTACTGACACTATTGTTTCACATAGCTTATAATTATATCTCCACAGCCCTCATTTTGTAAAGATACCCAAACCAACTCTCATGGAGATATCTTGAGCAAGCAATGTGGCTGCAGTTCTCCTCCTGGAGTATGCTGAGAGACTCTTGAATTGGCTCCAGTATTTGCATCAGCTTGCTCAGAATTTGCAAATTTGGGTTTTTCCAAGTGGCCCTACTATGCTAAATACTCTGAAATAAAAATTTCCATTACTTTCAGTAGACTTTGGTCCAAATTCTGAACATTGTGTAGCAATAAATTGCCTACAAATGATGCAAACTCTACGTAAATGTTCTTAATGTAATTAAATGTAAATAAATGTATTAAACTCTGATATGTTTGTAAAGATCAAGTCCCTTGTTTGACTTGGAAAGCTGGGATGTGGATCTAAAGTTGCCAGAATTTATTGCAGAGACGTTTCGGAGCTTTTGGGGGGCATTCCCTTTGGATGTACTCAAATTTGTCTATTTAGATATAATGTGTTATCATCTGCAGATGTGCTGAGAGTATGCTCTAGCTATTCTGGAAATAAAATGAGTTGAAAATTTGTTAACATAAAGGCATAGACTACTAGTATAAAAACTGCATCCTAAATAAAAAAAAAAAAAAGTGTCTAAAAAAGTGGAATCTGTATGTTCCACATGCATAACTATGTGCTGTGTGACTATCTTCCAGAGTCTTTGATATCTCTGTTTGTAGTTACCAATACACAATTAGTAAAATTCATTCACAAGAAGTTTTCATTTGAAAATGAAAACAGTGTTCAGTACTTTATTTTCCTTCTCCTCAGGAAAAGATGTTACATTTATAAATGCTATGAGATAAGTAACTTCCTTTACTGTGAGATATAAAGGATTCTTTTGTCTAGTGAACCAGTGGCAATGTGAACTCTTTAACTAAAACTGGTTTACAAGCTTTTCTCAGGTCACGTGTTATAAAAACAGTCACTGAGCAATAAAAACACTGGATGCTCTATCCTATAATCTTTTTAGCTGTAATTATGCCTAATTTCACTATTTTGTTCCATGAAGAAAATTGTGAAAGTAATCAGTAGTTTTCAATATGTTCCAAAACTCAAGGGCTCTGTAGAGAAACATCAGAACATCTTTGCCCAAAGGAGTGTCTGCTCATTTCAGGTGTTGTTGAATTTGTATGCTAATATACAAAAAACTAGGGCTTTTTACCAGCTCTTTTCTCAGCTCACTTTCCTTGGGTAGTTCGGACTAAATAGCTAACATATGCCACAGCAAGTATTGTAGGAAACAATGACATTTCAAGCTACGTCTAGCTAGAATGTGGGTGTCATATGGCCTTTAAATGTGTACAGAGAGAGAACTTAATTACTTAGTACTTTAAATATGATAAGTCAAACTTACTATAGACTGAAAATAGTACAAATAGATAAATTTAAATTCTGTTTATTTATTTTTTAGCCCACTGTGCTTCATTAAGCATCGCCAATAGAATATCAAAGTAATGCCTAAGTGTCAAAGACAATTTTCAAAAGCACAGAAATCAAGTAATTTATACACAGAGGGGCAGATACATAATTGAAATCTGAAATTATCACAAATCTACGCAAATGAACACACTCTTCACAAAACAGAGTTTACACGTGCTTAGGGTTTAGCTTTTTGTTTGTTTTTGAGAGGGTTCCTTACACAGCCCAAAGAAGAATCTCATTCTTAAAGCTGAAGAGCTCAGCTTAATCACATTTTAGGATATCCCATCTGACACTCAAAAACCACAAGGATCCTTCCACAATTAAGTGATCTTTACTATGAAGGGTCCAAGAAACTTTTTAATTTAAACTATTAAACTGTTTAAAATGTCTATCTTCCAAGGAGAAATAGGCTCTGCACCAAGTGCACATTCCAAAACCTGGATGCAAAAAAAAATAATTAAAATAAAACTGCCAGAGGCTTACTTGATCATAGTGATGTAATCTAGGAAAAAAAAAAAAAAAAAAAAACCAAAGCACATGCTCCCTTCCCAAAAAGACTCCACCAAAACCAAACAAGTTTTTCAGACTTCTTGATGTTTTGATTCAGATTCTGAAAGGATAAACAGTTTCAGTTGAAATATTATTTTAAAATAAAAAATCTGATTTCATGTGCTCAACTAGATCTGAAAAAGATAGATAATTTCTGATATAAATCTTTTGAGATTCAGTATTAATTTGTCATTAATTCAGTATTATATGAGTATTTCAGTCCTTGAGAAGAAGCCTATAGGAGAACTAAAATTCTACAAATGCTAGGAAACTATCACCAGTATTTTAGGTTTAGCTTAAATATTAACCATGGATTTGCTGAAAGATTACTTTAAACTCCAGAGAAAGAGAAGTTACGTGTTTCATTGAGTTCTTTTACTAATAAAGAGAGGAAGAGCAATGAAAAATTTTTGTAATTCAAGTTATCCTAGTTGCACTTGCATACATCATATTCTCAGAAAATCTTCATTCTATAGGTGGGAAGAAATGCTCAAAACTCAAAATCCATTAAGCATGTGGTGCATAAGTAATGAATAAGGACTGTCCAAAACCGATAGAAAATACCAATTATCTCTATTCCCTTATTAAAACATCTTTTGGATCTAGTGATGGTTACATTAATCTAATAGAGCTGCTTCTAGTGTATTCAACAAGAATGAAACCAGAATATTTTATAATGTTAAGCCATTACTCATCAAAATTAAATTAGATCTTTAAAAAACAGCAGAGAGCCGTAAGATACACATACAGATGTAGAAAGACAACTCTGAAGTATGGCACTTACTTTTTTAACCATAACCAGAAAGCTTAGATCACTATATCAGTACATCATTAGTGGCAAAAGAATGCAGAGATTATTTTCATCATATTCTGTTAAGAAATTTTCTCTGTTTCTTGGAAAAAAATAGCAAACATGGAATTAATCAACACAGTCAATAACTGCAAATCTTTAAAAAACAAAGGTCCCCTTCCCTTGAATCTCTAAGTGCAGCCTCTTTAAATATGAATAAACCAACAGCAACTACCAAGAGTTTACTCCCTAGATTGTTGAAAAATACCGTACAGAAATCTGTCATAAACTTCCCGTTGATTAAAATGCCAATGAGAAACACATTGTGGGACAATATGTACCAATATAGATTGTTGCTAATTGCCTTCTGTTGTAACCTCAATCCACAGCAGGTCAAATTGTGGTCTCACTTATGTCACTGTAACCTCAGTGAAGTTAATGATTTGCAAGGGCATGAGAAAAAAAGATTTGAGCCTTGAATAGCCAGAGATGTTGTAGTCTGATGTGTATGAATGAGCTCTGTCTTATCCAAGCAGACGATATATTTTTCAATTTTTGTTCTAATTTTAAAAAAATTAAAAATATAGCAGGATCCCTAGAGATATAGAGTATCCAGTACCAGCATTTTCTTTTTCAGAATTATGAGGGAACAGTGTAGTACATTTCTCCTCTATAAGCAGATTTACTTGAGATTCTAGACTAAACTTTTTAAAACAAAACAAGCCCATTTGGACCCTTGGAGTGCCACAGGAATAGAGGGAGCCAAAGCAATAGGAGATCTAAATGGAAAAAAAAAAGGTTTTGGTTGTTGCCACTGAACAGGTAAGGACCTTTCAATTTTAGGAATCATGTAGCCTTTTACCTCGTTTGCAGCTTCCTCTATCACATATAGTTGTAGAATCCTTGGACTGACAGTAATGGAACATGAATTTTTAAAGATGATGGATGTTTAAGGGAACATGTAAGACAGCAATCTGCATATCCTAAATTGCATTTTCTGTTTGATTATCTACTTTTCTAATATGAGATATGCTCTTTCTCAGATTACTGTGACATTCTCATATTCTCACACAATCTTTTAGCTCTTGTCCAGTCATTCTCTTAGGCTTAAGAGCACAAAGTCTACATAAGTATGCTAGATTTCAGAAAAGAAAAAAAATTCTTTTACTCTTTTTCATCTTTTTCTTTGGTTGTGATGTGGTCTTACTAAATACATTACATATAAGAAAAAAAAAAAAAAGACAAAAAAGAAATATGTAAGTTGTTAGAACAAATCTGGAATGTACTTGCAGTTTAGGAAAGAGGAATTGTTTGTATTGCCTGTGAGATCATGCCTGCAGAAGTTAAAGTTTAAGAAAAAATGACACAAAATTTGTGTTTGATAAACACAGTCTCAGTCTGTTTTTTCCCTTAGGTATACCCTACAAGTTATTTTTTCTTTCTTTTCTTTTCTTTTTTTTTTTTTTTTTTTTAAATTTATTTCTTTTAAAGTTTTGCACAAACATGAAAAGAATCCACTTGTATTCTGTAACTTTTAGGATATCTGCCTTTGTTGATATTTCTTGCTGCTTTTGTAAGCTTAGAATGCCTTCCAGAAAACTAACTTTAAGATGGATGGTAGAGAGAACAAGTATTTTTATTAATACTCATTGCTGTCCTCTGAGGTTTCTAATGAATTAATTAATGGATGAGTGGCATCAGATGCTGAGATCAAACTATGAAACAAAAGAACTGCTGAACAAGCAGAAAATGTAGAAGAGATGGGCTACTGCAGCTATTAGTTATACAGGTAAAGAAAAAATTGACGTTGCTTCCAGGCAAATGTAATAAAGCTGAACACAAGCCTGTAGGGGAATGCTATCAAATACATATTCATTCCTTAGGCACAATGGAAACACACAATCATTTGCTAATATGAATAGTCATAACCCCAAGTAGTTTAACAGAATTGCAGCAATTCAAATTAATTGGCTCTCTTCAGAACCTGTGAAAAGTCAGTGCCATAATGGTAATATTTCCCAGAGCTTCTGAACAACTGATACTGACTGCATGCATAAATGCTGTAAAGTACAAGAACAAAAGAGAGGAGGGTTCAGCACTGCACACAATCTTTTGTAGACTAACAGGCACAGAAAAGTAAATTGAAACTGAGAGGTGTATAATGCTTTGAGTCACAGGCGTTGGGTTATGAGTTTAGTCCTGAAGCATAAAACACCACAGAAGCTACAGAAGCACAAACCATCTTAAAAAGTATCCACTTTTTGTCATCATTATCTTTTTATGATAAATGCTCAGTCTCTTCAAAGGCAGATTCACAGGCTCTCAAGAAAACTAATTACTGATGTGAATAGTATTGTGAAAAAAATCCACATAGCAGGTGTTGATGGAGATAAAAAAAGCATGTGTCTAGCTGTTCTCCACATTGAAAGGGAAGCGATAAAACTTTTTTCAATTTCTATTTGTTTTAAAAATGTACAAATTTTGATAGGAAAATATTATAAAATTGAAAATAGCTGATCAGGTTCTGCAATTTTAGGTCATCTGTTATCCTATTTTTGGCCAGGATAGAGTTAATTTTCTTCTATGTAGCTGGTACAGAGCCGTGTTTTTGATTTAATGTGAGAATAATGTTGACAACATAGCGATGTTTTGGTTTTTGCTCAGTCGTGTTTGCTCTAAATCAAGGACTTTTCAGACTCCTATGCTCTAACAGTAAGCAGGTGCACAAGATGTCAGGAGGCAGAATGGCCAGAATAGCTGACCCAAACTGGCCAAGAAGATATTCCACACAACAAAATGTCATGCTCAGTATATAAACTGGATGGGCTGGACAAGAGCCAGCAGGTATTGAGTAATTGTATTCCCCACCACTGTTTTTCTTGGGTCTTATTTTTCTCTCTCATTTTCATTACTATTTATTATTATTATATTTTACCTTGTTTTAATTATTACACTGTTCTTATCTCAACCCACAGGTTTTACCTTTTTAAAATTCTCCTCCACATCCCACATGGGAGGTGAGACTGAGTGGATTGCTGAGTAGTACTGAGTTTTCAGCTGGGATTAATCCATGATAGCTACACAGTTTAGGAACAGTTCTCATGGGCTCCTCAGGCAGAATGAGCAAAACCAGTAACTCACCAAACTGTGAATATTGAAGAGCACCTCAACATTACCTTATCATACTGGCTCACATTATTTACCATGGCATGATAACACAGAGTATGTAAAGATGCACCAGAGACCAGTTTTGTTACAGTTTGAGCAATGTCAAGGTTAATGTCATTAGATGTTCAAGAACCATTTTGCTGCAAACTCTGCCTGGAGCTCCTGGGTAGCAGTGCTGTTCCTACACAGCTCAGTTGCTGTTCAAACAGCAGGAGCAGAAGAGGCATCTGCATTGTTAGCACAGGAAGAAAACATGCTCTTTACAGCCAGCAATGCTTTATTTTGATGTTAAGGTAGCTTAAACTGATAGCTGTTTCTACTGCTATTAGAAATAACCTGAAAGGAGAGAAAAGAATCTTGAAAAATAAAAGTAACTTCCATTTGATAGTGTGGTTTAAGAAGGAAGACCAAACCCAACACAACATATATTTATTGGCAATTTACTTTGTAACAGCTTTGGGATGGAAACTAGTCATTCAACCCTGCATAGGTGTGTGTTTTTCCTGTAAAAATATAAGAAAACATACTGTATTTTAATGAGTTTGGAGGTAAAGCTGTTTGTGTATGTGTGTATGTAGGTAGCTTTAAACCACACCATTACTGAACCAATATTGGAAGTAGTATTTGGGATATTGGTATTCCATGTCTTTCTGAAATGCACTCATTTAGGAAATTGCACAAGCCATAAATAACCTTGTTGAGACAGATATGTCTTGAGAGGATGGACTTATCCACATTCACACCATTTCCACTACAAAACAAACAGCCCCCAGACACCCCACCTCCCTCTGAAGTCTTAAAAAAAATCCCTTTGTAGCCAGGTAATTTATTACAAAAACTATAACCTACAAGGTTTTTCAGCACAGTCTTGCTGATACACTGAAGACTGCCACATATGAGTTACAACAAACCTTACACACATATTTTCTCATCTGAGCAATAACCAAAAGATGTCTTTACACTTTCAATGATGGAAAGGCAAAGATAAATATTAAACTGGATGTCTGACAGCTGGTATTAAAATCAAGGCCAAGTGCTGTCCCACAAAACTGGCAGAGTCATTCAGCTTCAACTCTTAGCTTATTTCTGATTATTCACGCTTTTCTAAGAACATTGAGCTCCCATCAATATTTTTTTCTTCATGGTAAAGGAAATCTTTACCTGAATTTTTACTAGCATATTTTTTCCCAACATAATTGAAGTAAAAATACAAAAAGCTAATAACATTCATTAGCCTTCCAACAACAGACAGAAGAAAAATTACCCCATTCACTGTTTCTCTAGCTGAATAATAACAGCAAGGAGATGCTCAAGATGCACATATGGGAGAGAAGGTAGAGACTGATGTTAGAACTGTCTGCTTAAATACACCCTATAAAAACCAAATCGTGAATTACAATTTATCATCTAAATAGATACTTTGCAATCCTATCACACTTCAACATAACTGCATGCCCTGGAGTTTCTCTTCCAGGTTGTTCTTTTTTTACAAGCTTTAAAATTCTAGTGAGGGTAAGTTTAAGCACATGGAAAAAACCCTACCACGTACGTATGAGCCAGTGCTGCAACTAGATCTTGTCAATGCTGAGCTTCATTGCTGCATTTCTAATTGCACCAGCACTGTCGTGCTTTGACTCCACACTTATTCAGCAGTCACTACCTTCAGTTTTGTTACCTCTGAGATCTTAGTCTCTTGTCCTTGCAACTTGGCTGAAGTTGAACTCTAGAGCACAGTCTCTTTATTCATTGACATTGTTGTTCTGCTGTTTAAAAAAAAAAGAAAAAAGGTACAAGCTGAGGGTTCAATTACAGAGGGCAGTTGCATTGCCCCAGGGGGTGGAGAAACCTACAAACTGTGAATCAGAGTTACAATATGCCTCCTATTTCTCTTCTTCTATAAAGTCATTTATGTATCCCCCTACACCACCCCTATACTTAATTATATACTAAGGCATGTATAATTAATTAATTATACATGCTCTGATACAGCTGCACTGGCCGTAACACTGAGAGGGAAAAAACTGAGCCTACCACCTGTGCAGGAGGGGAAATAATAGCTCTATTGAGGCTGTCTTTGACTTCCTTGTTGTACTGTTCCTAGATTATAACTTTAGAAAAGGAAAAAGAAAAGGGAAAATGTTAGAAAGTAAGCACTTTTTCCAGGAGTTTGTTTTATTTTACTGGGCTTCTGATCAAACTTTTAGTTTGAAAATCATGTCTAGATGTAAAACTATTTTGTCTAACAGGATATACATTTTCTCTCAAGGGATGTCTGACAATCTGTTAACACAGTGTATAATGGAGAGGGTAGGGGGCAGATCACAGGCCAGATTGTTAGCTAGTATAAAAGAGGTGTTAATGCCATTGACTTTAATAGGGCTACGTCAATATCCACCAGCTTAAGATTCTCTGTATCACAGCCCACGGACCACTTGCCGCTTGCAAAGTCTTTGTATTCAGTCCACAAAGGGACTTTTTAATTGTGGCTATACTTGACAGAATCATAAAAATGTACTATTATCAGTTTACCCAGTGATTTTCTAGCATTCCTAAGGATTAACCTCTCTCTTTGGAAGCATACAGAGTTGTGAGAAAACCTTCTCAGCTAAATCCAAGTTCAATTCAGAGGTGACCACTGGAAACTTTCATTAAACCATTTATATTGTGATAACTCATTCTGAACACATGCTGTCTCAATTTATTAGCAAGAAATTTAGCTGTGAAGATTCCACCTTTGAGTATACCAAGAAAATATATTGATTTTTTAAAAGTAACTTTTTATATGTATCACCTTATAAATGTAAGACAAAAAAAGCAATATAATTATTGTAAACTTAATAATGCTGTTCTCAGACTGCTGTCTCATCTGTCAAGGGTTCCAGCATGAACAAAGCTTTCAGGATTCCTGTTTTATATTCTAATTAGTAAATTAATTAAAGTATAATAAATATTTAACATGGAATTATTTCTGTGGAAGGGAAGTTCTTACTTATGAAAAAGATGGCCTTGCTCTCCAGAAGTCAGTAGGAAAATAAATCTGAATGTCTTTATGCAACTAGAATTGCACTGACTTCTCTAGAGTTTGAATACGTGCCATGTTTGCTTATTCTTCCTAAAGAATAGCATTTGCAATATTAAGGACTTAAAAGACAGTAGGATTCTCCCAAGCTCCCTGCACCAATTTTTCCTCTCCTCCAAATCATGACAAATAATAAAAAAAAAAGGATGATCACTTCATATTAAGTAGTTGTGGAGGGGTTGGGGCTAAACGCCTATAATGCTTCAAGCTTCATTTTATAGCCTGCCCCAAACTCCTCCACCGAGTAGTAAAAACCTTTTTTTCTTCTCCAAATAAAAGCTTTATCTGCATATGTGAAGACTAGAGAACAGCTGGGCTACAGAGAAATTATCAAATATTGGGCAAGTTGGCAATATCAAAACTGTTTATGTTGGAATAGCATTTCCCCAAGAGGTGGGTGCACTTTGGCAGTCAGTGAAATGATCCCCATACACCCATGACTCCTACTGCTGTTGATACATTAAATATGTACCAAATTGTGTGTACAGAACACACACATGTCAAAAGTTGACATCAGTGGGGAACAGATAATCCTCTAAAGCCGGAATGAGTCAAGTAATTCTGTTGAACTATCTTGAAGTTGCACAGACTTCTTGGTCAGTACAGCAAAAAAATAGGATGGCAAAATTATTAACAGTGCTATCCTAACATAAGAGGTTTAAAAAATAAGGAAATTTTATCACAAGGCTGCTACAAATTCCTGCAATTGTATTTTAAACAAAAAGATTTTTAAAATATCCAGTTTTAACCAAATTTACTCCAGGGACTAGTGTCAATTTAATTTGTCTTCATTTTTGGCCATCAGGGTGCTGACATCTGATATAACAAGAATTTTTTTTTTTTTTTTTTTTTAATATGTGGGTATTTTAAATAATTAATGTACATAGCTGTGTATCTTTAGAAAATTTCCTCAGTACTCAAATCCAGAGGGAAAATTTGGCAGGATAATCCTAAATTTTCTGCCTATCATTCTTTCGTTATACATGCAGATATTGGTATCAATTGAGTCCACATGGCATGATGGTCAATAAAATTCACATGCTTTTAAAAATACTTTGGTCTTCAAATAAATAAAAAAAGAAACCTAGAAATAGCTGTCTGTAAACAACAAAGTTGTAATCAAATTTGTTCTAATCTTGCTGCTTTATGCAAACTTTTTCTTTTTCCTCCAGATTTATGCTATAATTTCTTCCTGTTCTAGCAGCAGAAAACATTAGCTATTTTAGTATTTAAAGAAGAAAGTAAATATCAAATAAATAATATAAACTTTTGTACATTATAATACAAAAAAAATTTGTGCAAAAATTTAGAACTTTACCTTTCCAATCTGTTACACTTTGCCTGTAGAGGTAAGAGGGTTTTGACTGTTGTCTGGAGCAAAACACAAACATAAATTCTGAGCTTTTGTTTAAGTTGCTACTGTTCTGTAGCATGCTTGTATTTCATTTCTTATGGTCAAATACAAAAATCTAAATCCAAATCAAGTTAAAAACTCAAATAAACTTGCTCAGAATTTTCAATGCAGTAAAACAATTCCTGACACCTAATAATGGATGCAAACAACTCATTCCACTTGTCATGAAGGAAAAATGTTTTCAATGGAAAATAAAGCACTCCCATTTTAGTATTTGCCATTTTATTCAACTAGATATAAAAGGAAGTTGACTATAGAAGCTAATGAACTATATGTTTCTTTATGCAATTAAAGTACTACTGATAGTATTGAAAATTGTTTTAAACTATACAGAACATATAATACAGACCAGAGAAGACCTCTGGTATTCTAAGGTACATCTCTTGAAGTCTTTAAGAGAGTATCTGTAAAGCAAGAAGTAGTAGACTGTAAAAGCTGGCATGACTTTACAAAATTTACAACGTAAAAAGCATTCAAGAAAACCCAGAAACAGTTGGTGTTTGAAACCTTTTTTCCCTTCTGTGGTAAAAAAATCCCTAACCAGATTAGTTTTTTAGCAGTGTCTGGTTTTCATGTATCTCAGATGATGCAATGGAAAGAAGATTCTAAGCACAAATACTGGCCAATTATTTATACAGCCATACTTGTGCAATAGAACGTGTAATTTCCATTTTTCAAAAGTGAATTTTTTTAAGAGGCTTTCTGGCTCAGGCCGGAAATTCTCAGTTCAGTTTCCCTCTTTCAGCTCTTGTAGTTTACTGGGTAGCTGGATATGTGCAGAAAGGCACCATTCCAGAGCACAACACATTGCAAAATGGCTTTTTCACTCCTGTTATCTGCACCCTTTCAACTACTCTCTTCACTTCTGTACCAGACACATACTTTTTTTTTTTTTTTTAATAATTATATTCCTTTTTAAATCTTGCTTGCCTTTTGAGCCAGCACCATTGTCTACATGGAGTTCTTTTGCTAGAGCCTGTGATTTTCCTCTGTTTTTTATGACTTGTACTTTCTTTCAGTTAATCTGCCTTAACAGCAAAGTTTCACTCGCTGAGACAAATAATGGCTTGATTTAATGTTAACTACCTGATTAAATACAACACATTTTGCTGTTCATAAATGTTTTCAAGAGGGCCACTAACAGGTTATAGGCTCTACTGAACACTCTTTATAGACATCTTTTACAACAAATAGTAAACACATGCCTGGAAGGAAAAAAAAAAAAAAATTCTGCTCTGATTCTATTTCAACACTTTGTATGTTTAGATGCCTAAAACATCTGATATCTATCTTTCAAGGAAGGTCAGAAGTGATAAACAGTGGTGCAGCTTTTTATCTAAACCTTAATTTTTTTGGTCCTGCCATTACTTTCCAGCCATTATTTCCTACACTCTGCATGGGAGTATGTCTTCTCTGTAAATTAGACAGCTCCCATGTCCATGGAATGGCACCAAAGACAAACAGCATAACTTCCTTTAAAATTTTCTTTAGTTACCTCACTGTCAACTTCTGATAAACTAAAATTCTGTTCAGAAGCAACAGAGCTTTGTAAGAGCATATAGAAACACAAGTGGGGCATTCAAACAGAAAACAACAAAATTAAAACTCATTTAAACAGATGGCTCCTGCATGTGTCCAGTTGTTGTGTTTTCTCATTCCATGAATCACTTTGAAGATGAGGTCATCCTGAGAACTTGTGAGAGATCTGAGGCCCTGCCTAAAAATTAGGGAAAGTGATGGTAAATCAGTCCAGCATAAATAATTTTCAAAAAAACCCCACCATTACTGACGTTCAGAGATGCATTACACTTCATTATTTATGATCCTTACCTATTTTTCTGATGGAGACAAGTAGCCAAAAAAAAAAAAAAAAAATAAAAGAAGCTTGTTGTTGCAAAATTTCTTGACTGCTTATACAGATCCCTGGTTTTGGTTAACTCACAAAACTGACTCTGAAATAGCCCAAACACAGCACAGACTGCTGGAGTCAAGGCAGTCACCAGGTTCCATGTATCAGAAATTCCACACTTAAGCCATGCTGTCAATTAGACAGGTCCCACTGTAATGGTGTGTCTTCTGTCAAACATTTCTGAATAGGCCCTTGTTCCATTTGATACTATCCTGAGGAAGCTTTATCACAATTCTGATCCATGGTAACCTGATAAGGCTCCATTTAGCACCCTTCTATCACTATTTAACCTTAACATGCATCTAAAATCTGCCATCAAAATAGCAGGGGTTTGGTTTTTTTGGTGATGGAGTGCTCACCAGTGGTTAAAGCAGATTAGCTAAGGGTTTTTACTACAAAACAGAGTTTGTATCCCACAGTGCTAATAAATTCTTGCTAACAGGAATTGCATCATCTAAAAGGCTAGCTGTTCATACCTGATAAGGTTTCTAAGAGCATAAAAATCTCTAAACAAACCATTTCTGTGAGAGAGGCATTTATAAGGTGTCAGCATTATTGTTAGATAATGCTTTAACTGAGACATCTATATGTTTCTTAGGACACTAAGAAAATACCTTATTATAATAATACCTGAGAAATTCAGATCAGCTGTTTTATGGAGGGAACAAAAAATAATATTTCAGGTTAGAATATTTAAATCTAAACACAAACCCCCTTAAGCTATACATTCTTTTAACAAACAGTGTATAATTAAAACTATCAGTTGGTTCATAAAATGTTGAGATAAATTATTTAATCTATTTAAAAGTTATTAATCTGTTAGTCAACAGTATGGGATCAAATGTAAAAAGAGTTAAGAAGATGCTTCAGAGCCATCAGATCTTCTATCTTTTTTTTCCTCTCAAAAGTAAAAAAAATAGATTCAAGAAATTAACTGATTAATTACATGCATGCTTATATAACTTATGTAATGTCTTATATAAATATAACATGCATGTTTGATGCGCATATCTCTTTATTTAGTCAGCATTTTGGAGGTGGGATTGTTTTTAAAGCTTTACACTGCTCCAGGTATGTTCTGTACTGACTGCTGCATCTCCAGTCAGGTTATGTCACCCAGACATTACACACAGTGACAAGTAGTTTATTCCAAACACTAGCTAGATTCCACTATTGCCAGTAAACTTCTGCTATAACTTCACCATTAAAAATATAATACTAAATCCTTTATTTAAACTAAAGTAGATGGGTTTGTGTTTTCAGTAAAAACACATTAAGGAGATCTATTTAAGAAGATGAAAAAGCATGTCAGAATCTAGAAACTCTATGGAGTTCAGAAGGGCTTTTCAAATTATAATGCTAAAATAAAGAAAATGCTATATATGCATATATATGGTATATGCTTTATACTGTATATAAATAACACTTCTATACATGCACCATCATGTATGTTTATATGTGCATTTCTATAAGAGTTCCGCAGGAAATTTATCATTAATTTTATGAATTTTGTTGCCATAATTTATTTCACATCTTATGAAAAATCAAAAGCTTTTAATCAGTGGTCTTTTAAATCAAAGATTTGAACCACAATTTTTGAGACTTAAAATTTAAACGCATATTTCAAGAAAATAAAAAAAAAAAAATTAGCAAATTATAGATTGTGATCTAAATCATAACAGGAAAAGAGTTATTTTCAGTATCCATGATGTAAGTGGTTACTAATATATCCATGCAGCTGGGAGAAAGGATATTAAAAAGGGTCTTAAATAAACTACATTTCTCTGACAGTAACTTGGTTGTGATTCATAGTCATAACAGCAATTATTTTCTGATCTCAACAGGCTAAGGAAGTAGGGAGTGCCATTTCTTCAGTTTGGGTTGTGGAGGATGGCAGTAAACTCTCTAAAAATTGCTATTCCGCTTATAGTCTTATGTGCCCTAAACTACCTTTCGTGAGTAGAGTTAAACAGTAACAATGCCACATCATGATGTATTTTTGTAATTTCATCTGTGTTTGGGGTCTCCTCCCACACACTGTCACTCATCAGATACACCACAGAACCTTCACACTAGTATTTTTGGCAAAAATAAGTAGAGCAACAGTTAAGTTGATTGAGAGCTCTCTCATCAGGTAATAACCTTCACCTAGTGATATCTAGAAACTGGAGAAGGATTGCAAAAATCTGTTAAAGCTTTCCTCATTTAAAAAATTCTATACTATTTTACCAAATATATCAAATTTTGGAATCAATGCCACTCATTAATAGAACAGACACATTTTATAACAGTACACAAGCAGATGTAGGATTTATACTGGATCAATTAAGAAGAGAATAGACAGCAGGTATTTTTCTTTGAAGACTGTTTATTTTCATGGGGTAGGGGAGAATTGGAACAGCACGAATGTTTTTTTTTTTTTTTTAATTGTAAAGAAATTATTTACTAGTAGTAAGGTTTTAAATATCACATTAGAAATCTTAGGAAATAGTTTATATGTTTTCAATAATGTGCAGTTTTGTTAAATATATGTTAAATGTTGATCATGTTTTATTTCCCTTGGTTCTTCAGGTCTAGTGTATAATAATACAGTGCATAAATCACATGAGTTAGGAAAAAAAAAATCATGTTCATTTATAATCAATGACCTTCATAGTTAGTGACAAGGATTTTCTTTGTCTGCATAGGGAAATTTTGAAATGTATCATCAGAATCAAGAAATACTCTCTTTTTGTGCATTTGGGATTTTTCCCAAAATAGATTATATAAGTGAATAGAGCAAACCCTGTTAGTTTTATTCATATGACATATGCTATATGTATGAGTCTGGCTCACCAGAAAACAAACACCAGAGTATTTGTCCTTATTTTTTAGATGCTTGTGAAAATGCCTTCAGTGAAAATTTACCTTCAGGACTACAAAACCAATGCACAAGATTATATGGGATCTAAACTATAGATTAGAATTTAACTGGGAGATTGAAACAATATGTTTTCAATGTTAAATTGTTTTGCCTGTGACCACAAAGAGTGCAACCACCGAGTTGAAATGCAATAATTTGTCTATACAAGGTGATCCATCTACCTGCTTGAGCCACATGTTTCTGTAGAGTTGATTACTTGACTCACACAGAAACAGAATTAAGTGAATCTCCATTATTGTAGACTGTGTATCATTTTCATAGACTATGCATGGTAAAAGCAGTGTCTTTATTGTTAGAGTGCTGCCTATTGATGGCTGCAGTGTGGTTTTGACTTGGTTGATCCTCTTAAGAATGTCTGATATAAATTTTTTTGTGTGGGACTTGAATCTAATTGCTTAAAAGTTCAGAATAAATGTTTCTCACAAATTGATGTTTTAATATGTCAAAACTCCTTCCATGAAGTTTTGTTAGACAGGAGAAAAAATATGTATTTATCATGACAGTGATTCTTTGATGTGGAATTGATTCTTCAGGCTCTGAAACTTCATTATAGTTATGAAAGAAAATATCTATTTTTCAACACTGTTTAATGAGTGAGTACAAGGTTTTCTAGCTAACTGCTAAAGTATGATTGCTTTGATCTTTTAGCTATAGTCCTTTGGAAATGACAGCTTGCAAAGAAACACAAGAAACCATTCAGATTGAAAACCTACTGAGAAATACTATGGAATAAGAGTTTTACTTTGGCTTCAGGATATCATGTCCCTTTATGGTAAGAAACCCAAATCTGTGTCATTACTTTATTGTAAAGCCAGACAAAGCTCCCTGTGGTCCAAAAAGTAAACTTATATCACTTTAGATAAAACTAAATTTGTTTGACTTTTTCTGTGAATCCTACCACATTCTGAAGGGAATGTGGGCAAATGTGTACTCCTATTAAATACTATAGCCAGGAGATAATAATCAAGGATGTAAAACTGGTAGTCACAACTCATAAGGTGGCAGAGACCACTGGAAAGGGATTTTCCCTTTTGTTTTTACCTTACTTATCTTGAAACCCTGCGCAATAACATGGAATTTAATTGGCATTGTCCAAAAATTTTCTGGACAATTCTTTGAGAACCTTGTTTTTTTCCCTTACCCTTCTGCACAAAGAATTACTCACAGGAAAATTCTCACTTGTTTCAATGAAAATAGACATGACTTAGTGGTGTACAATAGAAGAAAGGCATTTTCAGTCTGATCACTTGCCATGAAATATTAATACATATGGAAAGTATTGGTGGGCGTTCATATGCTTTCGGAAATCTTGGCCTCTTTTAGCAGAGCTTCTTGTTAATTGAAGGAAAATAGCAGTACTTGCAGTTCAAAGACTACTCATTCACAGCTCCAGCCGTCAGCAGTAACAATAAGTTACAGGAAACTGAAACCAAGGAATCTATTGGCACAATATTTAAAAGAACTTTGGATGAAATCACCCACGTAACTAAGTCTTAAATGCCATATATGACATTCCAAAATGTTCATGGCTTTGTGATGAAAACACATCTGGGCAGGTCCTTGGGCTGTTGCTACTTCACTTATTTGTCATATATGGCAGATATTATTGCAATGTCTACACAACTAAGGCTGTGCAAAACCATCACTGTCTTTTAACTTTAGAACAAAAGGATGATTTGACTTTTTTTTCCCCCTTGCATATTTTTTTTTTTTTTTTTTTTCCTGTGTGTTTTATGAAAATTAGGGAAACAAGTGATAAAATAGTTGGAGAAAAAGAAAAGAAAATGCTTTTTGAGAAATAAATAATTTGCAAGTAGCAAAGTAACAATTGTCAAATTATGAATTAAGTAGCTATTGTTTTCTGTCATTCTTATATATGCTAAGCATTATTCATGCTTATTCATAAGCATGAATTTCAGATTAACTCAACATAATCATGGGATGTAGGGTTATTTGGCATGGGTATGAACAGCAATAACTGGTTCTTTAGAAATTTTTTAAAAGGTCAACTATAAGCCAATATCCTGGCATTAATTTAATTTATATTTGCAGTTTTATATAGGGGAAAATATTAAGACACTTTGCATCTACAAATAGCATATATATTTCAAACTCCAAGCTTCCATAATTTCATAAATTATGCCTCAAATATGTTAAATATTCAAAGTCTTGCAGCTATGTCTGATTCTTGCACTCAGTCCTTTAAGGACTGAATTAGTCAATGAACATGTGTATTGGAGAGCCTGGTTACTCCTATACATCAAGTGATGTCATTGCCATCTGGATCTTTCACTCTTTTGGAAAAAGGTCACATAGGAATTTCTTGACAGTTTGAAAAATTTTAGTCTTTTATATTCAAAACCATTAGCCCAGCCATTTATTTCCTCCAGCCACCTCTACATCTAATTTTTGCTGCTTTGAGCCTCATGAGCAGCACTGGATTTATTTTCTTAGATGTATGGCAGTTTTATTCACGTGTTGGTAGTCAAACTTCCCAGGAAAGAATTCTGAATATATTATTCTGATTTCTGTCTTTTACTCGACTTCAGCAAATATTTTTACCTAATACTGCACAAAGTAATTACCAAAGGTCACATTCAGAGGTGATTGATCAGCACTCCTCTAAATCTGTTAATAATCTTCTAACAGACCTTATGCCTCTTGTACACACAGGAGAATGTGTGTGTACACATCATTCAGACACCTACTGTCTTCCTTCAGGAAAAGTTCTACTGTTATCTAATGTTCCTAAGCATAGAGAGCTAGAACAAGAAACACTGGGAGTTTAAAAGAAATCCAAGTGTTACATATAATTTCTTGTCTTGCTGATCTAAATATCTTGAAGAAGAACCAGATCTCCAAAGTGATCCTTATGTGTTGAGTATTCATTGAGTTAATAATGAATTAAAGTTTGAGCAGGACAGCAATTTTTTAAAATGAGAATTAATTCACTATTACCACTTTGTAAAAAGAGGCACTATAAAAAATGAAATAGAAACAGCTATTGCTTTCCTAAAAATATTTTTCCACTTATAAAATTCCCCTGGAGTAGAAAAAAGTACTTAGATTTTCAGTTGGGAAAAAAAAAATAGATAAATTGTAAGCTTTTTTTTTTTCACCCCCTGTGTTTAAGAACAAAGTACTAAACTTAAAATTCACATTTCAAGCAACATTTTGGATAGAATTTTATTAGCATTTAATTAAAACATGGATAAATATACAGGAAATGAAAATTACTTGAATTTAAAGAAAAATGTCTTTCTTCATGCTTTCATTCAAATCTAACTTCAGGTAAAGTCAAAATATTAACCACACAGAGTACGCTTTTAGTTTGTTAGAAATTTTTCCTGACCATACCATCTATGTTGTGTCTTCACATTTTTTCTCTGGGGTAGTGTGAAGTCACTATTGTTAACATTGCATCCACTACATTGACAACAATAACAAAATCTTTCTGTTCAACAGCACTTTTTTCAGTTTATATTTTGAATGAGGCATGCATGATTTCAACTTCTAAATAAAAGGAGAAGGATAAGACTGTGGTTATTTTTAACTTTTATTGGGAACAAACAAGAAGGTTCACTGTTCATAAAGAAAGTCTGAAATGAAAAATTCAAACCTTCCTGTAGAAATTGTTCTAAACTTTTCGCTATATTTATAATACAGAAGTCACCTATCTGTTTGAAATTGGACTGATGATGAAATCAAGAAAAATAATTGACCACTCCTTAACCAAAAATGAGGAAAGAGTTTAAAATATTTAAAACATCAGAATTGTTCTTTGAGTACAGATGGTATGCATTAAGTAACAAATATATGCACTTGTCCTTTATGAGATATCATCTGTGGCATTATTACCTGCTATATTTTAAGGCTTAGTTTTCATGTGATGATGGTGCTGCTTTTTTACTCCCTATATTCTCAGCTGAATCTTTATGTGATTTTTCTCAATGCAATTTTTTGGCACAAGGGTCAAGTTTGATTTTGAGGCGTCAGCATTATGAATTTGGAGTAATCCTATTGATGTAAAAGTTATGAAAATAAAGATTGACCTCTCAACCTTAGTGGAGGTTAAACATGACCAAGTACATTTGTAAATGTAACAATGTAAAATGCATCCCTGTAAAATGCAGGGATGTACACAGCTCAATAATGGATGCTTGGCTCTCAATACTGAAAAATTATTCTGCAATGTGAAAACCGATATAGAAAAGTTTTAGATAAAAAATTGTTTGGGTTTTTTTCTCTAATTCAAGATTTCATGCCTCACAACTGACCAAAGTCAAGAAAGTCTACATTTTTATAAGAGGATAATAATTCAGACTTCCTTAATAGGTTTAGTTTTTCTTGGCCTAATAATTTCAGGTAATACTTAAATAATATATTAATGTTTCTATATCTGCATATATGTCTGTGAGTGTCTGTGTGTGGATAAGAGAGTGAGTTTATTGACTGTGTATGTAAGCCCTATGGCTGAGATCCCAAACAGAAACAATTTGTCTATTACCTTTTGGAGGGGAAGGAAATCCAGATTTTCCTGGATTGTGCCTTATTATATTCTGATGAGACTAGAGGAACACAAATTGAGAGAAAAAATGAGGAGGAAAAAAAGTTTTCCTTGCATTTATTGTTAGGATTTCATTTCTATTTAAAAGCGAGAAGCTTGTAATGCAAAAAGTTTTGTCAAGTTTTCTAAAAGCCCGTGAGGTGTTTAGGAACATTAAATTCCAGCAGGAACTTCCAGCATAGGGACATGAAGGGCAGAATTTAAAATAAGAAAACTTAGGGATATGCTTATGGTTTCCCCAATAATGTATGAGACCACAAGAGCTCCTTTAACATTTTAAAAGGTTCTTCTGCATATTTTTCTGACCCTTAAACAAGCATGGTTGGCCAATCTGATGTCATTTACTAGAGCACAGAGGAAAGAGGACCACCATGAACTGCAGTGGAAGAATTGTGCAGATAACAGGAGTAAAGCAAGGCATGAGGTGCAGCCTGTTGAAGATGTATGCAATATATTTGCGAGTACTGGGTGACACTGTGAGGCACAGAGTAAGATCCAGGTAATGGGAACAAGGCTAACAAGGCAGGAGCTGCTGATGCCACAAGCCCCAGCACTAGGGAATGGCTGTGTCATGTGGCATTGCATGTGTGTGTGAGTGAGTGAGTACTGGCATGGCTCACAGGATATTGAACAGGGTCAGACTTTGCCCACAGGTGCAGCTTGGGGGAGCAACAGGTGATAGCCCAGCTGGCTGATGAAAAATGGTAACTTGGTTGATCTGATCAACTAAAACTATGCTGCACTACCCAGTGGAACCTCTGATTGAGACTTACTGGAGAAGAGAGACCCTATGTGTTGTACCAAGGTGCAAAGCACTTTTACCTAAGGATCTTGTCTTCTGTGAAAAAGATCAAAAAGTTTTACTCTGACACTTAAAGAATTAATTGCTGTTCCCTCACTGATCTAACTTCACAGAATTTTGTTTTCTCCCTTTAATACAAATGCCATGTTGGCCATCGGATTGATATTTGTGAATGGGACAAATTTCCCACTGCAAAACAAAAAGTTGAATATAAAATTTGAAGCTTCTCACCTTTTTTTTTTTTTTTTTTTTAATTTTTAAAATATTTAATTAAATCCTTGAACCTGGTCATGCTTCTGCCAGGGAAACCCCAAAGTAGGATATATTTTTAAAATTATATATTTATACATTCATACACAAATATTCTTTATTTTAATACATTTGGTTTACTTCATATTGCATAAACACGTCATTGTTAATTGTCTTATGGAGTACAATCCATGATCTCTGTCACTTCCAGCCTTTTATGGGTGGTCTGTCTGTTACTGCTCATCATTGCAAAACAACAGTTCTTGGTAACTGAGTTTAAAAATCCATTGTTTTGGCAGATCATTCATTACAGATTTCCAGATCACTTACAAATTTGAAAGCAATTTCATATAAAGGTGCATTTTTTACTATGGTAAAGACCTTTGGTAATATTTCAGGTATCCTATTCATCAACAACATGAATGAAGGGACACACTGCACCCTCAGCAGGTTTCCTGACTGGAAAGAGTGGCTGATATCCAGAGTGTGCTCCCTGTCTGTGAGATGGGAACAGGGTGGAGAGCTGGGCAGAGAGGAACAAGGTGTAGAGTTCTGCACCTGGAGAGGAATAACACATGCATCACTACAGGCAGGGGCTGATGCTATGAAGCAATTCTGTGCAGAAGGACTGGGGGCCCTTGCAGACAACCAGCTGTCCATGAGCCAGCAGTGCCCTTATGGCCAAAAATGCCAACAGCATCCTGGCATGCACTAGGAGTGGAATTGCCAGGAGGTTGAGGGAGGTGCTCCTGTCCCTCTGCTCCTTTCTGGTGAGGCCACATCTGTAGTGATATGTCTGGGTTCCTCAATTCCACTGGAGGGGCTCCAGTGAAGCACTACGGAAATGATTAGGCGACAGGAGCAGCACTCTTAGGAGAAAAGCTGAGGGATCTGGATCTGTTTAGCCTGGAGAGAAGGGCTCATCAATGTTTAGAGATATCTTAAGAGTGGGTGCCAAGAGGATGTGCCCAGCTATGTCCATCTTTCCAATGATTTCTGGTGATAGGACAAGGGGAAACTGGCACAAACTGTAACACAGAAAGTTCAATCTGAATACGAGTAAAAGCTTCTTTACATGGGGAGTTACAGAGTGCTGGAACAGGCTGACCTGAGAGGTTTGGAGTCTACCTCTCTAACAATATTCAAAACCTGCCTGGGCATAAGTGCTGGACACACTTTAGCAGAGTGGTTAGACTAGATCATCTCCAGAGGTGCCTTCCAATCCCAGTTATTCTGTGATTCTGTGTATATGCTAACATATTTTCCCTGTCATAACACAATCATATTCTTGGGGTTTGCATTCCTATTAGATGCATATTGAGATCTAGTAAGGTGATAACTAAGTTGGCAGAAAAAAAAAAAAAAAAAAACAACACTTTTTAAAACAAGTGGAGCTTTGGTTTGGTTTGGTTTTCTAAAGAAGCAGGTTTCTTCCTTACATTTGTCTTTAAAGCATGCGACAGCGTAGATTAGAATTTTCCTTCAGAAAGCCTCTGTTCAGTTCTCATCAAAGATATACCTTTCCCATAAACAGGAATCCATTCATTAGGTGGTAAAAATTCCCTGTGGATTAGTGAGATTAATGACTGTTTTCTGCTTCTGGGCTCAAGTTTTTTATGAAGTGTAAGCATGAACAACAGGTGTTGGTCAATAGTGTCCTCCAGGATATGTATCTGCAACAGTGATCAGACAGCCTTTTATCTCATGGAAGTTTCTGATTCCTGAAATAATTTCTAAGTGTTTCTTGAACAGTGATATCGCAAAAGTTGGGGTTTTTGCTATTGAAAGTAGCTAAAAATGAGGGTTGTTTGCTACATTAAATTAATTCCTTGCCCTGAGCATAACTTTAAACCTCAAAATCCCATTTAGATATATACTATGCCATAGTACAATCAGACAATCAGGTTGATGCTCTAGTTTTCCACTTTTTGTACTGAGATAAGAGATTTAATTTTTCTGACATGTCATGTAAAAATAGTATTCCCAACCTGGAACATAGCCTACAACTCCTCTTCCCATAAATTAAATTTGAATCTTTCCATATTTTCAGAAATAAAATTTTTGCTGTTTCCGTATTTTGTTTCTTAACTGTGAAAATGCATTGCTTCTTAATATTCCTTGACCATCTTGATTTGCAACTGAATCTTTATTGCCAGATTTCTTTATTTTTCCCTGTCTTCTACAGATAATACTTGTATTTTTCAATCTGTATTTCATATTAAGAAACAACAGATATCAAAATATATTATATACTCTCAATAGATTTTTCAGAAATGATTGACAATACAATAGGATATTTGATGGCCTAAATTGACTTAGAATATGTCTCTTCTCTCTTATTGTCCAGGTGCTTTGTATCGATACACTTATTAAAGTGAGTTAGGAACATCCAGTCCTGACTAACACAAATAAAACAAAGATAAAATTAAAAAATAAAATAAAGGGGAAAGGAATCTTATCTTTCAGCATTTTTCAGCAAACCCCTTTTCATTTACTTCATTACCCTCATAAGTGTAAGCAACAAAATTTGAAATAATGCATTAACAGGCTGTGTTCAATTGTCAGACAGTGCCTGAGAGGCTCTGGTCTTTTGAGATAGAGAAATTCTGTTGGATATAGTTACCATGAGAATAAAGAATGAGTCTGCTAGATAGTTTCAGCCAGCCCTACACCATCAAGGACATCATCCAGTAAAATGCAGGAGGAAAAAGCAGCCATTGAGACACAGAGAAGAAAACATAGAAGCCATGCTGCAAATCTCAGTGAAAGGTTTTAGTGCTCACTGCTTATATTAATTATATAAATGGGTAAACACCACAAAGTTCTTGTCCTTTCAGTAAAACACAAAATGTTTCATTTAAGTTAATAACTTGTCCAACCCTAGAGCAATTAAGAAAGATAACAGTACCTAACATTTGTAAGTTTCATTGTGACGCTATTTCTTTAAAACCACAATCTCTGAAAGGTCTAGGAATGCTGTCTCTGATACAGATATGCTCAGTAAATCACCTGAACTTACACATACTATTATTATGAACTATAATATGAAAGATTCCATAGAAAGTCTCTAAAAATCTTCCTACCCCTAACACTATTATTATGTATTATTATTGTATCATCATAAATCACCAAGCCAACTCAAGTGGATGTCATGGACATAAAATGATAAATTTTAAAATCTAGTCCCAGAGTAAACTGTTTATGTTTACTTCAGTAATATATTATGCTCAAAATTACTACATTAATACCTCAAACTAATTTTTTTTTACTGAATGTTTCTTCATTTGTAGTCTATAACAATTTAACAATGTCAAACTAATACAAAATTCCAGAGATAATGTTACATTATTTTGGTTTATATTTTATTATGCTTTCTGCCTCCCTCCTTCCCCACCTTCTTCCATCCTTTGGTTCTCTATAAATAAAATCTGTGGCATATGTCCCATTATATATCATTTTGTGACAGTAAAGAATTCATATTCAAGTGGGTATATCCTGCAGATAACTAGAGTTTGTGCTATAGTTCTTCACTCTTTGCCTGCTTTTCTTACTTTTAGGTTTCTAAACTTAAGGTCCTACTATATCTTAAAGAAAAATATTTATGGAAGTGTTTTTTCTCCCTCCCTCTCTCTCCTCCCCTCTTGATGGACAAAGGTGGAGAGTTTATAGAGCCTAAATGTGAGTGCAATCTTCAGGAAGGTTGTCTGTTAGGCTGTCAATATAAATAACAGAAGAGTCTCTCTCCTGAGAACAGCTTAGAGCAAGATATCAAGTGCCTTGAATCATGTCTGGAGAAGTCTATACCAAAATACTGAGATAAAGTGGAAAAAACTGTTATAAACTAAATTCAAGAAACAGTCTGACATAATAAAAAGTGGGTAAACTAGAGATAGTGAACTAGATGATTCTAGAAATTTCTGAAAAAAGGCCCTTATTGCATAGAGAAAATAAAGATATCTAGTTTAAACAAGAAAGAAGAAACCAACCTTTAAACTTAGACATCTAAATCTCTGTTTAGGGGTTATCTTTACTGCCTCTTACTGAGGAAACCAGGCAAAATAGCATAACATTTTCTCTGTTATTCTAGATGAAAATGGCACAAACCTTATGTTGTTAAAAGATTAAAAAGTTGGAGTGAGATGCAAGAAATAAACCTTTGCTGGTGAAATTGTAAAACTTCAATACTATTTAGAGCATTTAGATAGCACTCATTGTGAGATATGGCAACTCATTGACATTTTCACAAGTGTTGTTTATCTGTTGTTGTTGGGTTTATGTTTTTTCTTTCTCTCCAATCTCCACAAAATGAGAACTTCCTTGCATCCTTAAAAAATCTGAAGTGATAACCTGCATAACAATTCAGCCAGTTTTAAGTAAATAGGAAATTGCAGCACTAGGGTGTTGATAAGACCACTTGGGACAGAAATGTCAGTGTCTAATACTAAGTGTTAAATTAATTTTAAAACAATTTAAATTAATTTTAACACATAATAATTAACAGATTTATTTATACATTCTCAGAGGTCTTCAGTTCATGGGGATTAAGGACTGCAAATCAACAAGGGAATGAAAGCATCAAGTTCAAATCGTTGCAATTTTTAGAGTTTTATTTGTTGTATGAGCACAGGCAGTCACTCTCTGTGTTGTTTGTGCAGTAAGGAAAAGGATGTGAGCAAGGACATGCTTGATGAGGAGAAGAGATTTCTGTTGCAACACTCTTCACTTGACACTTCTGCATATTATCAGGTCTGGAGAGTTGCTCCTACTCACTGCAAGGTTTGCAGCTGTGAACACAGACAATACAGAGTAAAGAAGTTTTATTCTGTGCATTGGGGGTTTTTTATTCCTTCTCTCACAGTTTGTGTTCTGGCAGTGCAGATAAGCCTCCATTAGGGATTAGGGTGCCATTTACCTTGGCATTGTACACGCTCAAAGGAAATATATTCCTTTTCCCAAAGAGTTAATTTAAACACTGGCAACCTTTAAGATACGTTTGTTCATGCCTAAACCAGGTTTGCAAATGGATACTTTATTCACACCAGATACAGCTGGGAAGGCAGTTCTGTTGTGTATATTTGGGATACAGGTGTCTACTCATTGTGCAGCTATTTACTGCTTCTATCTACATATATCCACCATTATTTACCAAGATGTGTAATCCTACCTTTTTTTCTTTTCATTTTTTAACCATGCAATTTTATTTGTCAGACATTTTTGCTTTCTATGATTGTCTTTCCTGTTTTCCAATAATCATAATTTAAGTAAAACATTTAATTGTGTGCAAACATTCATTTTGTATTGACTTCCAGGCATCAGCTACTTTCTTACATAGCTGGTCAACTAACTTCTCCCTTTTCTATTCCCAAATGAAGACTCACTATTATTAGTTTTAAAATACAGGAAGCAAGGAAAAGTAATGAATAACAAATTATATACATAAACTAGAGCAAGACTTTCAGAATTACTTCCACCTATATGAATTTTTACTGCATTTGTCAATAGAACAGAAGACCATTATCTGGACTGTATGTATTGTTTCAAGTCCCCAAAATTACAAGACTTTCAGCTTTTCCAAGTACAGCCAAAACTATATTAAAAGAATTTTTCAAAATCTGATACCTGTTTCTCACTACTGATTTTATGCTTTTTGATATGAACTACCAAAAAATAAGTAGTGCACTTCACTTTTCCATTTTTTCTACCAAGCAGAGAGTTATTGTATTAGGATTATTACTAGTTTCACCCCCACACCCCGAACTCCTAACTTAACTTTAAAAACAAGCCTCTAAAAACGCAGTTTAAACATTCACCTCATGTTCTATTTTAAGCAGGAAATAAGTTTTGAGTCTTATTTATTTGTTGCCTTCAACTCATTAGAGGGAATTAATATAATCATTTACTATTGAATGTGTCATTCTACAACACACTTTGGTTGGCTTCATAATTTTGTCTCTCTGATGAATATTCCATTATTTTTTGATCTTTTTCCAGGGAATAAATCTTCCTGGTGATATACAGGACTGCACAACCATAATATTCTACAAGGTACTAAACCAGTTTTAACAGTATCTTTTCATAGGTTTTGAATGCTACCATTTACATCTACTCCTGCCTGAAATAATTGCTTGTTATTTAACAGTCCCTTGAGCCCACAAATGGAAATATTGGCTTACTGCTAAAAGCTGACAGTTTTTCAAGCCTCTTCAAGGGATAGACATTTTTTCTTTCTTTCCTTCAAAATTTTTCTAATGTGCTACACTTTCAGCTTTTTACAGTATGCTGTATTTCAACTATATTGTTTTTCTTCCTGCTTTTATTCTTTGTAATAGCTTTCCATGCCTAATCACTCTATCTAGAAGACTGGTCATGATAACACAATTTCCTTTACAATAAAAGTTTTCAGGAAATAGAAAGTGCTGAGGGCTTTTATATATATATTTAAAATATTTTATTAGAATTGTTCTTAATAACACTGCAACAATTTTAGAAGTAAAACATTTTTCAGGTATTATTTTTCTAAGTCTGATATGCACACACATTTTAACATGTTCTTCCCCAAATGACTCAGAAAAAAAATTTCTTATATCTCAGGATTTGCTAAAAACTAATGGCTACATTTATTGTTTTTTTCCCATGAATGTCAAATATTAGGGTTTGGTTTCTGATAATGAATTTCCCTTCCCTTCCCTTCCCTTCCCTTCCCTTCCCTTCCCTTCCCTTCCCTTCCCTTCCCTTCCCTTCCCTTCCCTTCCCTTCCCTTCCCTTCCCTTCCCTTCCCTTCCCCTTCCTTCCCTTCCTTCCTTCCCTTCCTTCCTTCCTTCCTTCCTTCCCTTCCCCCTTCCCTTCCCCTTCCCTTCCCTTCCCTTCCCTTCCTTCCCTTCCCCCTTCCCTTTTTCATTTTCCCTTTTTCATTTTTTTTCTTTTTTCTTTTTTTCTTTTTCTTTTTTTTTTTTTTTTTTTTTTTTTTTTTTTTTTTTTTTTCTTTTTCTTTTTCTTTTCTTTTTCTTTTTTTTTTTTTTTTTTTTTTTTTTAAAGAATTGTGACTGAAAAAAGTACTGAAAACACTTAGGAATAATATTTATTTTACTATAATCTTTAGAGAAAGAAACAGATAAGCAAAAGAAAGAAAAGGTCAAGTATGTGATCCTTTAAATAATATGATATATTAGTCTCTGAAAAATGAAATAATTTATTTGCTTTCCTTCTTTAATTTTTCATCTAACTCATTGGTTTTTTACCTTATTCTAAACATAAATAGCATTTTCACTCTCTCCTCATTACTTCTCATCTGTAATCACAATTCAATTATGAACTATCACCACTTATTTTAGAGTCATAATATATTATGGTGAAACATCATGAGTGAAATACTATCTCTCTAAGTGTTTGTCATTGACTTCATTGTAGTAAATTTTCACCCTCTGGCAGAACAACCTATAGTTTAACAAGCTGGCTACTTTGACAAGCAATGTGATTATGAGGACAAAGTATCTTGAAAAATTATTTTCTGGAAACTACAAGGTTCTCTTAATATTGGACCCATCACTGAATGACAAGAGTAGAAGTTGTGTGAGCTATATATATGTAAAATGACCTTGCTTCTGTGTGGAAACAATTGTGTGTATGGCAGGTTTTTGCTACAGAGATAGTATTTACACCTGGCAGTTGTTGAAGCTATTTGAGATTCTGAAAATTCATGCAGAGAACATCCAAAAGTTACTGTAGTTCCTAGAAAACTAAACTTTTAACATGCAGTCCTGATGGAAGTCCATAAAGTCCTCTTCTTCACTCATAATGAGTTCTTTCTGAGTTAGGAATGAGGGTGTCCGAAATACTGAATAATATGTTAATGTACTTGGTGCATTCATGGGTAATCCTTGTCTTTCAAGAGATTCAGAAGAACACCACAAATTATGTAAAACAAGAATAAGTGATGTGTTTAAAACTAATTTTAAATTTAAAATAGTTTAAGAACATTAAAATAGTTTTAAATCAACTATTTTGGTCAAACAAATTATTGTGGATGCTGGATATTATCTTTAAAAAATTAATGCAATAATTCAACTTTGAAAAATTGCCACTAGAAAGACCTTCTTTGACCTTCATATCCTTATTCTCCTTTACACCTCCAAATTTGTAGTGGAATTATTCTATTTTTGCAGTGCTTGTTAACATTTCTCTTACTTCATAGTAGGCAAAATCTAGCTTTAATCCCAGATGTTATCTTAACTAACTCATGAGTCTCTCTGATCCAAAGAATTTTCCCTTTAATAACTTTGACAAGTTCATAGTCATTAGATTAAAGAGAGGGAACTGAAGAAATGTGTTACTGTTACAACAGGTACAGAAGGCTCAGTAACATTAGGATTCCTTTTCCTATATTTATATCCCTTATATAGTAAGAGCTCCTAGAAAGCTGAAAGCCCAAACTACAGCTCAAACTATAAATACATTTAATACTTTGAAATGTACCATTGCCACATCACTCTGAAATCCATTATCTAATCAATTACTCAGGAAATATAATGTTATATTCCATCTTTTTTTTGTCCCCTTAAGAAGGAATCAGAAATGTGAGAAACACTTGGCTGCAATCATCTTATTCAGTGCATGTCCTAAGTTCAGCAGCACAAAAAGAGCACGGCATTCTGATGATCTCTGTTGTTCTCTCTACCTGGGTGGCATCAAATCCACTCCAAGGCCAAATGCTGGCCCTATTCTTCCAAGTGTTGAAAGAACTAGGCCATGACTCCTTCATACCTGCTGCTCACTCTGCCCCAGTGTGGCAGCTGTAGTCTTAGTAACTGTGACAGACGGAGACCAGGGTTAAGATCTTGGCAACTGCCTTTGTCTGCTTCACAGACAGAAAATTTCTTTTCATCAAAAATTAGAATAAGTTCTGGACCGTGGCACCTTACAAGTGAAAGTGAAGGTTCATCTCTTTTCATTTGCATAGATGGAGTCACCTCTGAGTGACCCAACATTATGTTCAGATGACGTAAGCAGTGTGGTTAATTTCAGTCCTCTGACTGCTTTGTTATAAGACTGTTAGCCTTTTAGCTGAGATTCTGCTCTGATGAATTTAAAATATACAGAGATTAGATAAAATACCTTAGATAAACTTCTTATGCTTCCATTTAATTTTCATACCAAACATACTCCTGCAGCAAAACACATTCCACCGGGAAATTAGTTCATCAAGACGAAAAGCATGCTGCAGCCATTAGCTGTTTCCCAGTTTCATCTTTTCATTGACTCTCAACCCATTAAGCTCCAGATCCACAGAGTTTCTTTACCACTCTTAGCTCCATTCTTTATTACGGATATCTAAAATTTCTACTTGCTCTCACCTGACTGTCACAGTATCTTGAGTTACACCAATTTTCTAAATTATGATTATATAAGCAAAAGTAAAGACAACTTCCTCCACTGATTCTACTTAAAATAGTATGAGATTTCCTTATGTGTACCTTGCTCTCTATGTTGTTTGTTTCATGCCAGTTCATCATTGTAAATATGGTTTAAGCAAGTCTACGTTTCTGCAGCTTGTAAATTTTAGCTGCTTTCAGGAAAATCTTGAACCTCATGTGGGTTTTTTCCCTAACAGAATGAACCACAAGTAATATAAGACTTTATGTGGGGGTTTTTTTGTTTTGGTTTTTTTTTTTTTTTTTAATTTTTATTTTATCTGTTTCTGTAACTTTTTAGCATGTCAGAAGTTAGAGGAATTTCCAAATTCAATATATCAACAATGTGGGAGCATAACATGGACTCTTGAAGCAAGGGGAGGAGGGGGGTCCTGTCTTTCTTGCATGTGTATCAAGTCCTCTCATTTTAAGACTTAGTGAGTTTTTCTCAAGCCCTGTGACTGTTCATTTATTCACAGCAAATAAATTACTTCTTTCTTAGTGGGAATTGCAATTTAAGCAGACAGTACATTGCCTTAGTTTTCAGTTGCTTTCACTATTTTTACATGACATAATCTGTCATCAAAGATATATTTACATTTGTTATATCATCAGCTGCCAGGTTCCCTCTATACTCTTTTGCATGTGAGAAGGACTGGGGAACCCACCTCAGCTTAATTAACTCCACCTGGCTTGAGACGCTTCCTTTCAACAATCTGCCTCAATGCCATTATACAGGCACAGCAGGAGAAAGCCACAAATCTAGTGAAATTAAATCACTCTCCATAGAAACATCTTGAACAATAGCATGAGAACATGGAGCCAACCAATCGTGTTCAGGCACATGGAAGTTGCAACAAAGACAAGTGTATGGCAGCAGCAGCAGCAGAAACTAACACGAATAAAGGAAAACATGTTAGCTTCAAAATGCAATTTATTCTCTAGCAAAATATTTCATAATTATTTCCATCCAAGTATTTATTCCCTGCCAAGCAGTTGCAAAAAAGTCATCACCAGTGCTTGAAGAGAAAAAAAACAGTGAAGTGACTGACCTTTTGCAAATGACATGTACCTCAGGTATGATCCACGCCTATGTCAAGCACCACTAAAGGGCTACACTGTCCGTAAGAGAGCTCAGAATTTCAGGGTCAAGTCTCCACTCTTACTGAATCAATGCCATTTTTTGTATTGCTTTCAGTGGCTCAGGAGTGAAGAAGAGGAAACATAGATGGTTTTTTACTAGTTTCACAAAGAGAGGAAGAGGTCTTAAACTTCTAATAGGAGAATGCTACTGTGAGTTGCAAAACTAATACAGGAAAAAAAAAAAAAAAAAAGATTATGTCCCAGTATCGTGTTATTTCTAAAAATGGTTTTCATAAATCTAATTGCAGAATTGAAGAAGAAAACATTTTTAAAAGGCATGAACAAACTTGAAGTTTTCTCTTTGAAATAAGTATATAAACTTCCAGGTTCCAAAGCTTCATTTCCCAAAGCTACAGTGAAGCTATTTAATATCTATACGCACACACATGCACGCACACACAAACACCCCTTCAAAAAAACTTTTAAAAAATTGGGAAAAGAGAAGATTTTGGCCAGCAAGACACATTAAAGGCCAAATTCTGCCAGGCTTTCTCACAGTAATGCCCCCAATAAGTAGGGCATTACTGTTCCAGTAATCCTATTGATCTCACTAGGACAACTTCAGAGTAAAAAACTGGTCAATACAATCAAGTTGGTAGATTTTGCCTCTAAGTTATCATCTTCCTTACATTCCATCTCTATAGATCATTACTGCTCCTTGCCAAATGTTTGAGGTAATAATTTGTAAAATTTTGCTTTGCTAAATTCTCAGAGCAGTAAATACTGCGAACATTAATTTGCAGCATATATTTCTAATTGCAAAATTATAGTCTTTTGGAAGGTATCCATTAATATGAAAAAATGTTATTTTATGTCTTTGTAGTCTTCATGCCAGCAGAATCCTGAAAGGGAAAAGGATGAGAGGCACATGTTTTTCACAAGATCTCTACAAGTTATTTATACTTAATAGTAAAAATATTTTTTAGTATTCTGTTATCAATTTTTTCTTCATATTTTTTTATTATGTAATGTATAATGTAATGTATAATGCTTATATGTTTTAAAAATCATCTTGATCTTGGAGTGACATTTTATCCCTTGAGGGAAAATCACGAATTTCCCTCAAGGGATATCACAGCTACAAATATGCCATCAACCAAAATCTCATGTCTATAACTTAGAAACTGAGAGATAGTGAATGCTTGGCTCAATAAATTTTAACTTTGCAATGTTTATGAAATGCAGACATGTTAAATGAGTAAACAGCTGAAAGAAAGCCTGCTTTAAATGAAGAAAAGGAAAGCACATCAGTTTTAGTTCAGCTCTAGTAAGAGCTCTCAGAATCAGGATGGTATAGAATCACACTTGTAAAATTTGTATATTGCTCAGCTGAATGTATATAAAGACATTGATTTGACATCAATTAATGAATTTTTATCGAGAAGCTTAATAGAATTTTGTAAGCTAATGTACAGTAAATTGCATGAGCATTCTCTAGCTATTACTACTGTAATGCAGGAAAGGGTTTTACAACAATATGTATATTAAATCTGGTTTTAATATCTGTTATGATTTGTTGTTGGATATCACCTAAGGCCTATCTCTTCTGCAGTTTCTTTTGCCTCAGTGTTCTTTTGCTAATGTCAAATCATTAAGAAAACACTGAAACACGTGTAATGTACCTACATGAATAAATTGAATATTTAATGGTTCAATGCCCTGACCTTTGAGATTACAATACAGGACCACGAGCACACTTTGCTAAACATGGAGGTGAGTGGGTATGCATATCCTGAGTGAAATATTTCAGAAGGGAGAAGAAAAGACAAGTTAGAACAAATACTCTAGTCCCTGAAGGCCTGTGGCTGGAATCAAATTATGGGCTTGGACTATCACAACTTATTCCTCAAAAAAAGTCTTCCTGCACAAGAATATATCATCCACTTGGATAAACAACTTACAAAGAGCCAAGTGTTAAGCAGTGAAGTGTCAGTCAGGCAAAGTGGTTTTCTCAGATGCACACACATGCAGCCTGCACACAGATTACATGCACTATCTCACCCCTGGGATCCTATTGCATAACTCATATTGCCCTAAAGCGAAAACTTGCCATTAATTTTTAAGAACAACTAATACTGCAAGACTCCCTTTCCTTTTACAATCAATTGTCTGACTAAACTAGAAACCCTAACTCTTCTTATCAGAATAATTTTGAATAACATTCAAAACATCTGCCTTCAGATGAAGATTGCAAACTCTTAGAACCTTAAAAAACCCCATGTATTGAACTAATTTTTCATAAAGAATAAAAAAATAATAGATTGGATTTGTCCAGTAGGAGTCATTGTCATCATCACAAGTTTTCTTGTGATATAGTTCCATAAAGTTATATTAGTTGAAGACTTATAAATGCTGTGCTTTAAATCTTGCTGTATTTGTTACCTATCACACAAAATTGTTTTCATGGATTGCAATCTCACCACACAGTACAATCCATCTTTCTTTTATCTAATGGAAGAAAGAATTCTTTATACTTTTCTAAGTTCTACAAATTAATATGCTTTCTGAAGAACAAATTATAACAAGTCAGTTAGTGTGCTTGTTACCCTGAATACGAGGAAAATGTACTTCATACTATATTTCCATATGATAACTAAAATCATAAAATCATACAATTATGGAATCATAGAATGGTTTGGATTGGAAGGGAACATTATCTAGTTCCAACTCCTCTTCCTCGGGCAGGGACATCTGCTAGACCATGTTGCTCAATACCCCATCCAACATGTTCTGTTCTTGTAAGTTCCCTGCAGGTGATGGAACATTGTCATGAGGTCTCCACCAAAGCCTTTGCTTCTCATGTTGAACAACCCCAACTCTCTCAGCATATCCTCGTAGGAGAGGTGCTTCATCACTCTCCTCTAAGCTCACTCTGACAAGTCCACATTGGTCTTATGTTGGGGTCCCCAGAGCAGTAGTCAGGTGGGGTCTCATAAGTGGAGTAGAAAGGCCCTTTCCTTGCCCAGCTGGCAATGATGCAGCCCGGGATATATTTGTATTTCTGGGCTACAAGTGCACACTGTTGTCTGATGTTGACCTTCTCCTTAACCAAATCCTTTAAGTTCTCAAATTCCCTCTTCTCAGGGCTGTTCTCAATCCATTTTCTCTCCAGCCTGTATTTGTGCTTGGGATTTCTCTCTTTGACTCTTTGACAGAATCAAGACACAGCGATGATAATTTTATGATTCAACATGCTTGCTTATTCATCATTCCCTGCTCTTAGTCATGCTTTATATCTTTGTGTTTGGCCATTTGGTTACAGAATATTTGTCCATGTGATAACCATCCTAACCCTTTCACTATGGAAAGAAGATATTGGTCAGTGGTGATTATGAACAAACATGCAGCAGTAAGAAAGTTAATGAAGATGTGGAAGTAGCAACAAGACATTATGCATAAGAACATTTCCACATGTAGAGGACACCATCTTTATTTTTATTTCTAACCAGGTACTATTTTTTAAATACCATGTGATTATTATTAGCATCATACTTATTGAAGGTTTCACCATGATATGATTGATCTTTATGATTTTTCAGATACTGCTTAAACCTCAGTGTGTTTTTCATAATAATTTTTTATATCGAAACATACTACAGAACTTCCCACCCTGCAACTGACCTTGAATCCATCTTCTCTGAAATATTCCCTCTGAATGGTGTAAAATGGTGAGAGAACACTTTAGAAAACATAGTCTATCCAATGATACATTTCTTCTCCTTTCTCCCCTACCACACATACTGAAGAACAAAAATGTGATCATATGCATTCTCTGGACTTAGTCTTGGCAATTCAGTTACCAGAAAACAGCAATTTCATTTTATAAAGTAATGACAATTATAATGACGACAGCAGTAATGACAGCAACAACATTAATGAAGATGTATAGCATTTCATGTATGTCAAGTACTAATTGATCATGTTTAGGTGGCTTTAAAAAATACATGGGAGAAATCAGATTAGCCCTTTCACATTTAAAGTGGAATCTTCAGCATTAGTTTTCTTCAGAGAGAGGAAACACATATTTTTATCTTCTGTATATCTGTAAAGTACCTGAGGGATTTTTTCCACCACAGTTCTTATGATCCATCAATCAATCAATCAACAAAAAAAAAAAAAAAAAAAAATTACTGTAGCATTTAAGAACCTCTAATTTTTTACATATTCATTCCAGTCAAGTCTGCTGTCTCCTGAGGTGTAGGTAACCACCTCATATGGTATCAGAAGGCAACAACCCAATTAGCGCTGGAGTTCATCAATGTCTCAACAGTATCTGGAAACCCTTTTTTCAGATTGCTACTCAGACAGCTGAATGGGCAGGGGATGGTTCAAGAATAAAGGATATTGTTGGAATGAATAAGGTAATGGGTACTCTTGTAACTTTTCTCAAACTTCTTATACCTCTGGACTTCTTCGTTATGATCAGTCAATGTATTAAATCCACATATTAAAGAGAAAATAGAAACCAGAAAACAGTTCTTCATCACAATCATTAGTATTTTCACACTTTGTTCTTGCAATGGGAGAAATTATTAATATGCTAGCATTTAAAACAAAAATACTTGAAATTCTTAAGGAAATCATTTTAATGGATCACCATTTCTAACAAAAACTGCTACTAAATAAACTATGCATACTTCTGCATGAGAGCAAGTTGTTAATTTTATGTAGAAGACATATGGAAATAGAAAATTACTCTGGGGTTAACCACACATATGACACACAAATAAACAGTAATTCTTTTGTAACTTCAGATTTTTTTCCTCCAAATCTCTGCTTGCTTGAAGCCCCTGTTCTTATATCCCAGAGATAAAGTTCAAAATCCTGGTCTGGAAGGCTTCACAATTCCCATCAGTTTCAGCAGATCCAGAGCTGATCTTGGTTCTGTAACATGGGATCATGCATTCTGCAAGTTTAAATAGCACATAGGTGTCAGTTGCTCACATACTGGATATGACCCAAAGCTCACTAAAGTAAAAAAAAAAAAAAAAAAAGATTAGTATTGTTGACCTTAATGGGCTTTGGATCAGACCCAAAATGCTCAACACCTGAAATATTGTGTGAAGGAACTGTAAAGGACAAACATATAGATTTCACTCATGCACCATGAATTTTATTCAAAATATCTCAAATGTATTGCTTTGCCAAAAACAAAAAACCAAACCGAAACAAAACAACATTTTTAGCAAGGCATTAAAAAACAGATTTGTATAATTGTCCTCTATGTCAATATTTTCAGTCAAGTAAGTGGAGTGGCCAGTGTCAGCAAAGCAATGTGTTAAAATCTATCTCTTACTGATTCAGACTGGTTTTTGCTATCTCTGGGGACTCTATTTGTGTCTGTCAAGAACATTTCAGCCTGACAGCTCCTGATTTTCAACAGGGAGGGGAAAAGGCAGAACTAATGGATGTGAATGAGCTTAAAAGCTAGTGAACTTATCAATCACAGAAAACAACTGTATTTTGAGAAGGAAATAGAGGTATTTTGGCAAAAAAAAAAAAGAAAAAAAAATAAAGTCAATAGGTATTTTTTTCTGACACTGATAACTATGATCGGGTTTTGGTCATACTATTTTCGGTCTCATAGCACTTTTGTCAGCATTGATTATCACATAAAATTTTTCATGCTCTGCATGAAGTACTTCACATACAGCATTATAAGCAGGTCAAATTCAGAGGTCTCAGTTAAGTTTTAACTATGATAAAATGTTTTTTTCATTCAATAGGAGCTTGTTTCAATAACAACTGAACAAAATTGAATGAAGCCTTGGGATCTGAACCAAAGAATCCAATTATATTTACACAGTTTTTGCACAGCTAGTCTATTATTGTTGAGCTGGGTGAGTGCTCATGAATGTGTTTGAAGGCTGGCATATTTTGCATCAGAAGGAATCAGATATCACATTGCTTTTCCTGAGCAATACTTTGACTGCTCTTTCCATATGACTTACATGAACGAAGTGAAAAGGAAACTCTGATCTACTACTATTACTCAAGTTACTTTTCCATATGGTACTTGCTCTTACTCAGGTATTATAAACAAATATTGACAGAGTGTGCTGGTTGTGCATGAAAAGTCACCTGAGAGGGAGAGCACAAAGAATGGAAACACAGAGAGGCTGTTGCCTCTGTGAGAACTTCCTCTGTGAGCTGCAGGGACCAATCGGAGGGCTGATTTGATGATTGACAGCCCGGCTAACCAATTAAAACTTATTTCACGCCCATAAATTACACCGGTAAAGTTAATTGGCCTCTTTTGTCTTCCAGTAACAACTAGCCTGGCCCGGCCCCCCCTCCATCCCCCATGCGGCCTGGCCGGGGCAGGGCTGGGGAGCGCACTGAGGCCCTCCCGCTGTTTTTCGGCTGGGAGCCCTGGTCCCTCCCTCCCCCGCAGTGTGGTCACCACTCAGCCACATCTCCTGCCACCATTTTGAAAGCAGCCAGGCAGGAGAGGCCCCCAGCTGACCGCCCAGCATGGGGAGGTGCAGCTGGGCTTTGCTGGTTCGTCCGGCCTCCTCCACATGGCCCGTGTGGCCCGAAAAGCCCTGGCACATTTTTTTCCATCATGGCCTGTCCCAGCTCCTTCAACTTTTAGGTGCAATTTTAACCCTTCTAATGCCTGAATGAGACAGCAGATCTCCTGAGCTCCCCTGAATGAGAAGAATAAAGCAAGGAGTCTACTGAAGTCAGTGGAATGAAAGCTAAGATTCCAGATGGAAAGAGATTGAAGAGATGCCACTGATAAGTAGCTGAAAATGGTTTTTTTGTGGGCTATGGGGGACTGGACTACACTGAAATTCCTTTAAACTGTGAAAAATACTTGAGGGGTTAAAGTGCTTGAAGAAAAAGATCTTTTGCCCTGAGGAAATAGGGCTCTCTTTTTTAGAGACTGGAAAGATGGACAGAGACATTTAATGGAAACAGATGAAGAGAATTTTGTCTTTGAACAGCTTGCTCTTAAAAGTAATACCCCATGTATGTGGCATAACCCATGACACAGCTCTGGAAAGACTGTGAAGATAGGAGGAAGTCCCACAATTTGCAGTTTTTTCTCCGGGCGGATGCAGATTGTGAAAGTTAAGACACCCCTTAGGCTTAACCAAAAAAGGAACTTTTCCCTCTAGTGTGAACTGAAAAGATTATTTAAGTGGATAACTGACTGAAGTGTTCTTTGTATGTTGTTGTTGAGAAATGTGGAAGGTGAGGGAGGGGGGAGGAGGGAATGATCTAGAATTCTTATTCTGCTTTTTTTTTTTTTTTCCAGTGTTATTAATAAATTTCTTTATATATCCTTTTAAGTTTTAGGCCTGCCTTGTTTTTGCTCCTAAATCCTATCTCTAAAAGAAATTTAATATATTAAAATTGGCAAACCTAAATCAAACCAAGACACAGAGATTAGATGGCTTGGAGAATGAGATGGATTCTTTTTAGCAAATGACCCTAATTATACTTAATATAGTGAGAATTTTCTCAAACCAGGCTTCAGACAAAATGTTTTAAGATTCAAAAAAAGACCAAAAAAGCTGAAAAGTAGGATTCAATAAATGCCACCTATAATTAGTTTAATTGCCAAACAAAATAATTTTAAGCAATAAAACTTGATACTTTTAATAAAAATGTCAAAATAAGGCATTCTGACAATTTTCCAAGCTTATCTCTCTAATGTTCAGAATTGACAGAAATAATAGAAAAAGGTTTGGCAAATTGGCATTGTCAGTGAAAAATAAATGAAGAAAAAAATTTCAAACTCCCTAATATTCAATGTTGTGTTATCTCTACATGCTATAAAACTCAGTTTGTGAGATTCTTTATCTGTGTTTTAGATTGTTATCAAGTGGAGGCACTTTCCAGAAACTTCTGAGGGAAATCTAACTTCTCAGTTAGAGGCTTGCAATTTATTCTCTCTTTAAAGCTGGCACATTCAGTGTAAGTTTTTTAACCTCAGCATTCTGGATGCAAATTAATTATTTAGTAGGTGTTTGCCAGTGGATTATGTTTATTGACATTTACAAAGCTTTTTTACCTCAGATAAAATAGGCTTGCTCTATCCCATTTTCAGAAACCAATGCAGCCTATTTCCTTGTCTGCACTCCCTGGACTAGACTCTTTCTATAGACCCTCAGGCTGAAGTGTGTTTTACAAAGCAGAGCCCTGATTTACGGTCCTCTCCCACTATTTTTTGCCTGTGGCTGTCATAACTTAGATAGTGCTTTGAAGTGGATCGTTTGCTACTGGCTTATTAGCTCATCTATTTTCTTTTTCTGTGTACATGTTCCTTATGACTACCTTCAGCATTGTAGATACAATGCTAGCTTGTTCTTAACACACTCTTTAATTACAGCCCACATCCAACTCCAGAGAAAGGCTTTCCAGGTGAGTTAATATTCACATGAATGCAGAAGCAGGCAGCTGAGCCTGCTTCAGTGATTGCTGAAGAAAGTGAACATTTTCATCACTAGAAATGAATGAATTCCTGGATGCTGCAGCTGAAATGGTCAGTCACTGACAGGAGACAGAGGGGAAAGCAAACATCAGGGTTGCAAACTCGCAGCTGTGAAGGAAAAGACAAACTGGGTTTGCACAGAGCTGCCCTGAATAGTGTGCCTTTTTGTTTCCTCATCCTGCTGTAAACTTCTAATCTCTCTTACAATCTTCCTGCGGGGTGGCAAGTAAGAGGCAGAGAGGCCCCAAATTCACAGCATGGCTATAATGACCTTGCTCTTGAATGGTTTATCTTTGAAGCTCAAGTTGACTACATCCACCTTCTTTTCTCACCAACAGTCCCGTTTCTGAATTCTACATCTTACAGTCCTGATATGTTCAGAGAAACCCGAAGTGCTGTGCACACTATTACTGTACTCTGCTGGTTTCTCTATATTCCCTCAGGGCAATCTAAAGTGCCACCCCTCTTCATGCAAAGCCAGTACTTTAAGCAAGCTGTGTAACAGACGAACGACGGGGAAGTAAGTCAGAAGAAAAAAAAAAAAAAAAAAAAAAAAAAAAAAAAACAAACAAAAAAAGTATGAGTTTAAATTTTTAGGGAGGAAAAAAGAGATTAAAAAACAGCATAGAATTGTTTCTGTTCTTATACTGGAAATGTTTCCTGTTACATGATGACCTTATACTCTTTCAACTTCTACTCTCCAGAAATCTTAAGTTTTTCTTTTTTTCCCCCCACCAGTTTATAAACAACACCTATTTACTCTTCCTCATAATGCCACTGGATGTGAAGTCAAGCTTCTTTTTTTGTTTCCTTGTTTTCAGTCAAACCCTCCAAGCTGTTTCACTCCTGCTGAACGGTTGCCTCAGAGCAAGAATAGTCCCACTGAGACTAAGTGAGATGTCATGCTGGGGACAAAAACTAGGGAGACAGACAGACACACATATACATGCCCATGCATTCACACACACATTCATATGGATCTCTATACAAGTAAGAGCAGTCCCATACATTTCAGGACATGTGAAATGTACAGAACTATATTTCTGTGCCCAGAAATCACTGAGCATATTGTGATATCCAAGAGGACTAAAATGTCAGTTTTCTTATCAAATAAGCAAGGTTTTGTGGTGAAAGGCTTACTGTTCCTGTTATCTATGGGTTACTGGTCAGTTAGTGATAGCAGGCTGTGTCCAGAAAACACCTGGCAAATGTTACTGTCAGGATTTTCAGTGGACCCTCAGGCTTATTATTGACCTTTACTGTTGAATCCATTAATCTAAATGTGTCCCACAGACAGCACTACAAACATTACAAGCTGAGGTTCAGATTAAGGAAAATATGAGTCACTTTCACTTATTTGTGCAATCAAATTGAAGTATACAGTAATTAATAGCCTCTAAGACAACTTAGACTAGTCTTTGCTTTTAGGCCTGGGTCTTATCATTTTTCCCACCATTAGGTGAAATTTATATTCATTTAAGTTTTCTTCAAACTAATAAACAAGGCTTCATGGTTGCTAGACACAACATTAAGAGGTTGTGTACTATTTTTACCTCTGTCCTTTTAAGGTCACATTTACCAGTTACTGTGCCCAAACAAAAACACAAAGCCAGGAATGTATATTGAGAGAAGTCCAAAATTCCAGATGAATGGAGAAAGTACTAAACAGAGTCTGTTTGAAAGTGTATGGCCTAAATCTACTTATCATAAGGATATTTTCAGTTTGCTTCTCTCTTCCTATAAAACTTTTTTCTGTTTTACTAATTTTTTATTATTTCATAACTACTAGATTTCTATCCTATTGGTTTCTCCTTCCTGGAAAGGGTCAACATTTTGCAAAGTATTTTAAATTTCAATGCTACCTCTTGCCTGTAAGTGTTGAATAAGTTTTGAAAAAATGTGAATGAAAGCGTTAAGTTTTGCAATTTTAATGAGAGCTCTCTCATTAACACAGTAGCAACAGCAGCAAAACTAGAAAAGACAGATTTGTCACACTGCACCAGATGATATTCTCATGGTATCTACAATTAAAATATATCACTGTGCATATTTATTTACTTTTTTTTTTTTTTTTTTAATTCTACCATGTGACCTACCATTCATTCCTGTTGTAGAGACTTTGTTTTAGTAATTTTCAACATCAGGAAATTATATTTTCTACTTTGGGGTATTTGCAAAAATAATTTTTCTGCCCTACTTAATGATAACATAGAACTTGAAAAGCAAAATTCTCTAACTTGAAAAGCAAAATATTTAATTAGAGCTAATTCTGAATTTATAACAAATGTGTTTGTTTTAATTAATTGAAATTTTTCCCCCTGAATATTATGGCTTTTTAGTAAGTATTGTATGATATTAACATGGTTTAAAAGCAGGATATGACATGTCCTGCCTTAAAATATTTAAAAGAAACATTGTACATGTGAAAAAGAAAAAGCTTGTTCTCTAACAAAGTGGAACTCTGCATTAGAGCTTTAATTCAGCTGTTCACAGCTACATCAAAAGCAGCTGGGAATGAAATGTATAATTCAGTTCAGGAGTTAGGAAGTAGAGTGTGATTACTGAATCGAGATAAAGCAGGAGACCTTATTACCCTTTTTAACTGAGACTAAAGAAATTCAATGTTAAGAGGGATAAGTATATTGACTTTATACTGAGTTTTTTTAACATACGATACTGAAGTTACTTTACTGATGGCAAGTAAACTTTATATACACACCTTTCCCTTAAAAATACGAACACATGATCACATGAATGAATGCATGTTTTGTGATGTTAATGTAATAGACAATAGTTTTTTCCTGTGAATTTTAGCCTTTTAAAATCTGCATCTTTATAGCCTCCTGCAGGGACAATTGTGTAGCAGCTAACCAGGAAAGAAAAGCTATTATCAGATCGATGTTTTCTCAGTCATGGAGATTTTAAAACCACGCTCTTAAACTGCATGAAATTAAATCTGTCAAGATCAAGAAGTATTGCATGTATTTTATGTTTTTGGAAACTGTAACAAAACCAAGCTGAAATGCCATTTAGTATTTCACCAACTACTGACTTAGCATGCTAAAGAAGTTGATGTTCTGCATTGTTTTATTTTCATTGAAGAATTTGGATCAAAAAGAAAAAGAGAGATGTAGGGAGATGTAGGAAAATCTATCTAGTTGCAAAAAAAAAAAAAAAAAAAAAAAAAAAAAAAAAAAAATTGGCCTTTTTTCTAATTGTGACATCCATGATCTCTACAGATCAGATAGTGATATGATTATATGAAGACTGGAAAAGAATAATAAAAATGTCAGAAAGAAATATTCCAAGTTGTAAATAAGTTTTGGCACAGTTAAATGAGAAAATCATGATGCATGAAAATCACTCCACAGAATATGAATACCATGTGTTAAGTTACAGCATTAAATGCTAACAAAAACATGTAGCATTGCAAAATGATTCATAAATTCTTGGCTATGTGATAATTACGTTGCTACTGTAAAAGATGACAGACTAACATCAACTTATAGGAAAAACTATGTCAATGCAAAATTCTCCTTCATTTAGGGACATAAAATATTTTTAAAAAGTAAAAATTAAAGAACATTAAAGACATCCCTTTTGGTCATATAGGCTTTTACAGCACTTTCGTACCATAGTGTTTTTTATGTCTTTCACTCCAGTGACTCAGAGACAACAATCACTCCTACGGCAGACTTGATAATCCTTTGCTCTCTAAGTGTTTTGAGCTCTTCACACTAAATCTCTACTGTAAGTGGCAAAGTTTCCATCTCTCTCCAGCTGGTGCTGCTAGTCATTCCCCAGACTGATGGCTTCCACTTTTTAATGTGCATGCACTCCACTTTTATCAATCAAACAGAGACTACACCTGCAGAAACAATTATTGTAGACCATAGAATAGATCTGCAGAGCGGAACAGCTGGTGCCAAGGACCTGATGACCACAGAGAGACAATATGGAATGTTTTTCCTTCAGATCGGTCCTCATCTGTCTCCAAGGGTCCAAATGCCCATCTGCAGATGAAATGTCCCAGGTGAGCTTCGCAGCATGTATTCTTCTATTGTTTCACCTGCAGTGAATCCAATTCCAGCATCCTGAGATGCTCCATTACATGGCTCCACCTAAGTGTGGAAAAGCAGAAATCTTACTTTAAAAATGTACTTTTAACAGAAGGTAAAATGTAAATAAGATCTAATATATAAGATCTTATAATTAAAATTGCCTTCTCTTTTTTTTTTTTTTTTTTTTTTTTTTTTTCCTGAAAATAAATTATGCCTTTTATAGAAGTATATGAATGCTTTCCCATTGATGCAGTAAATCCATGAGAGAGAATACTGGCTTTTCAATGAAAAGTTCACCAATAGTTTTTTGGGGCTATTTGTTTAAAGTTGTTCCAAAAAACTATCACCAGTTAACAACAAACCTTTTATTACAGATGTAAGCTTCAAAGCTTTTCCATGAAGCCAGTTGCTATTAAAGTATTTCCAGTAAAAGTACCTATTGATAGTCATTATTCAGTAAGTACAATATAAAATAGTTCCAGCTACTGCACTGAAAAAGTCTTGGCCTCAGTATTTTACATTCAAAGGAAATTTATCACCTTGTTGTTCTTGCCAGAAAGACTAATTAATATTAAATCTTTTGAATTTCTCTGGATAAAACTGGCATCTGAGAGCCTAGTATGGTATCAGAGTTCTTTAAAATAAGTCAATAATAGAGATTAGTACCTCTTGTGTAATACTGTATGCATTGCATTCTGTTACATTTATTATACAAATTGAAATGAATAACAATATGCAGTTTAACATCCCATGAATATATTTTCTCATTCTCCAACAGTAGTTAATATGCTAACCAACTTCACTGAAAGACATACAGATGTGGAAAGAGCCTATCTAGGGACTTTAATTATCACCTTGTCAAATTCAAATTATTATCTTGCGAGTTCATTTCCATAAAGTATCCCCTTTGCTGTTAGATGATTTAACATGTGTCTGCTTTTTCTTATCTTATTTGTATCTATCCAGAGGCTTTAAACCTTTCAAAGCTGGCCAGCTCTTCGTCAGATCATGATGTTTACCGTAACTGATTTTGTCAAATACATTTTTGCAAACACTCAATTTTGCCAAAGATGGGTCTGTAAAATGTGAAGAGAAACTGGCACACACCACCAGTAATGTTACATAAATCAGACTAAGACTCCTGTTTCTAAACAGGATTAGCTTACAGTGAAGAACCAAAGAGTCTGGGGAATAATTTACCTGACAAAATTCTGGAGACAGTCATTCTTGGTGGGTAAATCATTTCACGTTTCAAGAAACCTGGAGCAATTCCAGCTGTAAGAAATGGGGAGACATTATTTTCTATGCTAGTCTGGATCACATGATAGGGCAAAAATATCATATGTATATTTATAACAGTGTTTTTTTAACCTATTTAAAGGCAACCAAGCAGTGATGAAAACAAATAAAGACAGAAGAAAAGCCCTATTGGATATGACTCACATCCTGCAAAACTGAAAGTTTAAACTGGGGTGTTTTTTTTCGCATTTTTGTAAAAAAGTGCAGGATGAATGTGTGTATAATGTAGTGGATGTCTTTTTAAGGGTGGTGAGGTACTGGAGCAGGTTGTCCAGCACTGTGGGTGCTTCATCCCTGAAAGTGCTCAAGGCTGGTTGGATGGGGCTCTGAGCCCATCCACTCTGGTCTAGTGGAAAGTGTCCCTTCCTATGTCCGGGGACTTGGAACTAGGTGAGCTTTAAGGTCCCTTCAAACCCAAACCATTCTATGATTCTGTAATTCTGTGATATAAGCAGAGAATTGATCAATCCCCCAAATTTCTGTTTAGAAAAAATAAAAAGCAAAATGCTGTATCTTGACATAAAATCCAATAGCCTTCATATAAAGTTAACAAAATCTGGAAACAGAAAATATGTTTTTTTTTTTTATTTTTTAAATTTTAGGTTTTTGAATTTCAGTTGTATGAGAACACATAAGAATTGTATAATTACAACTTATATGACTAAATTAAGATGCATATATATTTTTTAGTAATAGTAAACTGAAAAAAGAAGAATGGTATTTTTGACAAAGTAAAAGCAATAAGGTAAATGTGATTCTAGAAAAAAAACCCCTAACCAGCCCAAACCAGAAAGAAAATTACAATTAATTAGCTAGCTCTTTGCAAATATGTCCATGTACTGTTTCAAAAAGAGACATGGATTGTTCCTATTCAAGAGCCATAGTACTCACTAGCTTTGATTTAGTTTTTATCTTCTTGCATTTCATCTACATTGGAGAAAACATTAACATATTTAGCAGAATAACTTCCACTTCTAAATAGATACATAATACTGGATAAATATTAAGAGTTATTATTAAGGATAACAATATTCTACATTATTATTGTATATTAAATGCATTAGGATTAATATATTGGATAACTATTAGTTTAGAGGAAATTTGTAGGGAAGGGAGTAAAATAGACACATCTTTAGTAACTAGCAGAGGATGGAAAAAATAATACTCAAGGCAAATTTGGTTTCTGTTTATCATTTATTAGTCATGACTTCCTTTTTATTCTTTTTAGTTTTCATGGATTTAGTCAGTTTAGATTCTGAATTGATTTCACTGGGTTTTAGAGAGGCTACTTATACATGTACATGAAGAGTCAAATTGTGTGTGTTAAGCCTGTTAAATGCTTCCAGCACATCTGTGTAAACCAGAGGTGCAACTTAATCAGTTAGTTCTTGCATAAATTTCAGTAGAGTAGATCAAGAAATTGTATCAGGAGGGTAATTATAATTTATTGTGGTTTTTAAGTAACGGACAATGCTCCATGCTCACCAAATTCTTTCTAATTATATTTAGTGAAGACTACGTTGAAAAAAGTTTGCATAGTTTTCAAAAAAATAGGCTCACTTCTTAGCAAAACACTTAATAAAGAAAGTGAGGTTAAATAAGTGCTATAGACCAAAATGCAAGTACAAAGAAAATTTGAAATGTGATTAGGGCAATCGCATTTCAAACTCCAGCATGGATAAAACTACAGATTAGTATATAAGAAATAAATCATAACTTGAAATTAAATTATTATTTTTGACATTAATACATTGCTGAAATTATTTAAGTTTCAGTAGCATAAAATTGAATAGGATTTGATGTCAGCTCATAATTGCCATTCACATCTCCTACTTCAACACTGAAATAAAACTGAGGGACATTTTTCTCATGGCCCCATTCCTCAGAATGCACTCTTTTCTTTTATGGGGTAAGGGATGTCAGAACAATAATCTTCAGGGAAAGAATAGGTTTTCTTACAGCATTGTTAAGGCTATAACCTCAGCCCAAAGTACAGATTACAACAGGCTTTGCTGAAGCCTTTGTAATGCAGCAATCCTTGCCAGTCATACAAGTGTTCATTTTGAAATAATAGTTTCCCTGACATTTGATATAATGTAAAGGGTATAGAGTAGAGCATGCTAAGCAGTGATTAAACAGAGAAAATCGTCCTCAAAATATGTACCATACTGAAGAATGCCTGTGAACCAATAACATAATTCAGATTCTGTGATCATGCTGCAATGAATACACCATAGTGGGAAATGCAGCTGTCCACATCACAAACCTGACAAACAAATAAATGTCCAATCAAAACATATTTTGCACCCTTGACCTTAAGGGGAAAACCTATTTAAAATGAGGATACTCATGAATGAAAGAGGAGGAATAGTTAATACAGCTTGTCAGTGTGTTCACCTGATTATTTCATGCAAAATTCATGGGAAAATAATATAAAAAAACCTACCTGACTCAGTGCCAAAAACTACTGCATCTTCAAAAAAGAGTTTAATTTTTCATTTTAACAGTTTGAGCAGTATCCCATTTAGTTCCTTTGTTTGTGATATAGAATAACTTCGAAACATTTTTTACTAAATTGTTATTATCAATGAAAGCAACAGATTACTGCCACATGACACTATGACTATGCTGGATGAACTCTCCTTTGAGAAATTTATTTTACTTTTTGGACAGGTAGCATTCCTTCATCTCTGTTGTACTTTGTATTTTGAGATCAAAAGAAAGGCATTCTAGACAAAGGAATTCTAACCATTTTGGTTTTAGATATAGTCAACATGACTTTTGAGAAAAAAGTAGAGTATTAAATATAAAGCATAAATTACTTTTCTTAGCCCTCATAGTTAGTTATTATAAGCTACAATAACTTTTACAGCAAATTAAGAAGAGAGAAGTAACATAAATTAATCAACTGTGAATGCATGCATAAATACATATTTTTGAAATGCTTTGGCAAATTTTATTTTTAGGGGATACACTGGAGACACACAGGTACAATACTTAATCTGTACTGAAACTATCCATATGGAAAAATTTGACCCCCATTTCCTTCTCTTCTCTGTGTGGAAAGGGAACCATTGATTTCTGCCAACTGACATGCAGTCAAGCATACAAAACAAGTAGCAGACTAACCCATATAGTAATTCCTGTTAATTCTCTCCCCAGAGTTTTGGGGTTTTTTTGTTTGTTTGTTTGTTTGTTTTCTTTGTTTGTTTTTACCTGCAAGGAAAACATTGATTTGAACATGTATTAGTGGATTTTCCAAGATCATACCTTTCTAATAAAGTTTTTCTTCCTGGAATATTGGGATCCGATACCAGGAACAAAAACCACATGAAAATTCATTTAAAGAAAAATCAAACATCTTGTGTTTCTCAGGAGCTATTCTACCCACTGATATTCTGTAGGGGCTTTGTTTGCTTGCTTTATATGTTTTACGCTAAATTTGTATGGTAGAAGTGCTTAGTCTGGGTTTGTTGATAAGGAGATTGATTAAGTGCAATGAAAATCTAATTCGTTGTTGTCATTTAATGGTGATAGGCCTCTATTTTTTCCCCCTCTCTTAAAATGAGTGAACAGTAGAACCAATAAACAAACAACTGCCACCACACTCCACTCCCCCATCCCCCATTATGATAAACAGGATTAAACAAAAGAAGAAAATGAAGACTGTGAAGCTGTCATTGTTTTGGAAGGAAGTGATGAAGTCCAGACTCCAACTCTATTGCTAAATATTTTTACCACCATCAAATAGTGTCATAAGTAATTTCTAAAATAAGTTGAAAGAGTTCTGTCCTCTCATCATCTTCTTTCTAGAATCCTTAGTATTATTCAAATTTTGGGTTGTAAATTTGTAACTTCTTCTGTCCTCAGAGTGAATATGCTTTAGGTGAAGTGACCTGGCCACTTATCGCTCTCTGCTCTCCCTGCCACAGACCAGCTGCAATATTCTGCCCAGGTTATGAGCAGAAGATGTAGTTTCTGCTGATTGGCTCTTGCTAATGATTTGATCATCCTTGAAAGCTCTATATAGAGAACGTCTTAAGTAAATAAAATTAAGTCTTTTTGGTCCTCAGATGTGTTTTTCCAAAGAATCTAGGTGTCCATGATGATTAATTTTACATCTTACAGACAGCTTTGCAGTATACATTTTTTCATTAATGGGGATTTCTTCCTTTCTCCCTTAAGAATTGGGAGTCCTTCCCTCAGTTATAATAAAATAAATATGCTGCATCTGTTCTGCAGAAAGTCTACTAACAGGTCTTTTTTCACTGGCTAAATTTTGGGCACTGAAAAGTAAAATACATTGTGAATTGGAGATCTTTTCCTTGTTTGTTTGGGGTTTCTATGGTTAGAATTCAGTAGCAAGAAGGGAGAGAGAGGAGTATTTATTTAAAGAATGATAATTTTATTAACATAATGTATCTATAAAAATAGTTGTCTTTGGGTGAAAATAATAGTTTTAATTATTCACAGCTTTTTTTTCCTAAATTCTTTCTCCTTCCCCTCATAAGATTACGCATAGAGGTTGGCATTCTGTAAAAGCCCATGTCTCTAGACACTGGAAAATCTATATACTTATTTCTTGCATTCTTCCACATGTAAATGATATTTTTTTCATAAAAAGAGGTAACTGTGCTAATTCTGGTAATTTTCAATGTTACCCTCTTTTACTGTACAGTAAGAAGAAAAAGAGGGCAAAAATGACTTTCAACTATTTTCAAACATTGTGTTGTTTAGTTAGTTTGAATTGTCTCTACAATTAATATAACTGTATTTTACTTTCTTTTTAATTTCCTCTAATAATATACCTCTGGAAGATTTTTCTTTCCAAATTAATAAAAATAAAATTATATCAAGATTAACACTATTCCAAATTTACTCTAAAACCCGCATGCAAAAATCTTTTACTACTTATCGGTGCATAGGGCACTGCACTTTAAAAAAAAAAGTAACAATTAAAGACCATGGACATAAAATAATCATCACTTGAAACTGACAGACAGTGACACCAAAAGGTTGGTTTTTATGGTAAAAGTTATAGTACTTTAAATTTAAGCATATGAACTAGTAGCCAATCAGGGTATTTAAGTGATCATTTCTCTGTGACCAATGTCAAATGTTTTTAATTAACTAGTTAGGCAAGCTTAAGAAAGCCTGCTGAGCAAAGATGTATGATGTCAAAGCATTCTTTTCCTTTGTCACTCTTATTAGGCAGAGAAAGAATTACGAAAATCAATGGCAAAGAAGAAAACCAAACCCTTTATTCTAGAGCAGAGGTCAATCTGTTTATGGGGGAATTAGATAGCAATAGTAGAACAGAAACTTTGAAAAAAATGCTAAAAATTAACACTTGAAGTGGTCATAAAATAAGATAAATAATAAAATTCCATGTTCTAGTAAAAATATATTTTTATTTTTCATCAATGTTTTAGTCAAATTAAAATCAGATAAAGATGGGGAAAATTCAAAATCCCATTTGAAATTCATGGAAATTCTGCATTTGACGTGGCAGAACTGAAACAGCCTCATGGCCTGTTACAGAAATACTGTGGTCTCTCCAAAGACCCATCAGTTGTATCCTGTGTGAAGTTCAGAAATGCTTTGCCTAATGCTTTGGCACCTTGGAAAGGAAGGAGAAGCATATGAACTTATGACAATTTTCATCCACTGAATGCTTGTAACCAATGCCAATTAAAGTGAACATACCTTAGCAAATGAGAAACTAGGAATCATGCATTAATTCTGTCCTACTATACTTGCTTCTATTTTATCTCCTTTGCCATACGAGTTACACCTACTCAGCCTTCAAAAACCTCTGTAGAATTTAAAGTTCTTCACTCGCCACCATTTTACTTCCCTAGTGTAAGATCTTAATTTCTGGGTTAAGGAGGTGTTTAGGTCAGTGTCTCTGCTGACAGAGTGCCCTGAGGAGAGGTTAGTAACTCTAACTTGTCTTCCCAGGCTGCCTTCGAGTGCTGACCTTCCCAGGGCAGCAGGTCAGGGCAGTGTTGGAGGATCCCTGTGGTGGGGCAGGCACCCAGGGCACAGCCACTCCACTCGACAGCATTCAATGCCTCGGTCACGGGCACACCAGGGCACTTCTACAGTCCAAGCTGAAACCGTCCCTCTCCTCCTCTGCTGACACTGGGCCTGAAACACAACAAAAAGCAAAGAAAAGAAAGGAAAAGAGGAGGGGGAGTGGGAAGGGGGAGGGCGGGCAAGCTCTGCTTTACTGCTCATTCATGTCTCTGCATTCAATCACTCCAAGGCAGTAACTAGCTCAGCCCCAGGCTCCCCTTACATGCACAAAAGAAAAGCAATCCCATTCAGAAGGAGACCATGAGTTATTGATCTCATGCTGAATGTTACGTTCGGTTCAGCAGCACTGTCAGCTCCCTCGCACGGAAAGCTTATGTTTCCCACCAACTCTGTTGAATGATACTCAGCCTTTTTGAAAATGAAGTGCTGGGGACTAGGGGTCAAGGGTAGAGACATCTCGGCTTTCATCCTGGGACTTAAGGACACATTCTAGGTCATGATGAAGGGTAAGCCTGCCAGGAATTAATTGTAAAAATACTGTGGGTCTTGTTCACCAGAGGAGTAGGCAATTCATGGTTACTTCACTTTCTAATTCAGACATTAGAAAATGAGCCATAAAGCCATCATTTGTTAATGTACATTAGATTTATTTTACCCATTCAAATTAATGAACAAAGTTTTTTGCAAAGACACTTTATAGTCCATTTATTTAGCTTAATATCCTCATTTGCAGAAATATGCAGAGATTTTGTTAATCAATGAAGACATTAAATTGAAAACTTAAATTAAAAATTTATTTCTTATAACATGTTTCATTCTCAGCCTTTCTTTACATGAACTATAAATAGCATTGCCCCATGTATCAACACACAGTAGTCTATGTAACTTTTGAGAGAAAACAAGAGGCATTTTTAAATTAGTTATTGTTGATGCAAACATATTAGTGATGCAAACAAAGCATTCAGATCTTATAAAGTCCATATTTACTTCTTGATTTAAAACTATAAAAGCATATGTTTTTTAAATTGTTCCTTTATAAGAATTCCATGTGCCAGAATTCTAATTGTGGCACGAGGATAATTTCTTATAATTAATTATCTTGTTAGCATTTTTTGCTCAGAAGTCTTTCACTTATTTAGTCAGTTTGTTAGTCTGTAGTTTTGATCTATTTGAAGGTATGAAGGATCTACAGAAGGACATGGACAGGCTGGTTGATGACCCCATTCCATGAAGTTAAACAGGTCCAGCATTAAATAACAACATCCCCATACAGTGCTATAGGCTGGGGGAAAAGTGGCTGAAAATATGCCTGGAAGAAAAGGACCTGGTGCTGGTTAAACACGAGCCAGTGTGTGCCCAGGTGGCCAAGAAGGCCAGTGACATGCTGGCCTGTATCAGCACTAGTGTGACCAGCAGCACCAGGGCAGTGACTGTGCCCCTGTGCTCGGCACTTGTGAGGCCACACATTGAATCCTGTCTCAGTTTTGGGCCCCTCACTACAAGAATGGTGCTCAGGTTCTGGAGTGTGTCCAGGAAAGGGTACTGGAGCTGATGAAGGGTCTGGGAACAAGCCCTGTGAGGAATGGCTGAAGGATTTGGGGTTGTTTAGCCCAGAGGAAAGGAGCCTCAAGGACTACTTTATTGCTTCCTACAACCATCTTTAAAGAAGTTGTAACCATTTAGGGGTTGGTCTCTTTTCACAAGTAACAAGGAACTGGATGAGGAAATTATACCAAGTGACATCAAGGATGTTTTAGACTGGATATTAGGAAAAAATATCTGGATATTAGGAAAAAAATTCTTTATGGGAAGAGTGGTCAGGCATTGGAACGGGCTTCCCAGGGAAGTGGTGGTCACTGTCCCTGGAGGAATTAAACAGATATATAGATATGACATTTAGGGACATGGTTTTATGCTGGACTTAGCAACAGTTGGACTGTTGCTAAGATCAGTTGGTGATCTTAAAGATCTTTACCAACCTAAATATTTCTCTGATTCTATGATTAAGCAAAGGACTGAATAGGCATCTAAAAGAATGAAGAGACAGATGAATACAGACACTTCAGAGAAACAAAATTAATTCACAAGAAAAGCAAAGTAAAAAGCCCAATGGAAGTAGGAGTGCATATTTAATTGCAACCCAGAGCTGAGACACAAGAAACTCCTTTACAGTTTTACTGTCTTTACTTCAATGCAAATTCATTTTGCCTGAGTAATAAGTACTGTCAGAATGTCATCCCACAATCATGTTCACATAGTCACACTCTTCTAAAACAAAATTTTATAAATGAGACATATAATTCCATCAACTCAAACATTAACAGTAAAATGATATGCTTACTAATGTTTGCTGTAAATTTAGTCCTTTATTCTTCTCAAAACACCATCAATCGTACCAAAGTTTTTATGCATCAAAAAGTATCTAAATCTCTGAATGCATTCTGCTAATCAATTCAATTTTTTGTGTTTATATTGCAGATTCCTTCTTTTCACTGAATGTAATGGATTTACTATTCCATGCACTTGATTGGTCCTCTGAATTATTCAACATTATTTTTTCCTCTGATTGGATAACTAAAACTTTCCAAATGGAAAAACATATTTTGAAAAGTTTTTCCTGATTAAAGTATTTCTTAGTGATATCTAGAGTGATGACATGCATTCTAAATGCAAACATTATGAAACTTTATACAGACAAATAGAGAAAAAAACCCTAGCGGATAACTAAACAGAAAAAAAAAAAAAATCATGATTTCACTAATGAACATGATAATGAAGATTTCTATTAATTCGTTTGATGTTTTCTCAGCTGGAGTCTACCGTTTCTACATGATGGATCTAATACAAATATAGACATAATTAAACTTTTTATCGTTTGACATGAAAATGTTTTTGTGGTTTGTTTTTTGGGGGCTTGTTTTCTTTTAATCTCTCAACTCAACTATAGCTACATTGCATGAATGTAATTACTTGAAGGTAATTACTCTAAGTGAAAAGTAGTAATTTTTTAGCTCTACTTGTTTCTTCTCACACCATGTGTGGTCTTCCATCCTTTCTTTCTAGTCTTTGTTGAAATTAAGATTCTCCTATGTCTTACTCGGATCCTGAGACTGATTAGAACAAGTAGGAATTAAAATAGCATAATTATTTTATTGGCATTCATTGGAAATGGCTGTCTAAGGATTTTTTTGAACAACTCTAATTCTCGGTACATACATTCCAAATACCACAAAAGCCTATTCTATTCTCTTTTACTGATTTCCTGAGAGAAAGTTCAGGCAGAAGGAAAAACCAAATCCTGTATTTCACTCAGTATTCTGTAATCATGCAGAAGAAGAAAAACAAGCCAGACAGATGAGTGAGTCTGTAGTCTACTACATGGGTCTGTTAACATGCCACTTGTTAGCGCTGATAGCACTGAAGTAATGCTATGATGTTAATACTAGTAGTATGCATAACATTATTTATCCTGATATGAATACAGCCAAAGTTGCAATGAGAATTTTCTTGCTAATTTTTGGTCAGCCTGCCACAAAATTGAAAAGAAAAATTAATATAAATTTATTTAATTTATGTAATTTCCCTCTATTATCATTACTGTTTCTATGATGATAGCATAATTCTGTATCATGTATTTCAGTTTACATGTTTCCCTTATTTCCTTCAGTTGCAGCTGATTCACATGAGTCAACCCATCTAGTGTCCTGATTATATTGTTTCTAGTAAAATGTTGAAGAATATTTGAGAAAAATTGTATGATCATTATTTTATGTGCCACATGTAAAAATTTGTCTGGGGAAATGTGATAAGTTCCATCAAATCTCACTACACCACATAGGCTTTATTTTATATAAATATTAGTCAACAAGCACTGTGAAGCCAGAGATTTCAGTTTTTAAACAACAATCCCAAAATTCCTTACAAAATCAATTGTAGCCACCATCACTTTGCATAGAAATATGCTTCTGTGGATATAAAATCAAGAGAATATGCCAAAAGCTGACATCCCACCTACTACACATAACATTTTCATGTGTTTCTGTTTCTTTTTTCTGAGTACCATTATCTGTCTCTAAGCTATCTGATGATACATGAGATTTCCAGCTAGAGCATGGAACCTTACAATAAAACTGGGAAACTGTTGTCAAAAGAGATTATGTAGGTGAAAGACAGTTTCTACATTCAGACTTAGGGCACATATAAACAGGAAGAAGTTTAAATTCAGTCTGAAATACAGTGTAGTCTAAAAGTGAATTTAAAATGTGTAGGAGAAATTATTCTCTTAAAAATCAAATCCCACCAAAAAAAAAAAAAAAAAAAAAAAAGTAAAACAAGAGTTACCTCTTAAGCAGGAAGGAGAAATATCTTTTTGATAGTTAATTTTGTTTCTAATCCCCCTTATGATTCTGAGGTTTAACTCTGATCTGAACAAAATTCACAGACTTTCCTCTAATTTATGATTCCATTTATGAAATATGCCTTTTTTCTTCTCGCCAATTCATAGCTTCCATTGTGTCTTTTCCAGTTTCTTGTTGCTTTGCCCTGTATTTGAATATTTTTCTTGTATAAAGACAGACTGTTTGAGTTGCCTCTCAGCTACTACCCCCTTTAACCTCAGATCATGACCTCTTGTTTTGCAGCTAGTTACTATCTCTGCTGCTTGCTGATATCAATTTGTTTCCGTTCATTCGGGATCAGTCATCTGGGTTCTTGATCCCTTACATGCCCTGACCGGCAAACATCTTTCAGTACCCAGTGAAGGGAAGAAAACCCCAAACTTAAATGAAACAAAACTTCAGCAGGTAACAAAAACATTGTGTCAATCCGCCCACCTCTTGAGGGATGATTTAAGAACAGATAATGTTTATTCACAGATTGTCTGTTAAACGATGAATAACAGATCACTGGGGGGTCAAATGACAGAGTTTTTAAATTTCAAGAGACAAATTCCAGCTGAGAGAAAGATGTGTCAAGTAGAATGCACCACCACAGCATATCTGGTTGCAGTAGTAATATGGCAAAATCAATAAATAGAATTTTAAGCCTAATCTGTTACCATGTTGAAATGGCAGGAAATTCTCTTCTCTTTTCAAAGCAAATACATGTCAAATGAAAACTGCAGAGAAATGCTTTGAAGAAAGGACAGAGTGCATGGAATTGCTTATTTCCTATCATAAGGAGCATAAAAAACTGACATGATCAGGCTTAAATAAAGAAGAAAATTAATTATAATAAGATATGGATTTTTGTGATGTAATTTTAATTAAATAAAACTATGTTTATGATGTTTAGGTGTTATGATTCACTGTCATATTGTCTGAGAAAAGTCAACAGAAAACTAAATGATATATTTGTTTTATTTAATATGATTGTCATAAACTTGAAATATCCTTGCCTAATGATGTAACAAGACTCACACACTTTTATTTAAATAATAATTGCTAAGCAACAACAATTAAATATTGAGTAACAAGCTACATATTTGTAAGAAAAATGAAATAACTTATTGAAAGAAAATAATTGCTGGCATAGTTTTAAATATTTAATTAAATTATTATATACTATGAATATTTGCTCAGTTTCAATAACAGTGCTGCCTTGTCAGAATTCTGCAAGGGGAAATTATGTAGACTAATAAGATTTGACATACCTCATTGAATTCCCAATCCTCCTACTTCTTCCCTACTCATCAAGATTAGACAGGATCTTTCTAATCACATGCTCTCAAGTCACTGGAATGCTACCTGATATACTCTTTCATTATTATTTGCGACAGTATTCAACTGCCATGGAAACAAGAACTAACAAATATAAAAATATTTGCATTTCTACCATGGTACAGTCAATGGAATACATCTGCTTGATGAGTATCACATACTGTGTGTAGAGAAACAACAGTATTGCATAAATTATAAAATATCTTGTTTTAAAATTATCTTTAGAGATTTTATAAATTTTTGGACTATTTTGTATATATCAGATATTTTTAGAAATCCAATCACAGTAAGATATGCATATCCAGTTAGGAGGAATTTTGTGTTAATAATCTTGGTGTCTGAGAACGCGAACTCAAAGATAATATTCTCTGAAGGAACTTTCTGATATGATAAACTGAAATCCCTGTACAGTTCTTCATTCTTTCCTATCTTCCATTCATACATATATCTTCATCTAATGGGCACCCTGCACTGGTTTTGTATGAAAGTTACTTAGAAAAAAGAGTACAGGTCACAGACATACACATAGGGGGTTTTTTTTAATGAGAACTTTTTTTTGTGAATGGTCGTGGATTAATTGGAAAGCTGATTTAATAATTGACAGTTTGGAAAATTAATTGAAAAGTTAATTTCCTTTTATGAATTACACTGGTAAAAATGAAAACTTTTTTTTTTTACTTTTGGTTTATGAAGGGTAAGGCTAGCTAGCCATAAGTATAAATTAAGTATATTAAGTATTTTAAGTATTTTAAAAATTAAAGTATATTAAAATTAGGTATATTAAAATTAACAAACCAAGACACACCCATAGTTTATTAATCCACGAATTGAAATCACATGAAAATTCTGAAATCTTTTCCTGGGTAGATTTATGGTGACCATTCCACTTGGGTTAAGGAGACAGTTTAAATGAATTGAGAGATACTTAAATGAATGGAGAGAGAGCAATCAAGGCAACAGAATGCGCCATTAACTCTTTTAAGTTTTGAATATAGATATAGCAAGAGACTCCAATCTGCATAGCCATACAGAATTCCCTATTCGAGAATGAAATGCAATTTAACTAAAAAAACTGCATGTCATACTGCAGTATGACATGTGACTGGAGCTTTTGACTGAATATGCAAGCTCAGGAGCATTTGGGGAGCCACCTTTCACTCTACTTCAGATGCCAAGTACCTATGTTTCCATATAAAAAAGAGAACTGGTTAGTAACCCTGGCTCAGATTTTAGCTATTGCACAAAATCCCTTTCCTGCAGTTCTTATACCAAAACACTGTTATCACATAGAAATGCACTTTTGTATGATGGCATATAAAAATGTTTCTGAAATCCACATTAATTACTTCCACTACTACCTCTTTGTTCACAAATTAGGAAATATATATTTTTAAAGAAATAAATCAAATTAGTCATATCCCTTATATGCCATTGTTTTAAGTGGCTTATAATATTGTCTTATGTTCTCCATTCAGACTATTCTTCTAACTACTGTATGCTTTTCAGGTAATTTTTTTAATCTTTCATATAATCTTTCTTAAACTTTAAAAGAAAAACACATTTTGCCACCTCTGTAACTTCATTAACCTTGATGAGTTATCAGAAATATCTGACACCAATTTTTGTATTTTCCCAAACATGTCACAGAACAATTTATCTGAGCCTGGTGCTTTATCATCCTTTAATCATTGTAATTTTGCAAACACTTTATATGATCTGGGGCTCATAAAACCGTTGTTGTATTTCACTTTCACAGAAAATTTATTCCAGACTTTAGGTTATGGCCTACAGCTGCACTCATAAATATCAAGGAAAGAATTCATTCATGCTAAATTACCTTCCAGAGATGTGCAGAGTTATTCATACCACTCAGAAGAACACCAAAATTCATATTTCTGTCAAGTTCCACAAAAATAGAATACATGAGATTGCCAGTTAAAACCTCTTTGCCAATATGTTTTGAAAGAGTGGAAAACAGTCAAATTCCACATAGGGCTGCTCCTGAGAACACATTCAGAGAACTCAATTAATGATTGTCAGATTCCTAAACTCTACTTTATCCAGATCTATAAATTTTAAATGAAGTCTAAATAAAAGTATTATAAATAAACTCAAGCAATTGTGGGAAAGTTAAAGCAGGAAACACTATGTCCTTATTTTAAGTACTTACTCTTCATCCTCAGTTTCCAGTCTTTCAGAAAGAATGTGTGCTGCTTGTAATTGGAACTTCTCATATCAAGTCTAAGAAATCTGTGTATGCCAGACCATGCTCTGTAATGAGTTTGAGTCATTTAAAGTAAAAGTGAAGGCATCTTCATAAATTGGCTCGTGGCAGTTTCAATTTTTCCCCATGTACTCTTGTTAACCTTTTGATAAGAAGCAACTATGAATTTACCATCTCCAACTCAGACCAATGGCAAAATTACTTCTTCCTCTTTTCAGATAAACACTGCATCTAAATAAAAATGAGACATCATAATTCACATTAGATTCTAAAGTTACAAGAAAAAAAAATGTTTTTAAAAAGAAAATTCAACAGCTTTCAGAAGATTAATTATTATCATTTAAATGCATACTTAACATATACTTACTTTGATTTGGCCTTAGTGAGAAGGCCAGAAAATTATCTCAATAGAATTATAAAGTATGAATTGTCAATTTTATCTTCTTTCAAGCTTTAAGTTGTGAATTAGGAGAAAAATAAAATCAAAACCCAAAATGCAAAATAAAAAAAAATTGAATTAACCCTGACCATTAATAAAAAGTCATGTAACCTTCTGGGAAGCCTTCATTGCACAGACATTAAAACCAACAGACCTGTGTTCATTGTAAATCTATCTCCATTAACTAATAGCAATTTAGCCCTGCAGAATGAACATATTTCTTTGTAACATTCATGATTAATTCTATCTTAACAGGGTACAATTTCTTTCCAGTATTCGTCTTTTGAAATTATTGAAACATGCATAGAGAGTAGAAAAATCTGGGGATTAATTCACATAAGATTATTGCCCAATTTAAAATTAAAGTATCAAACACCACATCAAATGTCTGGGATATAATCACTATGTTTATATATTAATGAATCCATCAGAAAGAATGTGATTATATATAATATTAAATAACAGAGTTTTAGCTTATCATTATTATTTAGGGATCATGCAGTGCAAATACCTTTAAATCCAGCACTGCAATTTGCCATATCTGAAGGTGAGGGTAAACTTGCTCAGCAGTAGAGCCTGCTTACCCTGTGCTGTTTCACTGTTTAGTTCCTTATTTCATTCTCTTCACTCACAGAGCATGAGCAGCAGTAGTAATAAAACTCGGCATGTGTATGCCAGTAGAAGGTTTTTATTGCTGTTTCTACTCTTGTTTCCCATGAGAGGAAGAAAAAAAATAATAAAAGGGTGTGGAAAATCTTGGTTTTTTAACAGGGATTTCTGCTTCAGAAGTGAGACAGGGGTTACACTACTTTTAAGGAACTTACCTTGGCTTGTTTCTGCTTCCCTATTTGAATTGAACTCCTCTAATTTTTAACAAGCAGATCTGTAGTAATGTTCCAAATACTATGAGCCACCTTCTTTCATGATTCTTAGGCCATCAGGGACTCCCAGGAATGCCTGCCTCCATGCTGACTATGCACAGTAAGTCCACCTGATGGAGATCTTCCATCTGCTGAGGTTCTGCTACCTGGCCCTGCTCTAATTCTCCCTTGCCTGCAATCCCCTCAGGTAAAATGGCACACCTTTCCCAAAATCCATTTTCTTCCTCTCCGTACAGGTATAGAGTAAAACGCTAATTCAAATATATTCATCAAATATGTTTTTGGAGTAATTTCCTATGTAGGACATGCAATAGATTATATATGGTTATATGAGATTAAAATCTGCAAGACTTTCACAGAAGAGAGTGTGTCAGTAAAGAAACACCAAAACCACATTGTGTCTTAGAATTTTTAGGTGAATGAATTTTAGTCAACCATAAATACACTGCCTCCTTCTCTATTCCCTGTTGTAAATTAGGAGTTAAAAGTACCTATCTTGCAAGTGCTAAAAAACAACTTTCACCCCAAACTCTTACAACCATATCTCACTTCTCCCAGTACAGTGCTTGAGATGATAGATGATGAATTTCCTGATGAAGTAAGACTAAATCATAGTATAATTGGTATGAAACCTGTTTGTGCAATAACTCTGACAGTAAAAAACAATAAAAAAACAAAGATAAATTTATGCAAAATTAAAATAAGATGTTGCGATTAACTGGGGAAAATAATTTTTATTTCTTTTTTTTTTATTGCCTCAAACTGCTGAAGATCATAACCTGACATCTATTCGGCAAGATGGCCTGATAAAGTCTGAGTGGTTCACCAGGAGAGTGACTAATAGTAATTTCATACAGTATTCATCCAGCTAAAGGAACAGGCTTCTACTTCACACTTCAGTAAAATATATTTTTGTTAACTTGGAGAAAAAAAACTCATGAGAGGATTTTCAGGATTCTGAGTCACCCAATGGTGCACTGAACTATTTAACCTGGGAACTGCTATCAAGTAGGATAAAAGTAAGTAGATATGTTTCAATGTGCTTTATCTTGAAGGCAAAACCATCATACCTTAATGTATTTGTAAGACAACATGCAATAAAAATTGAAAGAATTTCTGCTACTACCCTTGAAGCTATTTAGTAAATAGTTGGATAGTCTCTGAGAAGTTGGGTGAAAAGGAAAAAAATAACATTATTTTCTCAAAGCCTTCATTTCAGTAAAGAAAAAATAAATCAGTCAAACAAGAAGGTTTTGCTTGGTCTTTGATTGAAAACCTCCATATCTTTATTCATGGATGGGAAAAGTCTGCAAAACTGTTCAGTTTAGGAAAATTCCCTTCATCTGACCTGATAAACTTTAGGTAACACTTTCTCTTCTACAATACGCAATCCTGATGCACAATGCCAAGAGGAAAGAAAGGATTTAGTAACCAGAATTTCAATAGCTTGCTTTGTGTACCACAGTTCACAGAACATCCCAGTACAAATCATCAGGGAATAGAAATAATCACCAGTGAAAAGGACACTATTTCCCATCTCATTTCTATCAGTAGCTATTCAAGGACAACTAATAATGTAGTATTACATCATGAACTTTGCAATAGCATAGAGGCTAACCGTCTTAAAGTATCATCCTCAAAAGTTAATTGTCATGGCAGTGGCTGATGGTGTGAACACCCATTTTATCTCAAGGGTGGGGCTGAATGAGGTGGCAAGGTGAGGATTAGTGGTGTTGTTGCAATCTCAAACCAGCACTGCTCCTTTTCAGTCATGAAATGTGGGTTAACTGCACCAACTGCACAGCCTAATGCCTGTGGGAGGAAAGCTTCTTCTCCCAGAGAAACACAGTGCTGGACTTTTTGCTGTGCAATCTCTTCCTAGGGGCAATAAAAATCCCACATGATCCAATGAGTAACTGAGAGGTGCATTTCCACACATTAAAAACCATTAAGGCAAAATTGCCTGCTGGCTGTCCCTAGAGGCTAGACACAGTAAACCAAGTTATTTCTAGCAGCACTCTGTAAGGGGAATATGCAGACAGATAATATAAACAGCTTGAGTTTAAAAATACTGTTGTTGTTTTTTTTTCTTGTGTCTAGGAGGAGAGATGTGACTGAATTATCAAAAAATAGTTTAGTAGTAAGCATCTTCTGAAGTAAGTGTCAGATGTCAGATTTCACGACATACTTTTTGTCTGTAACAGTACTTCCACTAGATGATTAAAAGGTCTCAAAAAATAATTATCCAAAATAATAAGTGTTCATAATAATATTAATATGTTGTGCAATGAACATAAAACCTGAAACAATTTTTCCAATATACATGTGCCAAAGACTAACTGTCTGAAAGACATCTACTCTACAAATTAGAGCATTAGTACTGTTTATTGATGATTCAAATAAAAAGATGTTGCTTTTTCCTTATAATCTCTTGACTACTGAAATGGAAGGAGTGGACAAATAGACAGTTTGTGGTAACATTTCAGTTAAGTCTCTGTATATGGAGGCAAATGAAGTAAAGAAAATGATGATCGTTAAAGACAGTGTAATAATTTTGCTAAGCATTTTAAAAATGTTTTTATTAGGTAGAATTAAAAAAAGGGAGGGATGGATTAAATCTAATTCTGTATTAGACCAAGTCTCTGTTTTTCTTTTTTTAATTTTTTTGTTCAGTGGCCTGAAATCTGCAACGTTTAAGTTAATTTAATTTTTTTCTCCTCCTCCCAAAAGGACAAATTTAAAAGGCTCAACAAAAAAACTCTAAGATATTTATGTAATTTAAATTCTTAAATATCTAATGATAACTTAAAGTAACAACACCATGTTTCAGATTATATGCAACATAAGTGCAAATTAAAATCTTTTTAAAAAGAAAAAATGCAGGACAAAAATAATTAATCTTTTTGCTTATTAAAATCTGTCAGCTATTTATCAAAAATTAATAGCTCCATGAAGTATTTGAAATATAAAACCATCATTTAGATGAAACATTTTAATTCATATTTTCATTGAGATTTCATTGCTTACAGAGCCTACAAATTTTATCCATCATATAAAATGCTTCAGGAGATTTGCTTACTAGGGATTCAGTGTTTGTGTTGAGGATAGAAAAAAAAAATCAGAAAACACTAACAAGTTTTGTGGCAGTATTTATTTATTTTTGTTGCTTAAAGATTTTTAAAAGTCTCTTAGTAAAATCTTCCTTTCTCAAAATTCACGGGCTTTTCATCTTAATCAAAACTACTGCCAGAATCTTTCAGCCCTGGCCACAGGAATGAAGTTAGTCTTCAGCTAGCAAAATGTTCATCAGGTTCAGTAAACAAAAAAGGAGCAGAATCAAAGTAACTGCCTCTTTCTAATTTTTCACCATGGCTGGAGCTGATTAAGGAGAAAGATGGACTTAAAAGAGTTTGAGCGAAACAGACCTAGAGGAAATGAGAACTTAGGGGCAAAATGACACATTATTATTGACAGTAGAGATTAAGGAAGTAGAAAGAAATATGATAAGACACAGAACAAAGGAAAACCTCTATTTGAGGAGAAAATAAACAACTGGTGGGACAGAAGCCTGTGAGAGAAACTGAAGTAATGAAGCAGTAACAAATCAAAAGCGCAAGTGATGCCCACTAAGATGGCTGTGAAGCATACCGGGTACTCACCTATGATACTATGACCTTTCAGCTCAACTAATATCATGCCATGTGCTTTCATAAAAATCATAAGCTCCCAGCATTCACACCTTCAATAAAAGACAGAAGAAATAAACAAATTCCAAAACCAAATAAAAAAATTCAATTTCTACTATTCTAGTCCTCCATTTTGTTGTATGTTTAAGCTATGTTTGGAGCAGTGCAATAATGCAGATTGTGATTATGTTCCAGCCTGAATTTCTTCTTTTTCATTTAGTCAAACAAAATTGTTAGGTGAGAACCCATAATCCTTTCTTTATTAATTTCCTACTCTTCTACTGCAAGATGTATCTCATTTATTTTATATTTATTTATTTTAGTTCAATATTCAGGTAAAGGATGAACTGAAGCAATGATTTAAACCGAAGTTTGCAATCTAGCACAGAAATATAAAGTTTTCAGTATCAAACATAATTATAAGGAGTATGGAGGGTATCACAGTGCATAATAATGCAAATAAATCATAGAAGAAGTAGCATTTTCATTGTGTTATAGAGTTCTAATTATTAGAAAAATGAAGCTTAACAATTTATGAATTCACAATAAAAACTGCAGTTATCACTACAATTACAGAACTATAAAGATAACAAGAGTTTTCTTCTCCAAAATAACAGCCCTCTCGTAATTCATACTGTCTGGTAGCGTGATAAGCATACGTATAAAGCATATATAAAAACACTTAGAGGTACAATACTGCTTCTGTGAACAAATCACCTAGATGGCAATCTCACTCGAACCTCTTCTTACATTAGTATTTTTACAGATCCTGAGCAAACAGCATTTATTCACATGGCTAATCCTGTGGAGGTTTACAAGATCACTTGCTATTGTACATGATTGCAGAAGCAGGACTTATTTTTATATTGCCCCAAAAAAAAAAAAAACCCCAAAAAGCACCATAAACCCCATAGAAATCTAAGTACATATTCAAATGGTCCTAAAATATAATAGTAAGAAAATAATTTTAGGACATTTCACAGTATAATTGTATCTATCATATATTAATGCATGTATGTGCCTTTGTGTTCTCATGACTCTCTTACAACTGTGCTGCCAGTGACTGTATTCAGCTACCAGTACTTGTTCTGGTCATCTTCTTTATTATTAGAATAAGAGTCTGTATTTTTAAACCTAATCTATCATGTTATAATTTCCCCAAAATAGTGGAAAAGTATCCTCAAAAAATGTCTCAGAATAAATCCATTTCAATGAAAAAAAAAAAAAAATTTAATGAGAAAATTTTACAAAATTAAGCTACTCTCAAAGAAATCTTTGTCTTTTAATTAAAACTGAAAATGGCTTGAAATTTTTACAATCCTGAGAAAAATATTACAATGAAAATAATAAAGAAAAAAAAAGCACATCAAAAAGATTAAATTAAGGTTTCAAGCCACTATAAGTAAGGTTCTAACCGTAGTTTTTCTTTTAATAGGTTAGATTTAAGTTGTAATTTTGTGGGGTTTTATTAATTTGGGGTGATTTGTTTGGGTTTTTTTTTTTTTTTTTAGTTGGGACTGTTAGGATGTAGGGTGGCATTTTTAAAAAAATCTATTTATCTCCTATAAAATTGTAGTTTATCTGCCACAACTTTTAACAGCATTTTAATAACTAATCAGATATATTTCTATAAGCGTAATCCTTCACAGGGACTGTTACTTTAGCAGACTTATAACTGTGACATTAAATAATTTGGCCATATTTGAGCAGTTAGAAGTTAATAGAAAGCATCATGAATCTAAGGAACATGACAATACTTTAGCAAACATGGAGAGTGAGCTCAGTCTTTGTGTTTGGTGAGTCAAAGGCTGTTTTTCTGAGTCAAACAAATAAAGTAATACAGATCTATGCAGCATTTGTGTGAGCCTTGAATACAGCACTGACCATGTCAAGCTGATACTTCAGAGCTTTAATAAACATCTTCCATTTTCAATCACAGGAAAAGTGGAATTGAAATAACCCAACTTTTTTCTTCACATAATATAGAAAAGTTAGGTTAGAGGTTACTTTTTGGAGTCAAAAAATCAAACCCAAAACAAATGGCCATGAGGGTTAAGTTTTGTGGCCAAATCAAAGATACTACAAGTATCTACACAATCCCTCTCTTACATGCAGTCAGAGGTGAATATGACACACAGCTTTTTCTTGTGTTTCTGCCATAGCAACTGTAAGTCACAAGGATATTTGGGAAAATATGACTAGGCTGCTGACTCATCCCTGGCCTCAGGTTGCTCTGTGAAGCAAGATGTGAGGAATTACTGAACATAAATTGGTGGATGGTCACATGGTTTAGTGGAACTTGGCAGTTTTAGGCTTGTTGTCAGACTCAGTCTTAAAGGTCTTATTCAACCTAAAGGATTCTGTGATTCTAAAAAGCACCCAGAGGTAGCTGTTAGCATCACGAGGAAAAGCTGAATATCATGAGTGGGTAAGGGGGAGTTATTTGAAAAGTGACTCAACTTTGTATGAAGTTGAGGGGAAAGACTGGGAATCCTTTTGAAGAGCAATATTTTGAAGGCCAGTAACCTAGGCAACCATACCAGTAATAACATACAAGGATGAGAGCGCCAACATAACAGTATCAAAAATACTTAATCTTCTACAGATAAGAAAACTGGGACAAACCATAATTACAGACTCATAATAGAACAATTACAGCTGGGAGAGACCTTCATAGGTCAAATAATTATGCCCCTTCTGCCATGTGCAGAGACATCTTTTACTGGATCAAGTTCCCAAAACCTCATCCAACCTTATCTGAAACACTGCCAGAGACAAGGCATCCATAGCTTCTCTGGGCTACTTGGTCCTATGTCTCACCACTCTAACCATAAAGAATTTCTTCTTTATACCTAATTATAGCCTATCATCTTTAGGTTTAAAACTATTATTCCTTTTTCTATTCCTATAGGGCCTGGAAAAATATCTCTCTCCATCTTTTTTATAAGCCCCCTTTTATACATTAAAAGGCAAAAACAAGGCCTTCCAGAGCCTTCTCTTCTCTGGATTTAACCCCAACTCTCTCATCCTTTATACACAGGCTTGCTCCAGCCTTCTGATCATTTTCATGGCCCTCTTCAGAACTCACTATAACAGGTCCAGGTACTTCTTTCACTGGGAACCCTAGAGGTGGATGCAGTACTCCAGGTGGAGACTCAGTACAGCAGGTAAGAGGGACAGAATTACCTCACTTGATCTTCTTTTTATGCAGCCCAAGAATGTTGGGTTGATTTTCTAGGCTGCAGCACACTTGTGTCTTTTAGTATATTGTATGTTTCCAACTTCTGCATCTTCCTAAGAGATTATATGATAATTTTCTACTATTGGCAGTCCCTTGCAGTAAGCAAGTGGTTCTCTAGAAGGGATACCGGTGGGATGGTGATGAAGTCAATCTTCTCCATGCCAAGCTTGACCAATCAGGATGTCAGAAAAGCTTCAGTTTTACTATTTGGAGAAAGAGGATGGGCTAGCATAAAGTTGCTGTAGTTAAATTTATTTTTATCATAAAGAAAATGAAAATTAACCAAGAGAAAACTCCTGTAGAATTTCACTGCAAAATGAAAACTGACTTCTCTGAAGGAGTGTTCTGGTCCTGATAAACATGAGCCTTGAATACAAAAGCAAGAGGTTTAATCTGCAAGTTACCTTAGATATTAACAAAAAATAAAAAAAAAAAAAAAAGAAATTAGTAGTAATCAGTAATCAGTACAAAAAGACTAAGAGTTTAGGAAGGGAAGCTACAATGGGAAGAAAATTGTGGAATTTCTGCAAACAAGAGTGTCAGAGATCTGCATTATGGTCTCCTCTGTCTGTGGAAGGAAAATTCTTGAGAAGGAATAGCTGTAGGTGCAGATATTAGATCCAGTAAAGGCATGCAAACATTTTTGTAAAGCTGGCCATAAACAAGAAAACAAATAAATGACACAGGATATAGGAACTGGAAGATATTTCCTAAATATTGGTTCAAGCCATCCACAAATTACTAATGAGATTGGTTTAAATCTTGAATTAGTTATCTACTATTAATTTAGTAAAGTTGAGTGAAAAGTATCTGAATCTTAATTTTTTTTATTTTTTTTTTACATTTAAATTCAAATTTATGCTTAAACTAAGAATGTCATATATAAGCAAGCAGTGGCACTTTCAGCCTGAGCACTGAGAGAAATATTTTCTGCTAGGTCCTAATAAAGAAATTTGTATTAGAACCTGAAACTAAAACTAAATATGTAATATAGGAATGAAGGCTGGAGAAAGAAGTTACAAATAAACATATGAGGAAATTTCATGCTTAACTTACTGTTAAGTCAATTGCAACATGAACTAATAGTCTTATATAGACTTAGAGAATAGGTAGACTAGTTTTGCATTCACAAAATCATGTACAGCGGATTAAATTGAACTACTATTGTTCACATAGACTGTAAAGATGCTTTAAAAATGACACTCAAAGCAATGTGGAAAATCAGGACGTCTGAGACACAAAATCCCAAAAAAGAGCATAAGTGGACAATCTCTTGCAAGTGTGTACCCCATAATGTGGAACATATGTGACTGAGCCTCTTAAGAGACTTACTGAATCAAGTAAGCCTTATGAAAATTCTAGGAAGTCGTCCAAGCTAGAAGAGAGCAAGAGAGTCCAAATGTTTTTTCTGGATCTGTGTGGGATGAATCTATGTTAAGATACAAACCCAAACAGCAACCAAAGGTGTCTAGATGCTGATTGCTTCCTAAATGCTTGTTTATAAATAAATTTAAAAATCATCAAATAAAGACAAAACTAATGGACAATAATAGATAGAAGAAAATAATAAACTTAATGCCTTAAAGACTATCTCACAATTCCTTGTCACTGCATTAAAATATTAAAATGCTTTCAAAGTAGTCGAAGAAGAAAGCAAGTCTGCTGGATTTGCTTATTTCTTAAGGAAAGGAGAACTATTTGGTCATCCTTTACACCCCTGGGCACTGAATACACCCTCAGCAAATCTTCTGGCAACCCCAAGGCGTGTGGTGCAATTGACACTCTGGAAGGAATGAATGTCACCCAGAGAGACCTTGAGAGGTGAGTTTGTGCAAATCACAGGAAGTCCAACAAAGTCACTTGCAAGATCCTTTACCTGTGTAAGGGCAATCCCAAGCACAAATACAGGCTGGGAAAAGAATGGATTGAACCCTGGGGAGAAAAACTTGATGGTGTTGGCCAATGGAGAGATCAACATGAGACAGAAATGTATGTTTGCAGCCCAGAAAGCCAACTTGGTCTGCAAGAAAAGCAGCTCCTCTACCCTGCTCTCACTAAACCCTGCCTGGACTCCTGTGCCCAACTCTGTGGCCCCAGCAAAAGAACATGGACCTATTGGAATGAGTCCAGAGGAGGGCCATGACAGTGATCAGGGGGCTGAGAATTGCTCCTAGGAAGTTGAGAGAGCTGGGGTTGTCCAGCCTGGAAAAGAGAAGGCTCTGTGGTGAACTGTTAGCAGCCTCCCAGTAATTAAAGGGAGTCTGCAAGAAAGTAGGAATGGTACTTTTTATAAGGGCATAGAGTGATAGGACAAGGGGGAATGGCTTTATACTGAAAAATGGTACATTTAGTCTAGATATTAGGAAGAAGTTCAGTACTGTGGGGGTGGTGGAGCACTGAAACAAGTTGTCTAAAGAATTTGTGGATGCACCATCTCCAACCTTGAATAGAACAACCTGGATGGGGCTTTAAGCAACTTTGTCTAGTGAAAAGCATCCCTGGAACTTGGAAAATAGCCATGTTTTTGCAGAGATTTTTCCCAAACTGGCCTTACTGCAATTTGGGAAGTTTTAATTAATGCAGTCTTTCTGAGCTTTTAATTTCCCTTTTTCTTGTTTTTTTTTTTTTTTTTTTTTTTTTTTTTAAGTGTGCTATCACATATAAGATGTGGTGAGAAATAATGATATTAAAATTAGAAGATTATAATTAAATTTCTATAAATATATTGTTATATGTATGTATTTCTAAATTTCTTTGAACCTTTGGAAGCCCAATATACTATTTCAGGTATTTTTAATAATTCCTTAAAATCTTTAGACGTCTTATAAATATGTGATAAAGAATGAACTGTAAATACTAGATTATTTGTTTAACATTCAGGCACAATCTTTTGTTGTTCTATTTCATGCAGTTTTTTTTCACATTAGAATCTGAAACAATTCTCATTGAGACACAAAATAGGTAATTTATTTTTATTTTTTGTTGTTGTTTCTTTGGGGTTTTTTTGGTTTGGTTTGGTTTGAACAGACTCAAAGGTTAGACCAACAAGTGAAAAAGAAAGGAGGATCTCTGCCCACAATGAGGTTGCCAAGTATGTCTGACCATTATGGCAGATGGTCATCACAAAACTAATCCACTTGGATAAAGTATGCAGAGGAGGAACATCTTGAGTTGACAGAAGACATACAATCTACACATTCTATGAAAAACCCCTCCATTTTGGTTCATAACCACCTTCTTGTCTTACAAAAAGCTGGCTTTTTATGTTTGTGCTTAGAAAGTATGGGAACAAATGGGAAAGAGGGAGAGCAGCAGTGCCTGGGAACCTGTAACTGAGGCTGAACAGAAAATAACTTTATACATGAAGAGTATGATTTATGTGTATTTCATACTCATTTCTGAAGACTTACAATCTGAATCAGTCAAAAGCTAGTGAGTGCACATTGTCTCTAAACCTCCTATCAAACCTCCTTGCTCAAAGTTCCTCTAAAAAACTTTTTGTTGTGTTTTATCTAATTATCTAATAAATTATTACAACAAGGGAGCTCATTAAATTCAGAGTAAGGAAGAAGGAAAAGGTGTTGCTAGAACTTAATTAGCAAGATACAAAGATACCAATTAACACCTATAGCTCAAGAAAAGGAAAAACTTTTCCATGCAGCATACTAAAAAAATACATTCACAGCTGGTTACACATATTTAAGTGGCATGCAACTAATTTTGGTGTTAGTGTTGGTATTAAGTAAAAAAGATCATGTAAAGGAAAAAAACAACTTCCCCAGGGTAGCGACCAAGATTCTTTTTTATTGGTATGAATACCAACTATTTAGCTATTCAAATTAATGAGAGAGTAATTAGGAAAAAATTGTGCTACAGAAATGGCTAAGAATGATATCATCTTTTTTCTACCAGATGTACCACACTAATGCATGCCAATAATAATTTAAATATATAGTTTGCAATTAACACCTCTGACAAGCTAGAAAACAATTATTTTCTTTTAAGATAATAAACTGACTGCTAGGAATAAGATCCTTCTTAAATATAAATCCTTCTTCTCTTACTCTTGTTTTGAGTAATGTTATCATGAGATCTAAAGATCACTGAATTTTAAGTAACAGAAAGAACTGTCTAGCTCTATAGGTTCAAAATAAGTATGAAGAACCATAACCTATAAAGGAAATGGTGATTATTTTTCACATGTTTTCCAATCTGTAAGGTTTGTTTCTGGAATGAATGGAGACTTGAGTGTGTCCATATTAGAGTTCAAACTAAAGTAAGAAAACTTTAGGATGTACAACAACCAGCAAACAGATAGCCAGCAAGCAATACTGTCTTCAGGGTGCAAATGAAATGCAGTATTTGTACAGAGCGGAAACATGGAAGCCTGCAGGAAGTTTTATTATATCCATAAAGGATTTGGAACAAACCCATCCCTGAAAGAAGAAAGAATCAAACACTTTTTTTTTTTTTTTTTTTTTTTTTGAACACTGCAAAAGGCTTGCTTTTACTTTTCAGGTGTGGCAGTATATGCACATTTGAAAAATAAATAATATTTTTTTTCTGGGGAAGAAGGAAGGGAATCTCTATTCCCTCTGTTGAAATGGAATACAACACCAGACTAAAAATCCATAAATTGGAAAGAGGAATCTAGATTACCTGAACTAATAACTGTCTCGCTTAGGAACTAGAAGATTAGTACACTTAGCTATTCAAGATCTGTCTGAATAAATACCAAAAGCAGAGACCATGTTCCAAAGTGAATGTCTAAGAACTGGGATATACAAATTACAGAGGCTGAGGCCACATTTGCTTGGTCGTTTGTGAACTCAAACAGTGAATGCATTATTTTCTTAGTGTGTTGCAGGGTTTCTTTGAAGGGTTTCTTTTCAGTGCAAATTTAGTTTGCACTTGAAATCTTACAATACACACTTGAGCTGTGCTGCTGGTTTCCTCAAAGCAGTTTCCCTCCTGGTGAAGCAGAAGCAAAGACATCCAACAGGGAGCCATCTGTACATCTCTCCTTGCAAATTGAAAGCAAGATCCTCCAGCAGTTAGCACTCTACATAGGTGCAATTTATGTCTAGAACCAACAGCTGTTATTGACTTCCATTGACTTAACTGTGAAAACACAATATGGATGTGTACTCCAAGAACCAAAAAGAACTGTACAAACAATAGGTTATAGTCCTTCTTTTACATGCAGTAATAGTCCATTATGTATATGTATCTGACACCAGATAAGCTCTGACATATTAAGAAATAGGCAATTTTGGGTATGTACTACCCAATAGACTTTTATTACTAGGGATCTAATAATTAGTTTTTAGCTATTAATTTAATGTATTGCTTCTTTCTATTTAGCCAAGACAAAACACTACCTCATCAGATATTTTTTAATCATGCGGTCTTAAATATGGCTAAGTAAATCTATTACAGTTTATTACAACTATTCAAGCCCAGGCATAGGATTCATATACCTGACTATTGCCATCTGATTATATTTCTGAGGCTGTGCTGTGTCCTGTTGGCACTGTAATGGCTGCTTCAGAAGAGCATGAGTATTGTGCCATATTGCAATTCCTGCCATCCTGGGCAACTAAACTGACACCAAGTGTGGCAGTTCAAGCATGCTAATTCCTTATTAATGTTCTTGACTTAAAGAGGTATGAGGGAAGAGTCTTGCCCCTCTGAAAAGTTTTGTAGAAAATTTAATTCACAAGGACTAGCCTGGGATTCTCAGATAACACAAAATTTAGTTACTTTCTTTTGAAATTAAAGGAGAAGTTTATTTTTAAAAAGACCAGTCTCATATTTAAAATCTTAATAAGCCCAGAGAATTCAAAATTCACATTTACTACCTCTCAGAAGAATGTTTGCATCAAACATCTACACCATGTTCTTGTCTGCATTATCTGGATGTCTCCCTCTGTCTTCCTAAACAAATGGTTTTATGTTTGCAATAAAATTGCAAAGCACAGAGATGTGGAAACATCTTTCTCCTGTGTATCTGATCAATTGGAAGAAAACAAAAAATAAGCCTTAGCAAAGGAGTATACCTTTCACCACCCTGAATTATTATAATATAATTCAGTAGCACAATGATGAACAATTTTGAGAGTAACTTAGCAAACAGCAAATTATAATTCTGACAATACAAATAAAAACTTAACTTTCTTCTGAAAGTGTGACTGTTTATTTGAATTTCTCTGAGATTTGGTGTTGAAGAGTACATCTGATGAAGGTTGCTCAGTTTGCAAGCAAGAGATGCAAATGACAAGAGACTGTGAACAAAAAATCCTTTGGCTAACAAAGGTCATGAAGACTAGTGGCAGCAGCCAGATTAATGGACACTGAGGGACACCTTTGGGGGAGAAGACATGGGAGGAGGAGCAAGACTTGTGCACAGGCAAACTGTGAGGGTATGAAACCCCTGGGGCACTTTTGTCCTCCTCGGAGGCACCAGCTCAGGCTATTTGTGTTTATGCACCGTGAATAAATCTCTTTATGGAACAAGTCATCTCAGACTCCTCTATGTCAAACTTTGGCTCAAACTGGAGAGGAAACCTGGTCTGACTGTGTGAGAGTGTGATTTGTGGGAGGGCTCCCATCATTCCCTGGAGCTGCTCTTATGAAGGGGCTTCAATCCCAGCAGCAGAGGTCTCTGGCCTTGGGAGTGTGACTACCAGAGAATGTTGTGAATGTCAGATTGGGAAGTTTCCTTAACATGAGTATTCCTCAAAGAGATAGATATGAAGGAGCGTATTCAAAATGGAATTGCAACCAATTAAGCAATTCCAGCTGTTCTGGATATTCAGCTTATATAATTCTCTCACAGTGGGTAGTCTTTAGGCTCTAGGTCATGGTAGAAAGTTTCATGATTGAATGACTCTTCATTTTGCAGAATAAGCTAAGTTAATTGCAGATCATATGCTCTTACAAAATGACAAAGGACAGGATATGTCTTTATTGTGCAGGCAGTGATGTCAACCTTCTGGCTGGGGTAATAGTTAAAAGACTAACAATGAACAAATATCTTTTTTAAATGGGACCCAATCAAGACCTTCTCTCCATGCATGAATTTTTAATGGCAATTACTTCAGCAGTTATTAAGATATTTCAATAAAAAGCCTGAAAAGAATAAAAGAAGTAATATATTCCTAACTTGACCTAAAGGTTTTGAATGTTATTCAATGTCTTCATTCTGAATAACAAAGGCAGATTTATCAGAGCTAATTCTAAGAAGGCAACTACATTTTTAAAAGACCTAAAACTAATTTAGGACATTTTCATCCCACCAGTTGTACCTATTGTCATCCCCTCTTCTTACTGTTCCTTTATATACCAAAAAAATCCCCTAAAATATACTTTCTTGACAAACTTCAGCACAGATATGTCTTTCTCTTATTCCTGTGTCTTCTACCAACTTTTCCAGGTTTTTATTTTATTTTTTTATGTGATGTACAGTTGACTTGAAATTGATCTAAACAATGTCAATTCAACAGCTGTTGCGTGCTTTCTTACATAAAACCCCATGAAATTTATTGATCTGTGGAGATTTTAACCATGGCTTCTGCAACATCAGCAATTCATGTAGTGAGTTGCAGCACTCATACCTATTCTCAGAGACAAATTTTGTTTTGTTTGTTTAATAGCAGTTTTAAGTTTTCCTCTCCCAAAGAGATCAAGTCACTATCTTGATCAAGCCACTAGCCACTCTATTCACTAGCTAGCAAAATATAGACCAGGTGATTGCTTACTAAACATGACTCTCTTTTTGTATGATTTTTTTGGCAGCTGTATTTAGTTGATTCATAAGTACAAATATAAATAACGTAGAAGGTATTAGAAAGTTGATTCTGTGGACATGAATTTCATTTTCTTACATAGATTGAAAAGTGCATAATCTTCAAATAGTATCATTTGTTCATCTTCATAAAAATACCAAGCCTATACAATTTTTTACCCTGTGCATTCCTTATATCACTCCAAACACTTTATTAAATGTAGTCTTAATTTCAATAAACTTTAGATGTAAAATGTTTCTTGATTGCATTCATTATTAATAGAAGATGAGGATTTTAGCTCTGTATATCTCTCTGTCTTTAATTTTACTCTATAATTATATTATTTTAAATTAAATTGGTGGGGACTTTTTTATTTGAATCTTATCCAAAAATAGGGAAAACACCTTAATACCTTGAGAAAAAAAAAGATAAAGATATTCTGTCATGAGAGGTGGAAGTGTTGAACACTTAAAAAAAACTAAATGCACTTTTGTCTTCAGGCATGAATTTCTCTTGTCTTGCTACTAATATCTTTAAATAAGAACTCTTCTCTTAATTTCTGTGAACCTTTACACCTTTTTGTCCAGTTAAATTACTTCTTTCTGATTTCTCTTCTTGGGTCTACAAGTTTTCTTGAGCATATAAAGGTATTTTTTGCCTTAAAATAGAAGACTTCACGATATATTGTTTGCCTGTTTCTCAGATATTACGTGGGACACAGACAAACAGTGAAAGTCTGTAACCCTTTCAACTAAAATTACTGGTGACATTTATTTCATTAAGAAACATGTAAACTTTATTAAAATATAAATTATTTTGTCTGACAGTTGCAAGCACCTTAAGTAGTTTCTCAGGGTTCATTTCTTCTTGACATAGTTAATTGTAAGATTGAAGAATTTTCCACTGCTTGTGGTCTAGACAATATTTTCTTTACAAAGACATGGCCCTAACTTGAGATCAGACCTCAGACTCAGGAGATTCAGGGTCAGGACCTGATATTAGTCAAAATTCCAGTTCTAGTACTGGAATGAGTTTTATAGTAAATGTTCTTTTATGTCCCCAAGCAAATTTTGTTTTCTTTTAACATCCTCATAAGGTTGTTGTTAATCACAGTATTATGAAACTATTCTACTCTTTTTAGTCCTTCAAAGTGAGTTAAAGAAAAGGACAAAATTCCACTCTCAAAGGAATTTCTAAGAAATTGTTATTAAAGGCTTCAAATCTTATCATCAAAAAAGTAATATTAGCAATATATTCCAACCAGCATTACATAAACAGCACACAGATGTTTGCTAAAAATAAAATTTAATAATTATGTGAAGTATCTATGCAGTGTCTTGAAAAAATCCAGAAGCAATACTATAGCTAATTAATATATTTTTTTAAATGTTTTTTTTTTTCTTTTTCTACTTTCTACTGTTATTTCTACTGGACAACAATTTTGTCTTTTAAAATATAGTTTGTCATAGCATATATGCTTCTTTATATCAACAGATGTATGTAAGACCACACTTTCTCTTTTGATCCTTCAGTACTTAACTGGTTGCATGGTCTATAGTGTATCATGTCTCTCCTGCATATCTTTAAAGCATGCAAAGAAAAAAAAAAAATCATATTTTTAAAGCAAAAAATCCAAATGCTTTTCTCTTATCATAAAACCAAAACCCAGTTATGTCTTGCTAGCTGTGTTCACTCTTTCAGTTTCCAGATGCATTTTTTCCTTAGCTCATGCTCATATAAGAAATTGTGCAAGAACTCATACTGTGCCATAGAGTCTCAAAACTTTCTATCCTTATCAGAATGAGCTGCTTTCATGCAACCAACTATAATTCCAGCACGTATTTATATTATCTGCTCTTGAGTTACAGTTGGCTTAACTCATGATCTGCAAGTATACAGATGTTCATCCCTGCTGGATGACAGTGGTGCCTTTTAACTTCAAGTTAACTGCTGAACAGGCTATTAGGATATGGTTGTCTTCTGAGTACTGGGTATTTTTTTTAATTCTCCCAGTCTTGATTCAAATAAATCCCATTTCCTTCCTACTTCAACCTGTTTGTGGAAGTGGGTTATAGCCAGTATATCCATTATTAAAAAGAAAAATAAAACATACAACAAAAATACCTATTTTCTTCTTTCTGGCTTTCTTCTCCCTGAGGCTGTGAGCTTTTCTTCAACGCAACGTGAATTATTTAAAATAATAATTTGGGAAGATTGTAAAACACTGTTCCTACAAAACTAACCTAGCCTGACTAATTTGCTAACAAAACACAAGTTTCCACTCTCTATTTATACATCATTATCATTGAAATGAAGCTGAAAAGTGATAACAGTTACTTAGCTGCTCAAAATAAATTGCTTAAATTCTAGGCATAAATTTTCAACTTTGTAACTGAGATTAATGTGATAGGAAATACAGCAACTAGGATCCATCATTGCCTAAATTACTTTTGTAGAAAAAGGGGGAATATTTGTTCTTAATGTTAGGATATTCTTAAGTTAACAATATTGTCTTACCTACTCTGCATTCTGATCAAGTTTTAAAACCTTACTTTTACCATATTGGACTGAATGTATAGGAGACATCATAGAAAACTCTTGGGTGGTCTAGTGTTACATAAAGCTCAGTGGATGTATTCTCTATTTAAAAGATTTCAATTAAGTATTTAAGTGTTACCAAATATTAAAAAAATCTCCTGACTGATATTCAATTTTCCTGTTTGGATGAATGAACACTACATGATTTGATGTACAACTAATATCTATGGTGACAGCATTCAAACTAATTTTAAAATGTGGCAAATTTACATGTAAAAATAATGTTTTTAAAAGAACATTAAAGAGAGATCCCTTTTTCATCTCTTACTCTTCTGTGGCTGTAATATTTTTATGAGATACAAAACAAGAGGATGAGGAGAAAACTGGATGTGAAAGAATGAGCTCTATTACAGTCTTATTACTTGGATTTTATACTTGAATAAATTAGTTAAGAACTTTCAGTTGCAGGAAGAACAGTGGATTTCATTATTTTTGAATGGCTTAGCATCAAAGTGTTGGCAACAAGGGGAAGAAAATATGAGTCTTCACTATTGCTAAATAAAGTATTCCTTATATTGCATATTGATCTCATTGGTAAAAAGATGATTGGCTGATTCAAACCAACACCACTGTATATTGCCACTGTTACTTCTAAAATAACTGTCATACATTTCTTACTCAATGAAAAATGCAAAGTCTGAACCCAGGAAGGAATAATCTCTTGCAATATTACAGACAGGGATGAACAGATTGAGGAACAGCTCTGGAGAGAGAGGCTGGTGGTCTTGCTGGACATATGCCAGTAGTGAGCTCTGTCACAAAGTGTCAAGAAGTTATAGATCACACTTAGAGTGCTGTGTCCATCCAGTTTTGGAAGGACAGGATGAATTTCAGTGAGGTCTTCAGAGGCCACCAAGTTTGTGGCTGAAGCGAATGCACAAGTTTTGAATGATTAAATCATCATTTCTTAGATTTACTTACCATGTTACTATGCTCCACACCACTTAGGTTTCTAAAGACTTCAGAATAATTTGTTTTCTCTAAACCAATTTGTCTCTTGTCAAACTGAGATTGCAGTTTTACAACCACCTGGGGAATAAGTGATCCCATTCCATAAATAACAGAGTCATCTGCATAACATGTACTAAGATGTCCCTGAAGACTTTAGATATTGTATATGAAAAGAAAGATATAGACTCAGTTAAGAGATTTATGCAAGAGAGACTTCAGTTGCTATGTTTAACATTTTCTAACACAAATCTTTTTATAATACGATACAGAAAAATCTGTGTAAGTATTGCAGATGTTACGCTAGAAAATGAAATACAATTAAATGGATATTTAAACAATGGAAACTTGTTCTTGATGTCAAGATATCCAAAGTCAGGAATATGAAAATATTTGTGGTTGGCAAGAGCTATGTAGTTGTGGAATAGTAGAATCGCCTGGGTTGAAATGGACCATACTAGGTCATCTGGTTCCAAGCCCCCTGCTCTGGGCAGGGACATTTTTCACCAGACTAGGTTATCAAAGCTCCATTTAACTTACCTTTTAACATCTCCAGGGATGAGGCATCCACGATTTTCTCTGGGCAGCATGTTCTAGTGCCTTACCACCACTGTCTCAGGAGCACAAATAATATGACTAATGTAATTTTCTAAGAAAATATGTGTAAGGTGAGGAGTGCTATAATTTGTATAGTCCAGCTGAAGTGGCAGATCCCTCACAAGTTCAAGGCCAGCTGGGAGTTAGTTGATCATTCTCATAGACATGGTCCTCCAGTTCAGGGCACTGAGGACACCTTGATCTGTCATGCATGCTCAAGATGGAGTCAAAGAATGCAGTAGATACTTCTGTCTTGTCCGTGTCCCTGTTTGTGAGTTAACCATCCTCATCCAGTAATGGGCCTATATTATTTTTATTAATGCCTATTGCCATTAATATATTTCAAATAAACCTCTTTTTATTGTCCTCCACTGTGGACAGGTGGCCAACATCTACTCCAATTGAGCTGTGGCCCACTAATTTTTCATTGTAGTGGCAGGCACCATTTTGGTGCTCCTTCTATGTCACCCAGCCTTGCTTCCACTGGGCATACACCTCCCTTTTCCCCTTGTTTCCAAGAAGAGATTCCTGTTTAGGCAAAACGTCATTCTGCCTCACCTGTTTTATTTCTGACATTTGGGAATTTCTTGGTTCTGAGCCCATGAGATGAAGTTTAAAAAGTGACCAGTACTGATGGACCCCAGCATCTGCAAAAAAAAAAAATTTCCCAGGGGATCCTACTTATTAATTCCCTGAACAACCTGAAGTCACCTCTCCTCATATCCAGAGCTAAGGTTTTGCTGGCACTTTCCCATCTGTCAGAGATTATGAACCTTATTTCTTTGTGGTCATTGTGACCAAGACGGCTGCCAATCTTCACTTTACTCAAGAGATCACCTCTGGTGACCAGCAGTGCATAAGGAGGGCACATCTTTCCAAGTTGTCTCCCTTAGGACTTGTTGAAGTTAATGAGAGCTTCCTCAAAGGCATCACTGAGTTCAGACTATGGCAAATCAAGAGTCACACTATCCTTAAAGGTAGGCTAGATTAACTAACTGTTCTGAAATAATCTAAAATTCATGCTTAGAATTGTTTGAAAGTAATGAAACAAGAAATGAGTAAAAATACTAAGAAAAAGAATGTAAAATAAAATTATTTTAATAAGTCATTTAAATAATAATTTAATAGGAACAAATTAAAATAATTTCAGAAATACTATGACAAAGACATTTGATAAACACTCTTAAAAGGCATGTGATAATAGAACAATGTGGCTGGGAAATAGCAGAGGTAGAGTGGTGTAAGACCACTCAGAAAATTTTTGTCAGAGAAACGAAAATAGTATGGAAGAGAATTTAACATAGTATTTTTTTCAAATACAGTGAATTTACTCTGTTTTCCCAAAGAAGGAGAAAATAGTTAAACATTGACCCTGGCAATTTCGGGTATTTTCAGTTTTCATTTCAATCTTAACTAGAGCCAGAGTACATCTGGATTTCCTCAGACATGTCCTCCCTTTTCTGTTAAGAAATTTTCTCTGTCTGGGAACTGGAAAAGTTTGTGCCCCCAGATGGAATGTCCAAAATTTCCAGACACATTCACTATGCACGTAAAGATTAACTTTGCAGCACAGGCACAGTGAGCTTGCTTCTGGGAAACATCAGTACATGGTGCATGTGTGATATTGTGGGTCTGCATACACGCACCAAGCCTAGCATACTCCAAACACACTCTATTTATGACAGTACCTGTGGCAAACAGGAGTTTCTATTCAGGATTTTCAAACTAGAAACAATTTTGAATAATTTTTGAATTTTTCTCCTTCTTCCTTGACAAAGTCAATTTTGCCACAAGAATGGACAGCACTGGAAAATCTAAATGAAGTAATCACAGAAGCTGAAGAGATAAGATCATGATAACCCTAATGAATGAAATCTGCAGGGATAAGCATCAGAAAGAGCTAGTTGTGATTTATGGACTTGGCTGTAACCAAAAGTCGAACACAAAGTAAAAGCTGTTTAATGTCTATGGTATCACTGTGCTGCTAATAAGAACATCAGTGTATATGGATAAATGAGCTTTCTGGTTCTTTTTTTTAACTTCTCTGGCCACCAGACAAGTAATACATGCTTCTGAAGAGCAGCTGTCCCAAGGAAGACGCAACCATCAGTACACCCTGGTTTCCAAGAGTGAGTTACATGTGGTATACAGTTGCAATGAATATATTGCAGAGAAGATGCTACTTCCTTCTAGCTGACCAAGATACACCCCTCCTGAAAATATACTTCAGCTTCTTTTACCATTAGCACTTAAGAAAAACAGGGGGAGAAAATGGTCACTTTGCACTGTCAAGTAAATTGTGCTTGAATCGAATCAGATTCTGTATGCAACTATTCTATTTATGTGAAATAGAACTAAGCAGATCTGCCCCACAAATTATATGATCAAAATTAATTGTACAAAGGCAATGCTCTTTATATGTATTGTGAAAGAACTAAAAAACTGAATTGAAGCACAAAGATACTAGCACTTAAGAGACAATTCTTCATCAGAAATTGCATAAATTTGTATTGGAAATATGCCTGTTCCCACTGGTTTATATTCCATTTAAAGTCTTTGGTTAAAGTGATAAAGTGGACCAGTCATATCTCTCTGATAACATTGTGCCTGCAGGATGCTAGTGATAAGTGGCAGATTTTCCATTAGCATAATATGACAATACCGAATTAATTCTAATTATCTTGATTGTTGAGCACTAAAATGAAAATGAAGACATTAAAAGTAACTAATTGCTTAAAAGGCTACTTCTGAGAACACGATATAAAGGATTTGGGGAAAAAAAAAAAAAGTGAAAAACAATGGGCCTGAACTATCTAAAATCTTGTAAGTTTATTTATTTCTTATGAGCCTGCTTGGAAAGTAGTATGACTTTTCAGAAAGCTTGAAAATTTAAAGAAGCATTTTGTTAATTACGTATTTTTCATCATTCATCAAACTTATGGACAATATTATTAAATTAGTTGATACATTATCTGTAAGTTCTCAGACCTAAAGTCCACAGTTCATAATGCAGCTTATTGATCATAAAGGAAAAGATTAATACATAGTAGAAATTCATTAATAATAACTATGAAAAATACGCTTCTTGCAAGACATTAAGCTCTTTGTTCAGCAAAATCTCACAAGGAAAATATATAACAATTTATATGACAAAAAATACTCTAAAGCAATTTATTTTGTAATTATCTCCAGATATTAAAACACAAATTGCCTAAATCCATTACTATATTATTTTCATGTCACTATCTGATCATATTATCTCTTTTTACTTATTTCTAATCCCTATTTCTTCAAAAAGTGGAAGCTGCCATTTACAACCAATCAATCATCTTCTTAAAAAAGAGAAGGGGAAAAAAAAATTCGGGGCTTCTTTTCTTCCTGTAAAAGTAAAAATTTCAAATTATGTGCTTATTTAGTGGTGTAGTGGTGCAGAAGGTCAAGAAAGCTAGTATACTGTACCCTCAGTCCACACAGACAAAGTGTAACCACAACTTTCAAAATAAAATGCAGCTGTTCTACAGCAGCCAGCCTCTTAGCTCTGCACCTGAGCCCTATTTCCAGCCCTGGACATCTCACACTGCAGCCTGATTCAGTAATGTATTGCCAAGAACAGGCTAGCAAGAATTAGTGTCACGAGGGTTGCAACAGCAGTTAAAGGAATTGCATGCAATTACTAAAACTGTTGACTTTCTACTCACAGTTTACTGTTTGCTGAATTGGAAAGGAGCTGCAAAACCTGTGTTTGGTTTTGAAGTGATTTCATTAAGGTGTGGGGTTGTTTTGCTTTTGTTTTTCCTCTCCACACAATTTTCTTCAGTGTCTGAAACCTGTTTTATCTGGGTCAAGTGCCTCAGCCAGGATCAGGGACACACCTCACCTCCATCTGTTGAAAATACAGCTCTAGTGCCTGAGAATGTAGAAAGTTCTTACTGTATTTAAAAAAAAAAAAAAAAAAAAGGTGACAGACAGTGTTAGTGTAACTTTGTTGAAATGTTTCTGCCCTCCTGCAAGTGTCACAATAAACTTCATTGGAAATCTCTATGATTTTTCACTCTGACTCTCTCTGTCAACTCACATGGGAGTTCTGGGGCCTCTGATACTCTCTGAAGGAAACAGGAATATGTCCAATATGAAATTGAGAGAATCACTGTTGTATGGCATCATGCTGTAACTCCCGAGCCTTTGAAAACAGATCTGGAATTAAGTGTCTAAATTTCCTCAGTAATCCACAGGGAAAACCATGAATCTCTGAAGAGCAATCAAAAATCTCTCAGTATAGATCCTGCCAAGAGGAAAAACCAAACACAAGATCAGAGGGATGCAACATTCTCTCCAGGCTGCGTCGACTGAATCAAGACTACAGGCGCTATTGAACTTGTCACAAGTTTCTGTCCACTCCAAATGTGAAAAATGTTCTCACCTTCTGAGAACAGACAGCCATAATTAACTGTTTTCTCATTAAAAGTTAGAAGAAATGTGGGTAAGGACAACTTTCCATTTTACTAATCACTTTCTCATTGCAATTGTCTGTTTCTGGTGCTCTAAGCTCCTGTGTCTTAGGGATTTAGCTACCCACGTACCAAACCACTGAGAGCACTGAGAGTCTGGAGTAACTACAAACTGCACTCACAGTGCTATGAGAAAGGCTGTATTGAGATGAGAAATCAGAATTAGACTTGAGAGTGCCTGAGTGAGATCATCTGTGGCTCAAGGATTCAGAAGGGAAAAATATTAGCATGGAAAGGCATGATATCAAACAGGGAAAGACAAGGCAGGCAAAAATGATGAGACCTCGCCAGGAGATGTTGATGCCATTGGTGAAGCTACAGTCAGAGATCCAAGGTAGTCCTCTGGCTCTGTGAATTCCCTGTGGAAGACACAGGGCTGACAGCTGCTTGGGTGCCTTGTCTATTGAAGCAAAGAGCACACAAGTGCTTACTCAAATATCTGGTAAATCTCATGTATCTTTTGTGGATGCTAGACAGTGAATAACTATTCTATGTCTTTTGTTTATGCATATTCCTCTTGTAGAGTCAATTATTCTCTGCTTAAAGACACCCAAGCATAAATAACCTAGAAATGGGCTAAACACATAAAAACTCAAGATCCATAGAGCAATTTTTCTACTTTTGTATGTTGGGTTGAACCCTAGCAGGGAAATTAAATTTCAGATACAGGGAAAACACTCTAGAAGCTAGTTTGTCCAAATAGGGAGTGTGCTGGTTGAGCCCATCTCTCTGCAGTTGCTTCTCATGCCACTTCCAACACTCCAACTACAGTGCATGTGTGGGGAAAAACATCTCTGCTGGGGTATCTTTTTAGAGATAGCCATTCATTTAAAAACAATCAAAGGCTGATTCATGACTTTGATGCTGTTGTAGTATAAGTTCAGCTGGCAACTAAGCACCATGCAGCCCTTCAGTCACTACCATTCTCCCCATCCTCTCCAGTGGAATGGGATGGAGAATCAAAAGTTAAAACCTGTAGGTTGAGATATGAACAGTTTAAAAATTGAAACAAAGTAAAAATTAATAATAATATTAATAGTTAACAATAAATAATAATAATGATAGTAAAAAGGAAAAAATAAACCACTCAGCAAGTGGTGCATGATACAATTGATCACCACCTGCTGGCCAATACCAGACCTCATACCTGAACCTTAATATGTTCCCCTTCCAGTAGCTTCCCAGTTTTTATAATGGACAGGGTGTTCCATGGAATATTCCTTTAGCAAGTTAGGGTCATCTATCCCCCACTGTGGTGTCTCCCAATGTTTTTTTGTTTTTTCTTTTTTGTACCTCCTGACTGGCAGAGCACGAGTACAAAAAATGTTCTTCATTTAGGATAGACACTACTTAGGACCAAAACATCAGTGTGTTATCAATACTATTCACATACTGAATCCAAAACAGAGCACTGAGAGCTACTGAGAAGAAATTAATCCCTCCCCAGTTTAAGTCACAACAGATGCCTGCTAACTAGGCAGGAAGGAACATTTGAGGCATTTGTGGCACAGAAAGATGCTTGATCCACCCTCACCTCAACATACAGTAAAACAGTATGTACTGTATTGTATGATACATAAAGGACCTTAATTACACTTTTAATAGGCAAGTTTATGTCCCAAGCACAAAGCATTATACTACTTTCAGAACTGAACTTAGGTCTACCTTTTAGCCTGCTTCTATAGACAAGAGTATGCAAACCTGGTAGTTAACATTTGTGTCTTTATATCATGAACACACATTCTAAGTATCTTCAAGGAAAAAAAAAAGATCCCCCCCTTCTCATAGGTACCATGAGAGCAAAATCATTTTATTATGTCTAAAATTAACATTTTAATCTTGGCACTTAGCCACTGAAACAGAGCCTCAAATATTGAGAAATAATGTCACATTTCCCTTAATTTCATTTGTGAAATTTCACTTCCCGAAATCTATTCCAAGAAGATTAACAGATCACATCATGACTATTGAAGAATATGGAGGCTGTATCACCTGGATATTTGCTCAAGTTATGACAAAAACTACTTTTTTTTTAATAAATGCTTCTAATTAAATATTTTCAACTTGCATCTTTCACCTGGACCTGCACTGATATACACTCAAGGATGTGTTTTAAGTCTCCCAAGAGAGAAAAGAGAAACAAAAAAACAAAACAAAAGAAAAATGAACAGTGGAGGAAAGAATTGGAATAGTACACTTACTATAATTCATCCTGTAATTACCCTAATTTTGGAATCAATCAGGATTTGAAGTCAGGACTTCCCTTCCTCTACCTAAAAACTCTGAAATTACTATTAAGTAATCCTATACTAGCTAACTGTTATCCAGGGTTAAGATTGTTATACTTTTAACAAGTAGTTTGATATAGTAGAACCTGTAGAAAATGTGTGTGTCTCATAGAAAAATCAAATCTGCAAAGGTTCGTTTGAACTGCATTTCAGCATGGCAGTGTTTTTATCAGGTTAATAGAGAAGTTGGCAGTCAATTATGTGATAAAATTACCTCTACATTGTAGCAGAATTCAATCCTTTTGCCAGCCGAGAAATCAGGAATGAGAAAAATACACAACTTGAGTAAAAAAGCAAAATCACTACTGTTACTCTGTTTACAGTTCACTACAGATTTGATGTTAGAATAGCTGCAGAAAAAGATATCAAGCAGGTAATGAGCTTTCTGAGTACTAATCGCACGAGACAATCTATAAAGCATTAGTATGAAATAACACACTATTTATGATCAGATATTTACACTGTGCAGCTATAATCAGTAGTGAGCAAAAGCATGACTACTTGTCTCAGGTCATTGCATACATAAAAAGGAAGTCGTTCTATCAAGACCATTATGGAAATAGACTGCAACTTGTTTTCTTATTTTCCTTTGCATTTCACAACTGAGAAATCCTCTCAAGAACTCTCAGATTCCTCAGAAATGTGTTTCTGATCTTCCTTCTAATCTTCACTGTGTCCACCTTCAATCATTAGTTTTCTTGGTGAAGCCTAGTACACTTTCTCAAATCATGTCATCCTGTACAGATTTTGAAAGAAAACTGATACATTTACTATATTTGCATGATGGATAAGGAAATTACCTATCTGTCTGTGTCTCAGAGTTCATCTACCATATCCACTCACATGTATTAGTTGAAGACCTACTGGCATACCTATTTAGGTTACCTTAGCCTTTGCTTTTTGCAAACCTGATGTTAACTACATCTGTCTTTTCAAAATTGTCTACTTGGCTTCCCTTGGTGTGGTCCATGGCCAGCATCAGATTTCTATGGAAACCTGAGAAACAGCAATTAAACTGCAAGACTCGTTGCATAGGAGGTAGCGTAGGCAGATGCTCGTGAGCCAGGTAGTAATTTGGATTTTTGGGCAGCTTGTACACAGTCTGTCTTCCTTCCCTTTTTATATTCAGGGCTGCGGACAAATAAATTTACTTTTTTGCTTTTGGTCAGAATATACCCCTTTATACCAAAGTTTTTTTTTTATTATTAATTGTATATGTCCAGAAAGAAGCAAATTAATATCTCCACAGGAAGCCATTTTGAAAATTGATGAATATTTAAAGAAACAGACTCAATACATTCTCAGCAACAGCCTAGACAGCCAAGCAGGTTTTGATCCTCTGAGACATCTAAGAGTTAGATATCTTCCCCAGATCACCTAGATTCTTCCTATGGAGCATAAGGAGAAATAGGTACCACTATGAGCACGAGCACTCTGCATTTTTGTTGATGGTGCTAGTTTAAGGACCATTTTACAACTAGCATTGTAAGACTGTTTCTCAGTTGAAGGCCACCTCTCCTTCTGCACAACTTTATTTCTAAAAGAGAGGAAATACTTCTTTCATTTTATTAACACATTTCAAGCCAAAAAGTGAGCATTTGTTGCTTAGAACAATTGTCCACATTCAGCAAAACTAATACTTTCATTCAAACCTGTATTTCTGATAAAATCAATAACTTTAAAGTAAAGCAAAACCACAAAACTAGATGTCTTTCCTTTACTGTAAGTCCTCTAGATGCACCAAGAAAAAAAAAAAGAATATCAGATTCTATCATGTAAAATAAATTTCTATGCCTTTCCTCTGAAAGTTATTTCAAAATTCAAAAAATAGACCAGGACTAACAAAGTTTTTTCAAGAGTTCTTTTTTCTATAATTTTCTCCCAAAAGGATGAATACAATAAAGTCCTTGCTGCAATTGCCTTAATTCAGAAATTGATTTCATATTTTGTTTTCATATATATGAATCATAAACCCAGAACAGGAACCAGGAGCTTAATTTGTATCAAAATTCAAAATGCTGAGCCCAGTTGATAGAGCTTAAAATTTTATTAGAACTAAAAAAGAATGATTCAGTGTGGTAGGAGCTGATTTTATTTCATCTCTGTACTAAACATAAACTACTTTATTAAAGCAATGTCAAACAATATGCATATATATAGGTTTAAAATCAGATTATAAATTTTGTGCTTATTTATTTTAGGTTTTTTTTTGGGTGGTATTTTTTTAATGTTTGGTTTGATTTTTGGGATTTGTTTGTGTGACAGTATTCAAGGTCAGGTTGGATGGAGCTCTGAGCAACCTAATCAAGTGGAAGGTATCCTTTTCAACAACTGAGCAGTTGGAACTAGATGATCTTTAAGGTTCCTTCCAACCTAAGCTGTTTTGAGAACTTATGATCTGTCATGTTGTTTAAAATTATCATGTCACTGCTACTTTCTCACTTAAGCACCAAATAATATCAAAACAAGACACCTGAAGGCTTACCCCATTTGCCAATGTGTTTATTTAAATATTTGGAGAATTTAATGCTGGAATATCTGTAGTCATCTTCAGCAGAAAAAAAAAAAAAAAAAAATTAAATGTTCGTTTTTTAAACAGCTTAGACTAACTTCCTGATCTTTTATGTTTCTTTTCCTCTTCTCATTTCCTTGTGTTACTCACTTTCCAATGCAGTCAAAGGATGTTTAGCTAAACAGAACTCATGGGATTAGATGCCTCATTACAATATTGGCTTCTAGTCTTCACCATCTGAAATTATGGAAGTTTGGCTTCTTATTTCTGTCTTTGCAAGAAATAGAGGAAAATAAAGAGGAGAGTAAAAAACCTTCCTAGTCCTCGTAAGGAAGCTTCTGAAGGCTGAAAAACTTTTGCCTCTTTTTTTTTCATTGTACCTCTTAGCAGTGGAAAATAAAATTGTGCTGCTCTTTCAGCTACAGTTGGCAACTGTCTTGAAAACACCAGAGTACCTTCCATGGATATGAGTGAGAAAGGAATACAGACCTAGCTATCTGCCTGTGTACTCACACACATACAGGAAAAATAACCCATGTTAATTTCAATAACTCAGGAAAAGTAATTTCTTTCTGAAAAAGAGACAAAAAGCAGTAATAAATGGGAGGGGGAAAAAAAGAAAGAAAAAAAGGAAAACAAAACCCCAGAATTCTATAAGTGAAGCTGTAGTACATGTAGTACAAGCATTAGAGTGAGCAGTCAGGGAAGAAAAATGAGTGCATAACATTCCTATATATCCATGGGAAAAATGAGGGGGAGGAAGAGTTCTAAAAAAGAAAATAAAGTAGAAAAAAATGCAGCTATTTGAGGACTTTGTTCATTAAAACAAATTCTTCCAGGTGGCTTTTATAGCTCTATCCTTAATATTTCAGTCTCAAAGTAATTACTATAATCAGAGTATACAAGTTTCCTACCAGTACTAACGTCTCTGGCCCTAACATGCCATCCTGGTTTTGGCTGGGCTAGAGTTAATGTTCTTCCTAGAAGTCGGTACAGTGGTATTGGATTTAGGATTAGAATAATATTGACAACACACTGATTTTTCAGTTGTTTCTGAGCAATGCTTACACTAGGTAAAGGACTTTTCAGCTTTTTGTGCCCTGCCAGCAAGCAGCTTAGGTTGCACAAGAAACTGGGAGAGGACAGAGAACAACTGACTCCAATTGACAAAAAGAATATCTGATGCCTTATGCACTATGCTCAGCATATAAATCAGGTAGAAAGCTGGCCTTGGGGCCACTGCTTGGGAACTGTCTGGGCATCAGTCTCGTGGTGCTGAGCAATAGTTTTCATTTGCATCAGTTGTTTCTCCTGTGTTTTACTTCTCTCTCTTTTTGTAACTTTCATTATCATTAATATTACTATTACTAAGTATTCGTTACTAAGTTGTTACCATCTCAACAAAAATAAGTTTTCTTCTACCTTTCGATTCTCTCTTTCATCCAATCAGGTAAACAGAGTGAGCAGAGAGCTCTGTGGTGCTTGGTTGTTAGCTTGGATTAATCAGGGCACATCCCTAACAAAGGGATCTTAGTATCCCAAGTCCTGGCCATCACAGCCACAGTCTGTTCTACTAAGGTCAATTTACAAGCCAGGACAGTTTTACTGTTTGAAAGCTGTTGAACAATAACTCGAGGTTATTAGTTTGAATAGTTCTGAAAATGTTTATCCCTGCAAAATGAGCTGTTATCTGTTGGTCATTTCCTGTCCCTGACAAAGATGGGGTTGAATAACCAACATTCAATATCCCTGCATTCAAATCCCACCTATCATTAGCTCAGCTTGTGAAAACAAGTTTTACAGTTCCTTCTAACAGTAGTGAAGGGAGAAAGGGCAAAATGCTAATCCCTTCTTTCTCTCTCTGATAGGAGAGCTGTGTATTTGAAATACTGTAAACCTAGATACATTTACAAAATTATGTATTTCTATTATTTAAGCAATTCAGAAGTATAAAGTTTGCCTGAGCTTTGCAGATATGTATAAAAATATTGCCAGAGGCAGGAATCACTTCTGCACTATCACCATATCACTGGTTCACTGCTTCGCTGCACATAAACCTTATTTCCAATTAGTCTGAGCTCCCTGAGAATCAATCGGAGACTGTATAAACATTCTAAACACATACTGTGCATGCCACTTCAAATTTACCACTAACACTTTACTATATTTCTGTCAATTATTCACAGGAAATAGGCCATATTGCACCAAAGTCATGGTATAATAATGCTTCATTTTTTTTCCTCCAACCACCAAGCACAAGGAAAAACCTATAGATAAACGACTTGCTGTATTTTCTATTTTTTTATTGAATAATTACAGCACACACACAAAAAAAAAGCAATATTAACAATCTGATTATCAAGGAAATAAATTTAACACTTTGGTGTGTACTCAGGAACAATGACATGCAAATAACATTCTTTAAGCTTCATTCATACTGACAGAAATGGCAGGCCAAAAGTTTACTAAGGCTAACCAACGGTTTTCATCCCACCCTCAACCCAATACCACAGGCAACAACAGATACCTTAGAGGATCTAAAGGCTTCCTTCCACGTAACCAACAAATCCAGGCTGGGTACTTCTTACATGGTCTTTAAAGTCAGTTTATACATTAAGTTTTACCTCAGAAAAATTGCCTAAGAAAAAATTCAAAGGGGAAAAATCAGTCTGCTAAAGCTTAGTCTTACCTCTCCCTAATGACAGAAACAGCATCTGTTGTTTCCCAAGTATTTTAATCGTATTCAGGTCTGGGAGGTGACACTTAACAGCTCTTAAATCACAACGCGGTAGATTTTCATATGCATTATTTTCTCAGTCAAAATTGAAGCTTGATCCCGACACCCTGATGGACTTGAAGCATACCAAATACTTCAATCAAAAGGTAAGGAGGGAGGAATACCATGTTAGCAAGCAATACATAGTGAGGTATAAAACAATAATAAAAATCAGATCATTGTAGAACGGCATTACAGGATGCTATAAATTTATGATAAAAATATAAAAGCTGTAAGGACCGCATGACATCTTCTCATTCTCATGGCTGTAGAAGTGAGAATCAAAGGGGTTAGAAACATCAAATTGTATAAGCTGGAAAAGATATTTAAGATCATCTAGTCCAACCCTTAATCCAGCACAGTCAAGTTCACTATCAAACTATGTCCATAAGTACCATACCTATACACCTTTCAAATGCCTCTGAAGATGAGGATTCCACCACTTCCCTGGAAAATCTGTTCCCATGTTTGAAAAACCTTTCAGGAAAGAATTTTTTCCTAAAATTCAATCTAAACCTTCCCTGTAGCAACTTGAGACCATTTCCTCTCATTGGCTATTACTTGGGAATAGACCAATCCCCACCTGGCTAAAATCTCCCTTCATGTATTTGCAGGGAGTGCTAGGGTTCCCTAACTCCTTTCCTTCAGGCTGAACAACACAGCTTCCCTCAGCTGCTCCTTATAGCACTTGTGCTCCAGAATCTTCACCAGCTCTGTTGGCTTTCCCTGGACACACTCCATCACCTAGCATCTTTTTTTGCAATTAGGGGCCCAAAACTGAACACAACACTTGAGGTACAGCCCCACCAGTGCTGAGCACAGGGGCACAGTCCCTGCCCTGGTCCTGCTGGCCACACTACTGCTGGTGCAGATCAGGATGCTATTGGCCTTCTTGGCCACCTAGGCACACACTGGCTCATGTTCAGCTGCTGTTGAACAGCAGCCTCAAATCCTTTTCCACCAGGAAGCTTTCTAGTTATTTTTCTCCCTACTTGTAACACTGCATGGTGTTGTTGTGACCTAAGGGCAAGAGCTGACATTTTGCCATGGTGAACATTGTACTACTGGCCTTTGCAGATCCCTTTGCAGAACCTTCCTGTCCTCCAGCAGATCAGCACTCCTGTTCAACTTGATGCCATCTGCAAGCTGCCTGAGGGTGCACTTGATCCTCTTGTCCAGGTCACAGATAAAGATACTAAACAGGACTGGTTAAGGCCACTAGTGACTGGCTACCAGCTGGATGCAACTCCCTTCACCACTGTTGCAGCAGATCACCCATTAGGGGTAGAAATGAGCCAGGACACAGACTCTTATTTGACAACATGAAAAGGGTCCTGGTTTATTCTCCTTTACAGCTTTCCCATCCTGACTCTGACTACAGCAAGCTCCTACTGTAGGGTCCAGCTGCAGACTCTGACTGTGGCTATTTCCTGCTGGACTGTGACTGCAAGTGTTGGTTTGCAGACTCTGAGCACAGCTTTCACCCAGCCCAGCTGTGACTGCAGGCTCCAGCAGCAGCTCTGACTCCATCAGACCCAGACTGACCTCACAGCAGATCTTCTACTGCAGCAACTCCCTTCCCTGTTTGTTGTTCTTTGTGTCTGTCTAGATTGTTCCTCCTTCCTCAGGGCTCCTCTACCTCCTCAAGGGCCTCTTTCTCCAGGCCCTCTGCCTACAAGAACCTGTTTATCAGCCAACCCACCCCTTTTATCACTTATCTTTATTAATCAGAGCTGTGACCCATTGAGAGCAAGGCTGTTCCTCTTCCTTGGTAATTAGTACAACTGTGACTTACAGGGGGAAAGGTCGCCTGTAATCTTTTCTTCTACACCTACACACTCTCTGGGCTTGGCCATCCAGTCAGTTTTACCCAGTGAACCATGCATCCATCCAAGCCATAAGCCACCATTTTCTCCAGAAAAATGCTGTGGGAGACAGTGTCAAAGGCTTGACTAAACTTCAGCTACACAACAGCCACAGCCTTTCCCTCATCCACTAAGTGGGTCACCTTTTCAAAGAAGGAGATTATGTTGGTCAAGCAGGATCTATTAGGCCTGATCTTGTTGCCCTGCACATGCCCATAATGGCACTCAAGATAATTTGGTCCATGACCTTTCGCAGTCCTGAGGCCAGGCTGACAGGCCTGAGGTAGCCTGGATCCTTTCAGCACTTGTACATGGGTGTCACATTGGACATCCTCCAGTCAACTGGGACCTCCCTAGTGTGCCAGGACTACTGGTAAATCATGGAAAGCACTTCATTGAGGCTTTCCACCAGCTACCTCCATTCCTTCACGCGGTCTCATCCGACCCATAGATGTGTGTGTCTAAGTGGTGTACAAGTCAATGACCACTTTCCCTTGGATTATGGAGGCTTCATTCTGATCCCTGTCCCTGAATTCCATCCAGCTCAGTGGACTAGACATCCTGAGAACAATTGTTCTTACTGTTACAGACTGAGACAAAGAAGGTATTCTTTGTTCCTCCACAGCCAATAAAGGATAGATTCTCTTTAGCCTTTCTTTTGTTGACAAGGCATTTTTAGAATAATATTTTATCATCTTTTACAGCAGTTGCCAATATAACTTTTAGCTGGTTTTACTTCTTCTAATTTTCTCTCTGCATAACCTTATGAAAACTTTGTAGTCCTCCTGAGTTTTCTGCCTCTTTTCCTAAAGGTTATAAACTCTTCCTTCTTTTTGTCTTGAGCTCAAGAGAAAGCTGTCTCTCTGTTCAGCTATGTTGATCTTCCTCCCCTGTGACTCATCTTTTGGCCCATAGAGATGGCCTGCTCCTGTGTCTTTAAGGTCTCCATCTTGAAGAATCTCCGACCTTCCAGGACCCCCTTGCCCTTCAGAACTGCACCCCAAGGGACACTCACAAACAATCCCCTAAAGACACCAAAGTGCCCTCTGGAAGTTGAAGTTCTGCCAATCCACCTGCTTAGTTTTCTGAGAATTGAAAACTGCAATTTTGTGCCCAATCCTTCAACCATCACATGACTCACCAGTCTTTCTCTGTGCACAAGCAACAGGTCCAGTGGGGTGACTTCCCAGGCTGGATCCCTCACCAGGTGTGTCAGGAAGTACTGTTCCACATCCAGGAACTCACTATAGTGCTTCTATTTTAGTCACTGGAAAAAAACAGAAGTGTTGTAGAAGGCTTATCTGTGTGATACAGTGATGTTGACTCTATATGAATAGTTTAAATCTTAAAAGGCATTTTTTAATCCATTCTATTGACTTTTACAAGTATAATTTTAGAAATGTCAGAAATCAACTTACTAGTCAGCTTTCTCATTTCACTTACTTTCATCATATCTCACTACTTCAGTATGATTTTGAATTGCTTCCCTTTCTTCTATTTCTAAATAAAATGTGCTAAAGATGTGCCGTTCCAACTCCACAGCTCAATTATTTGTGCAGAAAGAGATGAGTTTCACACAATGTCAGAATTTGGCAATATTTTGATTCTGCTTTTAACTACAGAAGAATAAAATACCCTGGGGAATGCAGTGATGAAGAGTTGAGAATAACATTCTCAGTTGTTCAGTCTTTGTCAGAAAATACTGTGCATCTGTTTGTGGGGTACACTTCCATTCAAACCACTGGAAGCAGAACTCATGGTTAGCCCTCACAGAAGCACTTGCTTATTATCCTTCAGGATTTTTCATTTGTTTTTCTATTTCCTCACCTCACATTTTCTTCCTCACATTTTTTGGAGGCACAAAATCCAGGTTTTGAACTCATTTGAGTCTAACCTCATCTTCATTCTTCATTCTCCAAATGAACAAGAGAAATAATTACATGTATTTAAATTATTAAATTAACTCTCAAACCTGATGTCAGCATTCTTCAGTGTTAAATTGATTTTTGAGTATCAAGAATGAAAGAATGAAAGAATGAAAGAATGAAAGAATGAAAGAGGAAAAGGAAGGCATTGTAGGGAGAGTTCGTTGTTTTAGTTTAAACCTAGACTCATAAAACGCTGAAGATGTCAACAGAGTGGAACCCTTAATTCATTTGTAGTTAGACAACTAAGACACTATCCTGTAAGGCATGAACAAGTCTTACTTTTGCTGATGGCAAGACAGCTGAAGATGATTATCTACATTATAGTAAGCAGGCTCAGGGACAAAAGCACCATAGCATTTTTTTTATTATTTTCACCCATGTCATCCACTCAAGATCCTTCTCCCTGACAGTAAGTTCCTAATCTTTCTGCCTACTCTTCTTTTTAACCCTTTTCTAACTTTGATGCTTGCAAGTTTTTTTTTTTTTTTTTTCCTTTACACTTGGGATGTGGGAGTTGTATTATATTCCCTTGGCCTAGGGCTATCACTTCCTCAGTAGATCCCCTGTCTTAGAGCTCCTGAACTAAAAACACTGACATCTCAGGAGCTCAGTATAGTTATGCATGGATTCCCATCTGAATTTCAGAAAACTGATGCCCCAAATCAGCAGGCCCTGAATTTTACCTAATCTGAGTTGAAATCCATCGACTTCCATACAGGGAACTCTGGACAATTGTTTTGATAGTGTGGGGAATTTATTAGCCATTATTCAGCAGTCTCTACCTCCCTCATTAACTGTACAAAAAACACATTTACTTAATATGGTGTATTTGAGTTGATGATTGGGGAACTTCAATACTTAGATGCTGGTTTTTTTAAACTTAGGTGGTCTGAATAATACCTTGAATACTCAAAGAAGAAAAGGAAAATAGAAGTATTTAAAATCTCTTTGAAGCCTGATGGGATGTCTTCCCCTGCCAATGCCTTAAGATGTTTTCTCATTCGATATGGTAATTTCTGAAGACAAACTGGAAAAAAGAATATAAACCTAAAACCACATTATACAAAAATAAATTCAATGTAAATATTATTACAACACAAAAATACTGACTTATATTAAAAGTTTGTTTTATGTCAAATATTTTCGTTTTCAAGCCATTGCTTTTTCAATTGTGCACAATATACAAACAAATAAAAGCCAACCTGAAAAACAGAAACTCCAGTGTCTTGTGAATGAGGTCATCCATATACAAATAGACAATTACAGTGAAATCTTTGTTCCTCATCAGAAGAATTAAATAAAAAAATAGGCATGAGAACACTGCAATTTGTTGAGACTGTGGAGCTTACAGACACCTGACATTTTTCTGCACTGTTAATTCTTAATTTTAGGCTACGGTTGAATCTCTATGAAAAACAAACAAACAAACACATGGCGTTTGGGTTTTGAACACATGTAGTTCAAGTAAAAAAAAAAAAAAAAAAAAGGAAACAAGAGCAGTCTAAGAGACATTAGGAGGGAAAAATACTAATTTCTGAAATTAGTTTAAAGGGCACTTTTAGTTATGTTAAATCAGAGACTTGGATGTTTTCTAATAACTCTTCAACAAATAGTTTCCCAAATATTTGTATTTCAGTGCAATCTTATATTTTCAAAGTTGAACTTCATCAAAACAGTAAAAATGGGAGAGTATATTAAGATAAAAATAAAAAATTGAAGCAAAAAGCATTAGGTGCATCATAGGTGTTCAGTATATCATACTGAACTTGGTTGTTAATTCCATGCAAATCACAAATAATTAATTTAGTTTATAAAGCACGCCTGCAGGTTGCAGTGGCATAAATGAGAAGTACTTAGTAAGGAATTGAGTTGTTTTGCCTTCTATCACAAGGCAACTTCTGCTGTGAAAGAGGTTCACTTCATATAATAATTAAAGGAAAAATTAGTCTATGGCATGGTATAAATCCTTTCTGGTTTGAGGGTTTTTTTTGTTTGAACAGTATGCATTTAACTTTTTCTTGAGAGAAGGCAATGTACTAAAGATGTGGTTAAGATAGGAATGCTACTGAGAAGATTCTTTCCCATTACAGTTCTGTTCCAGTAGGCAACATAGTAAATGTAGTGATGACTATCACTTTGTCTAGTGTAGCTCATCAACTCCTCAAGTTGTGATGCTTCCTTTAATCCTTCTGGAAACTGTTGATTTTTTAATTTCTTTGATATGAAACTTTCAGATTTGTGGGAACTATGTGGCAATTTATTCCAGTTAAATTACTGTTCACCATGTATCTCTGAGATATACAGACAACTCTATTATTAAATGAGACTTTAAGACATTTCATTACAAAGAACATAAAATTTCCATAGTATATATTACAGTTCTCAGCAGAAAAACAGATCAAAGAGTCACGTCATCAGAAAATGCTGTATTAAATGGTTGTTTACAAGAAGCCTTTTAACTCTATCTCTGCAACAAGAAATCATACAAGGCTGAATGGCTGCAGACATATTGCAGACTAAGTGCAGACAATTTATTTGCTGCAACCCTGCATTCCTGTAATGTTTCTCTGTGTGTCCTTTAGAGTAAAGTGGAAACACAAACAGGAAAGTGCCTTGCTTTGTGATAAATGAATGTGTCCGAAAACATGAGACAGTGAGAACAGCCAAAATAAGTGATCCGGGGCTGTGGAGCACATGAAAGAAAATGGGAGAGAATTTCTTTAAAATGCCAATTTAATCAGACCTTCAGTCCCCACAGCCACAACAGCCAACAGCTGAAATGAAGATATCATACCATTATGTTTGGAATTAGATCCTTTTTTTGAAGGAAGGAGACATGGTCATATTCGTAATGTAGCTTGAGGTTTAACAAGCTCTAAATAAAAATGTAGTTCCCATTACTGTGTATCTGATCCACTAGCACTTCTAAAAATCTCTTCGTAATATACTGATGCTAATGTCTACTATCATACAGGTCTTCCTGCTCCTTCATGGTATCATTTCTGAAGAGTCAGATTTGATAAAACAGGGCTAGCAGAAGCAATCAGGATTACTGGTGCAGTGGAGGATCTTGTAAAGCACAATGTGAAGTCTGATCTGCCTTATTCTCATTATTCTTTATATATGATAAAATCTCTTCATCCTTTTCTTTCAACAAATGTTTGTGCATAGGGAGTAATAATTTACTTTTATATAGGCATCGCATAATGAATGAATATTCACTTATCAATAATTGGCACCCACTTATTCTTAAAAATAAAGTATCATTTCACATTTTCTTTGTGTCGACAACATTGTTAGATTGTTGACTGTAACCTTACATATGTACTGTGTTGACCAGGAATCCCTGAGAAGATATGGAAGCTCCATGAAGTGGATAGGTTGGCAAGAGACTGAGCACTCAAAGTAGCAAACATTTCACCACATCCTATTGAGATATCAACGTGATGTTGACATCTGTACTGACAGGTCACAAGTTGTGACACCAAAGACAGTGCTGACCCTTTCTCTGTGACCCACCTTTTTCTGTTTTTTATTGAAACATTAACCAAATGAACCTTTTATTGCAGGTGGTGCTCTATATAGCAGGTTCCTTGTGTTAGTAAAAAGGAGGTTTTCTGAAACTTATGTCTTGACAACTTGTTCTTAAAGGGCTGAACTCAGTGTGATCCTCAATGCTTGTAGCCTTGAATGACAGAATGATAAGACTACTTGAATTTGTAGCAAGCAAACATGAACTGGGGCCAGAATCTCCTCAGAATCACAATACAAATTATTTTACCCTGGGACAGATACATAAAGAGAGAATACATGCCTTCAGAGGGAATTTCTAAATTCAGAGAACATAGGTAACAGTAAACCATCCAGAAGTAAATGTAGCAGAGGTAGCCAATGTACTTTCTGCATGACTCCTGAGCCAGTCTGGTGTCCTAAGTACAGTGGCACTCTTAGAGGACAATTGACATACAGTAGTCAATTCAGGCAACTAACAAAATTAGGTTATTCTGCAACTTTGAACCAATCTGTCATGGCTTCCAAAGTTCTGCAAAATGGTGAGGATCAGTGCCAGCAGTTTTCTGAAGTTTTTGATGCCTAACACAGTGGAGATCATACATCACATTTCCAGAATAAATTGTTTTGATGGTAATAATAATCTAACAACTCTTGGACTGTTACTGCTTTTAGATATTAGGGAATTGCTTCACTTGAAAACTACTGAAATTACAAACACACCTGAAATCAGACCTGATTTTTAAATGGAAGTTTCAGTCAATGCTAGAGATGCTAAGGAAACTATTTGTCTATAGTTTATATTATAGAAATGTAAAGATAAATTGGCTAAAAGCAGTAATAGAATCTTATTTGGTCAAGGAAAGATACAGGAAGGTGAAGACAGAGAAAACTGTTAATGCTTTGGTGTTTGGATAGTACCAGATTTCATTTCCTTTTGATGTTGTGGCCAGGACATTGCTAAACCTCATCAGCATTGATTTATGAAGCCAGATATAGATAAGATAGGAACATGTGGAATAAGCATTTCATATTAACAGGGACAGAATATTGTAGATAGAAACTTATCTCACTGGATGAAAAGGGTTTATCTTGGGATGGCTCACCATGTCTCTGTGTGCACAGGCAAATTTCCCTGGAACTCCAAAGTATTTGCATATATGCAGACACACATTATCTGAATGCATTATTCATACTCAAATTATTTTTAGTAATTAAAAAAAGAAAATCATCTTCTGTAGGAACACAGTTCTGCCAGAGATGCTCAAAATAAAAGTGATGTGACTAATAACCAATCATCTGACAACATACTGGTGTGCAAAATATCAGGGCTTAATTTTCTTATTGAAGTAATTTTCTGGACTGCCTGCATGAAGTTCTCTTGTGGCAGTTTGCCTTTCTGAAATTTATGTATTGGATATGTGAAGAAAAAAAGCAGTGATTTGTCTGTCGAAAAATGTATTGATTTAAATAAGCTTTCCTGTATTTGCTGTTTGAGAATAATGTAGTGCCAATTTAATGGTCTATATAAACTGTTTCATCTGTTATTGAATTTCAATGTATTCTTTCTGAAAAGACTTTTACAGTAATTAGGCCAGTAGGAGTAACAACTTCAACAGAGAGATTTATTAAACTAACAGACAACTTGGGCTTATGAGGAACAGTGCACGATAACCAAATAAGTGAAAGTTAATCTTACCAGAATGGAGAGAAAAGTATAAACACTACAGAAGGCTTAAATTTAGAGGTAAAAATATGAAGGAATATCAATAGTATTTTTTGCCTGCTTTTCTTCTTTCCTTTCTAATTATTTTCGTTTCTGATCTCTATATTCCATTGTGATACAAGACCAAATACGAGTGGAAAGGGTTTTCTCATCCTTCCACTTGTTCAGAGCTGCCTCTACGGAATAACACTGGAGGTCTGGAATGATGCATTTGGGGACCACACTTGAACTGGCCCCTGAAGCAAGATAAGGTCATGTTCATGTGATTCTACAGGCATTTTTAGCTCATCAGCAGTAAAAAATAAGCACAGTAAGAGTTTACTACCATCTTTCTCCAACAAGTCACTAGGCACTCCTACCACCCTAGCTCTGCCTGTTACAGCAGCTATGCTTAGAAGTTGGCTTCTCTTTGTTGCAGCCTTGTCAGCAGTTGTCCCAGTTTCAGCATTCACAGATTCAGAGTGAGAGGAAAGGAATGATGACTTGGAAGTACCTCTCTTAATCTTAACATATTTTGTCCCTAAAAATCCAGCCAAAACCAGAGATGATCTCCCTCCTGCCAAGATGAATTAGAAAGGGCTGTTCACACTTTCAATGAATCAAGACTTAAAGCACCTCATTGGCCTTTGAAATTCTTATCTAGTCTTTAATTTGTCACTGACATGCATGAATGTATATACATAAATGATTTTGGAGTAATGCCTGCATGACAGTGTGAGATACTATAGTCATTGAGACAGTCCTAATATATTTTGCTTAGTGGGGCACTTTTTTTAAACAACATGCTTCTTGGTTTTGCTTATTTTTCGGTGTCATATTTACAAGTAAAGATGAGAAATAAGCACAGAGCATTATCACATTATTGCTGCATAATTCCTACACTAAATCCAACACTGATCAAATCCAATGAAAGCAAAATCTTGAAGGAGTCAGCCTGACCTGTATTCCAGGTCAGGCAACCATTACTGAAGAAGACCTGTACCCCAACCCTAGGCCTTGGCAGGCATCTCTTTGAGTTGTGGAGATCCCAAAAGAAGTTGTTCCAAGGAGTTATGGGATTGCTCATGTTGATGCCTCATACATGTTCCCAACCCTCATTTTCCAGTTATCATCACCCCTCCCAGCCCCTAGAATGTTCTCCCTTCTTTGTATCCCCATTAGCCCTCAGCTGATGCAGTGTCCCACCCAACCTACCCCATTGGACCCTAACTTTCCTTACTCCACCCCTGCACCACTTTCCCCTATACCCATTGGACCCTAACCTCAACTCCACTCCCTTTCCTGCCCCACATTTATACCTTGGACCTCCCTACATCTTGGTCTTCGACCACCGACTCCTACAAAGACCTGGTTAGTGTTTGGATTTTTGGGCCTCATCCCACATTTGTTTTCACTATTATTAAAGTATTTTATGTTGCTAGGTCGCAGCACCACTCTTCTTTTATTTTCTGCCACTATTCTGTTATATCAGAAGAACCCTAAAAAGTATTGTCGGGGACCACTCTCACCATGACAAAATCTCTTACAATATATTGCCTACCTTTTTCTTTATGCAAAATACATAACAAAGATGTTGTCTAACAGATACTGTACATGAGACAATCCAGGAATTTTCTGATAAAGACATTCTCCAAGACTGCTACTGTACCACCCTAATCATAGGTTCAGGATCTACAGCTTGAACCACTCACCTTTGACACCCATCAGTCTGTCTGGTCTCCTGCCAGACAACAGTTACACAGAGTTTGAGATTTATCTAAATTCAGGATCTCATCCGGTAATACAGGCTAGATGCAGCTGTCCCATTTTAGGCCTGACAATATACACCTGAACAGGCAACATCACTTGGCAGCAGTGCCAGAAGTTCTTTCAGTAAAGAATCCATCCAGGCTGCATAATGAAGAAGGGATGCTCTGGCTTGACTGCCTACAGAACCACTGCAGTATCAGGTATTTTAAGAGTGGTCATGGCATGAGATGACACAAAAGTATCTCTCTCATTTCATTTTCTCTGTAAAATGTAAAAATGTTTTATTGAAAGCAAGGCACTTGGACTATTGGCATGGTTTCCTTTATGCTCCTTGGGAGGAGGCAGGGCAGGAGGAAATTACATAGCATCCAGAGAGTTTCCTCTTATAAAGAAATTTCCTTGTCCTAGCTGTCCTTCTGGGACTGTAATACGGTCTAAATTAGGCTTCAAATATGATCTGTCTGTGTTACAAAATTATGGTTCTTCTCGGTACATATCAAGTCGAGACTATGATTTTCAGAAGAAGATCATGCTCTTCCAAAGGCCTTGGAAAAATTGTAGTTCTGGGCAGGAGGGATGATACAGGCATTATGGAACAGTCTGAAAAGCAAATAAAGGCAGAAAGAAATTGAAATGAAGCGGAGAAAACTTAGAGGATGATAAAAGCCACCTCATGGAAAGAGAGTCTGTAGGAGAGAACTACAAACTAGGAAGTTTCAGAAAGAGTAAAAATTGAGCAGAGGTCCAGAACTGGCCTTTGGCTGGCTTTTGCTGTGCTGTTGGAGATGGATAGGCAATGTTTAAAAATATACAGCTAATGTAGGCCTAGATATGGGCATAGTCATATGTCTAACTGTCATTGTAGATATCCTGTGAGAATTTGGACATAGATATCTATTCTTTCCAAGCAGACATTCTTGAACTTGTGAAATTATTTTTAAAAATTACAATAAAAATGAAGATTTCTGAATTTGCTATGTTTATGAAAACATTTTTTTTTTCCAGTGTATTCTGGAAAAATTAAATTTATACTTAGTTGGAAAAAACAATTTGCATTTTGAATGCCTAGCAGGGAAGAATCCTTTTGTATTGTTGTGCTTTGTAAACAAAAAATAAAAACCATCATGACATATTTATGTTTTTTTTTCCCGTATTTCATGTATTCTGGCAAAACATCACACAATAGCTATCAAGATAGTGAACAAATCTATCAAAGAAAAGTACATGTTCTGTGGAAAAATTTCCATATTTTGAGAATTATTTTCCTTCAGGTGAATGAATATCTAATGTGTGAAAAATGAAAAAAACATTATTGATAAATTTACTAAAGGGATTCTAGGATGTGATTTATCAAATGATAGCAATTACTATTCATGAATTTTCAGTGATATGTTTGACTCCTGAAAATGTGTGCCACTCCTCTCCATGGTTTGGGTAGGAGAGATTCCTGTGTTCACAATGTAAAATCTAGATTTTTAATTTCTAAATAAATAATGAAAAATAAATTGATCTAGAAAATTTATCTTCTAAGGAAGTAATTTTATGATCCATAGCAAAATAATTGAGGGCTGCTGAGAAAATACTAACATTTTATAATCTTTTAGAAAGGTGGTAGTCTTTCACTGGAAATTGAATATGTGACCAATATGAATATATGACTGCATGCACATTTAGAAAGCAGCAATACTTTTGTTTTATTTTCTTCAGTGCTATGCTGGAAATTTAAAACATTGAAGTATTTAATTTCAGACATTTTTGGCATTTTACAATTTTACCTAAAAATTATGTGACATTTTGAAATTTGGCCATTATCATAGATAAAATCTCAAAATATGCTTCAATCTTTATTTAAATTAGTATTTTGTATTATATAGTTAGATTTAAATTTTAGCTAGTAGCAAATATGTGCTCTATCCTTTCAAGCTTCAATATTGTTTTCATCTTTTTCCTGCTTCAAAACATATTTAATTAATAATATGCCTTTTCATGGCTAAATGCAACTCTAGGAACTTTCATTTTCTATCTGCTAAACAGTCATTTCATCAAGTAAAATGTTACTATGTTTTAAAACATTTTAAAACAAAATAACTCCTTATATAAATCTATTCTATCATTAGAATCTTTGATTCTAATAAATTCCCATTTTTCCTTTCTTCCTTGGGCAATGTTTTGTATGTCCTACAACAACTCATGTTAAAGAATAACCATATCTTTTTCTCTTTTAAAAGAAACCAGAACTCAGTGAGAGGTGAGTCCTATTTTGTGTAGGATGTGTTGTTTCTCTCTACATTCTTCTCTTGTGAATAATGCTGAACTGTCATCTCCTCTCCTATCCACCATTTTCACCCTTTCCATTTTCCTCATCAAATTATGAAAGAAATAGTTCTAAGCAGTTTCGCAACAGTGGTTGTAACACATCAGAGAAATTTGTGCATTTCTCAATGATGTTTATTTTTACTGTACATTACATATGAAAAAAGAAAGGCAAAACATGTTCAGGAGTACTCCTACCCAGTGCTATTTCTTCTTCACTGGGTAGTTTTCTAATTTGCTGTGTATATTTTGTTCAATTAAAAGCATAGTTGCAGCACAATAAAAATGAACACTACCAAACACAAGAGAGGACCAAAAGTCAAAATTAATCCAAGATTCTAAGCCTAAGTCACAGCACAAATTCTATGTGACTATGGAAAATTCTTCTTCTGCAATCCATATACCATTTTGGGCTAAAAAAAAAAAAAAAAAAAAAAAAAAAAAAAAAAAAAAAAATTAGTTTATGGTATTTTTCATATGCTTTTTACTTCAGAAGGAAAAGGAGGCAAAAATGTCCCAGGAAGAAACAAAATCCAGGAGTATTATTAAGTAGACCTCAACCTTTTACTTCATTCATCCTTTTGAGGAAAAAAAGCAATACAATATGAAGAAATTAAACAAATCAGTTTATAAAAGAATACAATATTTTACCAGAATAATAAAACTGCCTCCTCAACAACGCACCTGTTCTAGATTTGTAGGTTGGGGATTTTTTGCATCTTAGTAATTGCAGCAGGCAATAGTTGGGGTTGTTAGCCACATCTTGTCCATTCTCTCTTTCACCACTCCCTCCATGTTCAGGTCTTGCATAACAAACAAACAACAAAAAAACCCCACAGATTTCACTGATTTACTATTAAAACTATATTTAATTTTGAAATCTCAATAAATTTAATGTATGAAATAAGTAAGAACTCTTACAAAATTGCCTTTCATAAAAATTTTGCCTGGTTGATTAAGTTGCTATAATTGAAATTTCATCTATGTGGCATGTGTGTTTGATACAGCTCATCGGTATTCAGTTAAATGAATATATATTTGAAAAATACTTGTCACGTGGGCTCAGATTGTCACATACTGGGAATGGCAGTGTGGTGCTATAATATTTCCTTGGCAACACAAGAGTTATTCAAGTGAAGAAAATGAAGTCTGATTACATGCCATGTATTTTATTTCTGAAAAACTACACCAGTATCATTAAAATTATGTCATTAGAGGGAGAAGCTTTTATTCAATGATTGATGGATAATTCCCCCTGAGTAACAGATATAATAGATATAAGCCATTTTTAATGTGTATAAAGTCCACTGAACAAAAATAGTAGTAATAGTGTCTGAAAGCATTTATGTATGCCTGCTTCTTTAAAACATCAAGCCTCTTGTGCCAACATTTTTCAAAAAGGAAAGCACAGTACAACTGATTTCATAGCGCTGCAAGTTGCTGAAAATAGATTTTCATAAATAGGCTTATATAGACATTTCTATCGATTTACATATATTTTGATATTGTTATCTATTTGGTGGTGATATTTACAACTTTAATGGGAAGTTTGGCTTTAAGCCAAACATTAAAACCTTTTTATTCATTTTCTGCTTTATTGTTTTGATTTTATCCATTTGATTTACAAAGCTCCAAAAGTACTTGAAACTACTTCAGAGATCTGAACACCTTTTAATAAGTCTTGACTTATAGAAAAAAGCCTCAGAGCAGAAAGAGAGAACAAGTAATGATACCATGTATGGACAGATAATTGTCTCAGATATGTGAAAATTATTTAGGTGTATTGCTTTTAATAAAGAATTTTTCTGCAAACAAATCAGTTTATCTTATCTGATGACTTTTTCTAAAAGAGATTTTAACCTTTGTGATTTAGTTATTTGTGCAGTGGTGAAGCAGTATACAGAGGTGTGTGTGACAAATAAGTACTACTTAGAAACTGCAAGCATAAACATGCCTAGATATTCCAAACAAATGAGAAATATAGCAATGAAGATGGAAAGCATTATATACATGTCAAGATTTTTTTTAAAATTAAAGGAATGACAAGACATCTAAACACAATTTGTGTTTTGCCATCTGCCCCATGTTATTAAAACATGAGGGCATTCAGAAATTACTAGCAACAACTCAGGACTGGGCTGATGCTCAGTTCTATGAACAAGATAACAACCTAAGTCAAGTCTGAAGGCTCTTGGTACTTGAAGAATAAATTACTACATCATGAAGACAAATACTGATTGCTATTTATTTTGTGTATACAGGATAAGGTTTTATCGTTTCTGTATCATTCCAAATACTGGATGTTTTCGATTGCAGTGTAAAAGCATATGATGCTGACAATATTCTGTTCTCAAACCATTATCTACAGACATGCTTTTTTCTCAGCTTGTTTTTCTGTTCAAATCTAGAACAAGCAATGATAAACCATTTTTCTCCTCCTTCTCCTTCTTTTCCTTCTCCCAAATTTGTCATACTTTATCTTTATTTGTAGTGACAACAATAAGTACAAAAAGAGCAATGGCTTGGACTCACACTATCTCACTTGTGGTTCTAAACTGACATAGACTTAGGAAGCCTTATAATCCTAGAAAAGTCTCTAAGAGCAATTGAGAGCTGTAAGGATATAAGTCGCTCCTGTGAGAGGTTTTGAGTGTCCACATAGGATGTTTTTAGCAACTCGATCATCTTCAAAATATTTTTAGGAGCCAGGTCATCACTTGGTAGCTTCAGCTAAATGCCTAAAGCTGGCCATAAACTGGAATGAAACCAGGCCATAAGTCTGGTTGTCAAGTTAAGAATTGAAAACAATAAGACCATTCTGAAGTTTGTAGAGAGAAGTATTACTAAATATCGCTTCTTCATTCCAAGAATAACAAGAAATCCTGAAAACTTTTGAAGGGCTGTTACAAGTGACACAATGATATAATAGAGGAGTGTCCAAGGAATCACATTCTTTACTAAGACCAGGCATGTAAAATACCTTTTTAACAAACAAGGTACATTGGTTACAGTTTTTGTAATTTTTAAAAATTTATTATTGAGTTTACTAATGTATTTTTTTTATTTATTTATTTTAGAACTGCAGTAGATCAAATCTTAATGTAACAGGTCATTTTTATTATTATTTTTATTTTTATCTAACTGGTGGGTAGTGGGAATATTCCACTATGCACATCTCTAGTCTATGCTTCTGACATTCCATGTGTCCTGAAATACAAATTTATGCCAACATCCATGTTTCAAGCCTAAACTCTACAAAGAAAAATACATCCACGTGTTTCACCAGACTGCGCTACCATTACATATGATCAGATAAAGGAATAAATTGCAGTCAGTATAATGCCCAATAGGAAAAAAATATTTCCTTATATCTAGTAGCAACACTGAAACAAAGAAGTGCAATCTAAAAATGCAACTTCATAAAAGAAGTGCAGAGGACTATATATATATATATATATATTTATTTATTTATTTAATTTATATATTTATATATTTATATATTTATATATTTATATATTTATAATACCTCCCAGTATTTTGCCTGCATAAATGGTGACCAGGAAACATTTGCCTTAGAGATTCTGTTCCTACGCACAAAAGTGATGGGTGAGTTGTAAACAGAAGTATTCCATGTCAGAGAAACCTCTGATTTTAAAAAGCAGATAGACACCTAAAATTAGATCTAAGGAATGTGATTTACATTAAAGGCACGAGGTCATACCTTTGGTAAAAGTTTTTGCAGTGTGTTTTGTCTTGACCACACACAAATGTAGCAGCTTTTAAAATACACTTGTCATATCCAAGATGGCAACTGTTACATGATTCCACCATTATATAGCTCTAGAAAAAGTCCCTTACCTTTCAAATGTTTGAAATATGCTGTGATATTAATCAGTCAAAGTCATTGAATGTAAGTAAAAAGAGAGTAGGTTACAAAATGTGAATCTTGATTTGTTTTCTCTAATTGTTGTAATATTATAGACCACCTGTGTTTCAATTAGCTCTTCAGAAAGGTGTTTACCTGTGGAGCATATGATTTGCAACAGGAGATGTAAATTTCAGTCATCAAATGATCTGCACTGGGGACCATTTTGATTTTCAGTCATATTTTTAATTAATCTATCAAATTATTTTCAACAAGTTTTGTTTGAGAAAATATAGAATCTTTCATTTGTATAAAATGTTAGAAGGGGAAGCTTTAACTTTTACTTTAGATAATTTTATATGTTATGCATGTTTTATGTTTATATGTTTATATGTTAGATATTTATATGTATGGACCTAAAAATAGGTAGCTGGAGCTTTAATCTAGCTAGATACCAGGATAACTTGCTTTTTGTCTCCTTTCATTTTGGAGGCCATCTCCTTCTTCAAATTATAATCAAGTGTCTGCAGATATTTATTGTACATATGATTTAATCATGATCCATGCCTGTTAATTGTTTCTGAAGGGACGTAACTTTTAGCAACATTTTAATTTTGTTGTTTTGGTGTTGATGACCAAATACTTATGATTCTATCAGTCTAATTTTAATGTCCCCATAATGTAAAGAATTGTATTCATAGCTTATATAAAGTATACAACTGATATGTAACCAGAAAATGATTTGAAAATTTAATATAAAGAATTTGCGGGGAGGAGGGGGTGGAGGAGATCTGTACTTTTATCTGTATTTTTCTTTTTCTTCACATGGATATTTGAGAATAAGAACAGAAAGGGGGAGAGTAATACACATGTTCAACACAAATCCTTGCCCCAATTGCCCTAATTCAGAAATTAATTTCATATTTTGTTTTCATATCTGAATCATAAACCCAGAACAGGGACCAAGAGCTTAATTTGTATCAAAACTAAAAATGTTGAGCCCAGTTGAAATAGCTTAAAATTTTATTAGAACTAAAAAAGAATGGTTCAGTGGGGTAGGAGCTGATTTTGTACATTTGATAGATCAATACATGTACTAGTAGAAAAATAATATAAAAGGAAAGAAAAATAAAACATTAGCCACCTAAAGACAAACTTGTGTCAACCTAGATGAAGGCTCTTGTGCACTTTCTACTGGCCTTTGATAGGTAAGAATATTAATTGCCCGTGTAAAGAATATCAGTTTCAAGTTTTTTGTACACAGAAGATATCATGCTTTGAGGTTGTGAGGAAGTCCTGTAGAAGGCCATCATGAGTTTGCATTAAAAATCCAGGACTGCATTAGCTGTTGTCCTAGCCAAATGCCTCTCTGACGTGTTAGCATTTCATAGCTGTTTTACTTTTTTGAAAATGATGCCACAGAATGAAGAACTATGATTCATCTGACTTCAATCCTGCCTAGTTTATCTAGTTGTTTTATTGAAAGATTTTGTAAAAAAACAAACAAACAAAAAAGAGATGGGAAAGAATATACAACTTCTCTATTATATGTTTAAAGAATGTTATATTCTAGAGCTTTACACAATCCTGTGGAGGTACTTCTGTAAATTGTTAAAATAATAATAACATCACAGCTATTTGAGCAATGTTCATTATTACCCATATTGTCCTGTTGACATTAATACACTCTATTTCTCCATCTTCATGAACAGCTAGGGAAGGAAAGAGAGAGAAAGAGAGTCTGAGGAAAAAAAACCCTGCTATATTCTAAGCTGACATAGTTTGATGCATTTTCTTTCATAACAGGAAATTATTGGGTGCCAAATGACCTGCTAAACAAAGAAGATAAGCAAGCCACTTAGGTATAGTTAATAAAGTGCTAACTAAAGCTCCAGCAAACTGTTATAGTTCACCAGCTTAGTAACAGCATGTAGGAAACAATACTCCATGACCCTTAATTAACATTATAAAATGGATTCACATGTTTTGGAGATTGTAATTGCGAGATTTTGCAAAGACTAAAGTGGTTAAAACTTACTGTGCATTGTTGTGTACTGCATATAGAGGTTAATAAGATCTAAGGGAAAACATTATGAGTCCCAATTACGGAACAAAAACTACCTTTTCTGTTCATGATGAATGTTCTCCATAGACCTTTAAATTTTATTTAAAGGCTAATTTCTGCTCAACAGCTTCTCCTAGGTTTTATAGCAGGCTGATATTCATGCACTGCATTACATTTGGAGACTTATGGGCACACTTTAAAATAAAATAAGCATTTCTCTTGATTATTTTTTTCTGTGCATGATAAGAGTAATATTCTTAAATTAAAACCAAATATGGTTTTGTATAAATTATTTGAGATTTTAATTTATGAGTTCCTTATTTTAAGTATTTATGTGTATGAGTGGAGGGAAGAAAACTTAGATTGTTTCTCATTTTAATCCAGAGTCTATAATGTTGCTAGAGTTCTACTACTGTAAAAGATTATATGTATATCACATCAATTAATTATTGCATTTTCAGTAACATGAAAAGATGTCGTTCTCTGAATACATGAAGACCAGGATGTCACAAAACAGAAGAAACTAAACTAACAAAATTAGTGATGATCAGTCTCTTCTCTCAAGTAAGAAAAGATAGGATAAGACAAAATGACCTTTATTATTGGATATTAGGAAAACTTTTTTCCCTTAAAGTTTTTTCAAATACTTAAAGAGGCTATCAATGGAAGTGGAGGAGTCCTCATCCCTGGAGATATATTTAAAATACATGTAAGGGGGACTCTTAGGAACATCATTTAACGGTGGATTGGTTGTGTTAGTTTTGCAAGTGTTTGGACTTGATATCTTAGATCCCTTTTCCAATTTAAATTATTCTATGATTCTATTATCAAGAATTAATCTGCTTAAGATTTATTTGCTGCATCTTAAAAATTAGATTATCTAAATTATATTAAATACTTGTAAAAAGCAATTCAACCCAAAATAGATGTTTCCAGATGTCTGATGAATCCTCTTTCTTAGGTTCTTGTAGTTCTAATGTCCTAAAGAAAGCCTAGAGTGAATAATTTAGATTTACAGACACAGTTCTTAGGCATCATAGGCTAGTCCAAATGGAAGTCAATTTCCGTGCAAAACCAAGTTGATGTTTTCAGATTGCAAAAAGGCACTTGCCAATCCATGGGTACATACAAAGAATCTGCCTCACACAACCACAGAATGGGTCAGGTTGGAAGGGACCATGGTGGGTCATCTGATCCAAACTCCCTGCTCTGGCAGACTCCTCCCAGAGCACATGGCATAGGATTGTGATCAGACAGTTCTTGAATATCTCCAGTAAGAGAGAATCCACACCCTCTCTGGGAAATTTGTTCCGGTGCTCAGTCACCTACAAAGCAAAGAATTTTTTCCTCATATTCAGGTGGAAATTTCTGGTCATCTGTTTCTTCCTGCTGCCTCTTGTCCTGTTGCTCAGCACCTCCAAGCAGAACCTGGCTCCATCCTTTTGGCGTTGTCCCTCCAGATACTGACAGACGTTGATAGCGTCCCCTCCCAGCTGTCTCTTCTACAGGCTGAACAGGCCCCCTGAGGCTCCTTCACCCTTTCCTCATAAGAGAGATGCTCCAGTGCCTTAATCATCTTTGTCTAATCTGCTGCACATGGTCCAGGAGCTCCATGTCTGTCTTGTGCTGAGGAGCCCAGAACTCGACACTCCAGATGTGACCTCATCAGGGAAGAGCAGAGGGGCAGGATCACCTCCCTCAGCCTACTATCAATGGTCTTCCTAGTGGACTTCAGGAACTGTAGACCTTCTTGCCTCCAAGAGTATTTCTGGCTCCTGGACAGGTTGTTGTGCACCAAAACCCCCAGGTCCTTCTCCTCAAAGCTGCTTTCAAGCAGGTCAGCCCTCAGCCTGTATTGGCACATAGGGTTATTGTTCCCCAGAATCCAAAATCTTATGGATTTCCTGAATATGTACTTACTCAGGCAATACATTTTATTTTCTCTGGTTAGTATTAGTCAAAGTGATATCACTCTACATTCTTCACAAGTTTATATACACAAGGACCAAAGCTCAAAAATGGACCCTTGAGAAGAGGACAATAAAAATAATAGCTTTAGCAAGCAGCTACTCTAGCGAAACAAATAGTAATGTCTGATTCAATTTCTGCTTTCTTTTGGATCTATCCCAATCTTCTATATAACAGCTGGGGACCAGTATGGTGCAGTAGTGCTTTCCATTGCAGACATTATGTTTGAGTAACAAATAGATATTTTACATGTTATATTGCTACTTAATAGGATTCCAAAAATAGCAGGCCATTTTCTGACAAGTAGCATTTTAATCATAGCTTTTGCAGTTCTACGTGTTTTAACAGTGGCCACAAGTTATAGATGTTAAAAGCATTTTATTTGTACTCTATGAAATGTACTAGTCTTCTGTATTGTACCTTTATCCCTTCAGCACTTTGCATCATCATTTTAATATTTTAAATTGCATTAATTAAGGAATTATTTCTGAAGGTACCTGCAGAATCATTATTAACATAACTGAAGCTCATGAAGGTGTCTCTGATGTCTTTTCTGAAGGTCTGTAACACAACCATAGAAGAGTGCTGGACTTCCCAGCCAGGCATGAAAGTCTTGCACCAAGAGAACAGGCCCATACCAAGTCAGAAATCTGATTACTGTATAAGAGGAACTCAAATACATAATCCCTGTCTGTGAAAGCAGTTTGGAGCTTGTGCAGGTAAGTGCCTTATTTTTCTGCTAACTGAACAGCATGGAATGAGGTCTTGTATTTGTTCAATCAGTGCCATCTGTGTTATATTTCCTCCCATCCTCCTCAGCACAGCCATGTTTTGATATTATTCTACTCTGGCACACATGCTTTTCTTTTTAGTTTTAATTACTTTATACTGTTTACCATATGAGAAAAAGGACCAACCACATTTTACATAGATGATACTTAGCACTTCTTAAAGTTTATTGATTTTTTTATACATCTTTAGTCTAGGAACTTTATATTAGTAAAAAGGTTATGCTAATAAACTTTAACATTTTTATTAAAAATGCTTTAGTCAGCTGTCTGGAAAATCCTAAATTATGAGCTTATTATAAATGTTAGAAGATTAGCTAGATCAAATAATTGCTTTATTAATCTAGCCAGTCTCAAATTATAAATGTAAAAGTGTTGCATTTTTTTGGCCAAATATAGACTGATATACTGTAAGAGAGAGATTACATTTATGTCTAGTTTCATAGATATTCATACTGTTAATCATAGATTTTATTCAATTCATCTTACATAGACTATATTAACACCAGCACTAGACTTGTAAAGAAGAAATCAGTTCATTAGTGATGTTTAGAATCAATAGCGATCAAGTTAGGCAACAGTTTGCATATGCTTTTTGCAATTCACATTTATAACATGTTTCTAGATAATTAGTTTTCTGTTTGCTCTGCCTGGGACAAAGACAAGTGATGGCATGTGATTGTGCATCAGAATATCAGGGAGATAAAATCTTTCCTGATCACTGGAGGGAAGACATTATTTCAGTGAATATTGAAGGAATGGGAAAAGATAGGAGTGATTTTAACCAAGGTCCTCCTGATTAGTAACAGAAGACAAGCTGAAAAAGTGTGTCTCAATCTGTGGAAGAGAGAAGGAATTTAAACTTACATCTCGTAGATTTCCAGAAGCATGGGAAAAAAGGTACCTCTTCACAGCCTCAGGTGGTCATTGGGACTTTATTTCAAACTGAAGTCAATCAGAATGGGTCTTTGGGTCTTCTCTCAGGTTTTTGTCTAGAAGGATGAATCTGGATAAAGTACTAGTAACTGTGTAATAAATGAATTCTCTACTAGAAGGGTTCAGATGTTCCCGAAAAGACATAGTTGCATTTCTTCTGTTCTGCTATTTCCCTCCACTCTTCAAAACTAACTTCTGCAACAATGAATAATGAAATGCTAAATAAATACAATGGAAGGAAAGGAGAAAGGATGGAATAAGGCAATTCAAAATGTTCATCTATAACAGAGTTCTTACATATATAGGTTAGAAAATGCCCTTCCATGTCTGAATTCACACTGTTAGTCTGACACTGGTTTTACCGTATTAGAAGTGTTTACACATCAAAATAATAAAATAGTTTATCTGGCTAAGCTATTATTAGACTGTATATTTCTTCTATTAGTCCAAGCCCATATTTTATTTTTTAGAGAATAATTTTAGCCACTAGTAAGAATTTCAATTCTATCTAATGAGCATTTTTAATCAAGCGCAATATGTTATTATGGCAGCGGGACTTTTATTTTTAGCCAAGAAGGCCAGATTGCTTAGAGGAAGAGATTCGGCTGGAAAGTCTTCATGTTTTTAAAATCTAAACATTATGTGCTTCAGTATATGCAACAACTGGCTAATTTCATTCCTCCCTTCCATCCTCCCTTACCTCATTCCCCTCACTCTTTCTCCCTTTCTTTCCCTCTGCATTTTTGCCTTCCTCACTTCCTTCCATATGATGGAGCTTAGTAATTTTTTTTTTTCTCATCTTACAGAATCACCAAGATACATAATATTTCAAAACACCAGAATTTGGCAAGTACAACACTTGTAAAATCTCTGTAGGCTGATTTTATTTCAAACTGAAGTCAAGTGCATTAATCTACATCCTGGTTTTAAAGCCATGCAAAAATAGGAGAAGGATTCTTTTCTCCTCTTTCCTTCCCTTCTCCCCAGAGCATGAAATTATTGTGAAATGTTGCATAAACTGGAGAGAAAATTTCCATCAAGTGCAGTATAACTAAATATAGAGGTAATTCAAGTTTATGCTGCACCAGAAATACACAGTTAAATTCATCCAACTCTGGCCAAAACCTTAAAAAATTGAAGAACACATATGATGCCAAGATATATCTTAATATGCAATCTTAATTCATATTTCCTTTCCTTGTAGTTCTGCGGTCACTATCTAAACATATGTAGGCATTTCTTTTCCAGACAAAACACCAGTTCCTCTCTCCCTCACTCCTAAGAGTCTCATAAGTGTAATAGCTTAAACAAACAGAAAGGAAATGTTCACTAACATACTGACTTTCTGATAGTTTGAGCTAACTGAAAAATAAAAAGCAATATAGTGGTAGTGGTAAACAAAAACATTTTCATTACCAGAGCTTCTTAATAGCTCTTCACATGAAAGAAGAGAAAGATATATTTACTATTAATGTCCCTTAAATAAACTGGATACCTCCAGGTCTCGCTAAAGAAAACTAGTAACCCACAGTTAGTTCCTGAAAATTTAGTTTATCTGTACCTTATAACTCCTTCAGAAATTTTTAGTCCCCTATAAACCTTGTGTACTGAGAACTAATTAGAGACTCATAGAATGGTTAGGGTTGAAAGGGATTCTAAAGCTTGTCTACCTCCAACACCCCTGCCATGGGCAAGGAATCATCCACAGGAGCTGTTAGAAGATCCCCATCCAGGCTGGTCTTGAACACCTCCATGTATGGGGACTACATAACCTCTTTGAGCAACTTGTTTCAGTGTCTCACCACCCTCACAGTAAAAAATTTCTCACTAATATCTAATTCAAACCACCTTCCTTCAGTTTAAGGCCATTTTTCCTTGTCCTATCACTACATGTCCTTGTGTAAAGCTCTCTCTAGCTCTCATGTGGCTCTCTTTAGATACTGGAGGGCTGCTCTAAGGTTTCTACAGAGCTGTCTCATCTCCAGGCTGAACAGCCACAACTCTCTGTTCCCCTGTCCATGCTGCCAAAAGAAAATGTTAGAGTGCTGGACTCATCACTGTTTTCAACTTGGACATCAAGCTGTTAACTGCAAATCTTTGAGTATGACCGTCCAAACAAATTTTATTTCACCAAGTGAAGACATCCATCAAATCCATGTTTTTACAGTTTAGAGACTAGGACGTTGTAAGGGACAGTGTCAAATGCACACTGAATATTTTGTCTTCATCTTAATCTCTTCCTATTTGCCATTCATTACTTATTTCTGTTATTGCTTCCACAGCTTGGCTACATTTTCTACGAAGCCTAGGAATAGGACAGCTGTGATTCTGAGATTTGTTGATGAACCCATTTATATCCTGATTTTTGAGTGAAGCAATCAACCAATATAATTAGAAATCTTTCTTCATTCAGTTGCCTGAAAGCACTATCTTTCACCTAGCAATTATTTCCCATGCCTAAATAAACTCATGTCCCTGACAATAGGATTTTGTATCATTTACTTTATTTTTTCAGTCTGGGATGTATTATGTTTCTTAAACATGTTTTTTTGGGTTTTTTTTTTTTTTTTTTTTATTTTAATAGAGTATCTAAAACAAAATTTATCAGCAGAAGCAAAATCATTAATGATATACGCATTAACAACACCAAGAATATTTTTACAAGTATCTTGATACTTGTATTGGCCTGAGGTATGAAATTCCTTATATTCATTATTGTAGTTTTTAAGTACTTGTGTATAAGCATATAAGAAAAAACATAATTACAGATAAGTACTGTGCATATCTACAATGTGTTTAAATGGAAATTTCTATCAGTATAACATAGGAGAACTTTAAAAAGCATGTATTCACTTGCATATTCAAGAAACACAGCTAGCACATACTGAGTTTTTTTTCAATCTCATATAGTTAAGAATAGATTTCTGTATTGAGCACTACATTAAAGACATACTTCTAATCCATTTTTGCAAAGTATGATATTTTATAATGACAACTCAATGAGAAACAGAGTTTTGAAAAAGTAATTGAATTAACATCATTGAAAGGTAAACATGTAATCAATCTATTACAATGTTTTGGCTGTTAAAAGCACCATCAGAAAATGCGTGTGGACATTTGCCTAACAGTGCCAAGAATCTTCTCTTCATGAGGTCTGCACATGAAAAATAGCTAAATATTAGTGAGGTTACCAAAAAAAAATGTAAAATGGTCTAACATGGAAACACAAGATGAAGTTTGATCTAAGTTGTAAGAAATCATATAATCTATTTTTCTTATTTGGCTTTGTAGATTACCTATTTATGAGCAACAACAGCAACGAAAGCCATCTATATGTTATTTTCATATTATTTCCTACTAAAATAATACAAACCAGCTAGCTATCTTGCAACAGGTGTTCTTGAAGACTGGTACTTTTCACCCTGTAGTATACCATATAAATGTGTGCTTTACCTAATAAAACAGAAAAATATTGAGTACACCATGAGTAGAAGGAGTAAATTTACATTTTCTTCCATCACTCTGATAAATTATGTAACTATCTTTACTCCATTTATAAAATAAAGTAAATTTCATATGGAAGTTATTTTAAAAATAGGTATAGTTATCAAAAGTCAAGAGAAAAATTAAAATCTGATCTAGAAAGTGTCTCAGTATGTAGTCCTTCAAACTTTGTTCAGCAAGGTGGCAGGTATTTTACAGTTGCCTTCTAATTAAGGTGTCAGAGGTAAGCAAACATTTTTCCAGGGCTCTGGCAGACAACAAAAGCAGCATGACTATTCACAGGTTATCATCAGGTGGAAGACATGGACATGCATGCATGCATGCATGCATGATAGGTCCTGAATTATATTCTTTAAATGAGTCTGAATTTTCTACCCTGTACTGGTTTCTCTACCTTGTTCTCATAAAACCTCATCTGATCTCCTGTTCCCAGTGCAGAAAAGACAAGGACTAGTGAAGCATGTCCAGAGGAGGACCATTAAAATAATCAGAGATCTAGAACAACTCTCCTGTGAAGAAAGGCTGGGAGGGCTGGGGTTGTTCATCCTGAAGAGACAGATCTGGTGAAGACAAATGGAGAGAGACTATTTTTTACCAAGGCTTGTAGTAACAGGACAAGGGTCAAGAGTCTTAAAGTGAAAGTAGTTTCTTTCTGAATATAAGAAAGATTTTTTTCTTTACCATGAGAGTGGTGATACACTGGAAGAGGTTTTCCGGAGAATTCATTGATGCTTCATAACTGGAAAAGTTCAAGACTGGATTGGATAGGGCTTTTGTCTAGTGGGAGGTGTCTCTGCTCGTGGCAGGGAAGCTGAAAGTAGATGATCTTTAAAGGTCCCTTCCAACCCAAACCAGTTTGTGATTCTGTGATTCTAAAGGAGATAATTCTGAAAGAACTTTTTACATTCCACTCCTCTTAGACAAATCAGCCATAATGAATCTCAGCACATCTAGATTTCAAGACTTATGCCAAGTCTAGTTTTATTTGAACTCGCTGGCTTAACTCTCTGTTTAAATTATTCTAAATAGACACTCTGAAATGTTCTGATATCTAATGTGAGATGTCTCATTAATTTTGGGCACGCTGTCCATATAAATTCAGATTTCTGCATATAGGCACACAGAAAATAAAATAAAGAGCATAACTTATTTGTTTTTAACATTTTTCTGATAGATCAGCTGCCTGTTTGCACCTTTTCATCACAGTAGAAGCTAGATCAAGTGCTTTAGTTACATATTTCAGATTTACTTGTCCCAATGAAAATTTAGTCTTTTATGACATTTATTATAATTTGATATACAAAAATAATTTGCATTATTTATACTGACATGCCTTGAACTGAAATTATTAAGGAAACAGTAAGAACTTTTGTTACTATTTTTCCAGCAGTCAGTGTGAAGACAGTTGATGTTGATTTCCATGGGAAGAAAAATGCACTTCTATTAAATATATGTCATCTGTTCAAAATTTGAACAAGATGAAGCCATCTAAGAGCAGGAAAGTTGACTAATCTATTTCATGACTTTTTGAAATGGATTTTTAAAAATACACTCCTTCTTATTTCAATTTTCATAAGTATGTTTAGAGAGAAGATGTATTTTGCTTTTTGATTTTTAAAAATGTGTCTACATAAGTGAATCATTAAAAATAACCATGCTATTTTAAGATTTATTTTTTAGAAAATGAGGAACATATCAGTGTATGTGCATCCATGTGCATGCTCATGGTTGTACACAAACATATGAAAAGAAAAGGAATGTATACAAGCAGTGACAATTTTTAGAAGGATTTATGCTTTGTCCTATTGTACTCCAACAATTTTGTGGGAATCTTGTTCTCAGTGGGAGTCAGCAATTATCTCTCATTTATCTGTTAGATATTGGAAAAAACGGTTGCCTTCCCTTTTCTTGTGCTTTATTCATCCCAGGTGCAAAAATGAATTAGAAAACAAATTATTTTTCCTATTATATTCTTACTAATTCAGCTCATGGCTCATAGGGTGTCTTCTAAAAATTCATTCCAAAAATTTTAAGAAAGAGCTGAAAATAATTGAGAAGTATTACTTGGGTTTAATTAATGGTGAACAATGGGAAGAGAAAATTACTTTTAGACTTTTGTGGTTTACTGGACATTTTCACATACAAAGGGGAATCAAAAGTTATAAATTAGCCTAATTAAACTTTAGGAAAGTGCCATTCTGAAATTAATAGTATTCATTGTTAGACCTATCTGTGGAAGGTAAGGTGTCTTTTATTTATTTGACAGGCTGCTATTGTTGATTTTGGCTTCGGATTTTTTTTTTTTTTATTATTATTTTTTCCAAACGTGCAAATATTGAGTGTTTTCAAATATTTATGAGAGCTTAAGGGTACTGAGAAGCCTACAACTACTAAGAGAACTGTATGAAAACTGAGGAAGAGAAATTTTCTATTTCAGCTTTGAATCTGTGAGTTTTGACCTGTTAGTATCTCTATAGGTACTTTCGCTGTTGCACTATTTTTTTTTTTCCTGAAAAGCTGGAGTTTAGTTTTGCTTAATTGAATTTTTTCTGAATGGATCATGGAAAATGCAAAATTTTGTGTGTACTTCCAGAAATGAAGAGGGATTAGAATGCATCAGGCATAATTGCACTTTTCTCAGCTAAAATTGTTTGTTAGTTTTAAACCACTACAACACTAAAAAAACAGCTTCAAAACAAAATGGACTATCTTGAGTGAGACACTAGCTTTTCTTTTAAGGAAGAAAACACTTCATATAATATTGAACTGTTAATCTATGCATATAGCTGATCATTTCTTCACTTTTCAAGTGTTAATTATACTTGCTCGTTTTATTGTATTTATTTAGTCTCTTTTATCAAAGTGTAGTGTGAGTTTTCAAATACATGGTTAGCAGTTAAGCACCTAATTAGCATCAAAAAACAAAGGTGTGTATGTGCTTGGTTGCTACCTTTTACTGGTACCACTAAATTTTGATTCTTTTCTCATGTGTGCTTTTTACAGTAATCTTCCCACATTCTTACATGGATTCTAGAGCAACTAGGGAATAGAGTCTCGAAAAGACACAATGTTTATCCTCCTTTTTTGTTTCTATTCTAACTGGATCATTTCAGATACTTTTGCCTCTTTACTTATCAAAAACAGCACCAAAAAGGGCTGCCATAACTTTTCCAATAAATCAGTCCTGTTCCTTTTCTCTCATTCCCACAGCAAAGAAAAAGTCTTTATTCTGGGAGCTCTCATGATAACCATTTTTTGGTCCTCTTTTTTTAATTATTACTCTTTGCTACTTCATTTTTGTTAAACTGGGGGGTGGAGGGGGTGTTGTTTCTTTGTGAACTTCTTTAGTGTAGAAAGCTTCACTAAAAAGACAGTTGTGATGGTATTTTGCTGGAAATGGCCTGGATCCACTAAACCACCACAGAGCTTTACCAGATTTGCATGCTGTTTGTTCACTGACTGATTATCTTGATCCCCTTACACAGTTTGGCCTACAGTGGCTGTCAAGAAACTGTCAATAAACAATCGAACAAATCAGGTCCCCACAAGAACAAAGCAGGAAGCTGTATAACTAAGGAAAACCAGAAAAATCGTGTTTCATTCATCTACAGCTGATACATGAATAAACTTGTATTGTAAAGCAAAAAAGAGCAAAAATGTACTTTTTCAATATTCAGTCCTGTAGTGGATTTGGGCACATTTGTAGTGATACCAGATTTTAAATTCTTGCAAGCTTCTGTTGCCTGACACAAGATCTTCTCATCTGCCACTGGTAAATTCTGCTATGCATCTATAACTTTAGTGTTTATAAAATCAGCAGAATTTTGGAACTGAACTTTAATCTTATTTTAATTACTGTAATTTCTATAATTCCAGTCTCTTCCTTGAAGAGTAGCATTCCTTGTCTAAATTTACTATCTTTGATATATATTTCTTACTAGTATTCTTACTAGTATTTCATGCAAAATTCAGTTTGTTACTTTTAGTCATACAAGCTGTGAATCATAAAACCATTTTCAGTTTTTACAACTGTTCTTACAAAATGTAAATGACAGACACAAGAATGCAAACTTGGCCGAATCTTTTTTTCCCACAACAACCCTAGAATTATTTTTTTTTCCTTTCATTGCTGCAGGCCATAAATACTGAAAATCCTAATTAAAACACAAAGTTTGACTCTGTTCTCTTCAGGGATTACAGAAACTAAGTGAAAGGAATGTGAATTAAAAAATTATACTGTTCCCAACAAAGACACCCTCAGAGTTTTAAATTGTTAACTTTTCTTTGCTCTGGGATCATGTACCTTGTAAGGGAAATAGTTACTGTGGAAAAACTAATGAATGTAGACATCATTCAAACCAGTTTCACACATACATGAAGTGTCAATGTGAATAGAATTTCAGACAAAAACATCTAAGCAATTATGCAAGGAGGAAAGAATTATATTTGTTAGATACAAAGGCAGCTTTGTTGCCTCTGACTTCATAGAAATAAGCGTACTTGTGTTTGTGTGTGTATGTAAAGTATGCCTTACAGTAGTAGTAGGGCTTCACCACTTGAACAAACCAGGCAAGAAAACTGACACATTTTCCAGAACTGATGTCAAGAGTTGCAGACCAAGGTCAGACTGAACACAATTCCTTCTCCCTGCACAAGGCGATTTTTTGATTGTTGCCTCTCTTCATTTTCCCTTTTTTTTTTCCCCCTTAGAGGTAACACACTCAAGTTGAAAAGGGCAAAAAGTAGCTCTATCTGCCAGAATCTTGCCTGGCTGCAGCCTCCCCCTTGATAAGAAAACAAAAAACACAATCTAACCTTGTGGCTGGATTATTCTTATGAAAGATACAGAAATGATAGCCAGTTTGTTTTATTTTTGCTTTGTATGTTCTACAGTATAAAAAATCAGTATTAAGAAGAACTCTGGATACAGACAATTAACCAGACTTTATGTCTATTATTGCATCAAACTCCAAATGACTAAGGTTTTCCATGAGGACAGTGATTTTCCATAGTATCTTATTTGGCTGATATTGTAGCATTTTATAAATGATCTTACAGAATTTTAAAATAGTTAATTTGAGCTTCTTTAAGGCTATCAAAATATTTGGAGAAAGATTAGAATAAAATAGAAGTAGAAATAGAAAGAACAGAACAGAACAGAATAGAATCGAATAGAATATTTCTGTTGAAAGGAGCCTAAAATGATCATCTAGTCCAACTACCCCAGTAATTCAGAGCTGCTCGAATATTAAAGCATGTTATTAAGGTCATTTTCCAAATGCCTCTTAGAGACAGGTGGCCTTCTGGCATTGACCGCCTCTCTAGGAAGCTGTTCCATTGTTTAACCACCATTTCAATGCCAAGAAATGCTACTTCCTTATGTGGGGAAGAGGAGGGGCAGATACTGACCTCTTCTCTGTGGTGACCAGTGACAGGACCCAAGGGAATGGCCTGAAGTTGTGTCAGGGAAGTTTTAGGTTGGAAACCCAGAAAAAGTTTCTCTCTCAGCAGGTGTTTGGGCACTGGAACAGGCTTCCCAGGGAAGTGGTCACAGCACCAGCCTGACCAAGTTCAAGTGTTTGGACAATATTCTCAGGCACTCTTGGGGGTGTCCTGTGCAGGCACAGAAGTTTGATTTCTAGGATCTTTGTGGGTCCCTTCCAACTCAGAATATTCCGTGATTCTGCAACAGGTTTGGGTTTTTTCCCCTAAACTTCCCACCTTCTTTCTTCACTTACTGTTCTTTCTACAATTCTTATTATCCTAGTTGCTTTCCTCTGGTCTGCTTCTATGGGTTTATTTTAGCATGGAAATGGGCCTTTCACAGGCTATAATGTGCATGTATTTATGTCTTTCCATTTTACAGATGAGAAATGTACAGACAGAAAATTCAAGGTTCAAATTTATAAACAGATGAAGTTGTTTATGACATGATTCAGAATCACTGTGTGTTTCTTGTCCTCTGCTTTAGGCATCATTTTTTCAAAATGGAATTCACAGCCATTTAAACACCTACTGTGAGATGGATCTGTGTTAAGCACCAACTTTTAACTTTTATATTTGCCTACTTATGTGAGACTTTCATAAGAGTCATTATCCAATCAAGAATCTAATTTACACAAATAAATGAGTCTGATTCACAACCCATGACTTCCAAAATAAAGTATGTAAGGCATATAATATACTCTACTTTAGTAAAGTGCTAGAAGCAAAAGTGATCAACAAAATAATTGCAAGATATATAATGTGTACTTGAAATAAAAACCCTTACTGATTACTGATCTAAAATTGATAAGAGGAAAAAGCAGAATTGGTGAATGATAAGTCCTGGCACTTAACTGAAACTGTTCAAATAAAATAAAAATTACTGGAAGAAAAAAAACATAAGCAGTGTAAATTTAGGTTAGAAGTAGATCTACAAAAATTTGAAGCTATTTTTGGAACTAAGGTTGATATTAAAAAAATATATAATTTTTAAGAAGAAATCCAGATTATAAGGTAAGCTGAATATTCAGATGCAACACATTTTTTCAGTTTTAAGAAAGTTATGAGGAGCTTCAGAAGTCTAGTTAATGCCTGATGGCTGGATAATGAAAGCAGGTTCAAACCACTGTAGAGAAATGCAAGCTAATGTACAATTGAAGGAACAATTTGAACTTGCACAAACTGGTGGATTCTAAATTGACCACAGCCATCCTAGAAAAAGTGAAATAACAAATAAAGATAATTTTGAAAACCTCAGGGAAAACATCTGTTGATTACCCACTGGGTTTCAGTAAAAGAAAGCAAGTGGTAAAGCAAAATTAATAAATTAAAGCACTGAAAATATTGTGTCTGAGGAGCTTCTCTTTGGTATAAGGAAAACAAGTAAAAAATTCAGGGAAAGAAGAAAAAACTTCAGAGCATTATTTTACTATATTACTGTAAGGTGATATTAAATAGAACTCTGAAACCAGATGAACAGTGGATTAAAATCACTGTAGTGCCTTTGATTTTGTTAGTGCTGTGCAGTTTACAGCAGCTGAAAAGTTGGCTACTAAGTTTAAAGAAGAGATGAATACCAGATGACTGACTGAGTTGTGTAAAATAACAGTTTAAAAGCAATTATATGTTCTTGTTTTCCCCTTTAGTTACAAGAATAAAAGACCAAAAACTTCAATAAAAAGAAAGAAAAAAAATTAGTTACAGTGGAAAAAAAAAAAAATCAGAAAAAAACACTCCTACGTACAGAGTATGACTGGGGCTAAAAGCATTTTATTAGAAATTGGTACTGTAAAGCAGTGAGGTATGCATTTTATTCTCTGACATTTACCCCATATATACATGGCTTGAGTTCAGATTCTGCAATGATGTTTTTCTTTACTCTTGATTTGAAATCTCTTTTCATTCTCATTTTTTTCCTCATATCTTTCTTAGCATAACTTGCCATAAAAATGCTCTTTTGCATCAACATTAAAATAGATTTCTACTAAAATAAACATGTTGGAAGAAGAAAATTCCCTGTTTGTTATAAAATAAACAGGCAGAAGACCAAAATAGAATTCAGACAGCAGTAAGACAAGTAGAACTACCTAACTGATGGAATAGAAAATGTCATCTGGGCTACAGCCTTAAAAACACCTCAGGAGTGTGTGATTTCTTGTGTACATCAATTATTTTTTCTTTCATAATTTAAAAATAAAATTAATAACACTTTCTCATCTAAAAACGCAAAAATGGTGTGGTACATTTCTTATGTGAGGCTATCTTATCTCTTGTTTTCTTTAAAGAGGTAAAATCATCGCCAAGTGAAATTATTTAAATGAACCTAGTTTTTCACTGTTTGGTGAAACTGCCCTCATAATATAAGTGCCAAATTAGTCAGTGAGAGATGGGTCAATTAGGAATTCCATTCAGTACTAGAACCTAAATTCTGCTAGACAGCAGAACTCTAGAGGTCTGCAACATTACCTGCTTCTCTCTGTTCACTACAGAGAACACTTACATTCTGTAAAGTTCAATGACTATCCAAACAGTACATGGAAACGTATGCCAGGGTTTGATTTAGGTTTGCCAATTTTAATATATTCAACTTCTTTTAGAGATAGGATTTTGGAGCAAAGACAAGGCAGGCTAAAAACTTAAAAGGGTATTTAGAAGGAATTTATTAATAACAAAAGAAAAATACATAGAAATTCAGAATAAGATTTCCAGATCATTCCCTCCTCCCCCCTTCTTCACTTTCCACATTTCTCAACAACATACAGAGAACATTTCAGTCAGTTTTTCCACTGGAATAATCATTTCAGATCACTTTAGAGAGAAAAGTTCCTTTTTTTCATTTAGGCGTAGAGAGTGTCTTCACCTTCACAATCTGCATCCGCTGGGGGAAAAATTTGCAAATTGTGGGACTTCCTCCCATCTTCACAGTCTTTCCAGAGCTGTGTTATGGGTTATGCCACATACATGGGGTATTACTTTTAAGGGCAAGCTGTTCAAAGACAACATTCTCTTCGTCTCTTTCCATTAAATGTCTCTGTCCATCTTTCCAGTCTCTAAAACAGAGAGCCCCATTCCCTCAGGGCAAAAGATCTTTTTCTTCAAGCATGTGAAAAACACAGTTCACTGTCTTGAGAGAATTAAAAGGTTTAATAAAGAGACAATGGAGACAAACATAAAGCAAAGGGTTAAAATGGCCGGGTGCTTGGCATGCTGCTAGGAGCACACTGCTGCTTTGGGAACACCCCTTAAGATACGTTTTACAATCCATCCATTTGTTACATATTCATAGACCTTCATGCACAGTCAAGTATTTCTGGGAACTATTTAGCATGGCCACTCCTCGGGTCCGCCTTTTTAGAGCATGCGTGTTTTCTTGGCTTGTGGTTTTATTTCTTCTTATCCTTTTTCGATTTGGGTGGTGGTCTCAGTCGGTGAGCGTTGATAATTGTGTCAGCTGCGGGGCCCCCATCACCTGTTCATGGGCTGTTATCTTGACCAGGCAGGTAGTTTAAGCATACGATCTCTAAAAAACTTATGTCCAACTTTTACTATTAACAAAGACTATATCCATATAGAAATGCTATTTTAACATTATACATATAGCATTTATCCCAATACTTGCAAAGAGCCAACAACCTGTCATACATTTATAACAAAGCACTTTAACCCCACCAAGTATTTTTCACAGTTTAAAGGAATTTCAGTGTAGTCCAGTCCCCCCATAGCCCACAAAAAAAAAGGTTTTTAACTACTTATCAGTGGCATCTCTCTTCAATCTCTTTCCATCTGGAAACTTAGCTTTCATTTCACTGACTTCAGTAGACTCCTTGCTTTATTCTTCTCATTCAGGGGAGCTCAGGAGATCTGCTGTCTCATTCAGGCATTAGAAGGGTTAAAATTGTACCTAGAAGGTGAAGGAGCTGAGCCAGGCCATGCTGGAAAAAATGTGCCAGGGCTTTTCAGGCTGCACGGACTGTGCGGAGGAGGAGATGAAAACCGCAAAGCCCAGCTGCAGATCCCCACACTGCGCCATCAGCTGGGAGCCTCTCCGGACTGCTTCCAAAACAGCGGCAGAAGCCTCGGCCGAGCCGTGGCCACACGGTGGGGGGGAACCAGAACCCCAGCAAAGGCCTCCCCCCCCGGCCACCAGGGTCCCCAGCCGAACACAGGGCAAGGTGGCTCCCCCACCCCTGCCCCGGCCAGGCTGCATGGGGAGGGGAGGGGGGCCGGGCCGGGCCAGGCCGGGGCTCCGCTGGTTGTTACCTCCCTGCAGGCCGGAAAACAAAAGAGTCCGATTAACTTTCCCGGTGTAATTTATGAAAACGAAATAAGTTTTTAATTGGTTACCCAGGCTGTCAATCACCAAATCAGCCCTCCAATTGGTCTCTGCAGCTCACAGAGGAAGTTCTCACAGAGGAAACAGCCTCTCTGTGTTTCCCTTCTTTGTGCTTCCCCTCTCAGGTGACTTTTCATGCACAACCAGCATAACATATTATTCAAGTGAACAGGGCATAAATCTACAGAAAAGAAATTATAACATTATAGTCTGTTTTTAAAACAAATCTTTCTTTACAAAATTACTTGTACCTTTCTGTACCTATGTTTTTATTATTGTTATTGTTATTTATTTAAAAAAAAAACATAGACAAAATCTGATTTTTATAGAAGGTCAAAATTTTCTTCTCTAATAATTAATAAAGGAAAACTCGCATTAGATTATACTCCTGCATTATGAATATTCCAATCAATTGTAATGATTACACAGCAGGAATTTTTCCAATGTTACTGGATTTGGAAATGCAAGGGGATCCAGGTGAGGTTTACAATGTAATTGTGTGTCTGAAATGTTGGAAATTATTTAATTGAACCAAGACTATGCTACTTTGGAAATATATGGTCCAAATATATTTAGGACTGGGCTTGGGATTTTGTTGTTGATTTTTTTTGTTTTGTTTTGTTTTGTTTTGGTTTGGTTTGGTTTGGTTTTTTTTTAATTGTATTGGGGAACATACTTCAGTGAAAAACAGCAGAACACCTTAAGTTTATCTTACTCTGTGAGGGTCAGAAGTTACCACTCTATGAAGAAGCAGTCTTGAAGTCCTTGTTAAGAGAGCTCCTCTATCAGAACACACAATTTTATCAATATAAGACTCTGAAGTTAAAATTCTGTATTACCTCTTTTTACTAAATATCAGAAGATAGTTGGAGCCGAGATCAGACATTGATAAATTCTTCCTGTGTGAAATGTTTTTGAACAGTCTCAAAATATGTAACTTGCAAATATTCTAGTAGCTATTTTTGTTTTAAAAAAATTAGTAAAACACAAAAATAGACATTACATTTATGGCCCTTAGCTGCCTGAGTAGTTAGAATAGAAAATACTTTGAATGTAAGAAGAACAAAGGAGAGAAATATTAATGATCTAAATCTATGTAAAAATGACATGACAGAAATGAATTGCATATTTTGCAATTAGTCTGTTTCAGCTACCACTTTGTTTTTCTCTTTGATATAACTGAAATAACTACATAACTAAACAAGACTAAAATATCTTCTATTTAAGATTCCATTTTTTTTTTTTAAATTCACTTTTTAAAGGGTTTTCCTCTCCATCACATCATAACAATACTATCCAGTTGTTAACATAGTTTAAAAGAAGTTGTGTAACTAACAGACTCAGATTTTTTTAGCTGTCTTAACTATTTAATGAGTGTTTTGTTTCCATTTGGAAGAAAAGGGGTGAGGCCCAAAGCTTTGAAGAAGAGATCACATAACCTGTAATGAGGTTTCTCAGTGTTTCAGGAAGAAGGAGGATAAAGATGCCTTCAACATTCCTGTGGTCTGGAGTAGTTTCGCTTTTGGCATCACATTTGTGGACATTTACAAATATTTGTTTACTCTCTGCAGAGTGGAACTGTTTATGTATCAGCCATTCCACTGTGATAGAAAGAGCTATATTTCTTTAGTAGCTCACCTAAAACCAACTGTTTAAACTTTAGACTTCAAGTTAAAACAAGATATCTGGGCTCTGTCTTCAGTCAATGAGGGCAAAAGAAGAAGCCTCTAAAGGTCGGCATTTAGCAGACTGGAAAAGACTCAAATTCTTAGCTCATCTTCTTCTCTCAATCTCTCCCCCTCCTTCATCCCATCCCATTCCATATCTCAGAGATAGCTTCATTAGAGTCCAGATTCCTGCTGCTAACAGCTCTTGTCTCCTCATACCCAAGATGTCTTTCTTCACCACCTGGAATTCTCAAAATACCTGAATTTTCTTCTTAGAGCAGAGTCAGTTTCGTATTATGATTTTTTTCTGTGCTCTTTAGAAGACTTAAAGAAAGTGTGGTTGAACTCCTAGACCTAATAACATGTGGTATGTGATTATTCCAACCACCTCGTTATCTACTGCATTTTATCAACTGATGTACCATATTAGGCTCAGTGATAAGTTGTGGTAAGCTGTCTATTATGGAGATCTTGAGATGTTTCTGTAGTTAATGCTTCCTTTGATATAGGACTGCTAAACAATTGTATGTGCTAGAAAGACAATGTATTGGTAAGAAAGACTAACCAAAAATCTGAACACAAGTCTGAATTTCAGGCAAAAATTTTGTGAGAATTGTTGAAAAAAAAACCCCATCTTGCAGCATTTGTACTATACAACTTGGTTAAGACATCAGAAATATTCTAAAGGAACATACAATACAAGGAACATACAACACATTCTAAGGAACATATAATACAAGAAATTATCCACATGTCATGTTAGTTTTGTCTGAATTAAGGGACAACAGTATCTTCCGCTTAAAACTAAAGAGAAAATGCACTTATTTAGAAGAAACCATTTGAAGGTTTCATTTGCATGCTGGAGATGCTTAGTGATCTCAGTGTGAAAGTAGAAGTCAGTGATTAAGGAAGTCAGTTGTGAAGAAGAGCATACAGGGTGGCATAGGATGAAATGGAGACATTTCCCAATATAAAAACCAATAACTACAACACAGAACAAATTTCTATGGGCAACAATGCCTTGATAAGGAAACATTGTCTTGAGAACACACTTTGTTAATTTTTGTCATTTTTCTGTTTTCCCATTTTGCTAAAAAATAAATTACTTTGAATTTTACACATACAAAACAAAAGCAAAAAAAAAAAAATCCCAACCAACCACCACTGCAAACCAAAATTAAAAAAAAAACAACAACAACAAAGAAATGAACAAAAAAACCCCAAGCAAACAAAATAGAAACAACAAAACCCACCTTTGTACTTTATTAGAACAAAAGTAGAAAACTGGTCAGAATAAGCCATGTGAGGAAGATTGAAACTAAGGTCTGAAAACTTATCACTCTTTGAATTTCTTATAGCTTCCAGACTTGTTACAAGCCCTGCCTAATTCTGTCTCCATCTGTTGGAAAGCTTCTTTATTTTTCTCACTTAGGATGACTTGTTTTCTACATACTGCGTGGTGTTTTCAAGAATCAGTTCTCTAGTTTATCTGCAGTCTGTCACTGTGTGTCCTGAGGCTTCTGCCTCATCCCGTGCCTTGATGCTTCACCAAAGAATCATACATGTGTGCTGTGATACAGAATATGCCATTCATCCCTCCACTGAGAAAGGCACAGCAAATGTGTTTGTAGCAGCCAGGAAAATACAAATATTCAGGCTTCCTCTCATTTTTTAAGCCATTCCACCTAAAAAAGCATAACATTTGGTAATATGCTTAAATAGTAAATAAACACATTAAACATCAAGGAAGTTGATATGTTACCTGATGTTCAGGAATTGCCATTTTATTTTGTAGACTATACTTGTCCTATTCTGACCCTTAATCATTCTGTTGGTGAAAGTACTCCTTAGAGATCACCATGCCTCAACACCATGATGAAAACACATATGAGGGCTTTGCAGAGAAATCTTTTGCCCATTACTTCTTTAGCAACCAAAACCATGAAGCGCACCTTGCAAGTATCGGACTGTAGAGATGATATTTGGAATTGAAAAGTGTGCTGTAAATCTCACAAACTATTAGCAATTACCATAACAAAAAGCACAAAAAGTAAAATACTGTCAACTCTTTCAGAAGAGCAGCAAACAGTGGCAGTCACAACTTTAGAATGTCATTGTTTATTTCCTTTTATAAATGTATATTAGATTCATTTGTGCAAACTATATGAATATGCCCCTTTAGGACAAATAAAGAATAAATCGTAGTCTGAATAATAAAATCTAATAGCTGACATATTTGGAAAAATTATATTCAGATCTCCCAATAGACAGCAAATGCAATGAAATTTGTTTTTGCAGTTTTCAAAGCATAAATTTATAGGCATTTTCTGTTTGTTCTTTTTGTTTTTTTGATTTTTTTATTGTGATGTTCTCACTGTACCAAGATTTAATTTGCATTGTTAGTTTACTGTGTAAAATTACTGTGATATGGGAGTTCTACATGTATATATGCAATATAGAACTGTTGTCTTCTGAAAAGCAACTTAAGAAACAGAAAAACAAAACTCCCTTGGTGAATTAATAAATAAATGTAAATATTAATCCATTATTTGGATAAAGTATTTTCCAGAACTGCTTTCTTTAGACAGAGTTAGGGCCTAGTCTACTTCATCTAGACAGCTAACTTTTTTTCTGATTTTATGTGCCTAGTGCACTGATCCACCTAAATAAATTAAGTTCTGCAGTAAGTAGAAAGTGGCTTTTAAAGACTGACAGAAGAAAATTGTTTCAATCTAATATGGGGGCCTTTTCTATTGACCATGAATCTTTATCAAATGTCAGAACTTTCTGTAAGTGATGTATCCCATTGTCAACAGTAGAATGTTCCACAGTTTCCAACCAGTCTGTGCATTAGAACAAATAATGCACCACTGAAGTTCTGTTGTCTGCATTCCAAGATAATCCAATAGACATGGTCACTGGAACTTTGGTCTTGGGGAGACTAATGGGTAAATGACCCCTCTGACCCCTGGTTTGGAATTATCATTATAAATAAATAATAGTATTCTGACATAGAATGACTGGCCAAATCACAGAATCAGGGTTTTGTGGGGGATTTTATGGCACACAATAAAATCTATGATATCATGTCTTCTTGTGGACTGCTTCCTAAACAAACAATATTAGGAAAAAATTACATGACTTTGTATTTCTACTAAGTGCTGTGCAAACACACCAGGTGTAGGTCTTAAGTATCAAACTCCAGCTTAAAGGGGAAAGAGTCTATAACATATCCAAAGCAAGAATGATAGGATTACTGTCCAGGAGTCCATTTCAAATATGGAGCTGTGATACATGTAGATAAGTTTAAAATGAGTAATGAAAACAAAGCTCAGAAGACCTGTATGATTTGCTTAACATTATTCTTTTACTTGGAGTTCAAGAATCTTCTCTTATAAATGCATTATAAATTACAAGTGGCAGATGCTGAAAATTAATCTATTCCCTAATGTCTTTCTGGTATCTCTGCAATAAGAGTTATTATCGTGTTGCTATTGTTACTTTAGAAAAGACTGGTAATTTTGGTAACAGTGAGTAGATTATAACAGCCTTTCTGGCTTTGCTGCACAGAAAGGGCTCCAAAAGGAACTGGAGCCAGCAGTGGGGCTGTATGCTATCCTGCCATCCTGAGTCACAAATTTTTCACGTTTTACTTTAGTCGTTACCAGTGTGTTTTTAATAACCTGTCATTTATTTGTTTCTTCCTGGAAAATGTTTTAAGAATAGTATTCACTATGCATGGCTGAGTTATCAGGCTTTGCAAGGATTTTTTAGAAAATCACATCCTTTGGGCCACAAAGCACGGAGGAGCTTGTTCACAGAGTTCAGAAATAAGCTCTTTTGGATCAGACTTTTTGCATCCATGCTATAAACCATGTGGACTGCAGCTGCTCTGACTCTTATATAGTATCTCTGAATCATCACTGTTATTTTCTGCAGGTTTCTTCATTTAAAGGAATGTAACAAAATGTGGAGGTTGTATTACAGATCATTGTTTTATAGTGTATGAAACAAGGATTTCGTGTCAGGATATAAAGAGGGTTCTGGAGATGCACAGACTGTTGGGATAAGTGTTGGTGGACTTGGAAAAGGGAAAAAACCCACTTGATTTTATCCCACTGTGAACAGATTTGAAGTGAACTAACCAATGCCCAGATATTTTCCTGGCGAGCATGTTGTTAGCAATCCAAATCAGTCATGGAGCAAAGGAGCAGCTAGCTGGTGTGAGGAAAGGATTTCAGGCTTGTGGTTATTCTCTGGCTCTTTTATTTATTGCAGTAGTATTCAGACTCTTTCACTGTATTAACATAGTTCACAACAGAAAAGGTTTAAAAAAGAATGCTGTATTTCAAGAAATCCAGATACTGAAGTTATTTTTTATTTATTTTTATGAAGTAATACAACATCACAATGTTCATGACACCTGCACAGAAAAACAAACTGAAGTCTTACACAGAAAGTGAAAAATACCAGTAAAAACTCATGGAGCGGTATTTTACATTTATGTTTGTTGGTTTTTTAAAAGTTTTCTTTGTAATTTTTTTAATCTACAGAGAGTAAAGTACCTTAATTTCCAATTATAAAATCTTTCCATAACTAGCATCTTAATGTAATGATTATTCACTTCTGTTCTTTGTGGCAAATGTCATTATAAAGACGGAGTTCAACCATGGTTCTTTTATTCTTAGGAAAGGCACTTCTCAGAAAGTGTTCCCATATATTGGTTTCTGAAAACCATACAATAGCAAAGTTTCTATGTGTCTGCCTTTTATGTGGGCTCCTAACTTTGTCCATGCCTTGAAACTCAGTCCTAAATTTTAGAGTTTCCTTACTCTCCCTTAAACCTATGCCCATATACTATGAATTTCACACTGGAAAGTGTTAATGATACCTGAAACAGTGTATAATGAAATCTTCATTTTCTATCACTAGTAAATTTCTATTAATCACAGATGCAGATGGAAAGGTGGAGGAGAAACTAATATTTTTTGTGTTGTTTTTTTTTTCCGACATGGTTTATCAATTATATTGAAGGGATAGGCTGCTGAATATTAAACAGTAAACAACTTTAATTTGATGTATCCAGAATTTTATTTGAAAAGATATAAAACTTTTGTGCATTAAGCAATTTAAGGCAGAAATAATATAATAAAATCCAGCTAGTTTACAGTTATAACTTGGAGGATTATTTTGATTGTTGACATTTATTTTGTGTTTATAGAATAGGCTTGACCTGAATGGATATGTCATATGCATTGTTTCAGAGACTACAGGAAGCAATTAATAAAGTAAAGCTCCGAGTCATTCCTTATTTTATAAAGCAAATTTCCTGAGAAATAGGCAGTAATTATGATATTTCTCAAAGACACACAGCACTGGAAAAAGCTTATTGCATCCTTAGGAGAATAGAAATTTTATAAATATCATCTTCCTGTGAGGTATTGAAAGAGAACATACTCTGCCCTCAGACTATGGGGTCTAATGGAATAGTTGTGAAGGTATAAAGATGTTCTTTCATCTGTCACGTTCATTTGGTGCAACGGGCTAGACTAGGACTATAAACGATGATGTAGAGAGTCCTTTCTTTAACAAAAACATAGGCACTCTGTTTTTTTTTTAACATCCTGATTTCTTTTTGCTTTTTTTTTCCCCTGCAGAAAGCATGTTACTACAAGTGTTCATCAGAATACTTACAGCAAAGATTTTGACTAGTAAACAAAATCTCCCATTCTGTTACTAGGGCCCAGCTGCAATTCTGCTACAGAATCTGTCAATGGTTGTGCCTGTTTTTGCTGAAAGACAGAGAAAAGAGAGCAGCAATGAATATATCTTTCCTTTTCATATTGTTGTTCCTTTGGTAATACACATGGTAAAGGGGTTAATGTTTGGTCATTATTGTTAGCACACAGGCACACGTTCTGTTGTTTGGTGTGCTTATCGACTTTCATTTTGGAATTTGACGTAAGGAATGGCTCCAAATTATATAAAAGAAGATGTAAAAAAATTAGGTTGGTGAACTCAACATAACAAAGTGTTTTTAGCAGATTGTGTTAAACACATGTTCCTGCAGAACTATTGATCAAAAGTAGTTCACAGTTTGAAGAGTACTCACTGATTAATCTCAGACAGCTATGCCTGTCATGTCACTTTGTTTCATTTTACAGATAATTAATGAACTAGAAGTTAATTTTAATCAGTATTACACATGCCCCAGGCCATCCACAATGTGAGATAATTTATGATTCTAATGTAATCAATAGGATAAATTGATGTGCAGATATTGCTTATGATTGCACACTAGAATAACTGTATTCAAAATCACGTTTAACCTATCTGTTTAGCACAAACAAAAAGTCCACAGGCTTGTTTTTCTATTTAATTTTCAGTGCCTTAGGGAAAAGAAAAACTAATGGCAACTTACCATAGCTTTAGTTGGAGGGAATTTACTCTTCCTTTCCCAAAAGTTTTCCATTTATTCACTTCTTTTTAAAGTGCCTAGCAAATAAATGTTTCTATGTGTTTAAAAATACTGAAAACTGCTGTCACTGCTAACAGTTGTCGTGGGTTTCAGAGCTAGGGATTTTGAAGCTTAGTGTTTCTATCAGTTTCTAGGATATGTTTTATTCCTATTGGGCCTAGAATCACTTTCTGTTTGGTCATTTTTTTTTCATGACGTGCAAAGCTAGTTTGAGCAAGTCTTTGAAGAAAATTAATTGCATAGATCCCTAAAAAACCCTTTAATAGCTCTATGTTTGTTACTGGGTTGAGTGGGTTCTTGTTGTCTTTATTGCCAGAAGCTGCCAAAAAAAAAAGAGTCTTGCACAGTAAAAAGAAGATTAAAGACAGCTTGGTGCTGTAAATTGAACAAAATGCCAAAGTATTTTAAAGATAGCACATATATAACAGCTTACAATTGAAATATAGAAAAATTCTAAATATAACCTGGGTCATAAAAATTTGAATACTCTCAATTCTTGTTCTTAAAAAGATTAAATTTTGCTGTGACAAACCCTAATGAATTTTTTTTCCTACTTCCTTCCCTACAGCAAGAATATGGCTACCATGTATATTCCTGCTGATGGAATAAATCTCCACGTTTCATTCAAATGCACAGTCCATTTTATTGCATACTTCAACTTCTTCAGTACTAACACAGGAGAAAATGCAAAATATGCATTGCAATATCCTTCCCCTCTTCGTGGGTCAAAATGAAGTTCTTACTAATTAATATGACAACTGTCCATAAAATGTGATGTCAAGCATCCCTTTTGGAAACTTTCAACGGTACAAAAACTTATACCCTCACTCTTCACACAAAAGTTCAGTTATGTTTGAATCTAGTAAACTACTTGACTTTCATACCATGATGTGACAAGATATTCTATTGATACATTGAGTTACCACCCTTTTACATTCACTGCTCTTTGTTAACTTTTCATTAAATTTCCAAAGTGCTCATAGACAGGAAAATAGGATATAGTGTTCCACCTTGTCTGTAGTATGTTGATATTATGAGCAAATTTTCTGAAAATAAAAGTGCTTCTTGCTCTTCTCTGAACACCTAAACAGGAGTGATAAGTATTAAATAACTGGTGTTGTGAAAGGAGACACATCACGGGGCTGCATAATCAAAAAACTTTATTCCATTCTGAATAGCCATTTACAGTTTTTCATCACTTCTTGGAGCTGTATTGAGGGCACTCCAAAAAATGCCTGAAGGTGCATGCAATGAATTGGCACTATCACTGGAAGCTACACTGGCATCATTTCCTAATCAAGTCACTCAGGGTTTTAGGTTGATGTGGCTGAATGTAGGTTGGTGTCAGAGTTCTGCAAACTGTGGAGCAAAACTGTGGCTGGATCCAGCCCTTTGCACTCCTGTAATCCCAGCAGAAGTTACTGTGTGAGGTGGCCTAAGGGAAGCCTGTAAAGGACAGCAAACAAAAACATGCACTAATGCCTGTCAAAAGCCACTCAAAATTATGGCTCATTTCAGCAGACCTGTAAAGAGAAGGAATGTTGTATTTCTTTGTGACTTTTTCATAAGCAGCTCTTTTGCATAATTTAATATTTTCCAAAAGCACCATAGGACAAGTATTGTTTGTATCTCTCAGGCACAACCAGGACTATAAATATATTTCTGATTCTAATAGTCTCCTAATATTTTTAGCCTATCGCTCTTACACATAGGGGGAAAAAAAAAGATAATTACTATTTTTAATTACTTGTTGATCCTTTTTAATATGTTTTCCTCTATCTCTTCAAGCTAAGTATCTTTCTAAATCAAGACAAAGATTTGATCAGATTTGGGTTTCTTTAGTTTCTGTATTTTTATAGGTTTTTTCTGCTTTAGTTTTGGTAAGAATGTATCAGACTTAGTCAAACCATTTGAAGTCCATATAAGACAAGTTTTGCTTACAAAGCAGGTTGATGAAGTTTTAATGCACAATATTCACTTCAAGTATCACCTTATTGTTTTTCACAATGTTGTGTCTTCTCACTGAAATAACTGCATCCACCAGCATACCTGATACCACAACAGTTCCAAATACAATTCCCTCAGCTGCTTACCTTGCATAAAATACTAGAATAACCCAAGTTCTTTCTGAAGCGTGATCCCTTCGTGCAGTGTGGATAGTTACCTTTCATGCATTACATTTCCCTCTAAGCTAGTTAAGTGTTTTTCCCTGTTTGCATTCCGAGTTCCTCTTGTCTAAACCTGGAATGCTGCAGGCTGAGCAAACTGATACTGTTTCCATCATATGATCCCAATGAGTTTGTGGCTAGGGGAGCTGAGAAATGTTGCTCCTACAGGATATAGGATAATATGTACTCTGTAATGTGTAATCACCTTCCTAGCAACAACTTCAAAAAGCTTCTTTGAATGAAAGCCTAAGCTAATATTTGACTCAAAAATAATCAACATACATAATTCTAGCAAATCACTATACAATCTTCCAGTATAATTTTTAAAAATTATATGCTATTTGAATCCGTGTTCTCAGGCAATGGAGGCTAATGCATTTTGGTACTGTTTAAGGTGTTCTGATGTTGTAAAATCCAATGGATGACCAGATTATAACATTGTTTATATACAATAATTATTTATGGTGGTTGATCATGGCTAGATGCCAGGTGCCCTTCAAAGCTGCTTTGTCACTGCCCTCTTCAGCTAAGTGTAGAAAGAAAATGTATTAAAATTCTCACGGGTTGAAATAAGGACAGGGAAAGATCACTCACCAGTTACCATCACAAGGAAAACAGATTCGACCCAGGGAAATCAGTTTTTTTTTCATTACCAATGAAATCAGAGTGAAATGAGAAGCAAAACCTTAATCTTGGAACACCTTCCCCTGGCTCCTTCCTTCTCTACCTCCCCTTCTGCAGTGCAGGGTGATGGGGAGTGGTGGTCAGTTCCCCACCTCTTGTTTCTGTCACCCCTCCCTCCCCAGGGCCATGAGGCTCCTGGCATTCTTCCTCTGCTCCAGCATAGGAGACAGTCTTCTGCAAGCCTCTCCAACATCCTTCTCAGGCAATGCACTTCTTCTCAAACTGCCCCAGTATGGATCCCTTTCAAAGGGTGCAATCCTGCAGGAAGGACTGCTCCTGTGTGTGTCTCCTGGAGGGTCACAAGTCCTGCCAGCAAACCTGCTCTAACATGGGCTTCTTTCTCCACAGTCCATAGGTCCTGCCAGGAGCCTGCACCAGTGTGGGTTTCCCATGGCCCACAGTGGGGTCCTCCATGGACTGCAGGTGGATCCCTGCTCCACCATGTACCTTCATGGGCTTCAGGGGAACACCTGCCTCATCACAGCCCTCACCAAAGGCTGCAGGGGAATCTGCTCTGGGACTTGAAGCACCTCCTCCACTGACCTTACTCTGCAGGACTTTTTCACATATCCTGGCTCCACTATCTGGCTGCCATTGCACATATATTTTACTCCCTTGTCAAATCTGCTGTCTCAAAGGCAGTACCACCATCAGTGATGGGCACAGTTTTGGAGCCAGCTGGCATTGGCTCCATCAGACATGGAGGAAGCCTCTAGCAGCTTCTCATGGAAGCCACTCCCATAGCCTCCCTGAAACCTAAGGTTTGCCATACAAACCCAATGCACTGTTATATATGTACATATTATTTATTATATTGATAATTTAAATGATAGTATTAAAAAAATAAGTTACAAGAAAATGGTATAAAGTTAAGTGAAAAACTTATATTAAAAAAAAAGGAGATTCCCAAATCTAGACATTTATAATTTTAAGTGAAAGAAAAAGAGATGAAGGAAAATATGAAACAAACAAAAAAAATTCAGCTGTCCAAAAACTACTAAAAGAGGGTTTTTTTCTGCTATAGAAAATTATTTCTGATTTCCTACAATTGGACAATACTGATTGTCAGCTTAGAACAGTGGCCAAAAATCCCCCAAAGCGAACAATTTTATAGCTCTCTTAGGTCACCTACAGACACCTTTAACAATAATCTAATATGTTGTCTTAAACTGTGTGGGATGGGTCAAAGTATAGCAAGTCTAATTATGTAAGTAGCAGAGAAGTTAGCTCTTGGCAAGGTTGGTGACTGCAGCAAATTCAGAAAATCTGTCACTGTCTTGGGAAGAAAAAAAAAGCTGATTTTTTTCCTTGTTTTTATTGGCATGTATTATTGATATCTATTTTGTCCTTACATATATTTATCTTTTTGAAATTAAATTAATGAAAGCCTGTTCAGATTGCTAATTTGTAGTGAGAATTTTGCTTTGTACTCTGGCAAATGGTGCATAAAAGCTCAAAAATGTCAGGTGTTGGGTCAATAGCTGTAGAATACCTTATAAAAACTTCAATGAATAATAATTGACACACTGACCAGAAAAGACTAAAGTAGTCCTAAGTAGGAAGTGTGGTTGAAATGCCTTTGGGAAAGTTTGAATATATAACGTCCTGAAAAACCAAGGTATTTCATTTCTCAGACAAAAACTGGAGATGTAGCTTTGCTCAGATTAGGAGATACCCTCTGTGTTGTGATGCAGAAGTGGTAGGACATGCCAGTAATACAGGTTCAATGAGCACAGTGTGTGTACCCTGTTAAATATTTTCTTAGAATAATTTAGACTAATTGCTTTTACTTAGAGTTTTCAGATTTAAACCTCCAAGAAGCAAAGTTGAAGCTTAATCCCATCAACCATCACCTTTCTTAAAACTCTCTAGAGCTGCTGAGAAAGCACTAACAACTGGCAGTAGATTTCCTATGCCCATCCATACGGTGTGACAGGGACAGAGGTTTGCCTTTCAGCTGATTCCCTTGTTTCCTCGCATACCCTAGGAAGTCTGCAAAGAAAATATATTCAGAAGCTTAGTGTCAAACTTTTGAGCAGATGTGCTTTCTGCCTCTACACCTCTCAGCAGATATCTCTGACTTTTTCTCCCCAGCCATCAGCGAAAAGAAAGATATGCAATATCTGTACTCCTTTTCCTGCCAGCTATTAAGTTTAAGCCCCATCCTACTCCTTTTTTTCCATAGGGAGATGAGTAAAGACTTAGAAAAGTAGCCAAAGGCTATAAATTCCTGGAAGGGGACTGAAGTGTCACTACCAAAACAGAATGGAAAAAGGGAAAAGAAGAGCCTAAGGATAAAGGCACAGAGTAAGAGATACTGAAGATGGACAGGACTGAAGAGGCAATGGAGAAAGATAATATTTTAAGTGCTGGAGGTAGAAGAGGCAGAGTTTAAGTAAAGAGCATTTAGAAACTAGTGAAACAAATACGTAGAGCACAATTATGAGCTCAAATGAAACCTGGATTTTGGCCAGTTTCATAAATCTGTAAGTATGGTCTTTGAATGCAGTTACATTTCTTCTGGGAAATGTTTGCATGTTTGAAGGAAGTATAATTTCTGATCCTGAGTTTTTTCAGCCATAAATCGTGGCTTTGCAAAAGAATTTTGCCCTCTCAAATACAGCTGTACCATCTAATTGTTAGGGGTCAGTCTCTGGCAGTGAAGTTTACTTTGCTGAGACAGTTTCTAATTCATTGGAAAGGGAAAGAATCAGGCTTCTGACTCTGGAATCAGAATAGCTGCTAAAAAGGGAAACAGAGTGGCAAAATTGCTCAGGGGATTGAATACACATCTCATGGGCAAAAGCATGAATCTCTTTTAAAGTGGGATGCAGAGCTACTCAGATTAATTCCATCCAGAATTATGGTGTACTTAGAGAAGGAGGTGCTGGCAAATGACAATTCAAGGAAGGAGGGCTGCCTAGAAAACAGAAGTAAAAGTGTATTCTAAATCATCATTTTTCCAAAGATCTGAGGACATGTTTAGATGCCATTTCAGCTTTGAGATGGAGATTTCCTGTAAAGCAAGATGTTTATGACAAACAAAGTAGATTGGGGAGGCAGTGAAAGACAATATGTATGGAGGGGTGTAAATATGCTTACCAAAAAAGTGGCCAGTGTTCAGTTTTCTTTTGAGCCAGAGGAGATTCAAACTCACATCTGAAGGAGCTTAAAGTAATTCCTTAATCACTAGGCTGGAGAATAATTAGATGACATGTGCGTTTATGTTATATAGTGAAAGACTGAGGCAGCTTACCACCAGCTAAATGTTTGGTGCCAAAAAGTAACAAGTTCAGGATTTTTCGTTCTTGTGCTCTCTCTGATCATCTGCTTTGTATGAAAAAAAAATAATATCTGATTGCAATGGATTTAAAGTTATCATTTTCTTACTGATGTGTAAGTTACTCAAACAAGTAAAGAAAAGTCTTGAAATTTTATGAATTTAGTTGAATCCCACTGATGTCAAGGGGATTTATCATGCACTGGACTGAGGTTTAGCAAATAATACTTATCTCTACAGTTTCCAACCAATGGTAAGGAGATTCTGCCTTCAGTTGCAAATGGATTAAGGCAAAATGCTTTCAGGCATTCGATACTGATTCCTTTTGTGGCTAGCTAATGAGCTCAGCCCTCACAAAGTAGTCTCAGGACATTATGTTTAAGTTAGCAACTCAGCGGTGTCTGAGCATTATATGGACAGCTGTTGCAAAGGGGTCACAAAGCCCTGTCAAAACAGCAGTCTTCATCTTTTTTTTTTAAACTATAAATTAAACAGAATTCACTTCCAAAAGATCCGCGGGCAAGGGTTCCACAGACTGTCAATTAAATAACAGTATATTTGGTGATAGAGTCACGCAATCATTTTCTTGTTTGTCCTCACTGTTTAAAGTGCTCCTGCTCCATTCTATTACTTGCAAAGTGACTTGATATGTGATGAGCTGTACTTTTGCTTGTATTCCTTGCCTTCTGTCCCCACCCCTTCCCTCTGATTATTATTCAAATATCAGGATTTAAATCAGTAAGAAAGTATTGGAATAGTTCTATCATCAACAGATTTTCTTGTACAATGTTGATGTGGTAAACATAACCTGTTAGAGGGCTGAAAAAATATCATCTATTTGAGAAGAAATTAAAATGCTGCAGTTAGCATTAGAAACCATTTACCAACTAAATACGAGAAAGTTTTAGTTAGTCTAAAATATGAATGAAAAAGTTAATTTTCAAAAATGTTTAAGAAGATCTGAGGTGAAACTATTAAAAACTTCTCTGGAAGTTTGGATTAATTGCCAGAAGACTTCTAAATTTGTTTTTAGTCTCTGTGTCCTAGTATTTTAGTCCTGTTTTTAGTCCTCTGTGTCCTGTTGTCCAAGTTTTTACCCTTAACCTGTTTCTCTCCTATTGCTTACCACTTTGTCTCATAACAATTTTCTTTCATACTCCTCCCTTTCAGATTTTTTTTGTGTTGCGCTTGTTCATACTTCATTGTGACCACCAGCTTACTGTATGTTTTTCTGTTCCTGTATAATCTAGCAGTCTTTTGCTTTTTGTGCATGTGTACCTGGCTCTTCTTTTCTCCTTTTCATGAGTTTTTTTCCTATTTTGCGTATTTTCTTTCTATTCTCATTGTTGCCTCACACTTGCACCCAACTTTTCATTTCTTCCATTTCTCTTTTAGTCTCCCAAGCTGCAAATATTCTTAGCACCTTGGAGGCTATAACCTCCCTGGAAACCACTTAGAAGAATACTTAGGTCTGTAAGTTCATGAACATATAGCTGAAATGCCATATAATTTGAAACATACTGGCAGCAGGCTGATGGTTATGGCAGTGCAAGAGCAAAATATATTGACATTCAATGCAAAATGTAGGTCCTCCTGTGAGATTTTTACATGCAGCTTGCACCTTTATGGACAGCAAAATTAACTTCCACCACAGCTTATCTTCCAATGAAAAACACTGTGTGAAAGACTTATTAATCTGTTTTGTATATGAACTTCTTAGAAGTTTCTACTATTATGTTTATATTAATTTTTAAATGCACATAGACTTCTGAACTTAACCATCATATAGTTGTGTACATTATATTTTATATCAGGAGCCTGTGCCATTGCTCATAAACTCACATAATAGAGAGCTAGGCTGGATACTGGAAAGCAATACAGTGTTTTGGAACAAGCTGTGTTATTCCTTAAAGCAACTCACAGACACTGAGGTAATTAAGAATTTTCATTGCCAGCCAGAGGCTACTTCACCCCTTCTAGTGTTTTTTTAGTGGGGGTCAAAAACAATACATCTTTATGAACTTTCAATAAATTAGTAACTTCTCAAAAGATTATTTCCTCACAATCTGCCAAGCTTTATTTGGAATTTACTTGCACGTTTTCAGCTGAATAATGCAATAAATAAATAAATAATGTTTTTCAACACTGCAGAATAATATTCTAAGAAGAGATTACTCTAACCTGACACTGTACAGGGACTCTCCACAAATGCTGATAGCATTAAAAAAAAAAAAAAAATTATCCACATCTTCAGTTTTAAATATACACAGAGACACATAAAATAAAAGTATTCCAGTAAATAGTCTGAAAATTACAAGATCAAAAAAATAAATAAGTCTTTAGAATAACTATTTTTAGTAGCAATATAAATAAATTAAATAAATAAGTAGGCATTAAAATTCTCAGAGACTGCCTGCAATCTGTCAGCTAAGGTGAAAGTCACAAAAATCTTACAATGCCCACAATAAAATAGAAAAATGATAGTCTTAGCGTTATAAACCATTTTCCTAGTCATTTAAGGGCTGTAAACAAGACAGGATGCATTCATTTGTGGACTTCAGCACCTATTTTGTCTTGGGAAGTCAAAAATCTATCACAATACTAGAAGAGGGAAGGCGTGCAGTTGAATAAATCTCTTGCTCTGTTACTGCAGGTCAGAAGAAAATCAGTGCTTGCATTTATGAACAAAATTTCTCTAAATATTATATTTCCATCAAACACATTTCAAGACCGCATTGAAATACAATAGAGTCCATTTGTGCCAGAAAACAATGTATTTGTGATATAGAATCATAGAATCATTAAGGTTGGAAAATACCTCCAAGATCATTGAGTCCAGCCTCAACATAGTCAACATATGATCAACATAGTCAATCATTTCCTGAACACTTCCAGGGATGGTAACTTCACCACCTCCCAGGGCAGCACATCCCAATCAATGCCTATCCACCCTTCCCATGAAAAAAAAATTCTGATGCCCATCCTGAACTTCAGGTTGAGTCCATTTTTTCTTGTCCTGTCTCTGGTTGCCTGGGAGAAGAGGTCGACCCTCACCTGGCTACAGCCTCCTTCCAGGTGGTTCTAGAGAGTGACAAGGTCACCCCTGAGCCTCCTTTTCACCAGGCTAAGGAACCCCAGCTCTCTCAGCTACTCCTCACAGGGCTTACAGAGGACATTTCCAAACAAGCAACCGGTATAGATCATAAAGTTTTAGATACATAATTTGTTTTCTTCATTGTTTGTACAAAACCCCTCTTCCATTTGCACTATCATTTTTAAACATCCTCTAAATACTATTTTCTCATTTTTGTTCACTTATGGGGACTTTGTGTGGCAGGAGGTGAAAGTTCATATTTTGTGAATCTGTGTCCAAAGTGGTAACCACGTGCAAGATCTGTCTTTCTGCTAGTCATCCTAATTTCCTTGTGAGAAGACACTTCATTTCTGAAGTAGTTTGTTGATGTATTTTATTTATTTGTCAGTGAATTTAATGGAAATACTTGAGAACTCACTCAGTCAAGGAGGATTTTCATTTTTTGTGTAAATAAAATAAAAAACAAACAAACAAACAAACAAACAAAAAAAAAACCCTGAAAAAAAAATCAGCAAAATAAATCAAAACCACTGGGAGTCATAGCCTGCCTATAGCAGAAGCTTGCTCCTGCTCACAGAAAGTCACTTGTTTCTTTCAGAAAGAATCTTGAGTCCATCTTAAGGGCTCGAAGGATGCAGTGAAAAAAACCAAAATTGAAACAACTCTCACAAAAAGCAGCTGCTATTATCAATGTAAATTCTAAAACCATTGGAAGTTGAAAAATGATAGATGAAGTTCTAGGCATTATCTTTATGCAAGGCAGATTTGGCAGACAGTCTATGTTTACTTGAAGAGTGATGTATAATTTCATTGTGACTCTGATTCTTCTTAGAACAAAAATAAAGTACAATCTGAATAATTGCCTGTTAATTGAGCTGTCATATATCCAATGGAAGACATTTGTTTGCTTATTTTTAAGTGCATGCATCTCTGCAAGCACAAATTTGGGTACTTGCCTGCTGTGAAAACTATGGGAAAATACAGGCACGCTTGCAATTGAAATGCAATTCACTTTCTATGAGATCTATAGTATGGGGAAGGCAACTACAGAAGCTGAACCAGCTATCAGCCTGGCAAAAATTATAATGAAGATAAAAAAGTTTCAAAGTGAGGAAATAGAGACAAAATGTGGATAAAATACAGGCAAAAATATGAAAAAAAAATTAAAGGAGGACCTGAAAGAGAAGTCAGAGAGTGACACAGAATAAATAGGATATTTTTATTCTATTCATAGAAGTATGAACAGTACAGAAAAATATGAACAGCTGGATAAAGGTGAAAGCCAAAGAAAAATTATTAAATAATAGCTAAAAATTGTAGGAAAAAAAACAAGTTTGCCTGCCAAAATATATTTTATACAGATACTTAAATCTGAGGATACGTTGAGTTGGAAGGGACCCAAGGATCATCGAGTCCAACTCCTGGCAATGCACAGGATCATTCCCAAGAGTGGCACCATGTGCCTGAGGGTGTTGTTTAAATACTTGAACTCTGAAGGCTTGTTGCTGTGACCACTTTTCTGGGGAGCCTGTTCCAGTGCTCAACTACCATCCAGATGAAGAACCTTTTCCAGATTTCCAACCTAACCTTCCCCAACTCAGCTTCATGCTATGGTCAAAAATGGTTCAACTGAATGACAATTTGGTATTACAATCTCTAGACCAATTTTCTTTTAGGTTAAGCAGTATCTTGCATTCATCCTCCTTGAAACGTGCATTGAATTGGTACACAGTGTTCATGAAAGACTGTGTTTGCTTCTGTTTCCTGATTACACATGTACATATACCTATGCATGAATTATTATTGTGACCTGCATTACTGATCCAAAATTTAATGTTACAAAAGCTCCTGAATACTCTAAGATCCAGCAAAGAGTTCAACAAATTATTTCCTAAAGATTTATTTTCATAATACAGTTCTTCCTAAAGTGCACATTACTTGTCACTTTTTTCATTATATTTGCTCTCCAAACCATGTTTATAACATGACTTTCTGTAAGAGATGATGTAAGTCTTGTCTTAATATGCATGATCAGCTTTGCACATTTTTCCATGTGAGGCATTATTAATAAATAACAGCAGCATTATTTTCCTGTTGAATTGAAAACAGATTAAAAAAAAAAAAAGAATTTTGTTTTCTATAGCTACTTTCTATCACAGCCTAATATCATTAAATACATTTGTGTCTTTAGTTTCCTCAAGGAAAGCTCCAGTGGATGTGTGCTGGTTTTGGCTGGAATAGAGTTAGTTTTCTGCCTAGCAGTTGGTACAGTGTTGTGTTTTGGATTTAGTGTGAGAATAATGTTGAAAACACAGGGATGTTGCCCATTAGTACTTATCTTTTGTCAAGGACTGTTCAGTTTCCCATGCTCAGGAGTGAACAGGTGCACAAATTGCCAGGAAGGAACATATACACGACAGATGACCTGAACTGGCCAAGGATATATTCCATACAGAATGTCATGGCCAGTGTACAAACCTGGGGGGGCTGGTTGCTGCTCAGGGATGGGCTGGAAAGTCTTGCAGGTTTTAATGGAAGTTTAATTTCCTCTGTATTTCTTCTAGTTTTATCATATTCTTCTGATATTTTTAATATAAAGAAATTTCCCAGTCTCAAGTTAGAAGAAAATGTTATTTGTCACCTCTCTCCTGGTATGCAAACAGCTTTCTCTGAGGTTCACTGACTAGCCTCTCACTATGCGTATCTATTGCCCATTTGAAAACTTGACTATTAATCTTTCAGATGGTATAATTTATTTTTTTTTTGTGAGTCTTCCTTATTTTTCCTTATATTTTTTTTAAGTCTTCCTACAGCATGTCACTTAAAAAGCAATTTTTTGTTTCTGATCATATATCCCCCACCTGGAAGAAGCTTTTTTTTTTTTTTTTTTTTTTTCAAGAGGAAGAGGAGACAGGAACAACTTATCACACTTAGTTAAAAAAAAAAAAACAAAACAAAACAAAAAACAAAAAACAAAAAACCCAAACACTTTCATTGTTATCTTTAGGATACTAATTCTGAGAGGAATCAAAGGTTCAGCATATCCTGGTGTAAGTGTTTGGATACAAACATGACTGCAACAATGCTTGTGAAAGGAAAACTTAGAGTAGTGTTGACACCAATTGAAATACAATCAGAGGAAGTGTCAGAAATAAACTTTTGTCTCCCTTAGGTCCTGAAACTTTTGTTTCCAAGATCATGAATTCAGAAAAAGTATGCATATGAATACAAATGCACAAAATTGTTAAGGAAATAAGTTTGTTATTTTTAGATGCTTTCTCACTAGATAAACTATGAATAAGTTAATATAAATACAAGGAATATTCAGGGAAAAAAAGAAAGTGGTTCAGCATAAGCAGTAATCAAGGCTAGTTATATCTTTTATTTGACTGAAATTTGCAGATTTTAAAATGTATTTCTGTCAACACAGGTTTGCACCTGTGGATGGGTTGAATTTGTAGCTGTTCTTACCCCCTTTAATAGAAATGTAATAAGGATATGAAATGAAAATAATGAATATTCACATAAAAAACATCTCAAACCTTTTTTTTTTTTTTAGAAAATGTCTTTGAAACCTATTTCTTCCAAAGCTACTCTGATAAACTAGAAGTCTGTAACAGACCATATAGCTGTGAACCTTTACTGATTATGTGGCCCTTCATTTAGGATTTTCAGCTAGAAATCCAAACTGTAATGTAAAGCAGAGAGGAGTTAAATACATATATGTTAAGTAAATAAATGGAATTTTCACATAGTTCTCTGAATACTAAATTATTGTTTTATTATTTAAGTATCTGTATGTGTGGCACCAAACATCTCTTTTTAGGGTTACTGTTGACCTGTTCATTCACAAGTGTAAGAATATGAATATGCCATCCTCACACCAGGGGTACTATTGAGGGTAATGAATATTTCTTACTTATAAGATAACTTTCTATTTTTTAATTATTCAACATTTTGTAACTGCAGGTTATATTTTTCTGCTTCTAATGTATCTTCCTGGGTTACCAGCATGCATATTGTCATGAACAAGATCAAACAATGTGTGGTTTATGTGGAAAGCCATGCTGTTCCATGAGGGAAAGCAGTGTGCAGCAAAGTTCCTTGTCACAGTGTATCAGTCAGAAATCTTTTAAGCTGTACTTATGAAGAGTTCTGTAGTGCCATCTTTGCTGCGTTAAAATTTACTTTTTAGGCTTGAACTCATAGGCTGTAGAGAATGGAAGCAATTTGATCAAATGGAATTTTTAATATGGACACAAACTATCAGCTGAAATAGCAGTGCTTAATTCTATGCTTGTCTGATGTTACATTTATTTGAGAAAAATGAATACACCTTTGTGTATAAATATATAGTAAATAATATAAGGATACACATCTATTGGATTTTACAGTAGGACACTCTAACTTCTAAGTAGTGCAAATCAGCAATCAATTAATGAGTTTTAATAGAGGATGATAAGGAAAAATAAAATCAAAATAATATTTGATGTTACAAATTGCAAGGTACAAAATAGACAGCTCTGTCATATTGCCTTGGTTTGCTTTTTAACTTGCTTACCTCCTCATTTTCTTCTCATGGTGAGCCTTTATGACTTAGCCTTTGCTGAGTTTCAACTGAAAACAAAGAGGAAAGAAGAAAAAAAATAATTTTTTAAAGGATTTACTTGCACTCCTCTCCAGGAGGCAACACTCCTAGAGTGAGAAATAGTTCTCTAAAGAACTGGGAATTGAGTATTCTTAATCCACTAGATCTTACAATGACCAACTCTCCAAGGGGCTGCCTTGTTTCCATAATAACTTTTCTTTTATTGTGTGAAATATTTGAGATGTGTGTGTGTGTGTGTGTGTGTGTGTGTGTGTATGTGCTTGTGTTCCTAAAGAACAAAGCAAGGACAATGTAAGTTCAAAGTTTGTCAGAGGAGGAGTTTTAGCTATGTGTGTGGCTCATGTAGATAAATAATTCCTTTCCATAATATTCATTAAAATAACTAGAATTATTGTCTCTGGGCTAATGTATTAGAGTAAGCTGAAGAACACAGTGAAAATAAGTGGAAATTTTTATCTATTATTTTTCATTACAATGATAATTAATATACAATTGATTTAAAGAGAAAATGAAAATAACAATTACTTCAATTAAAGCTGCAAAGAACTGGTTTAATTTAGCACTCTCATATAATTCTCCAAATGTCTTATTGTTGGTAAAAACCTGTCATTCAGAACCTGTGGATCAAACAATTTTTCAGAATTAGGTTTAGGTCTGTGAGGGCAGATGGCAAATGTAATTATACCCAGGGCAGGACACATACAAGGTATTAGACTGAATTTCAGAGTACAGTGTCTTTGCAAAAGAACAGGTAGGATCTATATTTTTTACAATCTAATAATTTCATTCCTCAAATGTTGTGGTACCAGGGCGTTCTCACTTCCAACTGACATCAACAGACATGGAAGGTGGAGACCATCATTCACTACCACTCCCATCATTTGGCATCTGTGTATCCCATCTTTGGGACATCTCTCACGCTATACTAGAAGGAGTCCAAGATTCATAGAGGTTACAAAAAGTAGTGAGCGTGAAGGAGACTGACTACATATTGTCATGATGGAAACCCTGCTTTCCAATTCTTCTTCATAACAAGTATCTATGTTTTGCAACCATTGTAGTTCCACACAGGCTCTGGGAATCTGTGACACTCACTTGTGGGAACAGGCACCTGACTTCTCCCTCTCTTTCATCCATGATTCTCATTTTTTTTCATACTGGTAGAGCTGGTTCTTCTCCTAGGTCGCTGCAACTTTGCTTAATTTATCCCCCTCTGATATCCATGTGAGATCAGTTTCATCCCACTCAGCCAAAAGTGGTATTTTGTTAGATATAGCTAGAAACATTTGCTTTGAAAAGAATTAATAAACTGAAGTCCACACCCAAAGTAATAGCTTGGTTTATAGCTGTAATCCTAGTGAGATAGTCTCACAGAATCATTTCACACAAATTGCAATCTGCAGTTAATCACAGGAAAAGAAATGGGATTTTAGACATGACATTTTATTTTGTGCTTTTGCTAAGTTAATGCATCCCACCCATACATTGTTATTGCTCTTCTGACCAATATTTACATGTGTCAGAACCTGAAATTTTAATTCCCAGTTAAGCACAAAAATGCCTTTGTTTCCTTGTCTTAAGTGAATCAGCCAAGTTGCCAAAATTTAGAACCTTTGGATTGCTCCTCCTCTACTTGTTTGCAGCACAGAATAAGTGTACATACTATAAATATTGAAGTAACTATAATTTGTGTTTCACAAAAAAAAAGAAAAATATCCTCTTTGGAGCATTAGATGTGAAAAACTCACCCTTGTTACTTTTGCTTCATTATAAACATATCAGTCTTCCCCAATAAAAAAATAACATAACTTTATTATGAACAAGCAATAAAACCCAAGGAAAAACAGCTTCATTTCCAACCTGAACATGAAATCCAGTTTATTATAAAGACCTAAGATCCACAAGTACAGAATGCACAAAAATAAGATTTCATTCCTTCATTTTTCTTCTATGATTGTTTCAAAATGTTAAAATTACAATACCAATAATTTTTTATTTTTAAGAGAGTCATGGCACTTTATGGAGCATAAGGCCAGAGTCATGGCCACATTATTGTATTTTACCAATTATGTATCATCTGACATAATTGATGTCCTGTGTGCTTACATCAATATTTTAATTTTTATTAATTCACCTTTACTGTGGTCTGGGTCATGCTGAATCCTTTCACACTTGCTGCATATTTGTGGTTACCCAACCACAGACCAGAGTTTAAATATAACTGCTGTCTGTATTCTAGACCTTCAGCCTCTGTAACTCTCACTACTTCAACTTACTGTGCTAATAAATTTGTCTGCAAAAAGGAGGAATAGGCGAATATGAAAGCATGTAGCATAGCAGCAGAAGTAGGATTATGTGAACTTTTATTACTCTTTAGATATTATTCTTTACTCTGCTGAACAACTTTATGTCCCTGATTGTTTCAAAGGAAGCAGCTGCTGCAATTTGAATCACACTCAAGCATGACTTTCCAAGAGACATGAGAGAGGAATTCTGGGAGAGAACAAAGCAGGGCTTGCCCAAGACATACTTTGGTTTGTCTCATAGATATGAAGTGTACAGAAAGTTTTTTATACCCTTTCATCTAATTTTTGACATGTCAGTTAATGGTAAATTGAATTTTTCCCTTAGGACACTCAGCCCTTTGAGGCAAAGTCTTCTAGATTTGAAGTCACGACAAATGTGAACAGAAAAGGAAAATGTGACAGAATAGAAACTAGCTTATATTGAGACTCAATTAAGAGGAAAAAAAAAGCATTACTCCTGAGCAACTTATTTATTGCATGAGAAGCAAAATGCATAAACAAACCTACTAGACACATTTCTCCTAAAAATTCCTACTTAATTTCTTGTTAAAGATCATTGTCTTCATAATATGGGAGCTATTAAATGGTTGACGTTTTAAATGAGTTATCTCTAATTGTATTATTGACAGCATTAAACAAATCAGTGGATTATTAATGCACCAGTGGACATCTGGGTTCCTGAGTGGGAGAAACCTGTCAGAATGGTCCTTACCATGGGAAAATGCAAATATGAAAGACGACAAAGGTGAGGGAAAAAGTGAAGACACTACTACAAAACTCCTTTCTTACTGTAACTTTCTGGTTTAGTACTTTTACTATGAACAAGTTAGTAAATAGTTTATTAGCAAGGCATAAGTTTAATATTCTATACAAAGAAATCTACAGCTTCATTAAAACTCTTAAAAGTACATTTATAGGTATCTGCAAATTAGAACGGTGGAAGATATATATGGCTTAGTTCTCAATTGATGTATGCATCTTGAGTTATTTTAGCAAATTATTTTCGATTATGTCTCTTCCCATTCCCCTTTCTAAAATGTATTGTTTCAATTCCATGAAGATAAAAATAGATTAAAATCCTAAAAATATCTTCTCTTAGATAAAACAAGAAAACTCCAAACTTTAAATGTTTCAGTATTGCAGCTACCGTCTTATTAAGAGCCCTTTGTATGTAAGACATGGGTTGAAGAAGCTAACAGAGTATCACCAAGGCATATTTAATTTTCTTAAAGAATGTGATAGAAAAATATGCTGCAACACTGTCTTATAAGAAAATGAATAGATGGCACACCACAGCTTTTGCTTATTATTTTAAGAAGCAGTGTACAACCTACAGTACACTCTACCAAGAGTGGTAGCAGTTCATATTAATGTCAGCTAAGATGAATCCTTGAAGTTTACAAAACTTCTAACTGTGAATTTCAGAAATAAGTCTGTGAGATGGCTCATACATAAAATGTCACCTTTAAAATATCACATTGAAATAAAATATTTGTTCACCAAATAAACTCCACAGTAAAAAGCAGGAACTGATTTTCATTAAATGGCTTACTTAAAGATTTTCTTAGATGATATTTATCTTTAGGAATTCTTTGATCAAGTCAAGCATATAACAGACTCTAGCAACTGATATTTTAAAAATGTGGGAAAATAGATTAGTATTGCCAATATTAATAAAATGCAGATATAGTAAAAATTTTAATATTAATACTAATATTTCAGATTATGATAGAAAATGAAAGGCGCTATTGGAGGTCATGGCATAAAATTATGTATTTTTGGTTATTTTTTCTAAATTGTTCATCTTTGTTTACAGGCCTTATCAACTACTACAGGCCTATCAAGCATAGTAGCCTGCTTCAGCAGTAATAAAAATTCTTATTAGATCAAGTGAAAGCAAAAGTAGTATTATCCAAAGAAAGTGTCGTCAGGGTTCCCATTCTTTGATCTTAATTTCTTGGCTTAAACCTGTGGGAATTCCCACAGCTGTTGCAAAATTTGAAACCAAAAAGCAATAGCAAAACATAGATTTTTAAACTGTAGTATTTCAGTTATTCTTGAATATCATAAAAAACAAAAGTAGTTCCTTATTTGTTGATTTTCTTGCATTCATCTAGCTGCTACTAAAGAGCAAGTTCATCCAGCAAAATGCAAATCTCTCTAGAGAAGCTGAATTATTTTGCAGTCTGTAAAATAAATTAAAATTTTTAAGCAGTGATTCATTTCAGATTTTGGACTTCTGCTTCAACATTTAGGTGAACTGTGCCTTGAAAATGTATATTTCTTTAAGGTGCCTGAAAAAGAAGCTTAAACTAGCCAGATATTTATGAGGCAAAATGAATCTGATCTGGACTTCTTTTGCTTGAAATTGATCTGTCAGATCATGTGAAAATCAGAATTTTTTTTAACTCTTTAGAAAGAATGGTATATTTTTACTTGTTGATTCAATTCTGGCTTATTTGTTTCTACTCTCATTAGTGCACTGTGTGTTACTCCATTTCCACATCTTCTCAGTACTTCACTTCATTTTATTGCTCTTTTTACTGATATTTAATAGGTGACTTCCAGTCAGCCTCAGGGAAGAAAGGGGAGAATTAAGAAGGAAATGGTTTATACTGACAAAGACTCAAAATGCTTGCATTGATTTGCCATATTTGATGTTCTATTATCTTGTATTGGAACCTACAATAAATATATATTTATAGACGTGTTCTAGATAACTTTCATCCGATCTCACAAAAAATATTTTAGTAGATATGAGGTGCAATATGTATCCAGGTATTTATTGAGCTTAAATAATAGCTGAGCAGCAGGAAAAAGACTGAAGTAAATAATTAGTTTAAATGTATTTATTTTTTCCTAAGTTTAAGCACTGAAAGGCTTTATCACATATTTTCTAAACAAAAGGATCCACTTTATTGGTTTTGGCTGAGATAAAGTCAGTTTCCTTCCCTGTATCGGTTACAGGGCTATGTTTTGGACTTTGCTGGAAATAGTGTTGTTAATAGAGAGGTGTTTTTTATTACTGAGGGTTTCCCTAGAGCTAAGGCCTTTTCTGCTTGTCGCACTGACTCCCTGAAAAGGAGACTGACATGGGGATATGTGGGGTTGGGAGGAGACACAGCCAGGACAGGTGACCCCAGCTGACCACAGGGATCATGCTCAGTATATAAACTGGAAGGAAGAAGGAGAAAGGGGGCTGTATTTTGAGTGATGGCATTTGTCTTCCAAAACAATCATTCCATGTGATGGGGCCCTGCTCTGCTGGAGATGTCTAAACACCTGCCTGCCCATGGGAAGCAGTGATTTAATTCCTTGTTTTGCTTTGCTTGTACGTGCAGCTTTTGCTTTCCCTGTTAAACTGTTTCTATCCCAACCCACAAGTTCTCTTGCTTTTACCTTCCCAATTCTCTCCCTGATCCTGCAGGTGGGGGACTGGGTGAGTGGCCATGTGATGCTTGGTTGCTGGCTTACATTGCTGCATTACAACTTCCTATCACCCACTGTTGAAATAGATTAATATTTAATTATGAACATATGTACTCAAGGAAATCACAGATAGGGAAAGAACCCTTCCAACTAGTAATTCAGTATGTTTCCGTGACATTGAAATATTACTTCCTACAATGTCTCTTGTCCAGATGAGCTTTAAGTGCCTTATATAATTTGGCTGCCACACTTTCCTTAGCCATCATTTTGACAAAGTAATCACAAACTTCATTGCCAGAAAGTTTATACAGACATTCAAACAAAACATCCCTTCTTAACTTTAGTTCTTATGATCTTATATCATTGATAATTTTAAATAATACTTGCTCTATTGTTGGTGTATGTAGCTGTACATGGCAATATCTCCTATTTTACAAACTGAAAAGTTAATTATGTGTATAATACTCAAGTGAATGAATTACTGCTTAATTCCTAAACTTAATTTTTCTTGGAACTGTGGCCCAGAGTCAATATTTCTGCAGGAATGTCTGCATTAGCTGGTGGAGTGAAACAAGAGGCATTAACACATACAGCAAAAGCATTGCTGTTGTGGACCTGGTGCTCACACTGGATTTGCTCTAAAGCATAACTCCAGAATTACTGTTATGAAGACTCAAATGTCTTGAGACTCCATCTATCTTCCTCTCCAAAGTTATGTGAAAGTAACCCCTTTTTGTGTTTTGATATTGCTCCGCTATGCAAATGATCAGACAAATATTACTTCCCAAAGTACACTCCTGTCTAATCTAAAACCTCCATGCAGATGCAGCTGGTTCCAAAGTTCTTACACAAAACTATACATCACAAATGAGATCATATGTTTGGTCTATGACTCATCTCTCCAGCCCAAAATACTTGTCATGATGCATTGTGGCCAGTGGAAAGGCCAAATTCCAAATAAAGTTACAGTTCAGTATCCCAAAGGCTTTTTCATATTCTATTTGATATCCTCGCTATCAGTTATATATTCTTAACCATATCCAGTTGCAGCATCTCTGATCTGAACCTCACCTAAGTTGCAATTATTTTTAGTACTGGTAAAGATAATGAACCATTGAAACAATGCAGCTAGGGTCATGATGAATTCTCTAAAATATAAAGTTTTAAAATTGAGAATAGATTTATTTCTCAAATACAGAGGTGTATTACTCATACTAAAGTTATATAGACATCACTTGTTAAAATTCTCTGGTTTATGTTATGCAGGAGGTCAGACTAGATGATCATTATAGTTCTTGCTGATCTTAAAATTTATGGAACTGTGAAACATTTTGATATTTTATGTGCATATTACTAATCTCTTCCCTTGGAGGTTTTCATAACACCTCCCAAATGAATTTAGTATTATCTCTGAATTTCATTTACATGCTGTAAATTCAGCTGAATATATTGCTGTTTATCAGTGCACTGTTTGCAGTCCTTCAGCAAGTTTTCGTTCTGTGTGACAGTGTTCATATCCATGCCAATTTGAATTAATTTTGTGAGCAGGATTTTGTGTGACACTATATCAAATGCTTTAATAAAAGCTAGATATATCATATCTACTTCATTCCCCTCATCAACTGATTTCATCACTTTATCAAAACAAAGTATTCATGTTTGTCTGGAATGATTTTTACCTTGCTAATCTCTTTCTAATTTTGATCGTGGATCACCAAATGGGAGGTGCTAAAGGGTGTTATAAATGCTTTCTTTACAAACTAAAGCCTTTAAAATTGTAAGAGAAGATGAACCTTGCATGAATTTGTGAATTTGGAATACATTCATATTTTCTCTCTACTCACCTCCCACAGCTGAAAAACATGCATATTTCTCTTGAGTTCTGAAGACATTTAGAAACAGTGTCAATAAAAGTGGTCAGAGATCTATCTCAATGTGGTTTGTTTGATAAAATAATATGAGTTACGTATACTTTTTTTTTTTTTTTTTTTTACATTGTGCACAAATAGTTATGGGTTTAGAGTTGAATACGGCTGCCTTATGAACATATTTTTAGTCAGAAATCCCAGCTTTCACATCCCTGAATGTACAACAAATGGGAGTACTGGGATCTCCATGATCCACTGCCTATCTCCTAGGCTCTGAAGCTGACTTTATAAAAGGTTTTATTAAGAATGTATAAATAGAAAAAGATAACATCCTTCACACACCTGCATTTAGAAGATGAGCAAAAAAAAAAAAAAAAAAAAGAAAAAAGAAAAGAAAAATTAGAAAAAAATTAGAGTGCACCTAAATCTGGACTCTTCAACCCTTCACAGTCATGCAGGGTGAACTCTGAGATTTAAGTTAGTTCAGGATGGGTCTTTATTGAAGACTGTTTTGCTGCATTCTGGGTGAAAAAAAAAAAAAGAAAGGAACGCTAAATGTGGGGCTCTTTGATAATCTGTATTCCATGCCAGTATGCTGGTACATAAATGCTCTGTCTAAAAAGTTATTTCCCGAAAGGAACATAATGATAAAAATATATGCTCAGGAATTCATCAAAATGCCTTTTAATTTTGTTTTCCTCTGCAATTTCAAAATATTGGAAAAAAAAAAAAATAGTAAGCTTTTTCAGCAATTTGAACATAAGTGACCCTACATTTCCTGTTTTGGTTTAAGATGTTGTGGACTATTTTATTACACAAAATAATTGAACTTTTGAAATCATTTCTTAAGTGAAATAATTCAAAGCATTCTAAAATTTTCATGCTTTTTTTAACTAATAGCTAAATAGGAACATTTTCACATTCTAAAAATAACTTTTGGTTATTTTGCTTTTATTAGAGATGCTCTCATCAAGTCACTCTGGTATCCCAACACAATCTTTTAGCTTACTTGGCCTTTCTAATCTCTGCCTCATTTGCTTAGTTCCCTGGGCTGCTTCTGCAAGATCTGTTAGTCATGTACCTGATCTCCTCCATGGCCAGTCCATCCTTCAGGCTCTTCAGCATCACTCAGAAAGAAATACCCAAGTGAAAATTCAGTGACCTGAATTTTCATTTTCTGTTTCTATTTATAGAACAGCAGCCAAAATAAGAATCTGCTTGATGCTGGATTCTTAAGTCTTCAATATTCCAGGAAAAAAATATAGGAAATTAACTTTCTGAAGTATTTTTTTTCTGCCCATTTGCACCTATTTCAGGGAGGCTATTACTCTATGTAAGCACACTTCCAGAAATAGGATAATGTGATATTTTGCACATTATAAGTTTCTACTGGGTTCAGATCAGTAAATATCCACATGTGTATTCCCTTTGGCTTGATACTGATTTCTGTAATAGTAATGGGAAAATTCTGTTGTTTTCAGGGATTCAAGAACAGACCTTTTATATAATTAAGTTAAACAGGATAGCATTCTTTATTTAAAAAATTACTGGGAACACTCTTCACAAAAGCAGCTGTAAGATGTGACTGGTCACTGCTGATGTGCCCTGGTACATTTTTGTCCAATATATCTCTGCCCTGTGTTTTCATCCCATGCTTTTCCAAAATAAAAGGAAGCTGAAGGGGTTTGGTTACTGCAATAAGTCTAAGCTTCCTTGGAATTCACAGGTTTAATATTTAAAATTATAAATACTCTGTTAGGAATCTTGTGGGCTTGAGGGGTGTGTGTGTGTGTGTGTGTGTGTCTATACAAAAATATGTACACCCCTGTGACAAATTAGCCATCTGTTTTAGCATTAATTTGTGACATGAGACAAAACTTCACATCTCAAAATAGACAAAGCTGATTCTTCTCCCACTATCTTCTGCATTTTACCAGAAAAGTTGAGGGGAAATATTTTCAAAGCAAAATAAATACATTAGCATAACCACTCTTGCAAATTCTGATCTGTTTATTTGCAGTCATATGCAAACTATAGAGAGAAAGGATAAATAGTTTCAGAATTAACTGCATTATCTGAATGTATGCTATGCTCTGCAGATCTCTGCTCACACTGTCATTTTTGTTCACATATTTAGCACTAGAACTTGCAAGAAGTTTCTGAGTAACAGCAAAGCAGGTCGTTTTTGCAATGTCATACTGCCTCAAAGGAAAAAAAAAGAAGTCTAGAGGACTAGTAACTCTGTAAGGGCTGATAAAAATGATAATATATGCAGTGCTCCTAAGTATCATGGATTCAGTGTAGGAAGAAGGGGAAAGCAGATTGATAGTATGTGTTGAAGAGGTTTATATCCAACTGTACTATTTCTTGAAATATATTATTAACAGGTTGTTAAAACCCTGTATTGTTTTAAAGATATTGGTTGGCATGACATTCAATGAAACTATTAAATATAAATTTCACTGAAGAAAATTTCTCAACACCTGCAAGTTTCACGAGGAGGCAATTAACTATCAGTTATCTATGAAATTGTGGTTGCCAACATTTGTAGACATCTGCAGCACACAAGAACGACCATCTCTACCTTACACAGTATCATTAAACTTGAAGATCAGTGTGTGCTATAGAAGGACTATGCTCTGTGGCTTGCTTCACATAAATTGAGGCCATCTTAACTAGCATAATGTCAAGGGAGAAATACAAAAAAGGGACATGCTATACGTACCCACAAATGAGCATGCAGGTTAAAGTTTATGAGTAAGAATGCAGCTTGCAGTTTTCTCAATTGTGTTTGACTGTAGAATCTTTTTTTTACACTTTATTGGAGGAGTAGTAGGATATTAAGTTGTTTGATTTTCAGTTTGAGATAAAAACTGAGCAGAGAGAATGTTTGGCAATTTTTATACTCTTATAAATCTTTTATTTCTGAATTGGCTCAGTATCTATATCTTGTTTTTTTATGAGAGTTTCTTTCCAAATACCATTTGTTTTTAAATAGAAACCTGTGTTTGTCAGCTAGTTCTCCAGGGTCTTTTCCTATTACCTCCTTAAAGAAGTCCTTAGGTGTTATAGAACCACTTCTGGGAAAGCTTTCTCAGCAGTTTTGCTTGAGGTGAGGTTTGTTGACTTCTATTTTAGAATCTTTCCTGCAAAAAGTCTTTCTTTTCCCTACACCTGCCCTCCTAGTAGATGACTGGTACCTGTGAGCTAGTGCATTCTCAGAACACAAGCTCATCCTCTCACTCTGCACTGTGAAATTATCTGAGATGAAAATGTAATATGACCAACATCTTAAAACTGTTCAATCCCTTTTGGGTTACAAGTTCCTTTTTGCATTCACTTTCAGCATCCCTGTTAAAATTAAAATTTTAAAAATAAAATTTAAAAATAAAATTTTTAGGACTCCCCTGCTTAAAAACAATCCCAAACTGGTATAGCTGAGCATGGTTGTAATCCTCTGTACTATGTATGTTCAAGGTTTTGCCTTTGTGGAATGATATATTACTACCAAAATGTAAGTGAAGGAAGGGATAAACTATCAGCTAGTCTAGAAAGGTATTTCATGTACTTGAGCTGAGTTGATTCCTTGGTGTAAGGAATAGGTTTGTCAGCAAATGATAAGGTAGCATGAACAGAGCAAATTATGCAGACAACCTGAGGTACCGTCCTGCTTGTTCTGCCTGCTAGGTATTCATTTCCAAAGTGGATTTCTTCAGAGCTGTTTCAGCATGGCACTCAGTTCTGTTAAGAGGTGCTTCTCTTCAAACCACTGGAATTTCCCTGCTGTGATTTCAGTCAGAAGTGGGAATGCTACTAATCCCCTGACACAGAAGCCAGCAGAGGTAAGATCAAGTCTAGGTCATTCACATATTATCTGGGGGAGCAAACAAACAGCTGAATGAGGAGAAAAATGAGAAGTAAAATTATCCACTCTCTTCTCTCTCTGCCAAGGCAAGGAGAAAAGGGGCAAAAAAACTGGAAAACTGTGAAAGATTGGTAATCCTCTTCAATTTGCTCCTGGAACAGAGCTGCTGTGTCCTGCCTCTCCTCCCCTCTTCCAGTCCCTCAGTTTTGGCTGGCCCCAGGATTAGAAGCAAGCCCCTCTCAAGCAGAGCTTCTATTGGAAACAGAAGTTCCATCTGCTGAGGGTTTATGGGACTGGACCCATAATTTGCTCAATTACTAGTGTAAAGAAAACCATAGGGAACCTGAGTAACAGCAACTCCTAACCAAGCACATTTGCACTTCATCTGAAACTCGGTATGATTTATCAGGATCACACCCCCCTCCTTCTCCAGGATCTAAAGCAATTTGTGAAGCTTAAATCAACTATTAAATGTATAACTAGGAGATAAAATCACAAACCCAGATCTAATTGGTATAGCTTAAATTAAGTTTTACATTTATTGCTGGGAGATAAAATTTGGATAGAATAACTATTACAACAGAATTAAGTAAAAGAAAATAGGTATGGTGTGGGACCTATGGCAACTTTTATTTAAAACATATGTCTGATAGAGGCAGCAGTCTGCAGAAAACATCTGATACTACTACACTGTAATGGCCATTTGCTAGACCAACACCCTTCTGAGCAGTGAGGCAAAAAAAAAATTAAGTCTTAAACACAATGTTGGTTTTGGAAAATATATAAGAACATAGGAAGTTCAGTAATAATGCAGGCAGGTTATGTGTTCAGTCTACTGCAATAATCAATCTCCCAAGGAAGATTTTTTATGGGCAAATTCCTGATGAAGGTTTAAAAGTACATTCTAACACAAACTAAACAACTGGGACAGATAAACTGCTGAACATAATTACAGAATACTATTATCCAAGGAGACTGAGAGTAAAAAGAAAATAAAAGATGAAATTAAACTTAAAATAGTGTAGTCTGTTTTTATTTCCAGTATAACAGACCTTGCCTTAGGTTTTTCATATTCTCATTAGGTCCTTTTCATCTCCTTTTGCAATTTTATAATAGAAAATATTGAATCATGTTTGTGTATCAGTTATTCTTATTGAAAAGTTCAACAGTTCTCTTCAATAGATGCAATTTGTTAGTTTCAGAATTAAAGAATAATTTAGGTCGTTAAGGACATCACTGGGTGGCTGAAAAGAAAGCCTTTCTCATCAAGCTGTATCATTCAACTTATTCCACTGTTTGACCAGAGTCACTGTGGAGCTTTTTCCACACATCTGAAAGGAAATTCCTTTGCTGCAGCTTGTGTCCTGTGTCTTTCATCCTTCCAGTGTGCACTTAGAAGAGTCTGGCCTTGAATCCTCTATGACCACTAATTAGGTAGTTGAAGACCTTGATTAGATGCTTTCTTCTAATCTTCTTCTTCTTCTTTTTTTTTTTTTTTTTCTTTTTTAATTTTTATTTATTTATTTATTTTATTTTAACAAAAATGTTATTAAATCTTCAATGTAACAATTTTTTGGTTGCTCAAAATTTACAGAAGCCTGAAGGAGAGCATACCTGTAAGAAGGAAGGAGACAATAAAAGTTGAAACAACAATTTCTACTGAGTCCTTTTTCCTTTGTTTGTAACAAGAATTTTAAAATATTAAATTTCTACTTATGTTGTGCCAGACCTTTCCAAGCAAACCTGCCAGGAAATTTCTTTTCTTAGTTCTCTAAAGCAAGGTGAAATATCAGTGTGAACAGAAGTGTTCTAAGGAGAAAGGCACAGGAGACAGGCTCAGGCATAAAAACACTCAAAATTTCTCAGTTCTTCACACAAATGAGAACAGCTCTTAAGTGAGCGCTTGCAGGAAAGCAGCACTCTTACCTTCACAGGAGAGTTCATGCTCAAAAGATCATACAAAGATCTCTGGCTGAAAATCTCCAGCTTGAGTTGCTCTGTTTAATAAAGATGATGACTGTTCAGTGACCTCTGTCACTGAGTATTTCTTATCCCCATATTGCCCAACAGACTTGTAAGTGTTTGCACTTGTGCAAATACTTTCTGATTCCTGACAGATCCCACTGAAAGTTTGGCATAGTTAATATTTTTAACCTCTTTTTTGTTGTTTTTAATCAACTTTTGCTTTTTCTACAGGTTCAGCTATTCTTCATTCTTACATTTCAGCCTAATTTAGTCCAGGAGCTCAAAGGGATTTCCAGAAGACAATTTTAATTATACCTTTCTTTCTTTCGTGGAGACAGGTTCAGATAACCAGAATATCCTCCATATGGAAGAGATGGAGATATACCACAAACAGGTAAAGTGAGCTGAGCTTAAACCTAGTTTTAGGATTAGCCTTTGCCACCCTTATTTCCATTAAGAAGCTTCCAGAAGGGGTTTGTGGTAGAGGAAGATGTTAATCTCCTGATCTGAAGCAAATAACTACAGCAGTTCTTGTGAATGCCAGCCACTTCCAGACACTTGCTGCATGGCATCTGGAGCAGGTTATCACCAGGGACAAAGAAATAGAATGTGGGTGTTCTGCATTTCAAAGCCACATTCCTAGGTAAAAGTCTAATTTTTAATGCCCTTTTCATCTCCCTTTAATGGCTCTACTTGACAAACCTTCACTTCTCTGTAATGGATATTCTGTGCCCATATCATCATCACTTATCTTCTCCATGTACCTGTAGACAGATACATTAAATCAGTCAGTTCATTTAGTTTAGCCTCTACAGCTCTTTTTTTCTTAGAAGGCAAAAGTTGTTTAGCCCCAGCCAGCAACCAAGCCCCACAAAGCTGAAAACCCATCAGCAGGAGGCAATCAGAAGAGTAAAAGATGGAAAAAGATGGAAAAACCTTGAGTTGAGACAGTTTAATGGGGAAAGCAAAAACTACACATGCAAGCAAAACAAAACAAGAAATTAGTTCTCTGTTTCCTTTGGGCAGGCAGGAGTTTAGCCATCTCCAGCAGAGCTGGGGTCCATCACATGTAATGGTGACTTGGGAAGACAAACACCATCACTTCAAATGTCCCCTCACTTCTTCCTTCTTCTCCCCACTTTGTACACTGACCATGATGCCACATGTCTGGAATACCCCTGTGGTCAGTTGGGGTCACCTGTCCTGGCTGTGCCTCCTCCCAACCTCCCCTGCACCCCCAACCTCCTTGCTAGCCCAGCAGTATCAAAAGCAGGAAAGGCTGTGGCTCTGTGCAAGCCCTGCTCAGAAATAACAGAAACATCTCTATATTACCAACCTTGTGTTCAGCACAAATCCAAAACACAGCCCCATACCAGCCGCTGTGAAGAAAATTAACTTTACCCCAGCACAAACCAGAACCACATTGGACAACAGTGAGTCAAAGAGATACACTGAAAAGCATCTTTAAAAGAAAACATTATGTATGCATTCAAAATTGCACCCTATAAAAGAGAGTATTATAAAGATATATACTGACATATACAACAGTGTATATAAATTCCATTGAAGTCAGATTGTTTTCTCTCAGGATTTGAGGCAACAATCCATATATTAAAATTAAATAGATAGATAAATAAACAAGAACATCCCCTCACCCCCAAAATCACTCTCCCCACCAAAAAAAAAAAAAAAAAAAAAAAAAAAAAAAAAAAAAAAAAAAAAAAAAAAACAACAACAAAAAAAACAACCTCTTAAGCTCTTCATTGTCTCTTTGACAACTTTTGTTTACCATTCATTTCTTTCTAGGTCTAGAATATTTATCCACATGATGGCAAATAGAGAGGCTGAAAGGAGCAAGTAATGCCCCCAGACCCTCTCTACAAATTCACTTTTGAAGCTAAATATTTAAATATTTTAAATATTTATCCAGAACAAGAAATTCACAAATAAAACAGGTCTACTCTAAACTACAAAGGTTGTGGTAATGGAAGAAATTAGGTTCTGATTAGCTGATGCAAGTGAGTATAGTTCTGTTGAATCTCACAAAGATGTATACATTACCATTAGTAACAGGAATATGGCTAAAATAGTTTTTATTTTTTTTACTTTGTTATCCACAGAGAAAAAATACATACCACTTGAGTCAAGGTGCTTAATGAGCTCCCTTTTTTACTTTTTCCTCTTTCATGAATTCTTATTAGCTTGTAAAGCCTTTGACTCAGCCTCTGTAACTCTTCTCAAGTACTGCATTAAATTGGGATTTCACAATATCCAGCAAGTAATATTCCGGTTTTCCCCTCATTTGACCAAGGAATGAGCTGAGTTTAGCTTAGATACACTTCTAGAAAATGCTACTATTTCAAGTGTGCAGGTTCAAAAACTTAGAAAACTCCCCATAAAAATAAAACTAATCCTCTTCAGAAATATATTGCTGAGGAATTAACATTTAGATATAGAGCCATGTATTGTTTCATCTTCTTTGCCATCTACATGATCTGTGCTTTGAGCCAAAAATTATTTAATAGGCTGTTTTGAATATTGAGGTCGGGTGTTATTTGTATTATTGCTTCTCTCTGAGAGTCATCTCTTACTTACTCTTTCAATTTATTTTCATGAGGAGGACTTATAAGCAAGATACAGTCTTAGAATTTTACTGGGAAACCATATTTATATTTTTTACATAATTTAATTTTTTATTTGGCTTGAGCACTTTTCTCTCTTCATTTTATGATTAAATAACAAAACAATTTAAGGCAAATTGTTCCCTTACCTTTCTTAACACTAAAACTGAACAAGGAACAAAACCTTTGTGTACTGTCTTATCTGATTTTCAAGATAAAAATGTTTCTTTTAAAATTTGATTTCCTTGAGGACTATGGTGGGAAGTACTTGCAACAAGAAATTTAGGATAACCCTGATAACATGACAAACTGAAATGAATAATTAAAGCAGATTTTAAAGGTCTCTGTGAGGCGATGAAAAAGAGGAAAAACTATCAGAAATATTTATACCAGTAGACAATTATAATAAAAATTCTATGTATTATAATGGTAATTCTGTGGAAAGGGCTAAATACATGTAGCAGCCTTAATCAATCTAAATATTTTCTTCACTACATTCCATTTTTTAAAGAAATAGACATAATGAAAATTATGTTTCTCTGAGGACTAAGAAAATTTTTAAAAATCAGACACTTAAACATATATCTATACATTTTGACTTATCTAAGCGCAAAAAGAATGGAGAAGACTAAGTGTTTCTTTATAAATAGTAAGTAAGTTACCTGAAGCTATTGAAAGACAACATAGGAAGGGTTGTCTACAACAACTGTTGTAAAAAGACTATTTCGGGATAACAATTTCAATGGAATTGAAATGTAAGGAGTTAAAGCAACATGGGGAAAAAATTGAGTATGGAATTTTTCAGGATTTTTATTTGTCTTTTGGTTGGTTTTTTTGGTTTGAGTTCATTTTGAGTTTTTTTGGGTTTTTTTTGTTTTGTTTTTTGTTTAACAGGAGGATAACTTTTCAAGGTAACATTTCTTCACTGGGGGAAGAAAAATGAAATTAAATCAATACTGGAAATGCAACAAAAACTCTAAAGAGTAAACTTTTCCTTTACTTTTGTCCAATATGAGAGGAAAGGAAGGAGGAAGGTATTTATTATAATAAAATAATGGAATTAAAATTAAGAGGAAGAATCAATCATGATGGACAAATAATAAATTGATATGAAATAAGCAAGGAAGTCTTTTGCAGAACTAATGGAAATAGTTTGACATATTGAGAGGAGAAGAAGCAGATGAGCCTCACAGAATGAGATGTATATGGATTCTATTACAGAGTTAAACACATTTTATAACAGCATATTTATAAAAAGTATTTTGCCTGAATTTTCACTAAATTGTTTCTCAATCCGGATGTCTCTCAAAGGAATTAAATTAATTTTATTCTATCCACACTGTTCACAGAATATGGAAACAACTTGTCCATGTAGAATTATTCACTGATTTGAATCAAGTATTCTTAATTTATCATTCATAATTCAGCCAGCAATAATTCAGACTTGCTTGGAACAGAAATTGATTGAACGATGGTAAACAGGAGCAGAATATATTGCAAAACAGAGGTTTGAGAGAAAGCCTTCAATGCAATATTCCTAAGACTTGTGTTGGCTTATTCCAACATGGTTCCAGTGAGTGACAGACTGTTTCCACTGAGACCCTCTGAAAGGGGGAGATCAAGGCTTATCTGGGGTCTTACAACTCAGCCTTGTCTGGGGTCTAAACTATTTCAGTGACACAAGTAGAGTGGTGAGCAAATGTGCTTCCATATTTGTTATTTCTACCAAGTGAACCCAAAAATTTCTTCAGTGGTCAATTCTGCCTTTTACCAAGAGGACTAACATGAATTCTTCAAAATCTGAGTGTAAGGCCAGCTCTTCAGCTGCCATGAGACAATTATTCAATTTGATTTTGCCTCTGCTCTGCCCATTTATGCTAATGGTCTGTCCAGATGATGCATAAATTTCAGGGATGCTGTAGGGATAGCACTACTGCACTCATTCTGAAGTCACAGCATCACAAAACTTTGTTTTGTAGATGGCTCAGAAGGACAATGTGAAGAACACAGAACCTGTATATACCATGAACTATCTGATCAGAAATGCAAGGTACAGCAGTGTGCTAAAGTGAATCCTTCCACTAGCAAAAGGGACCAAATGGCAAAACATAGGACAAGTGCTTTTGGGCATTTTAGTAGAAGGGTGAAGTTTGTTTAACTCTGCTGTTGTCAGAAATTCTTCTGAAGTCCAGGCTTGCAGACAAGTATATCTGGCCATGATGTGGTACCTGGAATTTTCTGTGGAGGACAAAAACTGAAAGGAGTTGGCTGTTTGTTTTTATTTTATTATATTGTTGAAACAAGAGATATGGTAAGACTATTTCACAACTGCTATATCATCCAGAACTCAGTGGCTTCTGCTTTCTATGTTTCCCTGGGAAGAAAGTATTTTATTCATAATTTCTTCCTCAAATATCCACATGGATATGCTTAAGTCTTCTGTTCCTCTGCTAGGTCTAACTTGAGAGGTGTTTTTATTTTGAAGTTTTCCTTGAAGTTTTATACAAAGTTATGTATAAAACATCATCTTTCCCCAAATGCATTTTAATTTTCTAATTCAGAATACATTTTCCATATACATAAGCATACACTATGATTTTCAACCTGCATCCAAGACTGCATTTATTACTCATTTTAAACATTCATTGTCCTGCAATGCTGTTTTGGAGGATGAACTCTAGTCACAATCTTTATACAAAATGATAGCTACTGTGTGGAGGAAGGTTACTCACAAGTAGTCACCAGTCTGAAGTAAATAGTAGTGGGTTGATATTTAAGTCCTGACAGAAACCTATGACCAACTGAGTCTATTTAGGCTTGTTTTTGAAGGTCTGGTCTTGTGACTTTTCTTAGATCCTGAGTAGGAAGCTTGTAACTCATGTTCTCCTATGACAGTGACTAAAAGTCAGGCGTCGTTCTGTGTTACCTTCCAGTGTCTAAACACCTTACTTAATCTAGCATTTATATTCCTCCTCTGTCTCCTTCAGATGTGCCTTTGAATTATTGTCCCATTTGGCAAGAGAAACTCATACTTGTGAAGAGGTTTTCTTTTGCAAGCAATCATATTTTTAGTGGCACAACTCTACAGGGTTGCTGGGTACAGAAGGGGAAATTTTATTTCATTTATCCATCCACCTACCACTTCTTGCTTTAGAGAGAATTTTAGAAAAATTCTTCTTTCTCCCTCTGCTCAGTATAAAATCAGTGGCAGAAACAAGAAAAATCCCTGGTTTTATATACCAATTCCTTTGTAGCTTTCGTTATTTTAATCTTGTCTTTTCGGTATTTCATGTTTAAAGTATTATTTATCACCAGCTCAGCTGTTTGTGCTGTCAAGAGATCAACAATACTTTCATGCATTTCTGTGGGATATCTGGATATGTTTTCAGGTTAATAACAGCAAGCTTCTGAATGGCCAAGTATCCTGGACTAATAGCTATTGTGAATGTGCATACTGACAACAAGGTATGCTGAGCACCTAATGTGGTGTATCCTGGAACTCAATTTGCTATGCTCATGTTGCATGGAAATAGAGCTCTGCTCAAGAAGTCTTGAGGATAAATCTGGAAGAAACACCTTAATTTCAAATTTTGGAATGTATTTCTCAGGCTGTGTGTTGTTCCTTCTCTAGGCAGAAGCCCGGGTCTGGCCTTAGTAGTGGGCCCTGGGAGCAAGAACCAAAGGCTCTAGGACACAATGGATACCATTGCAGTCACCTTGCATCGCAAATAAAGGCAGCAGATTAATCCCAGAATCAGTAAGGTTTCTGATATTTAAACTTACTTGACTAGATCTATGCTAGTCTCTGTGATGGGACACAGATGTATTCTGCATATGGTGAGCTGCAGAAACACAATTTAAGTTTAAAGACTTTTGTTATATTATGAATCCACTGAGACACAGAAAATGCAGAAACAGTTTACTGTTGTACTTGTATTCTTTATCCCTGAAGTTCTGTCTAGACATATATCAGTACACACATAGAAAAAATTAGAATTACATAGGAAATATTTAAAAACCTAAGACCAAAATAAAATTTAAATTATTAAAAAAATAGAAGGCACAAGTTTCCTTATTTCAACACCAATTTTGGATTAAGTTCCCTACCTTTTCTCCTTTCCTGCAAATATTTTCCAGAATAAGTTGTAATTTTCTTAAGACATTGCTATAATTTGAATATATTGTCATATAATTCATCCAATAAGTCAAATATTTGATTCAATTCAGTGAAATTTAGATGAGAGCTCAAAATATCCCCCAACTATACCTGCATTTTGGTGAGATTTTTACCTTAAGAGGAAAATATTTATGTACATGATTTTTGGGGGAATATTACTTTTGGAATGTAATTTCCCATTAAGAAAGAAATTCAGATGAAGCAATCTTTATTAATTTCCAATATAAAATGCTGATTTTTGACTAGTGTATTATGTTGTCTCTTTTAATTCTTTATACCACTTCATACTGTGAGTTTTAATGGATTTTCAGAGAATCCCTTTTTCTTTCCCTGCTAAGCAGAATTTGTATTTACTGAAAGGTTTGTTTATGAGTTCTTCCTTCAGTGTTTCCAGCTGTGTTCTAGTTTAGCAAATTATAGCAAAGGTCATTAATATTTTTTTGCTTGTTTGTTATCTGCTGTAAGTCTACATACATTTATTTTTAATACTTGATTTTGAAAGCCTGTTTTCCCTTCTTTATTTCCTGCTGTGTATGTGAGCAACTGAATAATATTTCAAATGGAATCTGTTGATATGATGGAGGGGGCTTCATCTACATTTAAACTATCAGTCTGAAAGCATTTTCTGTAACTCTGGAAAGGTTCTAAGAGCTTGAATATTCCCTAATAAATAATACTAAATTTTTTAGTGTCACTAGCATTTCCTCACCTTTCTGTCCTAATAACCTATAAAATAATATTGTGTCTTGCATACAGGGAATTTACTGGTGTAAGGAAGGATTAGAATAGAAGAGACTGGAAATTTATTTCTAGTATGGATAATTTTGGGATAAATTTGAATTTACTATAGTAAACACTTCAACATTTCTGGGACATGAAACTGGACAAAATAATTATTTCCTGCTTTTTAGAAGTAGCTAAAGTGTTGAAGCTCTATGATGTTTTTGATCTTGCCTCCTTTTTATTTAAAGAGAACACCCAGATGTCTGGTATTTAAAACTTAGAAAATTATGGATTTTCAAAGGTCTCCATTAAAAGATTGCTTTAGTTGATGAATTATTTCCTTTTCGCTGAAACAAAATTGAGTGTGAAACAATTACTTAACTTTCTCTGCCACCCAGCAAGTTGTCTAAAAAAATAAATCTGATCATCAGATAAAATGAAAGCTGTATCATAGAGAGATTCTTGTTATCTTGGTATCTGGTAAGAGTGAGGTTTTTCATCTTTAAGAGATCCACCAAAACCTTTCCTGAAACAGATTCAGTTTTTTGAAGCCATTTTTTGCCCTCACAGTATGGTAAAATTAGAATGTAACCCTTGTCCTGAAAATCTGATGTCAGTGGATGTTTTCCTACCCCATTCTGAAAGACCAGACCAGGAAAAAACCCAGCATCTCTTACATGGCAGTAAAGTCTGTTTCCTATTGACCTGCAGAGAAGTAACTCTTGTGAGAGGCCTTGTGATTTAATCCATGATTTATATGCTGAATCATGCAATCCATTTTAAATATTTGATTGCTTGCTTCTCATATAATATGTATGATATCTTCCTATATAAAATTATTAGTATTCTAGGTGCCTGTAAACATTACAGGGTTTTTATTAATAATCTGCCAGTAATGTTTTCATTATTTAGCAGTGGAGGTTAATTCTATTTTTAGCAAAGTCTTAGATAACTTCAGCCTATGATCAGCATAAAACCAGAATGAAAAGTATAAACACTGCAAATGTGCCACGGAAAACCCCCCTAAAGATAATTAAAGTGATCTTTGTATATGGAGGACTTTAAAAAAAAAAAATAGGAAAGAAATTATGTTGTCTTCCAGCTCTGTTTGTAGCTGTATTTCTAAGAAAGCAAATTTCCAAGTGGTGTTTACAACAGCTCATCTACAGATTAGCAGATTGAGATTTAAGAATGTAAGCCATTAAAGCTTCTTATTATCTCAACTTATAGACTGAAAAATGAGTAAATCCTTAAATTCAGTCAGAATGACACAACATATTTACTCATGGCTTGCAATATCCAGTCTGAGTTACCGTTGTATTTAGGAGGGTACTACAATTTTCTACTGATGTAAATGGAAAGAAACTAGATTTAACCATCTTCTCTGAAGACCACAAATTCTTAGCTGTGCTATCAGAATGTCCACCAAACTGGACTGCTTTTAACAAGAGAATATTAATTTTTGCTGTCTCTGTGAGATCACGTTAACTATTAGAGAGCTCTGCTACTGTAAGACTATGAATGCCCTTAACTGTCTCAGACAAACATGGGTGTTTAGAGCTGGATATAAAACATGGCACAATTTTTGACATTTCCAGATTTAAGTAGGTGATGGAAAAAATTTCCATGGTGGGGTATTAAAAATGAATTTCAGTGATATCCTACATTGCAATTATAATACAAAAAATTTGCACTGCGCTAAATCTGTTATTTATTGACATTTCTAAGAGACTGAGATGTGTATCCATCCTTCCTTAGCCTTCTTTTCAGATTTTGTGAAATCAAGTAAATCTGCTTAAAAATTATAAAAATTTTAACTTAAATCACACATAAATTGTACTTTCTCTTCCTTTCTGAAGATATTATATAAAGAAATATTCATACTAGGATTCAGGATAGGTTTATAATTTTTTATTTCTTTTTTTAAGTTAACTTTAAGTAGAACTGCTATATAGGGATTCTCTTGCAAAATGAAAATTCTGTATTTTGTTTAAGTTAAACCATATTAATTGGAAAATAATGCCAAATACAGATATGAATATATCTAAAATATTTGCATTTACACTGCAAAAGATCTTTTATTCTAATTAATCTTTTTATTATTCTTGCAATTGAGTCTTTTCCCCACATAGCAATATAGTTCTACCAAGAGATCCCAAAGAACATTGGCTCAAACCATTTGAACAGAATTCAATCAGATTGATTATATGATGCACTCTTTTTAATTTTTTTGAATCATATATCTTAAAACATCAGTGATATCTAGTATTATGCATCTTAATAAAGCTTCTAAGTTTTGCAAGCTTAAAGCACTACATTAAACAATTTATTGTAAAGGGAGTGGCAAATAAGAGTACATTGTTTGTTTGGAAGAAAAACAAACCAGTTTCACTTCTACAGAAAACAGATAATAGATGAGTTTTCAGTTGTGAATCTCTCAGTTCTGATATGTCTCTGTGCATTTTCTGTGGGCAGGCATGGAGCTAAATCTAATGTAAAAATGAGAAGATACTACACTGAAATTATTGTTCACATATTTCTGTAATTCATTAAAGAGAAAAACAAAAACAAAACACCTCCTATAACTGAGAAAAATTATTACGTAAACATCTAGTTCCCATAACTGCTAGTAGTCCATGTTGCTGAGTTCTGTTGTCTTGGCTTTACCTGTACTCATTTGTGCAGAAAGTTCCAACCTAGACACTCTTCCTATTAAAAGCATATTTTGTATAAAAAAATTTGTATTGAAAATATATTATTTGTAGAACCAAATATATCTATATTTGGTTCCACACAGATTCAATGGGATTTTACACCAAGTGAAGCAGGCAATACACACAGTTTAACACATCCTAGTGGTATCACATTATGTCTTAATTAAAACAAAACAAAACAAAAAAAGACAAATTAAATTCAATTTACTAGGAAATTTTATTTCTTTACTTGATAAGTAACTGTTATAATCATATAATAGAACCAAAACCTACTACTAAGAAATCAAATATTACACTATGTCCTAAACTTCCATTTAAAAGCTCATATGTTAGTGCTGTGCTCATCTCCCTGTTTAAAAACAGAATGTATTGCACATTGATGAATTATGTAAAAAGATGCTCATACTCTTAGCAACATCACTCTGAAATTCCACTCATTTGCTGTGCAAATACTTCATACAAATGCATAATACACTCCTATTTTTATGCTTCTTTTATTATTGTGATAATTTTTGTGCATCAGACTATAATTATGCCCTTATTTAGATGCATGCTTTAAATCTACCGTTGTGACAAATGTTTAAATCCTTGTCTCAATTTGAATTGCATAGCCTCTAGTTCATTTATATATTTGGAAGAATTTAGTTTAAAAAGTCTATAGTAAGCTAATATGGTATGCATGGAAAATGAATTTGTTCATTCAACTAGAATTTTCTGCTGAGTTGAGCCTTTTATTTTTCACTGAGTTAACCTTCCATTAAAATAAAACATCTGAAAACCAGCCAGCAATTTTGTAAGGCCAACATCAAATATATTTAGAGAGCTCAATGCCGGAAAACTCCAATCGAAACAAAACAAAAACCATTGCTCTGTATTATTTCTTGTAACCTGTCTAGGTTTTAAGCAGTGCAACTGATACTGAATCTCCTTTAGGAGAAGTCTGAACATTTCATCTTATGCTTTAAAGATGACTGATACAAAATAACAAGTGCTGCATGAAAGGAAAAACACAATTGCAATATAGTTAATACTGTTTTTTAATGTGTTTAGAAATATTTGCATTTTTTAATCAAAACAAAAACAAAAAATGAAAATAAGATTAATTTATGGATTAGTAACACAAGAAAAGACAGATTTTGCATTTAAAGATTGCTTTGAGAGGTTCTGATTACTCTTACTTAATTTATACACATAATGTTAGGGAGTTACTTCTGAGTCTAGTCACCCCAGAAATTTCTTTTGTCATGTAAGTATCTTCCCCAGACAGACATATACCACCCTGTGGAAATACCTGTCTCCCTATATTTATGTTTTTATTGAAAATATAATAAAAACTTTAGACATGCTTTATAACAAAGACTAGGAGCATGAATGCAGCTGTAAGGAAAGTTTCTGGGATAATCATTACCTGTCTACCAGCATGCATCAAATGCAAATGGTACCCATAAAGGAGTAATTACTTGCCAATACCAGTTTATTGCTCTTAGCATTCACAACCTCAGAAGAACTGTAAAGAGAAATTGGTGCCCAGTGAAACAGGTTTCCAGGAAATTGTCTTCTTTTCTTCTGCCTCTTCTAGGGTATTAAAGGAAAAATTTCTCATCACAACAATAAATACTGAGACCAAAAAACAAGCTTTCAGAATTCTGCTCAACAGCTACTGAACTCTGCAATGACTATGAGTAAGAAAGAGGGAACAGGTTTCAGTCCCAGCTGTACAGGGGCTAGAAGACAGTTTTAGAACTGTTTATGAGAACCAAGGACATTGATTCTACTAGAAATTGCAATGCAGACACTACTTCACTTTTTTAGATCTAAATACTGTGGATTCATGTCTAGTACTCATGGCATTCCAATAAAATGCAAAGGAATTCCAGTAAAATTACACAAAATTCAAATGCCAAAAGAAACATTTTTTTTTGCTTTGTTGTTTCTTTTTCAACTGGGGAAGAGGTGTTTGGCTTGTGGGAATGCACATATATGTGCATCTCGTGTTCTAGCAGGATATGAAATGGTTTTACATGTCTTTAAAAAACTCCCAATGAACTATCCTAATTTTGAAATCTGATCGTTCCAAAGGCATAGACTAATGTACTGAAGAGGGGCACTTCATTCATGGAAACTCCCAATAGACTTGTACATGGTATTTGTGAAGATCCAATTTCAGAATCCAGCGCTAAATTTGCATCCTCAAAAGAGTCAGCTGGTGTTTGGTATTGACAATATATATATGAATTATAACATTTTAATGGCTCATCCACTATTTCTGTTTTAAAAATACTAAGGTTTTTTTGTTTTTTTGTTTTGGGGTTTTTTTTTTGTTTGTTTTTTTTTTTTTTTTTTTTTTTCTTAATTCAGTTGCAGCCTGTATGATTAGATAAGGTGTGAGTTACAGAACCATGGAATATGCTGGGTTTGAAAGGACCTACAAAGATCATTGAGTACAATACCTGGCTTTGAGCACCATCATCCCCAAAGTCACACCATGTACCTGAGAGCATTGTCCAAATTCTTCTTGAACTCTGTCAGCCTGGCGAAGTGGCAACTTCCCTGAGGAGCCTGTTCCAGTGTCCATCTACCCTCTCTCTGTCTGAAGAACCTCTTTCTAATATCCAACCTGACTCAGCTTCAGGCCATTTCTGTAGGTCCTGTCACTGGTCATCACAGAGAGGATATCAGTACCTGCCCCTCCTCTTGCCCTTATGAGGAGATAGCAGACTGCAATGAGGTGTCCCCTCACCTCTTCTCCAGGCTGAACAGACCAGGTGCCCTCAGCCACTCCTCATACAGCTTCCCCTCAAAGCCCTTCACCATCTTCATAGCCCTTCTTTGGGCCTTTATCATAGTTTCATATCTTTATTATATTATGGAACCCAAAACTGCCCCCAGCACTGGACATGAGGCTGCCCCAGTGCAGAGCAGAGCAGAGCAGGACAATCCCCTCCCTTGCCTGGCTGGTGATGTTGTGCCTGATGAACCCCTAGACACCACTGGCCCTCCTGGCTGTCAGGGCACTGCTGGCTCAGATTCAGCTTTCCATCAACCAGGACCCCAAAGGTCCTTTTCCATGCCACTGCTTTCCATCCTCTCATTCCCCAGTTTGTCTATACATCCATAGTTGCCCCATCCCAGGTAATCTATCAAGGTCTCTCTGGAGGCTCTTCCAGCCTTCAAGGGTGTCAACAACTCCTCCCAGTTTTGTATCATCTGGAAACTTGCTCAATATCCCTTCCAGTCCTATGTCCAAATCATTAATGGAGATGTTGAAGGCTCTGTGGATGGAGCCCACTAGTCACAGGTCCCCAGGCTGATGTCACCCCATTCACTGTAACCCTTTGTGCCTGACCCTGAACCAGTTGCTCACCATCACATGATGTGTTTATCCATTTGTGAGCCCAATGTTTTGTCCAGAAGGATACTAGCTATAAAATCTACCAGCTGTCTTAGCCTGTTTCTAGGCCCTGTATTAATGCAAATAATAAATAATAGTAAGGAAAAGCAGAAAGGCTTATTTAGGCTGAAGAGTTTTAAAATTAATCTGTCTGGCTTTGTAACATTGTGAAGATAAGTAGGTGTACACTGCTGATCTCTGGTAAATGGCTCAAAATCACTGTGGGATCTTTTAAGGCAAAAATAAGAGAGTGAAATACAGTGACATCACCTAAAACAGATTAGACATTAGAAAAAAGTACAACAAAGTACAAAAATATATTCAGGCACTTATTTTTAATAAAGTGCAACTGCAAGTTAGAATGTTACAACTGGCAAGTGGTTAATAAAATGAAACAAAATTAAATATTCTTTATCAATTCCAAAATAAATTACTAACACAGTAGCAAATATTTAATTCAAATAACAACTCTATATGTCAGAGGAGGGGATTTTCAGTTACTTCTGGAACGCAGTGCTGGAGCAAGATGTAGATATCTTGTCAGATTACAGAGTAAAACCAAATTTCAGTTATTTTCCTTCTGATTTTGAGCTGAGGAAATATGGCCACCATTGCAAGTTCCATTGACTTCACTGGAACCTACAAATACTCAAAATAATTCAAATTAAGTTCAAAAATGTCAATAAAGAAAGGGTAAAGTCATCAAAAATTGAGACCATTTCCAATTGAAAAATATATTGCAATTGTCACAAAGGCATTAAAATATCAGAATACTTATAATAAGCTGTCCTGATTCTGCAAAATTAGGTATTTTCTGAAAGTGCATGTTTTCCTTTGTCAGTTTTATTTTGGGCTTAGAAACTATTATATGGAGACTTAGGAAACCTTAAGTTGAAAAACCTACAAGAATTTGAGTAATTTCAGAAATAATTTAATAATTTAAACTTAGATTATGATACTAAAACTCTTGTCTTAAATTAAAATTTAGATTTTTTTTTAATTGCATTCCATGCATTTCTATTTGTTTACCTATTTTCAATGAGGCTGCATAAGAAAAATAAAGAAAAATTGTCAATGCAAAGGAATTTTTAAAAATGTACTATTCAGAAGTTAAATAACATAGAGAGTTTCATATTCAGGAAGTTTACTTTAAAGTTTTTGTTCCGAAGGGATACTCTAGTTTATGGCTCTTGAACCATGTATTTATATATAAATATATGTCCTGACATCCTTCTTGACCACTTTAGTTATCATGATATATATGAAGTATGATTGCTTAGCACTTGACAATGAAAAGATTATTTTTTATATTAACTCAGTAACTTACTTTATTGCAGAAGTAAGTGTGCAAGCCATTTACTATTTCCAGATACTACAGTGCTGAAGCCAGTGTGTTTTTACTATAATGGAAAATAATTTTTAAATACTCCTATATGTAGTAAGTGAAAAGTGGCATTTAGGTTTCAATATGTCCAAAAAAGGATCTGAAATGACTGCTAATATTACCAAAAATCCTGCCTGGAGATATGAGGCAACACTGGCATGCTTTTGAATAATCTCTGCTCTATAGTGAGCAGAAGTCCCAGAAGAAACAGGTAAGCAAACAAACCAAACCAACAAACAAACAAAACTAAAGTATCAACCAATTAAAACAAAATAACAAAAACCAAACCAAACCTAAAAACCAAAACAGGACAAACAAAACAGACCCCACCCCCCCAAAAAAAAAAAAAAAAAAAAAAAGTTTGTCCAGGAAAAAAATTAAAGTGTGACATATTCGTGAGCATGTCTTTTGAAAATAAGATTTTGTGAAAATAAGGCTAGGATGGCTTTTATTTTATATTTTTTACATCAGAGATTTTACACAGCCATCTCTTTTAGGTAATGAAAAACAATTAATCTGAATTTTTCCCTTCTTCCTCTTTAAAATTACCTTTTGGGTTATTCTCTTTTTCTGAAATCCCATGAGAACAAAATAAAGATATTAGTGGAATATTGTAGTGCAGATTTCTCCCTTAGAAATAAGATAAACAATTGTTTAGGTATTTTAGGGATAAAAATACTGTAAAATCAATTTGAACCAATTTCACCCTCCTCTCTTGAAGTGTAAGTATGTAAATCAGCTAATCTAACAGCTTTTTGGTACTATATAGCCTTCAAAATAGACTTATACGTTGATCACCAAGGATACTTGCCCAACTATTTTTTTTTTTAATAGAAGAATGTACATTGCTTACACAGATTCCAAGGTGAATCGAAGAAAAACTACATGCATAAAGAATAAGCTGCCCAGATGGTCCATCAACAGTTAATTAAGTGGCAAACACAGAAGTGTATCTGATGCTGCCAAAAAACTGCCTGCAGACTCTGCCATGGGCTCAAATATAGATTGATTGCTGGAGGAAAATCTTCTGCAGATTGGCATCAGTCTCTTGTGATGCTCATCTGAAAAACAGAGTAAATTTCACAAGCTACATTTGAAAATGAAAACAAGAGTAAGGGAAACCCTGTCTTAACATATTGCTAATAATGGGACATGAGTTTGTCATGCTCATGCTGCCAAGGAAAATTCAGACCAGAGCAGAGACCAAAGAGGACCCACAGCTGTCACCTGCTCTCCATGCAAAGCAATGTGGCAGCCTCTGAGTCTCCATCCACTTCTGGTACTCAGATAAAAGTGGGTGGTATTCTTTCCATCACACAGCAGAGCTGAATGAACATGTGAACTCTGCTCCACAACTGTTCCCTGGGACAATCTCACCAACAAAAAAGCTGTATGGTTACACATTGAAGATTTTACCTTTACATTCCTTGACTGTCCTTCACCTCTAAACCCTCTAGAATAGTGCTCTAATATCTGTTATTAAAAGGCATCAAAGCATGTTTCTGGAGAGTAGAAGTAAGCTTAGAAAATATTTTTAAATATATTTTTCCCTTAAAAATATGCCTGCTTTTCCAAGTCATGTAATTCCAGAGTCAATAAGAAAGCTGGAAAAAATAGTTTGCCATGCTCCTAAATATAAGTCTGCCCAATATTTGTTACTTCAATGCAATTATCAGATTTGCACTTCGACTCAGATTAATGGATAAAACCACTAAAAATTGCTTAGACAAGTGAGAAGACATGTGAATTGGTTAATAAGTGAATTCCTTTGAAATTTGTTTCTCATAAAAGAGCAACAGTCATGAATATTTTAAAAGCAAAAACTCTTTAGGCTTCTTTAAATATTAATGTAGTAAAGAGAAAACATTAAATATCAGTTAGGAACATATAGTGTTTCAAGTATTAGGTTGTGAAACTAGAAAACCAAACCAAAATTATTTATGTGAAATAGCTTGTAATTTGTCATATTATGTCCCTTAATTTCTTGCATATTTGATCAAATGTTAGTTTTGTCTATATTTTTTTTCCTAAAAACTAGTTATTTCCCAGGGATTGTTTCTGTTATGCAATCACACTGAAGTTACTTGGAAAGACCAAAAAAAAGACAGAAGGCTGAAGGTCCAAAGGACCAAATCACCCTAACAATTAAGTTTTTATGGAGTCACTGGGAAAAAAAGTATGAAACAGGACACAAATCTTTCAAAAACAGAAGTAAAACTGTTAAAAGCATTTAATTTTGGTGATTAATTTAAATAGGAGAATCAATTCAAAATTCTAATCTTGTAAAATATAAAACCATCAATGATCATGATTCCCAAAAGCTTTCAAGATGTGTAAAATCAGCTGGTGTCCTGATGCAGTAGAGTTATGCTCAGCAAGATTTCAAATGGTTACTGTTGTTTTGGGTTAGATAAATAGGCTTCTCTTCTGCTCTGTAAACTGCTGCTGTGTCCAAGGGAACTCATGCAGGCAATGCACATCTTTTCAAGAAAACCACAGTAATGGCTACAATACTAAGGGAAACAGATTTGCCCCAAAACAGCATAAAAAAATAATCTCCCATTCAAAGTGCAGTTGTACATGGAGTTTCAACTGTTCCCAAAAGGAAATCTTTTTTATATGGCACTTTTTCAATTTCAGCTTGGATAATCCAAGGAAAGCTATTTGCTCTACTTGTAATAAAAATTTGTATACTCACAAACCTGGAGTCTATGTTGGCACATCTGGGCTTAGTTTCCATCTGCAAGTATTGTAGCCAATATATTCTGGTGATTGCAGCCAAAATGAAAGAAATAAAAAGAAAATCTAACAGTGAAGTGACTGAAACTATTAGACATTGCACATGATTCTACATTACCTTTTTTCTTATTATTCTTTTACTTTACTGTGGAACAAAATGCAATTTAAAGCCAATAACAACTATAGACCTTTTGTACAGATCTACAGTTTTCATTTATTTTCTCCAAAGTCAACTGCACAAGTTATCACATTTGCAAAAATAAAAGTGGACTCTTTTGAAGATAAAATAAACTTTTTGCAGATAAAACCTAGTTTAAGTAGAATGTAGACTGATGGATGAAAAACTGCCAACACAGGGATTGACATAGTCAATATTGAGGCTCAAATAACTAATGTAGATTTAAAAAAAAATAATTATGCAGGCTATCATCTTTCTCTGAGAATCTCATATGACCAAGCCCAAAGTACAAGCCATTCAAAACCCCCTAATATTAAACTTAATTCAATAATAATATATTATATTATTTTTACTGGGTTTGTATTTCAATAATTAAAATAAACCAACACCAGAAATAATTTGTTTTGATTATCTATTATACTAAAGTCCCTTTTCTGGGGATGTTAAATTCTAAGGACTACAGAAAATCCTCTAGAAAATAAAGAGAATGAATCATGAACCCAGCATTGAAAATATTTACTTGGAGACAAAGTTTAAAATAAAGAGCAGAAATGTGTACATTGACCAGACACAACTTGAGAAAGAAGTATCTCTAATTTTTTTTTTTTTTTTTTTTCTTACACTTGGGTTGTCATTCTAGATGGATGAAATATCTGTGTATTTTTGTTTGTTCACTTGTTTGTTTTTGTGTTTATGCATGTCTAAGTTAAAAGGACATATTTTATAAACAGACATATAACATTTTTTCAGGGTGTGAGAGTTTTGGTCCTTCTACATAGTTGCTAGTGCCCTTACACAACCATTCAATTCCTAGGACAGTATTAATCTCTGCAATTAATTTTGGAAATTCCTTTAAATCCCCCAATAGCAATTAAAAATCTCTGAGGCATATGGATGCATAACAGATTGATTGCCTTCATATGCTTTGTCTTTTCATTTTTCTGTCATGTAGTTAATTTGCACCTAAAATCATCAGTGGTCAGCACAGAGCAGAATAGGAAGCAAGAAATTGCTTTTCACACAGAAACAAGAATTTTAAACAGGAAGGGAACTGAAATATTTGCAATATTGGTCCTGTTTGTATAGTAATTCAGTGTTTCAATATTGTCTTGTTTGCTGAACTCAGATATTGACCCATCCATAACCCATGTATCATGAATTCAGTGTTTCCTGAAATGTCAGAAAACTCTGTCATTGAACTGAGAAGGAATAACACTTTCAGTTCCCTTAAAAATAAAACATTACCAAAAAAACCAACAGAACTAAAACAACAAAAAACTGCAAACGAACAGAACTCCCCCCAAACAAAATAAAACAAAAGCATCTAATAAAAAAAATACCCCAAACACACAAATCTGATACAAACATACAAAACATACAAAGCTGATACGATTAATATATGCAGATTAGTACTATAACGTGCAAAGCCTAACAAACCCTTTGCTTCTGGGCTGCACAACATCATATGGCAAATTAAGCCATTTCTTTGGCTTGCTGCACTTCAGGGCATTCGTAGAGCAATTTGCTGGCTTGAGCTTTGTGCTGGTTGAGAGGGGCAGTAGCTCCTTACAGCTGCTGAATCTTCCCTTCCACCAACTTGGCAGAATGCCTCAAAGGGACTTGTCTGACAAAACTGTAAAGAATAGAAATATAATATGGAGGAGACATAGGAGGGAATGGAAGAAGAGTGAAGGTATTGCAGCAAAAAAGAGAAAGGTAGGAGTCTTGGGAGTCTGATATTAAAAAAAATCAAAACTTTAGAAGTTGCTGCTCCTTTGGATTGCTCCCCCATGTGTCAACTGATGGGAGGCTGCCAATATACTGTAGTGTGTCACAGTTCCCACTCCTGTGCTGCATTCTAATGCTATCAGTGGGCTAAGAGCATGCTTGGAGGGTGTGTGAGAAGAGAGTGTTGGGCCCCCTTAGCTCCTTTACTCATGCCACACACTCCGTTCTTTACCTCACTGTGTGATCCAGATACACTTGCTGAAACAAATGGTCTCTGGCTGTAAAAATCACTTTATATATCTGTAACTCTGTGGAGTTAGACAAGAGTGTTCTAATAAGATTTATTTTTCTCCTCATCAAGTTTCACTTATGATTGAAGAGAAAATTGTGATTGTGTCAGACTGAGGATACAGGCCTATGAGGGTTAGGAATCACTGGCATTCATACCTTAATCAAGGTTTCATTCTCAAATTGGATTCTTGGATGTGTTCTCCCTCATTTTTGTAGAGTTAATGTGTTTTCTTTTTGTTGATTTTCTTTTATTTCTTTTTTTTTTCCCACCTTTTCTTGGCAGTTATTTTCTTTTACTGGTGTGCTGCTTAATGGAAATACATCAAATTCTTAGCAGATGCAGTCACTGAATAAAATAAAGGTCTAAATGCTAATATGAATAATGAAATTTCCATGGTGGCACACATGGGAAAGAGTAGAAATTGCTAAGGCATAATGAAATAAATTATATTTTATTAAAATCTCCCTACTGAACAGATATTGCGTGCAAATATATTTTCTAAAATGAATCATTGTATATTTTCATTCATGAACAAAAAGCTTAAAATGCCAGTGTTTTATTCATGTGTATATAAAAAGTGTATCTGGAAGCACTCTTTATTATACAAAGTAATTTAGTTGCAAAGGAGAGTAAAAATATTGTCCAGGAAATGAACAAGCATATAAAGAATTTGTTTACTTTCAAAGTCAACTGCAGAACTATCCTAACCTTATGTTAATGTCACATGTATCTACACTGCTTCCTGTTCATTTCTGACATACAAATGCAAGCAAGTAATTATCCTTCTAAATAAAATTAAAATTTTAATATGAAAATAAAAAGATAAAAGCACTTTGCAATGTGAACATATGGATTTGTAGATCATTCACTTATCTTGGGAGTACATTTGGGGCATTTCAAATACTGCTCTATGGATTTAGCTGAAAGTTATGTAAGTTGACAAAACCAGAATTTAGACTGCAATTCATGTCATTTTAATTAATATTCAAAATTTTATTTATAGATCATGCTCTTAGACATTTCCTATCTTGAAATTGCAGTTCCTCTTGTTATGAGTGGGAAGGAGATTGAGAACTGGAATCAAAAGAAGAAAATTAAAGCCTTCCTTGCATTTTGTTAACTAAACCTTCAATTCTTTGCTCTTTCCCAGGGTATTAGGAAGGGAAAGATGTCTGACTTGAGTACAGTGGGAAGAGAGCCAGACTGGAATGGGAGAAGAAACAGAGATAAGGATAAGGAATCAGGGTGGAAGCAGAGATGGTGCCTGGGAATGAGGGAGGGGGAGTCTGGGAATTCAAATCTAAGAGGGAAATTGTGAAGAAAATGGTGAGGTAGTTAGAGGGGGAAGAGAGCCTGCCTTTGGATAAGAACTTGGGGAGACTGCCAAGATTAAAATGGTACAACTGGGAGTTATGTACAGAAAGTCTTGAAATAAGTGAATTTGACAATGTGATAGTTTGCACAATGATAAATGAGACTCTCTCAGCAAAGACAAGGATGCAGGCACACTACTTGAGTTTGAGCTGGGAGAGTTAGAAGCCAACAGCCAAGATGAAGTCATTATCTGTATGTTTGCTCATCACTAGTATTTTTTCAGGTAGAAACTCTAAGTTCATTGAGAAAGACAGCACTTTTCAATCCAAATTTGATAACTTTGTAGAAGTGCATTTCATTTTAAAAAATCACTTTTACAAAAGTATTCTACAAAAGTTGATTAAGATTATACCAGAAAAAAAATTTCTAATCTTTGACAGTTTTACATGTATCTCTAAATTTCAAGAGGGGAAGACTATACTGTAAGAGGGGGAACATGTTATATGCTTGTTTCCAATGCACTTGCTCAAATTTATTTTAAATTTTGTCCACTTCTGCATAAGATGTCTAAAATAGATCAATAAAAATTAGTCTTTTTTGCAGTGACTGTATAACTTTTTTTTGTATATCTTTTTTTGCTGTTTATCTTTCCAACAAAACTGAAAACTCTTTTTTGTGGCCCTTTTAATTCAAGTTTTGTTACAAGTTTTCATATAAGCTTTACTAAATGTCAGAAAGAGCTTTATAGAGCTACTCCTCTACTTTTCAAGACTGCTCTCAGAAATGTCTCGTTTAAAATAACCTTAAAGAATCTGACCATGAGCTTGACAAAGAACAGCTAGTAAGGAGTCCTATTGAATTTTATATAACTATGATCTTGAGGTTAAAGTTCATACTTAAGTAGTTGGCAAAATAGTTTCGCAATCTTTAGAATTTTGCTAAATAAAGATCAAAATTGTTTAAAATTAATTTTATTAAGGTAATTGAACTGATGCAAATTGAAGAAAAAATACTCTGGGAGTGCTTTGCTACTAATTTTTTTCACTAGCTTCTGGATTTTGTTTCAGGATCAAAAGATATAATTGGATTTTCACCTAGCTCTGTTTGTATAACAGATAGAATGCATGTTTTTCTAGACTTTGCCTGAGTTGCTAAGAGCAGAACCTTCTGTTTGGGGCCTCTTTAGTTAGTTCTTACTGAATGGTCCTTGCAATATCTAAATGATATGGACCTTTGTTGGTGCCATCAACAGTTTATTCTCCCAGGCACATTTCTTTAGTTTTAAAGAGTAATGATATTTTATACCTATATTTATTGCTTGGTTTATTATTATTATTTCTTGTGTTTTGGTAATTAGGTCCATAAAATTATTGGCCAGATTATCCAGTCAATGCAGAGGAGTCAGTGGTTAGTCTGATCCCTGATCCTTTTTCAATACTATACACAGTGTATGCAGTTAGATGTCCAGGAGAGCAGGAGAACATTCTAACGGTGCATGGAGGGGCCTTGTGAGTTAGATGTGGAGTGGAAGATGTGTTGGATCTTTAAACCTGACAATTGGTTCTGGAGCAATTCTTGAATTCTAGGGTGATTGAGATCGATCTTCAGATGTTGCAGAAAATGAACCTTCGTCAAAAACTGAAGCCAGTATAATGAAACTTATAAATACTACTTTCCATTTACAGATGCAGCACATCTAAAAATCATTTTCAAAAACATTCCAGTTAGAAAGGTAAGGTTCTCAAGTTCACAATTACAATGCAATTATAATCAAAAATATTTCCTTTATATCATGATTCTGTGCCAATACATATCTTTGATTTCAAATTGAAATAAGGGAAAAAGTGACCAGCACAATTTCTACCGTTTACACATTATTTTATTTAAAATTAAATACATCAGGTCAGGGTTCTTTAGCTCTTTTGTATTCAGAATACATATAGAAAATGACACATTTGAACAATGAAGCCTTCTCCAGGAATGACTCATTTTTTTGCATTGCATTTCTCCCAGGTAAATTACCTTTAACAACACTAAATATGAGAACTGGTTTGACAAGTTGTGAGCATGTAAGCTTGCAAGTATATTAAGAATACAATCTACCTACCCCTCCTAAAGCAAATAGGCACTGCTTCCCATTACTTCAAATGGCATACTCCTCAGAAACTATACTTAAGGGAAATATACTGTAATCACATAAAATGCCTTTTGGTCAATCCTGAACCAGGGACTTAAAAAGAATATCCGTTCACAGGCAGCACTTCAAGGTAGAATGTCAAACTAGGGCTCAGGCTTTAACTCACTGTACAGGCTGAGGGTGCAGGAGGAGCTGGGAGGGGACACAGCCAGGACAGCTGGCCCCAGCTGACTCCAGGCATATCCCATGCCATATGGCATCACTCTCAGCATATAAAGCTGGGGGAAAAAAGGAAGAATGGGATACTCAAATGATGCCACTTGTCTGTTCAAGTTTGACTGGATGGAGCCCAGCTTTCCTGGGGATGGCTGAATATCTGCCTAGCCATGCAAAGTGACAAACTCCTTGTTTTTCTTTGCTCTCATGCATAGCTTTAGCTTTCCCTCTTAAATTGTTTTTATCTCAACCCACAAGTTTTCTCACTTTTACTCTCCTGCTTCTCTCCCCATCACACTTGGGAGGAGTGAGTGAGAGGCTCTGTGAGGCTGTTGCCAGCTGGGGTCAAACCATGGCAGAATTAGAGCCTGAAGAGATTCATTTTTCACAAGTCCCCTAACTGGTTCCCAGTGAAAGGCATAGATTGCAAAAAGATTTCTTCCCTGAGTATTTTTTTACCTGGGCAGTGGCTGGATTTCCAGCAACTGAGAACAAATCTTAGCTCCTGTTAAGTTTAAGGCTGTGGCTGGGAGAGAATCAAATATTTTTCCCCACTTGGTGGGTGGCTTTCAAGAGCCTCCTGCAGGATTCCTTCCCTCATTAGTGTAGGCATTGTGAGATACATTTCAAATTACTGTCATGAAATGCTAAATAGTTAAGAAAGGCTGACATCCAAAAAGGTGTTGACATCAATCTTCCATCATCACCAAGCAATTCTGACCAACACAGATGATACACAGGATACTGTTCTACAAGGGGCAATGTTATAAAGAAACCTAGATAGAAATGGCATCTGTACCACATTAATATCTGTACCCATTTTTCCTTAATTTCCTGCAAGAATCAACCTGCTGTTGGCTGCTTTATATTGATAGTAGTTCCTTTTTTGCTAGTGAGCAAATGTCAAGATAAACAGAATTCATTTGCAAGTGCTGAAAGTATGGAGGAATTTTGATCAACAAAATCTGAATATATTTTAATGCAATTAGCAATTAATAAATGTCTTTGAGTTAGTGATAGGATAAGCAGATTATGAAAAGGTTTTGCTAGTCAGTTACTTGTTAAATAGCTAATAAGTGTGCTGTAGTAGGCATGAGCTCTTAAAACCCTATACAAAAGATGAACTTCTCTCCTTGAGAAGGCATAAATTGGCTGAGAAAATAGCTTTAAGCATTAGGATGTATTGGATACTGTGAGGAGTGGGGGGGCTGTGCAAGCAGTGGCAGCACCATTAATCAAGGAGATCTTGTAGGGAGTTAATCTTATCAGCTCAAACATATTGAAATATCTGTATCTTTGGGGAGCCAGGCCTGTATTCATGGCATCAGTATTAGTCCTAGGACAGACCTCTGTATCTTTTAACACTGACAACATAACATGTGTCCAGAGTCATCTTAGGTCCCATAGTATCCAAAGAAAAATCTTTTGCAGGGGTGTTTAAGATGTAAATAAGTATCTTGAGCCTGACTCTGTTATAGCAACCAATTACATAGAATGGATATTATTTCTAAGGGATGGGTTTTTCAGTTTAAAATGTTTGCCAAGAGTGAATTGTATTTGATTCAGAAATCAGAGCTAGTCCAGATTCGTAAAAAAGTGACTGGATTAATTCAAAGAGAAACAAAAAACAGCTACATCCTGAGGTCTGAAAATACCTTCACAGGCAGATTGTGAAGTCAGGAACACATTTCATCCCATAGTAATAACAAATGATAACACTTTCCTGATCCTAAATGTGCAAAGCAGATATGATTTGAAGTTCTTTTTTTTTTTTTTTTTTTTTTTTTCAGTGGCTGACTTTAAAACATTCTTCAGTGTCAGGAAAATACTAACCTCAACATTTCTGAAACTCTCATAGCTACTCACTGTCAGTGGGAAGAACTTAACTGTTTTCATTGGTGCACGATGGTTTTTCCACCCATAAACAGTATTTATGCATAAAATTTTATTTCTAATTAATTTTTTAAATACCAGTAATTTCTTCTATCTCAGATTATTTCTTATCACCAATCATCTAAATATCTTCAAAAGTTAGGTTATATAATTTCATTTAATAGTATCAAGCTCACATATGTACATATATATATAGTTATATAGTTATCATAATTACATGTTTCAGGTAGCTCTCAAATGTGAGTCATATATAATATATATCCTGATACTGCAAAGTATCTATCTTAAGCAAAAAAAAATTGATTTCTCAAAATTATGAGAGCATATGATTGGAAAAGATCTTAGGGGCTTCACTTGACTCTCTAGTATGACATGCCATGTGATGTAATACCTCTCATAAATATGTCATATTTAAACAAGATGAGAGAAGCTGTGAAAATATAAAGTATGAATGTAAAGGTCGAATTACCAGTCTATAAACTGATAAATATATCTGCATGGTGCAATTGATTTTATACAAAGTACAAGATTGTCTTTTGGATAAAGTAATTAAATAGTCCATAGATATTTTGTTTAGTATCATTCTTGATCTTCATGTTTTGATCTTGATATTTTGGTTCAAGATGTAGATAACACCCCAAAAATCTGTATCTCTGATCACAATACACTCTAAATCAGCATTTTCCCAGCATTACCCCCCAAAATCAATATTAAAAAACAACCAACCAACCAACCAACCAACCCAAACCACAAAAAAACATAACATACCACTGAAACCACCAAAATCCTAAAATCCTATGTCTGTTCTCACAATAGAGATGCTCTTGATTGCTGCTGATCGAAGGAATTCTGGAAGAAGTAAAAAGTCACTGTGGTTGAGAGTTGACTTAAACAGCTGAACAAGTGACCTTGATACACATTAAAGCCTTCGAGTGGAAGAGGTGAACAAATTAAGAAAATTAAAAGACTACATAAAACATGACAAATTACATGCAACTGTAAATTAATATAAAAAAAAAAAAAGATAAGGGTTTCTGAAAACATAAAACCTATTAAAAATCGTCACTCATCAGGAAACTTACTACAAAAGTAAGTTTAAAAGTTATTTTTTAAGCATACATGTTTTTTCAAAACCCTTTTTCATATAGACAATCCCAAGTGCTTGAAATGCCCACAAGACTTTAAAATAAAAGGTAGAAAACAAAGAGTGGAAGAGTATGAGCTGATTCCACCACAGACAGGGATTAACAGAAAGTTTGCCACAACCTTCCCCTAGGTTCTAGTTGGCCCAAGATATTCACAGATAATCTGAAAAATATAGTGATGGAAAGTGATGCTGGAAAACTTTTAGATTATAGCAATCATTCTAGATAACCAAATCTACAACTGTCTGCAACCTCCTTTAGGAAGTTGTGAAACAAAGTCTCTCCCATGATGATCTAGGCTTTGCAGAGTAGTGTTTGATGGGAGTCTGTCATCTAAACTATGTGGGGTTTTTTTGTTTTGTTTTGTTTTTTGTTTTTTGTTTTTTTTTAAGCCACAGCTGCTGCTTATCTCTTGTAGACAGAACTTGGTTTGGGGTGTTTTTTTTGCTAAGATGCTAGTTCAACAATCATCTTATTTTCCCCAACTTTCCATCAAAACTGAAACCCAACAGACTTTTTCTGTTGGCCAATACACAAAAAGAATTTTAAATATTTTTTTAAAATATGCCATTGATTTCAATCTTGAGCTACATATTAAATCTTATAAATACTACTGAAGTTTTAAAAGACTGGAATATTTTGCCATGGCATAAAATGTGAGTCATGCTAGTGAAATTGATCTTTTAGTCTATAGTGAGTTCTGAGTGCTCTTTTAGGGCTCCACTGAAATTAGGTTTAAGATATAAATACATCTTTTGGTAAGTGGGAAGTGTTTCTGTCTATGTAAATTAGAATCTTCTGTGGTCTCTTAAAAGAACTAAAAGGATTTGTCACTATGGATTCTCAGATTTCCTTCTGGTAAAAGAGGTGTCTTGTTAAAACCCAATTTTATTAAGTCCATCTTTGAAGAACTATGCTTCAATTCGAAATAACATACTGCACATGTTGTACATGCTATAAGGCAAATTGCCTACCATTATCTGAATATCCAGATTATCTGATTCTAATGTATGTCTACCTCTGTTTCTCTGTAGCTCTTCTTTTCCTGAAGGTAACTCACAATTGCAATATTCACTTTCCATCAGATTTAAAGAAGGAATTGTTCAAGGGTATCACCAACCCAGCAATTTTACTAAAATAAGTAGTTAAAAGAAGATAAATTGATGAAAGAGAGAGCTCACCAGCATTCCAGTAAGGAATTAATTTAGTCAAATAACAACTGAGTGATAGCACCTAGAAAGCCTATAGGCATAAACATGGGTAAAAATATAGCTCCAGAACAATTGCAACATTTGATACACCTATTATGACTCCCAGGCAAAATAGTACTTGCGAAAGACTTAGAAAAAGTTGAGAGTGTGATGATACAAGGACATAAGGAACATCATGGAAAGCTTGGAAGGGCAGAAAGCTTGATAATGAACTGATATTGCAGGGAGTAATCTGTGGAAGTCAGGACAACCTGGATATGACATGCCTGTAGGTTCTTGGAAAACTAAGCACTGGTGTTGGATTGGTGGGAGAAGTCTGTATAGTGTAAATGGGAGTGATAGAGGAGGAACAGCTGGAGATCACAAAACAAATTAATGAAACAATGGTTACTGTTGATAAAAATTTATCTTAAATATTTTAATTTTATTTTAACACTTTTTTCAGTTTGTTTTGATAGCACATAAATGTTTCTTCTTCAAGCAGCATATCTTTGTCTTCAAGGCACTGTTACACATCTGAAATGCCTCACAAAGTTTGCAGTTCAAATAACAATGTCATTTAAGTGGCCACCAAGTTTTAAAGGAACAGAATTTGTAAGCATTGTGTGAGATTTCTTCCAGTATTTATATTACATATATTGCATTATAATAGTATTAGAAGTAAAAATCAGTGTGAGAAGTCCATGTTTATGGAAAATAAAATATTAAATGTTTTATGGGAGTATTTGTCAAATATGGAAATTACACAGTTCTTAACAAATCTTTACTAGGAAAATTTATACTTAGTATCTGGCATTTAAATTTATATTAACATAGAGTAAAAATATTTTTTAATTTGATTTATTTTTTTCAATTTAAGACAGCCTTGTTGTGTTAATTAATTAACACAAAATAATTAATATCATTGGTTCTTATAAATAGTGGCCCTACAACATAATGTGATAGATCATGTCTACACTTTGGAGAAAAACACACACGTGTTTTTGCTGGTACTAAGGTAGATATAAATGAAAGACATAAAAAGAAAGAATCTGAAAATACCAGATGCTAATAGGAACATGGACAATTATTAGTAGTTCAACAAAATAATTTTTTTAAATCCTTGCTGAAAATCCTTTTGAAAAAGTGAGAAAAAATTACGCATTTAAATGAGAGAAAAAGGGCTTGCTTTTGTTGCACCAAATTTTAACCAGCATAATTTCCATTGACTCATTTCTCAATTTGAACAACACAACTTACAATCAAATGTATTCTCACTATAAATAAATTAGGAGAAACTTGGCTCATTATGAATACATTTTTAAGATGAATATAAATACAAGAGTTATTATATATAGTAAGGTGACTATTTATAGTAATGTTTAAATAACTTTAAGGAGAAATGTTCGTTTTTTAACCCAAAAATGTTTGGTTTAAAATATTTCTTCTTGGTTCTTTTTATTTCTTAGTGAAGTGATCCATTCAACATGACATACCTGTTAAATCACAAGTTAAATATTTGGTCCAGAATTATCCATAAAGCTTTAGAGATGTATTATGAAGAGTGAAGGGCTTTTACATCTGGTTATTCCAGGCAACTAAAGTCTTAATTGATCTCAGGAGACAACTTTCTTTCCATTAACTTTTACACAAGCCTAGAATGATTAGGATCTTAACATAGGATCCTCAGTTAAGTGCCTACACTTATCTGGGATGAATCCATAATTTTAGCTTTTTAATCCTCTCTGCTTGAGTTAAAAAAGGGAAGGAAGAATGAATTATGCATTTATTAGAAAAGAAAATTTGTCAGATCCACCTTCATTCTCCACTGTAGCTGGGATATTCACCTTGGACATAATTTCCCTAGTCAAATACAAAGGGTGAGAACTCAAATCTGCCATCCCATACCCATGATCTACCCAGAGCTGCAGTCAATCTTGCTGGTGTCTGTCATTCACCCTTCTCACTGATCCTTAAAGTGGCTGAATGATTCCTCTAGGCAATGCAGTGGACAAATATCATTCATTCTGGGTTGCAGTGGTAACTATGGCAATGGGATTTGGATGCTTTTGTTGACAGTAGAAATACCTTTCTTGTTCCAATTATTCATTGTGCTGGTTCTCAACTAAGCTGTGTGGTATCTGGGGTATGGTTCTATCAATCCTTCCTTATAATGTTCAAATTTTCCCCTATATGATTAAACATCTGCTAAACCACTAGCAGGAGTTGAGTTATCCTGTTTCAAAATTACTTTAACTTAGAGTGGGAAGGACATTCTGCCAAATGTATTCCTGATGAATCTAAATCAACATGTGTCATCTCCAGGTGCATGTGCTTAAAGATTTTTTTTTTTCATTTCAGAGGACTAATCAAGACATATGCTTAGCAAGACAAACCTAGGATTAGGCAAGGTGACTTCAAATGTTTAAAAAAATAATCAAAAACACCTCAATGCAGTGAAACGATGAGTGCTCAACATTTTAAAAAATACTTTAGAAAATAAAGGATGTATTCTCATTAAAATTGTCGAAAGGAAGTAGGAAACTGAACTCTCAAATTCAACTTGAGTTGTAGTGACATAAACCAGACTATTATATGGCATGTTATGACTACTACTCAGGACATTCAGAAGTCCACAAAAAATTTAATAAAATAGAGAACTACACTACCAGATGGATCAAAGTTTTCCCAGGCTTTGGAATTACCTATCATTCACAAAAACTTGCATGCTTTCATTAATCAACATTTAGAGCACTGGACCTGCAATTAAAGGAAAATTTGGTATTCAGTATGAATAGTATGGTTGGACTCCTTATTAGTTTTACAAAATCAACTCTCAGAAAGCCAGTTTGATTAGCAGTAAAGAACTGGAAAGGAAGACTGAATCATAGCATTATTTAATCTTGAGTTGTGTTTCCCTGAAAATAAAGACATCATTTAAACTTTTGTAATCTCCTATTATTTAGAACAATATATTTTGAAAAGCATATTTCAATATAATAAAAGAAAAATAAAGAAAACCAGTATTTTTTCCAGCTTTGTTTTCCTTGACTGTCATCAAATTTAGTAATATAAAGGAAAATAAATAAAAAACAACCTTTAAAATGTTGAATAAAACAAATCTGAGAATTGTGAGACGAAATTATGCGTTTCATCTCTGAGGTAATATTCAACTCCATGAGGTCAAGTGATATTCACTTTAAACATCCCCATGACTTTATGTCAGAAAGCAGAGAAACACAAGGAAATTAAATTACAGAGGATTATTAATTCTTTCTGAATCAAAATAAAAATTATAAAAAAATTATCAAGGACTAGAGAGAAGAAATCTAAGAACAACAGTTTTTAAAGAAGTTATAATCAAGTCCTTTTTTCTGGCTTCCCTCTAAAAAAAAAAAAAAAAAAAGCATAAAAAAAACCCACAAAAAAAAAAAAAAAAACCAAAACAAAAAAAAAAAAAAAAAAACCCAAACAACAACAACAAAAAAAAAAAAAAGGAAAGAAAAGAAAAGCAGACAACCCAGAATATCTAATAATTACATATTATCCACTTCATATCTAATTGCTTGCTCATGCAGAGATGCTGCTTTTGAAGTGGATACCACAGTGTTACTAATGGAACTTCATAACAATCTACTAGAAGATAAGTAATGGCAAATGTTGTCATATAATTTCCTTCACAAAAATTTAAGCGGGGGTAGGACAGAGCAAAATCAAATAATGTACAAAGTTTGAAAGCTCTAACATTTTTTTCATGCCTGTTTTTTTTTTAATTGACTCTATATCTGTAATTAAAGTTAAATAATCACAGTGATGACAGTGCTGGGTCTAAAAAAGGATAAAAGTTCAAGAAAAATTATAAATGGAAGCAAATAAAAGCCTTTAAAGGAATTTTGCAGTGATTTTTAAGATGAACTTCACTCTCTGTATCTACAATATGGTGACCAAAATAAGTTGTTACTTTTCCATTTTTACTGTAAATAATTTTTAGGAATTAAAATGGGGTGATAAAATAGAACTCATGGAAGTTATATTCATTATTATGAGAAGATACATAGAGGATCTTTTTAAATGCACTCAAATTAATTGAAAAATTTTCATTCTGATTTGTTATTTTAATGGTATTGTTTTTAAAACAGTTTTAATTTTAATTAAACTAGAGTAACCTCTCAAATATCTGCCATTAATTACCCAGGAAAAGCATTACATAGAAAAATTTCAAAGGTCAATTAGTATTTTTCACAAAAAGTTTATTTTCTATGAGGGTAAAATTAATTAGAAATGTCTACTTATGTCATCTGGTTAGTAACAAAGGAGTGTGTACAAAATATTTAATCAAATACTGTTAATTTTTACACTATTGTCCTTTTTTTTTTTTTTTTTTTTCCCATATACTGATTTAATTTCTTTTTACTTTGCATTAGCTGTCTTTATGTGCAAAAATGATCAAGTCTAATCAACATAGGATTCTATTTTCTAAAAGGAAAAGTTGACAAAATACTGATTATGCTGATTGTTGAGAACCTGATCAAGAAATGAGCAATAGGCACAGGTCACCTCTTGTCTTGGTTTAACAAAACCTTTTTATGGGCTGCAAGCACCCAGATGTTCTGCCGATTAAAGAACTTCTGCCTATGCCTAGGACCAGAACTTCAGGCACCAGGAGAACTTTGAGGTCAATAAAACTCCCAAGTTGTTCTGCATGTGCACATAATTTTTGCAGTTTGCAAGATGGAGGCCTTAATGATATTATTGTTTAATGTATTATCATTAATATAACAACACAGGAATATTAAAAGCCAAATTTTAATTGATGTTTTGCTATGTAGTTTCCCTTTATATGCCATTATACACTAAATTCAAAACTTTCTTTTTATAATCAAATTAGATCTGAAACTTAATGACTCTTTGCACTTTAATGTTACTGAGTTTTGCCAACAAACAGGACAAACGTTCTGATTTTTTTCTCTTTATAATTTTGACTTTTTACATGAAGTGATATCTGACATATCTTGATGATCTAAAAATCTAAAATCGCAACCACTTTGCTATTTTTTACCAGTTAAATTGTAAGAATTAATACATTTACAGATTTATACAGGAAAATTTTTCATATCTTACTAGACTAATAAGTCTGGAAACAGGTGATGCAGAGATTTTCTCAAAAATGCATGTTATAATTTAGAAATTTCAGAAATCTGTCTTGCCTCAAGAGCTATTGAGATTTCATTTAACTTAATTTTACAGAATAAAGTCCTTGACTGAACAAAGAGACATTTATGCCAGGTTTTATTTCTGAAACACAGAGGACACATTTTTTTTTTAATGTTATTTTCAGATATATACAAATTCAGCCTGAGTTAGAAAATATTCATGTTGATCACATTTTTAAATTCAGACTAAAGGGTTTTATATCAGCTGACTGCAGGGATGATTCTGGAATCCTTTCAGCATGTTGCCTAGCTTTAGCCATTATCACAATTGGATAATATTGTGATCTTGATGCTACAGTGTCTGTGGTATTGATAAATGGGACATTGGTGCATGTGAAGTTACTCCTATTATAATTTGAGCTCTTTGTCAATGTTATTTGTGTTTGGACAGCTGATACTCACACCCACACTTAATTTCCAAGCTCTAATCAAACTTTTGTTTGGTATTTTCTTTCTAATGAACAATTGGCTCACTCATCACAAAATTCTCTGTGAGTTTGTTCTTTCAATATTAAGAATTATCTCCCTAGGTATGTGTGTGTATAAATAAGGCATTCTAATGCTTAAGTCTGTAAATTTGATTTGGGTAACATTCAAATGACAAGTAGTAGATAGCCAGGTTGATATGGCATGTAATATTTCCAGTGAAACCACAGCAGATGCTAAGAGACATGGCAGTGTTCCTAGAGCTACTGCCTTTCTCTACAACCTGTTACTTTAGTACCAGAAAAACATTCCAGTTGACAGCTTTCAATCTGTGCCACACCTGCCAATGCACTTCTGGCTCAAAAGTTTGGAGGAATGTTTTAGAAAAGTTACTAACATTCACTTAATTAATTTTAGTGAATTTTATAGACAGGATGCCAAATTCAATACATATCTTAAAGGATCACGTTTCTTGATATTTAATATTTAAAAAAACAAAAAACAAAAAACAAAACAACCAAAACTGGAAAAAAGACATTTAAAGCTTAGAATGTCATCTAAACTGCTGTACCTGCTCCACTCTTCCTTTAGTAGTGCTCTGGAGAGACTCAGAAATTAAAAACTTGGGAGGGAAAACAAGTAGCAGAACTAATGAAGTTTGGGTCTCTGTAGATGTGTTTTGTGGATGATTGACATGGGTGCCTGATAAAGTGGGAGATCTGAGTGAAGGTTTACAAGTCTGGGCATATCTGTAGGTTTTTATTTTGTGAAATATGAGTGGACATGACTGGGAAAGTAACAAGATTTATATTTTGGTTTCTTGTGGATAACATGGACAGCAGACCTCAGGTCTGGTTCTTAGCATCTCCAGCCCAACTCAGCAGAGTTGCCCAACTCAGCATAAGCAGCAGCTTTTATTCCAAAAGCAGTTGGTAAGGAAGGGTTCACCACTTCTTTTCTCAAAGCAAATCTCATGCATTGGTCTCATGCACACTGCACTCATCCAGGTCTCCAGATTATATGGGATGCCTTGGTGGCCCAAATCATCATCATTATAGCTAGCACTTCTTTTCAATTGTGCTAAAATTAAATCCCCATTCAAACAGTCTGAAAAAATATAGGTCTCTGTCACAGTCTACTGAGTTCTTTTTCTATGAACATTGTGCTGCAGGTATGAGCAACATTTCGAAGTCTTGGGAGGCTGTCAATAAGATCAGAGGTTTTCCTTAAAAAAAGGACAATTCCCAGACTTAAATCCTACTGAAGAAAGCTGTTTGCACTACTAAGAATACTCTTGACCTCTTTTCAGTGGGATATAGCAGAAGTATGACTAACATGATACAATAAATAATGAGAACTGTGACAAAGAAGAAAGAACTATTATTGACACACACAATATACTAGAATCAGCTCAGTTATATGTCTCTTATTTTGTGCACAGTATACAAGGAAAATACAATTCTTCTCCAAAGAATATAAAGCTATAGGAGCTGGATAGAACAGAGAAGTAAATGGAAGAAACTGGTCAGAATAGATAAGATTGTGAACAAACTCAGCAAAAACAATAGAATGGTTAACTAGAATCTACCTAATCAGTCAATAAATATTGTAAATACAAGTAAAATATTTATCTGATTGAATCATCAAGTTCCTGTTCTTCAATTGACCTTTGGAATAAAAACACTCAACCCTTGGTTCCACAGAACAGATTTAAATGAAATAAAATGAAAAATATTTATTTTTTATTTTTAATTTAATTTATAATAATTTTTTAAAATAACCACTTTAGGGAAAAAATATTGCAAGGAAAGACTGAACATTATTTTTTCCTTTTGAAAATGCTTCACTTTAACCTGAATATGTGAACATTTACAGTCAGTTTGACACTGGGTTTTTAAAGTAAGTAAAATATATTTAGGAAGAGGTGAGAGGGGAACCATCAAGAAGTGTGCTTGCCTGACTGAGATCAAATTACCACCACTTTTTAAAACAGGACTGGAAAGCAGAAAGGTGATGACTATTGAATATTTTGTTGTTGCAGTTTTCCTCAGATTAAATGCTGAACCTGGTGTGAAAATATTTGTGGAGTTGAAAAGAAAGTCAGAAAATTAAACTGACATAATTTTCTAACAAAAGAGTAAAGTACTGATATAGTAAAATGGAAAAAACCAGAAAGTTTTGAAGATTATTACAACAATCACTGATGCTTTCTGTCTGTTACAGCAAAACTGTTGAAATGGGTAGGTATTTATTTAAGATAATGATGCAAAAACATTTGAGTTTGAGCAACTGAGTGAAATCAATTAATCTATTTATAGTTATCAAGAGACAAATAATTCCTAGGTGATACAATCAGACGACCCAGGAAAGCATTCTAAGTGAATAAATCCAGATATCAAAATAAGGGAGAAGTTGTGTTGTTCAGCTTCTCCAGTGATTTACTGACACTGTTGATTTTAGACCAGTAATTACACTATTTTTTACTTTTTTGTTAGCATTCTTAGTTTAAAAAAAAATGTTCCAAGAAATCTAGGAAGAATAAATTCTTCATCTTCTCCTGTTCCTGATAGATAGCAATGAAAACTGCAAACCTTTAAATGGTGTCATTAGAAAGGTTACACAAATTGATATGCATATACTGAGAATTTTTAATTTCAAACACTACTTAATTACAATTTCATGTTGGTTAAGCCATTGTGGTTCATATTTGTATCTACATACATTTTTCTTTTTTTCACAGTAAAGAGTAAATAGAAACAAAGAATCATATTGAAAGAAATTCAGCTGTAAGGCCACTGTGTCTTCTAATGTCACTTGGTCCTCCATACACCAATACTGCTAAGAGTGACCTTTCACAGGAGTACAAAATGTTTCTTCTGCAGAGTCAGTATTTGTATTAAAAAAATAAAAAAGGGGTGAGATCTGTTACTCTAGTTCACCTTTCTTTGTGTGGTGTGCAGGTAAGTGCCTATCAACCTAGGAGGCATTAGGGTGAAACTTGGGTTTAGGTATGGACACAGGGGGTCAAAGCAAATGCTTGAAGCAACACATGCTCTAGAAAACAGATGGAAAATGTAACACCTGTGAAATAAGAGCAGAGAATATTCCCACATTTTCAGAAACTACTTCTGATGCTTCAATTTGTTTGGAGGTAACAGGAAGAGAATATCCAGGATGCATCAAGAATACCCAAGACAGAAATGTGTATAGCCTGAAGTTACTCAGGGCTGCAAGATAACAAATTTAAGGAGTAGTTTACATTGGCTAAAAGGTGAAACCGTCAGACAGTAAAATCATACTGAAAAGTTTTAAAATGGCAGTAAATTGCAGTTCTATGGACCAGGCTTGGATGGAGGCAGCTGGATGACATATTTAATCTCATCAGACTCTACCCACAGGGTATCCTAAAGAATCACCACGCAGGTATGGAACTTCTCAGAAATAAAAAATAACAGGGAAATACACTAATCTTTCCTTAAATGTCAGTTCAAATCCATAGTGGTTTTTCTGCAAACATTCCTTTTGCATCTGGTTTGCTTTGTTCTTCTGAGGTGTGTCTTTATTATCATACAACTGTGAGGTGAAGGAGGCGCATGTTTTTGTTCAGTAGTAGAGATGCAAAAGCAGTTTATAGACAGATTATTTTTAAAATAAAATCATTCCTTTTTGCCCTCTGTGCAAAACAAAGCAAGAATCAAAACAGAAATGTAATGCATGTTACAATATTCACTCTGGAAAAGCCTGAAATCCCAGGCCCCTTATAATCACTTATCAAAAATTTGCCTTGTGAATGAAAGAATATTAATAGAACTAATATTTTAATACTGTTATATGATGACAAAGGGTCCAAAGAAGAAAAGAAACAGAAGAAAGTTGAAACGGTCCTTGCTAAAATGCAAATTATTTTAAAATATTTCATCAATTATATTCCTTAGTCTGCCCTCAAATACTTACTGTAGAGATTACGATTTAATGGTCACCTTCTTACCTCAGAAATAAGTGACAAAACTAAGATGATAAAAAGAATCAAAGAAGTTAGAGCTTTGTAATGAAAACTGATACCGGCTAAAGAACTAGAACTAATAATTAAAACAGGAAGTAATTTAACTGAAGAGGGAAAGCATCGATAAAGCCAAATAAGCCAAAAGGAATGAGTTACAGACAAATAACTAGCAGGATTTAAATCAAGTAATGGCATTTAAAACAAATGGAAACTTTTTATATTCTTAATCTTTGGATAGAGGGCCAGAACAAAAGGAAGGAACAATATGAGAAACTCAGTAAGAAAAAGCTTTGAGATCTGTTCAGAATGGTAGCCCCTCCTCAAAACATGACTACCTGTGTGGCTGAACCACATTAAAACATTACCCTATAATTACACTTATCTGCTTGAAGAGAGTAAATAAATATAATTACATTCATGTTTTGTATGACATGGAGAAGATAACCTAACAAAGGGGAATACATATAAAAGATGGTGTAAAATGAGGAGGACTGTAGGACTTTAGATTATATGGAAGAACTAAAATATTACAACAAAATTCCTCCTAGCTATGGGGCTATTTCAAATGTTTGGATAATTACTACATTTCACAGTAGGATTATATTTGCCTAATTATTATGTATTTAGATTTAAAAATTGATATTGATTTCTACCTTCCTCTATGGTTGTAACAACAGATTTCAGTGAAGACCAGAAAAATTATTTGAAGTGATTTTTCAAATATCTAAAAAAAGAAAATATTATGGAGCTTAACACAAAATAGTTAAATACTCTTTTTTTTATTTTAACCATGTGATTAAAGAGTATTGAATTTTTTACCATTTGATTTTTACTTTTTTTTTTTTTTTAATTTAAGGATTTACATGAGTCTTATTTTAAACTTCATGTACAACATCATAGAATCATTAAACTAATTATGTAAAGTAATAACATAAAATCATGACTTGGAATAAAACATTCAGCTGCCAACTAACAAAATTGCCTTAGAGACTGCTGCTGAAGGGAAAATAAGTATTCAAACATAAAAAAAAGAGCAAAGTATACATTAATGAATTTTAAACCCCTCATGTCACATACTTCTGTAGTTTCCTTAATGATGCAGGCCCCTTTTCTAAATGACGTTACAAAGTCAGCAAAAAAAAATTGCAGTTAGGGACACAGCAAAGCAGGATTACCTGTTCTCTCACTAGCATTGTATAGCTGCAAATTATCTGATAATTTCATTCTCAGACAGAGAGTAATGAAAACGGCATTAAGGTGTGATGGAAAGAGGAGGAAAAAGATATAGTTACAGTTTACCTGCATTTACTCACTGTAGTACCTCCAAAAAATGGCTGAATAGAAAATTAGTAAGGAGAATTCATCATTAAATATAGAGCAGCAATAGAATATTTTCTGGTTTTATAGTATAGAAGGAAAATTGGAAGACTAGGATATGAAAAAAAAAAAAAAAAAAAACAGAAAACTAGATATATTTTTTTCCTGGAGAAAATTCTATTTATTTCCCCTTTTGAAGACTGAGCGTAAGTTTTAAAAGACAAAACATGAGGAAAAAAGCTTATAAACTGTTATATAAAATAAATAACGGAGATGAATACTGTCCTGTCAATTTCTGTGGAAGAATATTGAATGCTTAATTTTCCTCATGTTATAGCTATCACAACACATAGCATAAAATTAATCTTTATCATGAGTTGTCAGTAATGTTATCTTTTTTTAAATTAAATAAAAAGTGTAATAAAATATTACATTTATATATGTATATGTGTATATGTTTAAAATAAATGGTCCTTACTGAATTGAGATACTTCTGTATTATTAGTTATAAAAGAAATAGTGCAAGTTTTTGGATAAATTAAAATTTCACTTAACACTCTGGTTACAATTGTAACCAAACTATTTAGTTATACAGTATGATACAAGACAATTACACCTGAGACTAAAACATAGTCTTGATCTTGAAGGATAGTAGCATATATTTAACATTTGGATAAATTTTACCAGAAGGAAATACAGTCAGACTCATCCCAGACACACTTATCTGCTAAGGCAGTTGATGATCAGGTCCAAAATGCTAACTAGAAAAAGGCATGATGCTATAGTTTCCACTGCTACTAGTAGCCCCTGGTATAACTCAATCCTACTGTTCTATTTCATTTGTTTTAAAACAATTCTGACTTCTTACACTGGGTGATAAATTCTAAGTCATTTAAACAGCTTTTAGCAGTATGTATATAATTCCAACACTTCTTTTTTAAATACATTCTTAGAAAGTGGCCATCTCCAGCTCTGAACATATTTTCATGCCTAAAGTCCTACTTACAGTACTCTTGGTGTGGAAAGGTGAAGCAAACTGGAGGATTCTTCCAAGAAGTAGTATTTTTAGCAGAAGGCTATAGCTGATGCACCCCAGTCACTTATTTGTACTTCCTAAATTAGGCAAGACTAGACTGGATCAGCATAAAAGCTTGCATCAGTACTGAGTAAGTATCAAAAATGGCAGGACACAGCAGGTGGCATTGTGAACACCAATCTAATAATAATGACAGTACATATTTTAAACATCATAAAAATAATCCAAAACCCATGAAGTTTGGAGATTTTTATTGTTCTGATTTTGGTCTGAGGTTTTTTTATGAGATGAAACGGAACACCTACACACCTGTGATCATTAAAAACATAATGGCACATTCTGCAAACCTTATACTGAAAATGTGCAATTACATTCTAAATATATGTCTACTACAGTTCTGTTTAGACAAGTTTGTTCATTTAATTACATTTTTCTTTTGGATTGTTAAGAAATGGTCATGTATAAAATGTGAGCTGTTTACCTTTATTTGTTAACAACAATATTTTTGGCATAGCCTATCTATTCATTATAATTAGAAAAGGTTTTTCACAATAAGCAGTAGCTTATAAGATGATAATTTTCCACTCTTAAGGAAGAAGTAGTTTACCCAGAACTTTTCAGTATCCTTTATTTCTAAAGTTTAAAATGTGGCTATCAATGGTAACCATGACTTTCGTATGCTGAAAAAAAACCATCTAATTATTGGATGACACTTCTACATTGTGCATCCTCACCTCAGATTTACATGGTCTCACCTCAGAAGCAGTCACATAAGAGGACAAACACAGAAGGCCAAAACTGAATGACTGACCTGCAAATGTGTGTCTGGCTCCATACTTAACCTTGGCAAATAGTACTAATAATTCATTTTAAAGAACTCTAAGCTCACATAATTACTGCAAATGTTATTCTGACTTTTCACAATGGATGCATGACTTAGTAAACCTTTGCTTTACTCAGTCAGCCTGAAACTGCACACCATTGACTCTAAAATAAGATTCCTACTAGCCCCCACATCAACTCCAGTTCAGCCTGCAAATGCATGCAATTTATCTCTCTCCTTTGCTTTCCTTTGCTGGGCAAAACATGAATCACAGTGTTGTGTTTTTCCCAACCTGGAAATGAAACTTGAGATACTTCTAGTAAGAAGGTAGTACAAAAGAGAATCTTTATTTGAAGGCCTAGGGGGGCAGTCATGGAAAGATGTCTACAAAAGCCGGCTTGCTCCAGGGGTGAGTAAACTTTATAGGTTTTAGGAAATTAACAGGAGGAAGGAGTGGTGATGCAATTTCCTCCCCCCACCCCCAGGTGGAGACCCTTCTCTGAAGTCCCTTCCCTTGGTACTAGTTGTACTTTGTCCATGGAATGTATCTCAAAGAGTTGTTCTCAGCCTTGGCTCCCTGGAACAACCAAGTTAGCACAGGGGCCCTGCACCTCGTGGGGCTTGGAGCTCTGGAATTTGTTTTGTCTTTCTGCCTAAGGAAAGGCTGTGGAAAACAAGCCACTAACACAATAGGCTACAAAGCTACAAATATATGTAGGAAGAATACAAAAGAATATAAAAAAAAAAAAAAAAGGCAAAAACCAAACGCCATCACAGGTACTCATTGCAGTGCACCTTGGAAGGAAAAGATGTTTCTGGATTCACAAAATAATTATGGAAACTCCTGACAGTTTGAAAGGAAAAATAATGGATGGAAATAGTTCATGGAACTATGTTACTGGATTTAATGTTACTCTCCACAGATTCTTGTAATACTACAAACATAACAGGATATTTTAGAAACAAACTTGTAACATTGCATAACTAAGAGATTTACAAAATCAAAATGGCCTCAAATTTGTATTTGGATACAATGTTAAGAAAATCAGTATATGCAGTTCCACTGATTTCAAAAGCACAATGTTCATTTGCTCCTGTAGAGGATTTTTTCTTACACTTTCAGTGAGTCACTATATAAATTTCAACAAAAAGTAGTTATATTAAATTTATTCCTAGAAATTTAAAATGGTAATTTATATATTTTAAAGTTCTATAGATATTGTCCTCAGTTTTCTCACTATTTCAGTGTAGTAAATAATAATTTTTTTGAAATTTTCAGAGATTTTCCATTTTTCTTCTTTTCCTGTTTGATCAAGAAGTCACTGTTTCTTACCTTCTCACTAACTCCTGAACTGTGCAGGTTACTTGGTTTCAAGAGCATTTCTCTTCCTTTCAAACCTGGAAAGTAATAGGTGAAAACAAGAAAAACTATAGAGAAAGTCATACCCATTCTAGGCTTTAGATCACTGCATATGAAGATGGTCTTAATGTGATAAAAAATAAAATTCTTTTTTTAGAGTACGATATTATTTTCCCATTAATCAGGAAAAATGCAAAGAGAGAAAGAAAATCATCATCTCAGATTTTGGAATGTAAATCTACATTTCCTTATCTACAATTAAGACAGCCCAGAATTACAAAACAAGCCTTGCTGGAATAAAGAATTGGAAAAATTCTGAAGATAATGCTTCACAATGACCAGAGCAGTTGTCAAGAGCTGGTTTGGGTTACACAATCTGCTTTGTCAGTTTTCATGACATAGATTTGAGGCAGTGGATGTGTAGAATTTCTGCCAAGGTCTGCATTTTATGTGGTTTGGATTTGATGAGCCCTGGAGCAATGGACTGACCATGAGCGCTTGAAGTGTATTACATACATTTCTGGAGGATGCCTTCCAAATCTGTTGCTTAGAAGAAAAATCTCTCACACTAAAAGAACACTTTTCAATTTTGAGCCAAACCAGTTCAAGTCAAGAAATCTGGTATATGGACTACAAAAATGCAACTTTGATCTGTTTCAAAATGTTGATACAGAAATACTCAAAATCAAGTGACGTGTGTAATACCGAAACACAAATGCTGGGCAGTAATTTTCTGAAAGTGTATAGCATCTACACTGAAAACCTAATAATCAGAGGAAAGGAGATAACACTTCCATAGACTGAGTCCACTTTATGTCTGAATTGCCTTTTGAAGATGCAACAGTTAACTATAAATAATCAAGAGAGGCAAAACCTCCCCTAGCACCTCTCTTGAGCACCTGTACTGCACATCTGAACCTAAATGCTATTCCCAGCACCAGCAAGATGTGATACCTTTCAGGCAGATAATGTAAAAAGTTGTGGGGGAAGACATTCAGTGCATGAACATTCTTTTCTGTGAAAAATGTCTGTGATCAGCAATGAGAGAGAATCAATTATTTGGTTTTTTGTTCCACCATCACTAAGCTTCTATATTTTTTACATTCTCAGCCTGTTTGGATATAACATGCACTGAGTTTCAAAGTAACTCAGAAATAGATATCACCTGTATGTTCATTCCTTTGTTTTCCACACATACCATTTTTCACCAATATCGTTATTCATGATAAAAAAATTGATATTCACAAAAAATCCACCCGAACTTAATATAGAACAAAAAATTTCCTTGGATTACTTTAGTTAACATTATCTAATAATAATGATATTGTCATATAGATTAGTAACTATGAGAAATGCTCAAGGCCATTAAAATGATTGCTGTCAAAATTGTATACTGAAGCAGTGGCAGATTCTCTTGCCATAGCATATTTAACATGGCCATAAAATGCTCAGCTTTCAAAGGATTATTTTAACTCCACTATTTTAGATTTAAAAAAAAAAAAAAAAAAAAAATTGTACTTAAAAATATCAAAGAATTGGGTCCATTCCTTTAGGGTAACCATCAGTGACATTTCCCTTTAATGGATTAGCAAAGAAAATTACCAGACATCTGTCTTTCTGTATTCCTTCTCTCCTGATTGCAATAAATTGCCCATGCTTCTCTTGCACACATTTTGAGCAGAGCACTATGGTAGTCTTTTTCCCAGTGTATCATACAGATATACTGCCTTAAAGAAATCCCTACAATTATGTGCTTGGAGATACTGTCTCTGATCTCTGACACGTCACCACAAGCAAAATGTTAACAAAGACCAAAGATAAAGAGCAAATAAGCCAATAAATGAAGACTACATTGGGAGGGATATATGAAGAGGTAGAGGCAGACCTGAGAGTTTAAAAGCTAGATCTTTATTCCCTTGTGTCAGAAAGGGAATAAACAACAGCCAGGAGCTGTACCAATGCACTTTGGTTTTCAGGAAAGCCACCTTAGAAGTTAAAGATAAAAATCTGAACACTTTTGGCTGAAGAAAGCAAATGAACTTAGTTGAACCTTTGGACACTTTACTAGATGGGACAGTCAGAGCTCCTAGAATATGGCTGCTATTATTTTTTTTTTTTTGGAGATTCTTTTCTTGAAGCTAGATTGTAAGTGTTTTATCTCATCAATGCCTTACACCCTTTTCAAATCAATGTAGTGAAAACATTATTATGTTATTCTAGCATCCAGCCCTGCAAAATTTTATCCAAACATTTTTGTTCTTTTCCAACCATCCACCTATACTCTGTGCATTAAGAAGAATTGATTGATAGGTGTATATTGATTTGTGAACTTTTACAGGTATTACAGTCTTAGCACACTACCTCTTTGTGCTGAATCTTTATATTCTAGCAATTTTTTTTATGAGACTCAATTGCTAGAGGGCATATTTAAATGGAATTGAACAAATATTTCCTCAACTGGTTTCACAAAGAAAGAAGTTGTCTAGTATACTTTTTACTTCAAATTTATATAACAACTCATGTACTCACAGATTTTTCAATTTTGTGTACTTTCACAGAATATTGGACGAAAAGCTCGAGAGTCCTTTGCTGTCTTCACAGAGAGCATAAAAACCAGACAGCAACAGGCACAATTTCCAAATGCTTTTAACATGCCTCAAGCCTGACCTTGAAGGAAACACCTCTAAGATAAGAGTCAATATCTCAGAAGCTTGTTTTGTGGCCTGGACATGTTCAGAGAAGAAATTTATAGGATTTATTTTTATTTGTGTGTTCCTGTATGAGCTTTAATTTTGCTGGTGGCGACAGGAACAATTTTAGTTGTCAGCTGAGATCAAGACTGTAGCTATGCCTGTCAGTGCAGTAATTATGTTGAAAACAGTGATTTTAGTTCATATGCAGTTACAGAAACTAACTAACAACAGAAACACAGCCACTTTCAATAAAAAATAAATATATGCATCATTTCCTCTAAATAAGCTGAGATTTCTCTTCCAGTAGTATGTATTCATACGTATAAGAACCATACAAATAACTATTAAGACTCTTTACAGCTATCTGTCTTAATAATCACAACCTTCATTTGCATCTCATGAAAAGAGAATTTAGGAGGGATGAAAAAGTAAAGACTGTTACGGAAAAAACTTTAGGAAAGTAGGAAATTATGGAAATCAGGTTTTGGAAATGAATGATAGCATTTCTATTCCAGGTTCTTATTTGCTGATATTATGTTTGGACCACTGCAAGATTTTTTTTTTTTTTTTTTTTTTTTTTTTTTTTTTTTGGAGGGCAGGGGAGCTTGGGTGTTGGCAAGAAGAGTATGAGGTGGTGATTTTATTTCTCCTTTTAATTTCAAATGTGAAAGAACAAAATTAACCTTTTTTTTTAAGTGTTCCTACTTTCATTTTCTTTGAATGTTTAGGTTTGCATTCAAAAGCAAGTAACAGTTGCAGATCATCACATCCTTCAACATTTTGAAATATTATGACAATTCATTACATTTGAGGATTTCCAAGGTGGGTATAAGTACTCACATTTCAGGTACATGACCTCTGGGTCTTTTCATTTCTTCCTGTTGAAAACAGGAAAATCACACATGGAGATATCAGAATAAGTATACCAAAATTATCATTAATTAAATAAATAAATAAAGGTTTTTACCCTGCAAACATGACCACTCCTAATTTTGTTAGTTTTTTACAACTGTTTTTGAGCTTTCAACTCATATAAGAGTATCAGACCCCCAAAATTTTAGCTTCAAATGAAATAATTAATTTTATCAATATTAAAATATTTCCTTTAAATTAAAAAAAAATACAAATATAGTCAAAAAATATATTGAATGTTAAAATGAAACAAAGTAAGAGAGATACTTAAGCACTCTTCCAGTATTTTTTCTATTTCAAATCCTACAAAAATCCCATATTTTGTGGGAAAAAATAATATTTTACCAATAAAAATATATTATATTGTGAAATTTGTCAACTGCATTTACCAGGAATGTTCTACATGTCAGACTTGACTGCCATTTTTTTCGAGTGGTGCCTTATTATCTATGCGAATTGAAAGCACCTAAAATCACCAAACTGACATAATGTAAGCATGATAAACATGTATAATGAAATTTTAGAGGTTCATCCTTCTACTTTATAACAGAACAACAACAAAAATATTTATTTCAGTTCTCTTAAGTGTGTTCCCAGAAATCAGTTTTTCACAAATAAGCCCTTTAGGTCATTGGTTAGATACAGAAAACCTCCCAGCATTAATATAATTACAATTCTGCAAGAGTGTGAATTTTATGGGTATTTGGTTAAAAACAATGAAATTAGCTCCTAGCCCTCCTATTTTCCCCAGTGACTTTTCCCACTTCATAATTTTTGTAGGCTATTGCCATGCCCCAATTACTTTTATTTTTTACACATTATTTCTGGAGTTTCCTAAGCTCTTCGGCTTTTACAAATACTTTCGAAATAGCAGCTATTATTTATGTTGAGGATAGGGAAATATGGTAATTAAAATCACAATATCCCTGTCCTTGGAACAAACAATGAACTTGACCTTTAGCTCAGATGTCCACAGACTTTTTCAGGTTCTTTGGGGAATCTGAGCAGTAATTGCTAGTTCTTAATACAAGAGCTCTCATCCTCTTTGCATGTTATACCTTGTCTCTGTCAAATTAAAGCATTTGTGTCGTGCCAAAACCTTAGGAATAGAAATAGTAATAGGAGCATAAAATGGTTTGGGTACTTTTTTTACAACGTAGGTGTTTATTTTATTTTTTCCAGGCATTATATTATTGTTGCATTAAAATTAATAATAATGCAACAAGGTAACAATGGGACGTTTATCTCACAATTATGAAGGTCTGAAACATTCATTCTAGACTCTCTGTATAGCCACTACATTAATGAAAAGCAGAATTGCAAAGTCACTTAAATACTACATTTCAAAGACAAGCACACCTTTCCATGCCGATGGCATTTTTATGTTATTGTGGTCACAGTGTGGGAAGGTAGGAGAGTTGTTTACCTTGACTGAGCTATTTCTAAAGATTTGTTTCTCACACATTTTCACTGGCAATAATATTTTAATTAATTTTCTTTTACCTGCAAGACATAGAATTCTTAAGGAATATTTTTTCTTTGATTATTCCACAAGATATTGACATTATTGCAGCTTACAATATAAGTTTAGCAAGCATGCTGAGAGAAGTGAGATGAAAATTCCTGGAAAGATTCTGCACTATGTGCAAAATTTCAGAGTCATACAGTGAAACCTTCACTAAATATGCACTCAGTTGTAATCACATCATGATAATGGCAAAACAAATGCAAAAAAAAAGAAAAATCTTTCTTTTGCTGGGTAATTATATTACAACATCAGTCCTGTTGTGATTGACTAAGGATAGTACTTTACATTTATTCCTTCACATTTTATTCAAAGTATAATGTACATTAAAAACCTCTTGTGTATTCTTTGCCTTTTGTCTAAGATTTTTCCTGTAGACTGCTTTAGAAGTTTCTATTTAGCATTAGAAGATGCATCAATAGCATTATTATTGGGGATATCTGACATCTATCTGGCCATTAGTAATCTTTTCTGCTCTATCATTGCTGATACTCTCCATTATGTATGGAATAGATAAATTAACTGTAGAAAAAACTTAAAACCCCAAGATGTGGCAAGCGAGACCCACATCCAGGTAATATTTCCAACAAATTATTTGGTACAAATACAACACAAACAAAATTATGCTTTTGTTGCTTGTTTCCACTTACATCTATAGGCACACCAGTAGCTATGTGTGTCTGGGTTATTTGTTTGGTTTTTTTTCCTGTGTGTGTATTTTAATGTTTCATAGGTGGTCTGGCAAAGGAAACCCAAATAGCTTAAGAGCTATCTGCACCTTGCAGCAGTTATTCTAACAAGTATATTTGATCAGGATTCTAACAAACATCTGGACAGACACTGAACATTTCCCTCACTAGGCTCTCTCTTTTTTAGACCCTAAAAATATTCAGAAATTATGTTTACAGCTTATGTCAGAAAGGAAGGAAGGGACATAAAATTTAAACAAAACAGAATTTTCAGAGAAAGGAAGAATCATACAAAAAACTATAGCACACAGCAATCATAATATGAAAAAGAAGCCTCATGGATATTTTTTACTATGAAAAATAAATTAAAAAACATTAGACAAGTTGACAAGCTACTCTAATAGCTAAAAGAATTGCTAAAAGATTAGCCACCTGACCACTTGATCAGACAAAAAGAGAATGAAATGGCACTGGCACAGGAAATAGCAAACTATTCTCTGTACCAGTTAAGCCCTACGATATGTGAAAATATGTATGTTCACACTTTAAGACAACTCAGTCCTTTCAAAACTTTAAAAAAACTGTTAAAAGTATTATTATAAACCTTCAAGACAGCAAACTACTAGGGTTTGCCTAAATCTGCTTCACTAGTTTAAACCTCAAAGAGCCAAGACTTGGAGACTGGAACTTCTTCTTGTTGCATGCACGCTTGTATCATCATTCTGTACTCTGTATGTAAAGAGGGACAAATATCTTCTTTTTCTGAAGTGTCAAATCTAATGCAGACCTCAGCCACTTCCTTGATCTAATACTAGGCCCTTATCAGAAGCGTTTGCCTGTATCGAGGAAGCTCAGTGAAATCTTCTTCTGAAGGAAAGTGACATTAAATGTAGGGAAAGAAATTTTCCTAATCTGTATTACTATACATCTCTCAGAAATCCATCTCATGAATCCGTCTTTCAGATTACAGTTCTTCCAGGATTAAAAGGGTATCATCTAAAGCAAGCATATCTCAGTGCTAAACCCAGCCAGAAGAAATAGGTAATGCATTCAAATTCAACATTTCTGTTCCTCATGAGTATTTTCTTCTATGAAAATATCCTGTGATCTTATTAGCATACAGTCATGTTTAGTATAGCTTCTGGTAGCGTGCAAAAGTAAATAAAATGTTACAAACCCCTTGATTACTATTGTACTGACTCTTACCTTAAGCCCTGTATTTTAAATTCCATTATAAGACATAAAAGAATAAAATCTGAGAGGATAAACATGGAAGATTTCTTTACACCCCTCCAAATAATTGTAAACACCTTACTATCAGATTGGAACCAAGAAAGAGATCCAATACAATAAAAGAAATCAGAATGCTAAGCATTCTGCACAGATCAACTCAACTCATTGTGGTTTGGTGTTGGTTTTATGCTAATATTTTTTTCAAGAAGGAAGGAGAGCTCAGTGTATAGCAGTACTCAAGTCACTTGAGACCAGGTTTATGGTCTTATGAGAGGCTGATGTGGCACAGAGAGCCACAATGCACAGCACTGTTAACTGCCCGTGGAACCACACTTCAGCTTTCCAGTGGTGTGAGATTATTTCTCAGCTGATGCTTGCTTCAGACTGTGTCTCTTTAGAGCAAAACTTGCCAATTCAACTGCTGTGCCAAACCTGAGTGCAGCTCTTTGAATACTTTAGCCCTCTAAGAAGTGAAACCAGCTAACTTAGAATGTATTACATCACTTTGATAAGAATAATTGTTGTCGCCCTCACCAAACATTGATTTGTGGCCACAGAGGGGCAAAGTCAGAGACTCAAAGATAATTATACTCAACTCCCATTTGAAGAGCTACATTAAATGAATGCAACAAATTCAATTACTGTTCTCTTAAAAGAATATTAATATTCTTCAGTGAATATGGGCCAGCTTCAGCTTCTCATATTAAATATCTTCTTAAATATGTCTTCTGTGGAATAACACATTTGTAAAAGCAGGTTCCAGTGCTAACATAGTAATCAAAAAGAAGTTTAATAGGAAAAGTATTCATTCCCAGGTTTATGCTAATTCTGAAAAATTTACTTTTTCCTGAGAAAAAGCAGAATAATTTCCTAATGATAAACCTTCTTTAAATGTGAAAATTCTTTAGCTCTCAGTCATCTCTTTTCATCCTCTAGGTGGCCTTTAGGGCAAAATCTGTTTTTCCTGAGAAATGCTGGTTTCTGTGGGTTTTTTAATTTGAACTGCTAAACGGCACAGCTCAAGGCTTAGACTAAGTGTATTTTGGCAGATTCCTTAAGCAGATTGTGGTTAATACATATACCCTGGAATGTGACTACAAGCTTTTTTATTCTTGTAGATTTTTGTTTGTTTGCTTGTTTAGTTTGGAGGGGTTTTTTTATCACTACAATGATAAATTTTTCAAGTGAAAACAAAATTTTGGCCTGACTTGCACATAGGATTAATATATTCCATAGAATCACTAAGAACCAAATTCCTAGAGATACTAAGCACTCCAGCTCTTTCCGGCACTACTTAGTATTTGGATGCCCTGTAGCCTAATAAAATACTTTCTCATTATTTTAGTTTCCTATATAATACAAATTAAGGTGAGGAGCGGTATGGAATAATTTCACAGTGAGCTGCTTAATTTTATCATAGCCAGCTCTGAGAAAAAGGTGGGGCCTGTGCCTCATGACTGAATCAAGAACCTTTTGTTGAAATTTTTGTTCAGTGTGGCAAGGAAAAAAGATACTTGAAGTAAAATTTTCTGGGAAAAGGTAGTGAGAAGAGGAGGGTTTCCAGCTGCCCTTTAAAGCCCAAGTGAATACACTTTGACCCTTTGACATTACAGGTATCAGGAGAGAGGGGAAGTGAAGGGAAGTGAAAAGGGAGGGGAAGTGAGTAGGAAGGGAAGGGGAAGGAAGGGAAGATGTTTACTATAACTTTCCTGCAGAATTAGTTTTTAAATTAATTTTATATTTCAACTGTTTACTTATATTGACCATCTGCTGTTATAAAAAGTCATTTGTTGTTGATTTTTCATTCTATCTTTGAAAGAAAGCAATATTGAAAAAAAGGAATTTAGTTATTAACTGTCTCAAAAACATTCAGAAGTACTTATTTTTTGCTTGAAAAGGGTCAGACAGTAAAATCTCTTCCACTCGGTCCGTTAATACCAAGAACCAGTCTTATTTTTAGAATTATTTTACCTTGGTATGGAGACAGCTCAGTGCATTTTCATAAAGTTCTTTTGTTTCCATGGCAAATGGGGTCATTATTTCCTGTTGAAACTGATGGGGTTTACTTATACTTTAGAAATGCTTTTCTCATGATGCCTACAAGACATGCAGAAACAAGTGCACCAGAGGTCTATTGTTAATAGCTGTTAGTTCTTAAATCAAAATTTACACAAGGTCAATATAACCTTGCATTAAAGCCTATTGAAAACAATGAATGATATATTGCAGCCAAATAACTGACTTTCTTATCTGGAAATAATAGAAAGGCTTTACTTATTAATAAATTAAAAAGAAAGGTGGGAGTTAGAGAGAAAAGAGCAAAAATTGGGGATTTAACCCTGAGACTATATCCAATGCCTTAAAATTTTTACCTACAATAAATTAGCAAATAAATAAAGCAAGCTGCTAAAGTTTTTATAGCTGTCTTGCTCAAATATTTTACAGCAGGTAAAAATTCCAATGTTCTTTATACAAAATTTTTTGCTTTTTTTCGATTTTCCCTTTTCCAGATTATTCTGTGAGGCATACTCATGTCTATCTACCTATATACATTGCTAGAATACTGCTAGAATAAAGTGATAATTATCATAGAAAACAGTGGAACATCTGGAGGATCTAAAATATGTACATTTTATGCATGTTTAAGGAAAATAAGAAAATAAGCTTGATCCCCCAAAATGATATGCCAGCCATTTTCTCTGACACTTACCATGGGTCTTTTTATGGGATTGTTATAAGGAAATTAAGTTCAATAAAAATTTGGTTTTGCACAGCCTGATCCAAAACATGCAAAACTGAACAGTGCCTTCCCTTCTGTAAGACCTTAAGTGGTTGTTTCAAAATACTATAAAAAGTGATCTGTTCTCTTCTAAATTAGACACAGCATTCCTGTGGGTGCCTTGTTAGCATGCCTTCAGCTGGTATAAATCAGCATGGTGGTTCCCCTAATGGAAATGGAACTGTGACAACTTTTATCAGCTCATTCCTGTGCTCCTCCTCCAAGTATTGCCTTAAAAACTCTACACACTGAAGTGTCTGGTAGTGCTTTGCACTGAGAGAATCTGTGTCAATTGGCATTAACTGAGTCATGCATTTCTTCTGAAGCAAATAGAAAAGCTATCTTCTGTACGCTTTCCTCTGCACGCCCCGAGCCCAATATATAGAGATTTCAGTGGCAAGTGGGAGGCTTGCTGAATGGAAATGATTCCTTTTTCCACACATCCCACATTTCTATCCTTTCTGATACTATTTAATCTGTATGAAAATTCTTCAGCTGCCTCTTGAGAATGCCAGCACTTCAAATGAGCAGTATTTGACATCACAAGAGTACATGGGACTGGAATCAGGCCTATGTATGTTTGTATAGAAACTAACTTACATAGAAACTGAGAACACTGATTTATTTTTGTATTTCAGCAGGGAAACCAGGGAATATAATAGGAGCACAAATATAAATGCTTTACAAACAGATGCCTACCTGAACAGTTATCGTGTTTAATAAGCCTACAAGGAACAATGCAAATTCTTTGGAGAGCTATGTCAGGTCATTTTTCATAGCCATATTCAAATGCTGAAAACAGCAGCTGGATGCCGAGCCAAGGAGGTCAAGAGTGGCACTACCTCCTATCAGTGATAGAGATATTAGGGGGCAAAGACCCATTTCTCCTCTTTGTCCAGTTTTGAGTATCCCATTTATTACACAGTTTCGAAAAGCTATGGAGAACAATGAAATCTATCTCACCAATCTCAGTACACATTGCTTTTCCTGTTAAACAATCTAGGCTTGCTCTGAATAAAACAGGTTCCTTTGCATACTATACAATGCTTGCACAGTGTGTTTACCATACCAAAATATCCTTGTCCAACTGACCTGAATGTCAAACATTACAACACACGTAAAGAGAGAATTAAATAAGCAAACAGAGCAAAATGGAAAAAAAAAAAAAAAAAAAAAAGCTATGCATTTTCACATTTGCCCCAAATTAGAGGGTGGTGTGTCTAAGTGTCCACATATTAAGTCTTAGTTGTTCTAGTTTCCTACATTGCCCTGACAGATCCTCTCTGAAGTGTTACAATGCCACTTACAATCTCAGAGCCTAAAAACCCAAAACCCTACATAAAAACAAACTCCACCATTCCTTCAAAATCTGACTATAACTTGTTTTAACTTTTCAAACTGTAAAATGAGTAATACTTCTACAATAAAAAAGGCAAGTATAACAGTATAAAGTACATGTTTCTATGAATAGTAGCAAATTTCATGTTTGCAAAGTGTGACTGTAATGAAAACCTCCCATTCATGGTCCAAAAGTAATAAAAGAAGTGTGGACAGAAATTAGAGAAAAAATAAGTTCAATAGATGAAAAAATGATGCCTAAAATGTCAGGTAGCTTTCTGAAGTTGTCCTAGTTGTCAGAATCTGTCCCTCACTGAGAAGAGATCTATCTCAGTCCTGTACTGGAGGGTTTTTGATCCAGTTCTCAGTGGTGCAGGGTGTTAGTCTATACTTTAACCCCTTTGTTGAGTCAGTTCAATGGAAACATCTCCTTGTTTGTTTGTTTTGTTTGTTTTGTTTGTTTGGCCTTTTGGTGGACTGTTTTGTCTGTGTTTTCCACTCATTAAGTTAAGCTACACACCAATCACAGTTCCCAGAACTAGAGCAAAGTCAAGAAATATAAAATGAGAGAGTGGGACTTCTCTTGTGGCAACCACCCACATATACACTAGATAATTCTTAATCAAAGGCTAATGGTGTTTTGCCTTCCAGACTCCACTTACTTATTTTATTGGCAAGAGTTTTGATACAGATATTTCAAATTATGTTTTTCCCCAAAATATATGAATCTGTATATTTGATATATTTATCTACTTCTTTAATAATATATGCATACATATATACATATATATATATTTGTATTTAAATACTTATAGAATACTGTATTTCTAGTAATTAGCAGCATTTCCTGTATTATTTTCACTTGAAAGATAATGCAGATTTTGTGAACAAGTAAGAAAATCAATGTTACAACTTGCATTGGATTAGATATATAAGGAACAGCACACACCAATGTAGAACATAACCTTATAAAAACACTACACTAAATAAAAAATTATTATTTCTTAAACCATAATGATATAAAATCCTTCCCTTCCCTTCCCTGAAACTTCCCTGAAACTTCCCTTCCCTGAAACTTCCCTTCCCTTCCCTGAAACTTCCCTTCCCTGAAACTTCCCTTCCCTTCCCTGAAACTTCCCTGAAACTTCCCTTCCCTGGAACTTCCCTGAAACTTCCCTTCCCTGAAACTTCCCTGAAACTTCCCTTCCCTGAAACTTCCCTGAAACTTCCCTTCCCTGAAACTTCCCTTCCCTGAAACTTCCCTGAAACTTCCCTTCCCTGAAACTTCCCTTCCCTGAAACTTCCCTGAAACTTCCTTTCCCTTCCCTGAAACTTCCCTTCCCTGAAACTTCCCTGAAACTTCCCTTCCCTGAAACTTCCCTTCCCTGAAACTTTCCTTCCCTGAAACTTCCCTTCCGTTCCACAGTTTTAAACTTTATACTGTAGGATTGCCCCTAAAAGCTGGTATGTTTTAGCCAAAATGTTCTTCATTTCTAAATGAGCATGCTGAACCAAGACATCTGGCCACATTATCAATGTGGGTTGCTAATGTCTAGGGACTGCCAAGACAACTGATTGATTACAGGTTCCAAGGGGTAGCATTGCAGAGTCTCATCTGACCTTGGACATGGAATAAGCCTTTGTAAGAGGCTCCAGCTGCATGAATAGCACAGCTCTGAACAGAGGTCCAGCAGCATTCTGTCCTCATATCTGAGACACAGCCAGAGGCACATACTTGAGATTAAAACTCTTCACCCATGTTTAGTCTTGAAAACTCGTACCCATGCTCCAGGCACATACTTTCATTCAGTACTGATCCTTCAGTCAAATCCTCCACCTGTCTCCACCCAAAGCTTAAATATAGTCTTTCTAAAATACCACTGAAGGTGTGAGTCTTTTTGTTCACAATTAAATTATTTTGAATTTAACGTCTGAAAAGCAGAAGGGAGCACGTTATAGCAATTTGCATGAAAAAGGAGGCAGATAAAATACCATTAAATACAAACATAACATACATTTGAATCTGCTTTGTGTTACAGTCTTTTTGTCACTGAGAACTCACCAGATCTTCATGTCCTCATGTAGGGAGGATGTGCACAGTTTATACTTTCTGCTTTGATTAATTCTGCCATTAGAGTATATTGTCCCTCTTCTCAACATCTTGGTCTTCCCCTCCCTGCTCATCTACTCTCACTGCCAGTGATCCTTTGTCATCTATGGCATGATCTCATCTTACCCTGAGCACTTCACTCTACATCTCCTCTCTTGTTTCAGAGAAAAGGAAGAAATTTCATCTCCCAGGATGAGCAAACCCATCACCCAAGGCATTTCACTTAGATGAATGAAGAAGTACAGATGACTACTGTGATTCCAGCCTCCTGACCTGTGATGAACAGATGAATGAAAAGGCATTTTATGATGCAAAAGTGGGCCAAGCGACAATTTTAAATCATCAACCAGAATTTGTAAGTTTGGAAAGGAAATGTTTTTAAAACTATCACAATCAAATAAGAAAGCACTTAGAAGTTTTCCTAAGAGCAAAGTAGAGCCTTCACTTCTACTGCCCTTCTCACAATTTAAGCAAGCATAAATACATGGTAACATAAGTTTTACAGTCAAAGATAATCTTTCCCTCAGTCCTTCAGCAGGCATTGCACATGTATGAAATAAGTGAAAATTGGATAATTAGACTACAGAAATTGAATGGAACGCTGTTACTCATTTTGATTAAAACCTTTCACCAGGTCTTTTAAACACTGGAAACTACAGCACAGCTGATAAAACCAAAGTGCTTAATAATTCTATTTCAGATGAACAGTCGTATTAACATCAGTTGAGAATTTTGCAGTTATTTTAAGTAGAAGCCTAAAAAGAATGACAAGCAAATTGTAAACTTACTTATGCTACCTCAACATACACTACTTATCAATTTAGTCACGTCATACTTCATAATCTAAGAAGTCAATTAATACAGATGGCATGAACAAAAAAAAAGTTTTGCATATATTTAACTTTCAACTTAATGATACATTTTATCAATATTTTCTTTTGATAAATCTAATAGAATTAAAAAAAAAAAACAACTTTACTTCGAGATAATTTTATTTTTCTCTTATCAGCTAAAGCAGTCATACTTTGGGTTTCCGCTTTTCAGTTTTCCTAACAGTAGGAGGGAATTTCCTCCAAGGTCTTATCAGCTTGAACCACAACCCCTGCACTGGTTTCTGGTTCACTCACAAATTAAACTCCCTTAATCCCCATCCAGGGAATTTTTAATGAAGGTGCATTTAGAAATACTACTAGACATGAAAATTTCTACATGTGCCAAGGTGTGAAGCCCCACCCTTCCTAAATGGCAGACTAGACTTTGAACTTCAGCTAAAGAGAGAGCTCTCCTCCAGTTTCTGAACTACCTTTCCTTCACTCTGGAAGTGGCTTCCTTCCTCTGCTTATCATATTGTTTGCATACACAAGTTGAAAACAAAACAGGTTTTAAAAATTGTTATTCTCACAGCATTTTCAAAAAAGGGCAGAAGAATGATTCATGTAAAGACCAAAATAGAATAAGCTAAACTCCGCTCACTGAACACAGCACTAGTGTGAATGATGGTAGTCATTTTACTAGCAAATCCCAAGTTCTTGGCAGGAAGGACAGGTGTCATGATCACTTAGCAGGAGGCTGGGCCCCAGCTGCTTGCACAGGGGCAGGTGACTGTGTGGCTTCTTAGCCCTCCACTGCCCTGTCCCTGTGACACAGAGCTGCTGCACAGGGTCTGGCTCACAGGGACAGTGGGTGTGCTGGGACCAGGCTGAGCCTTCTCAGAGCTGTTTGGGTTTATTTAAAGGAGAAATTTAAGAAATTTATGATGGTTGTGGTGAAGATAGTAGTGAGGAGAAAGGAGGGTCATAGTGGTGAGACAGAGCCCCGGAGAAACAAGTTGACTCAGTCATTCTCAGAAAGCACAGGATGGCAAGTAGGCTTGGTACAGTAGTTCCTGTAAGGAGAGGCTGCATACACTTTTCCCTCTTGTCCTTACAGCAGCAGCTACAACATCCATATTTGCAAAACCAGCAGCAAATACATCAAAAAGCACATCCAAAACCAGCAGTGACCTTTAGGTCCCATACTCTTTTTCATTACATAATAACATGTTCCCGGCACATAACCACACAGTGCACCACAAACCATACACTGGATTTTAATAAGATCAAGCAGTGAAAAGATCTGTCCAGTTTGAGGAAGAAACTCTCTATCCTAAAATTCTGCTTGTTCTACTCCTGGAAAAAATGGTTATGGCTGTGGAGTCCTTAGGACACATTGATCCACAAATTTTCTTCTTGCCACTCATAAAATTATTGTGTTGCTGCCTGTCTTAGACCTGACCCTCTCAACTAGACTAAAGAATAAATGTTTCACTATTTGACCTTCAAAACTATTTTGAAACATGGATTCTTCTGTATTTTATGATGTTTCTTTGGGATAGCTGGTTGCAATGATTGTAACTCTAATAGTGTCCATTTTCTGGACTTATGTGTCTACCACATATATCTCAAGAGTCTGACAGTACAAAACCATTGTGTGACATGTTTTGCCAGGATCTGAAAAATGACAGACATCACATATGTATTTACTTTTATATGGCATATTTTTATTATTTATCCAGCTGCATTTAAAATCTGAAAAAAAGAGAAGATTTGCAGTCACCTTGTTTCACAGTGTTTTTGATACCTGTTCCAACTTCACTTACCTCCACCAGATATTTCCACTGTTTTAAGACTTACAAAATTTTTTTCTCATAATTTTCATAACAACTATGCCTAAGTGCCATCACCATCTCATTGATGTAAAGGAAAGCTGAGTGAGAACATATTTTAAAACATTGAAAGAATGGGATCCTCTCCTGTTCTAGTAAGCTTGTGAAATTGATACAGTGGGATTTCAATTCTCAAAAATATTTTGTATGGAACTTGACTAGGTTGTACTGAAACTTGAAGTTTTCCTAGGCACTAGTATGATATATTCTTCCACAAGTGAAAATAACAGTCTGGGTCATGCTGAGGTGAATACTCTCTGGGTGAGTAGATACCTTCCACAACTCAAGCTTTGCTCAATTTCTTATCAAAAAAAGTTCAAATACATTTTCTAATTTTATTGTATGTCATGCTTCATCCATGTTTACCTCACTGTAGGAAAGGTTTTAAAGTGGCAGGGGACTTGTTACTGGTTTAAGGAAACATATCAAAAATAAATAGACTTAGAAGCAGCGCAAAACACACAAAAAAATTGATGCTGTCATAATTTCCATTTATTGAATACACAGCAACCTCAATGAATACTTGCTTTTGCACATAACATAGCAGCTAAATTGCCTACCAAAACATTAATATATTTTTCAACAATAAAAATAAATATTCAAATACTACTTTATAAAATGCCCATCTCTTCAAAGGAAAAATCTTACATCTTTTTTTTGACACTTTTTACCATTTTGCCAGGCAGCAGTAACATAAAGTGTTGCATGATCTGGAAAATATTAATTCATACTGTTGCATGATCAGGAAAATTTTAATTCGTCCTACCAGGTGAAAACTGTTCAGGAGTCTGTGACCTTTCACAGAATATCCCATTGATCAGCACAAGATGATGTAGCCAGTTTTCTTATGTGAAATAAGCTTAATTTTTGAAGAAAGACATAAGAAACAGCTTGCTAGGAAAAAAAAAAAAAGTCATAAAATGCTTAGCAGATATTGAAAGCCTACTACAAAACATAACAGGGTTATCAAAATTTTCTTCACAAATAAGTAAACTTTATAATGACAATGTGTCTGTGAATACTTAATTTCTAACAGAAATAGGACCTATATATTCTGCTGTCAGCTCTTTGTATGTAGCACAGAAGGGTGGAACAACCATACTAGAACTTTTTCTTATATATGACAGATAATAAATCCCTACTTGTTTGAACATTTATCCTAACTAAGAATAGGAAGAACAGCTTGGCTGAAACTCACATCAATCTTTTAATTCATTTAAATTATGAGATAACTCCCTCTCATCTTAAGCAGTAGAATGCAGCAAGGAATTAAACTACAATTTAAAGTTATGTTTATGGCTCAGGTGTGAACTTGGCAGAATAGAAGTCGCTGAAGTTGATCTCTTCAAAGGCCTAGTGTTTTGGATTTAAATGTGTTTCACCAAGTAAACTGGAAAAGGAAGTGGGTCTAATCTATAGTTTCAAGTTTAGGCAGCTTGAGTGCTCAGGAAATGCATGTGTGAATATCTACAAATTTTCATTTACAGAAAATTGATTAAATTAATTGAACACATGATAAAAGAGGAAACATAATAAGACAGTTAAATAATCTAGGGGAAGAGGATGAAACAGAAGAAATTAATAATATACCATCTTATAAGATTATGAAATTTATGAAAAACCTTAACAAATAAAAAAACATCGTCAACAAAAAGAAACCTCAAACCAACCAAAGTGTTCTGAATTTAAGAACTATATAACTGCAACAGGAAGATCAGAATTTGTGAAAATAGGAGCAAGTAAATCCTACAAAGACTTAAGAGGATGTATTTTACCCACCTTTATTTATACTGGATAACATCAAAATTTACTGCAGATAAAAAGAGCAGAACAAGTTAATAATCTCACTTGAGCCATTATTAGGAAAATCAGAGTCAGATTTAAAAAAAATAGACTGGGCATTTTATTTTTTTAGCACATGTCAACTTTTCAAATTTGATTTCCAACTGTTAAGGAACTGAAAACAACAGATTTTTGGGGGCTTTTCATATTCAACATTTCACATTCACTGAAAAATAGCAACTTGAGCTTAAAATTAAAAAATTCAAAACACAGCTTTGTTTGAAATATTACAAATAAAGAAATTCAGAAGGAGAGCAGACAAGCACCTTTAACAATGCAGAATGTGGTGGGATGTAGAATTACTAAAATCTTGAAATGAACTGCCTCATTCTTTTCCTTATCTCTGAAGTCTCCAAGGTAGACAGCCTAAACCAAACAACCCACAATTTTTATTAAGATGTTAACCAGAAGAACTTTCTTCAGAATAGAAAATTACAAATTCCTCGGTAAAAAAAAAAAAAAAAAAAAAATATATAAAAAGGGACCATGTACTAATCTATATTCTTTTAATCATATCTTTTCAGCCAGGCTTACTTGAAGTCAACTCAGAAGTTTATTAATTTACACAAAGCTGTTGTATCCTCTCTACTTCTCGAGCCTTGTTCTCCATCCTTTTAGAAATATGATGCTCCATATTCCATCCTGTCCAAGTTTCCAGTGTCTCCTCATTTGATTTTCCCACCTTGTAGGTTAGGAGCAGTTCCTCCTTTCAACACACTTGACAACTTATTAGAGCAGAAATCATCCCACTCCCCTGCCCCAAGATGTCTCCATTTCCTCTCCTCTTAATGGGACATAATACTCAAGCAGCAGATCAATGAACAAAATGAACTTTCCATCACATAAAATCAGATTGTATGACTTGCATGGGCTCTTCTCTTGTCTATCAGATATTGCACAGAACATGTATCTCCAGAGATAGCATGTTACATATCCTTGAAGATTATTACTGCTGTGGGATGATGCCCTTTACTACAGAGTGAGTGTAACATTCCTCTATGAATATTCCTGCTGTGATATATGCAACTCTATCAGATTCAGAGGGTATATCTGCCTCACTCTTCCAAAATTCTCCAAGGCTGATATATTTTCTTGGAATTATGTATTTTGCATTTTCTGAGAAAACTCTGCAAAATCAATGACAGGTTTTTTTAGTTGACATATTGAATCAATTTGCAATTAAAGAGTTATTAATTGATATGTAAATTTGCATAATGTTTTTCAACTGAAAACCAAGTGTGTCCCTACAAAAATATATTGCTCTTTCTACCTCATGGACAGAGAAGTGATTACAGTGCAGTCTTGGTCCAAGAACCACAAGAACCACAATGGACCACAAAGAACCACAGTAAAATAACAACCCTTGTGGAGACCCAGAAAGGCATTCCCAATTAGGAAAAATTAGAGTCCTCTCTTAGCTGCCTTCTCTTGAGAGCAAATCCTGTTTTATCTAACCAAAGCAAGCCCCTGTGCCCTTTCCCTGTCCAGGAAAGCCTTTCAGTCACTCCCACCTGGTTTCTCTATCCCTTAGTAATTGGTCCCTAAGGCTCTCCCCACCCTGCTTCCCATGTATCAAACCTGAACCCTGCACAAAACCTTCCCCAGGAATCACACCATATGTCTGAGAGCATTGTCCAAATGCTGCTTGAGCTCCGTCAGGCTGGTGCTTGACTCCTCTGGGGAGCCTGTTTCAGTGCCCAACACTCTCTGAGTGAAGAACATTTTCCTGATATCCAGCCTAAACCTCCCTGACACTACCTAAGGGTGTTCCCATGGCTCCTGTCACTGGTCACCAGAGAGAAAAGATCAGTGCCTGCCCCTCCTCTTCCCCTCACAAGGAAGCTGCAGACCAGTGAGGTCTCCCCTCACCTCTTCTCCAGGCTGAACAGATCCAATGCTCTCAGACACTCCTCATACAGATTCTCCTCAAGGCCCTTCACCATCTTCATTGCCCTCTTTTGGGCACTCTCATAGTTTAGTATCTTTCTGATATTTCTGTGACCAAAACTGCACACAACACTCCAGGTAATGCTGCACCAATCCTCATCTTCAAAACAGCCATGCTATTGCTCCGAGCCTTGGCATCCCCAGGCTTCCTTTCCAGTAACTAAAACCTGCTGCCTTTCTCCAACAGTTATCAGTTGGATTATGACTGTCCCAATTATCCATGCTGTGAATCATAGCTGGGATTTTATTTTAGAAATACATTTCAGGGAATTTAAATTTCTAATATTGTTTTCAAGTAATTCTCTTGAAAAATATTTAATTTCAGTGCTAAGAAAATAATTACATTTATTAAAAGATCATCTTTTACAAAGCTGGCTCTCACCATGTTTCAGGTCCACCGAGTTAATGACATAGTCCCAGACAATTTTAAATCAGGTTTATTTTTTTGTTAATCTTGAATGATTTCTGAAGAAGGATTAGCTACACTGAAGTTTGAAATTTTAATACCTAGTTGCTTTTCACATATAGCAGAAAAGCTAGACAGATTTTTCATCAAAGCTAGACATATAAATTCTGAGATCCATAATATATAGCTCTCAACTATCTCAATTCATTTTCTTGGGGACAAAACATAAGCATATTTAATTCAAAGAATGATAAAATACAAACATAAAACATAGGCTTAGAATGAATCTAGCATTTATTCTCCATACATGAAGTAGAAGCAAACACAAATTTAATTTTAAAAATATTTAGTAAATACTGCAATATTTTTTACTATAGAGGATTTTGAAACCTGTGCAAAGTAGTATTTACTTTTGGTAGAATGGAACAAGAGCAGATTTTGGTCAGTGACTGAGAATACCATGACAACTAATCCTAATTCCTGTGTATCTGAATTGAAAATGTCTTTATCCCTGAAATACTGAACTTACTAAGCAATTACATATGTGCTTCTGCACAACATAGAAGCCAGCTTTTGGGGTTGGACTTGTAATTTTCAGCGTAGTGGATGCTGCATCCTCTGCAACATTCAGAACTTCTTTGTGGATGTAAAGGAAACATTTGAATTGCTGAGAGATTCATGACAATTCAGTCACTGAATGATATTTTTATAGCTGGAGGAAGAGTGATTATTTCTTCTGGCAAACAAAGTCACTATATTTATTTGATTCCTTCTTTCTTTAGAAGTGGACTGTAATGCTTGTTGGCTAAAAAATTAATTATCTCCCTTTTTCCTCTTTCTTTGCTGTCACTCTTGTGAATCTTAATAAGCTGAGATCTATAACTAATTCAGTCTTCTCTCAATTTAGTGAGTTCCTATAAAGTCTAACACTGAAAAATTTGCCTCTTTATTCTCTGTGCTTCACTTATGAACAGCTATGGTGTACTTTGATTTTGCTTCCCAAAAAGCAGCTGCTGAAAGATATAGCACATGAATCATTACATTACAAGTAATCACATTGTCCCTATAAGATATCTGCACAAATTCCTGTGGTAATCCATTTGTCTGCATTGCCAGAGCAGATGTAACATCATTTACCATTTCTGACTGATAGCTGGAATAAAACAAACACAATTAGAGAGGGGGGACTGGGTCTTGTTTGAGTAGCATTTGGCTTGGTATCACTTCACAACTCAGTTTTTATGTGCTGTTATCTCCTGGCAGAGGAGTTTGATCATGTGAGCTCACATTGATGTCTTCATAGGATCACAAGCTACGCCTCACAGGGCAGCAAACTGAAGGAAGAGAAACTCTGGCATTTTAAATTAACAACCTTGATGCCTACCAAGTGCTTCTTTGAGTCACATAGCATAGTTCTAACCTCACAAATGTACTTGAATTTTGTACCTGACATCTCCAGGTTGGCAGCCCAAACTGTCATATCATTTTATATAATAGAAATAAAAATGTCAATATCTTCTGTAACTGACTTCTGAAACGTCTGTTGTCCCATTTTTAACCTTTTTTTAAACTTGTTTTTCCTAGATTACTTTGACTATATTTTGATTTTTTTAATTGTTCGTTGTCGTCTAGAAGAAAAAAAAAACACTTGTTGCTAAACCTTTATACTACTAATTAAATAAATTCTAGTGATTCATCCTCATCTATAACACCACATGACAACTTCAGCTGAGGAAATTAAAAATATATAGCATTTTGTCTTCCCCTGTGTCTTTCAGTTAGGAAAAAAAGGATCTGTTTTCTTTGAAGAAATATTGTATTATCATTCTGTGATCCCAATCCAGAAAAATACCTTAAAATAACAATAAACATAGAATAGTCATAATGAAGAAATTAGGATTAATTATATGTTTTAAATCATATGCATACATATATACATTTTTTTGGGGGGGAGGAGATAGGATGCTTAAAGAACTGTTTCTGAAACAATAATTTCTACTGTTTCTGAGGCAAGATCAGTATTGCTTCTTAAGTGATTTTCAATTGTCATCTTTTTCTGCTGAAATATAATGTCAGAAAATATTTAAAAAAATGTGCAATAAGAAACAAAAAGCCAGTATCTAATGCAACAAGTTTACTCTGAAAACAATCAAGTGATATTTTTATTTTGCAAGGGTTACAAGTTGTTAATGTCCTTCATAACTTCATGCTGGTAGCTTTGCGAAGCAAAGGGACTTAATACAATAGACCCCTGAGGCTTTCAAGATGCTGGTTCTAAAAATATGGTAATCTCGTCTATATTTTGATATTGGTTAGCTAGAAAGGTCCCAAATGGATGATGGCTTTGGCAGAACAGTGACACAATAATTTGTAGTAAGCTACATATTTGCTATAAGACAAAATAATGCCTGCATAACAGGTAATGAGATTAAGCAAAAACAGAGGTTTTCCTAAAATAAAAAAGCAAAATGTCACCCTGAAGTGTCAGTGGAAATTCAGGGAGTGCAGATTTACAGTGGATTCCATGTCAAAACCAGCCTTTAAATGCAAATAGCTTAAGGATTAATAAGGTCTGGGACAACAAGTTGTGACTATATCCATGTAGTTTATATACTGCCAGAGTTTTAAGCTGACAGTAATGTCTTTGGGCTAGGGTGGGGATCTCTCAGTAGATACAACTAAATCATACTTGTAAAATGACTTTATAAATCACACAACCAGCACAACTGAGATGAAGATTTCATTTATGCTTCAGCTTTTTTTGACATTCTGAAGGTGGAGAGAAAATAAAACCAGACATTATAGTAATGTAGAATTCTGGCATTTATACCAAAAGCTCTTAGATTTGCATCTTCTTACATTGTAGCAGTGGAAGACTGAAACATACATAAATAATTAAAAACACACGGTGCCACGAAAAGAGCAGATCAAGTGACAGTCATATGTATAGACAACTGATAAAGCTCCTACCGTTGCTCACTTCCTCACAAATGGACTCAAAGGAGAAAAAATATCATTATATGGGAGGGAATAATGGTGGCAGTACTTAAATCCACCACCTGAATTTAAAATAAAACTACTTCGCACGTACTCCCCATTTTCTATTGATTAAATTTGTTTCATACTTTAATAATGACTTCTTGGAATAACCCTAACTTTAATTCCATGTAAATTATCTCTTTTTTCTGTTAAAAATGCTTTTTATAAGAAAATTAGTTTTTTAACCTTTTAATGTCAATTTATTTGAACAAATTAAAAATGTAAAAATTGAGTCATCTCTTTCTGTATTTGGAATTGATATGCTTTACTTTTTTGTGATTATTTAGGTAAATTCCTCTAGATATCAAAAACTGTGTCAGCGAATAATAGCACACATTTTAAAGATCAATAGGTTTGATGCAGTATAGATTTTTGACAGTAAATATCAAAGTAAAAATATGACAATATTTTTAATAATAACATTTTAATATGTATAATGAGTAATAAAGGAATAAATTAAAAATTAATTTATCTCTCATTCTATAATTTTAAAATTCATTCCCAGTCCTTCAGCTTTCCTTATAGCTCTTTCCACACCATGCCAGCACAGACCCTTCTAGTCATAAATGCCTTAAGTGAAAACACAAACACCAAATATCTATGCTTTAGGTTTGGTATTTTTTTCTTTATGAATGCAATGCTTATAGGTAGATACTATTTTAATAAATAGTAATTGATAAAAAATAATAAAAAATGATGTATGCATGTTTAAAAAAAACACATAACTAATAATTTCTACTTAAACTTTGTATGTCAAAAAACAGAGTACTCAAAAATCTTCATAAGAAATTTCTCTGATGATTTACATAAACAGGAAACAACATGGAATTAATGTTTCTTCACATCAAAAAACAGATTTCAGGAACATGACCTTCATAGGTAAATAAGGTAATTATGTGTTATTTCATTGCATAAAATTACTAACTTTTTCCATTCAAAAAGTCTCAACCTGCACTGTGGAACAACTTGTGAAAGAACTCAATTTATAAAAGAAAGTCAATGAACAACAAAGAAAAGAAAACAAAGCAGGCTGGAAATGTTCCCTTTAAAGTATTAAAAACAGGTGGGAATACTCAAGGACAAAGACGCTACCAAATTATTCTCTTGGATGAGAGGCTTGAAAAAAATCCAGCTAAGTAGAAAGAGGTAATATTATAGCCAGTCTTTAAAAAGATAATTGAGGCATCTCTTTCCCCATTATGGCCTATAAAACTCCAACTGTTGTATCAGCTTACTCCTCAGATAGAATAGTCATGAAGAGAATGAAATTCACACTGTATCAAGACATTCCATAAGGAATTCAGCCAAATACAATGCCAACTTTGTATCATAAATACAAACAAACAAGCAATTATTTAAATGAGTGAGATATGTGGTTAGGTGGTGGAAGACAAACTGCACAAATAACCTCTCAGAAGCTTATTTTTATAAGATTCAGCTTCGTAACCAACTAGGAAAGATGGAAAGATTACACTGAGCAAGATCTAAGTGCTCTTAATATGAGTGACCAGCAAGGCCTTGGAGAGTGGAGATAGCAATAAAGTGTGAGAGCAGCCACAGATGTCTGCAACTGATATAGCAATGGAACATGAGAAATAGAAATATGAGGTACAATATAATGTGCTTTTAGATGTCCCACGGTGTTTGTATAAGGAATGGCTCATACTCAAGGCACATTTCAGGCTATTACAGGTAGCAGTGCAAGCTTAGCATTTGGACTTGTTTTAAAATGTAAAGATCAAAATAAACCTGTGTTCTCTGTCTTGCAATGTTTAATATGATTAAAGTACCACCTAAGAGTTTCTGTCAGTTGGAGAACCTGTCATGTTTTTCTTATATGAATATTATACAAAAGATAAACTAGCCCTGTAACCTTTCCCTGTCCTTGCCATTGTTTTCAACAGTCTAACTGCCCTCAGTCCTTGAGACATCTACCAAATAGTGGAATCTCATGATAAACCAAGTTAGGCAGTTCAAAAAAACTGAATAACTAAGTCTGCTGAATATTGGTATTATTTTAAAGAATATTTGATATGCATGGAAATGTTACTTTAAGCACAGAAAGCATGTGTGCTGAGCTGTCAGTTCCTTGTGACAGGCCATATAATTGTTTAGCTTGATGATTCTACCACATTGGGGTAAAAGGCTTTAAAATACTTAAAAAATTTAAATAGATCATACATATAATTTTGGAAGTATACTTGTTACATAAATATGCCATCAAATGGAAATTATCCAGTTTCCTGATTTAACTGTCTCATAACTTTCTTAAATTCTGCAAGTCAAATTCTAATCAGCTCTTGGGATCAATTGTAGCATTATGTAAGTCAGTAGGATTCTAAAAATGTTTTGTATAATTAGCATCCGTTACACTGTAAAGCCAGATCATGAGACCTTTTTCTTCCCTCATAAACATAAAATGGATTGTGATCCAGATTACTTTAGCAGGAATAAAGCAGTTAGTATCACACTCATTATTTGTGAACAGCTTAACTTTCTGAGTGTGGAAAATATATGTTGAGTAAGGAGATTTTGGCAGTTTGAGGGGTGCTGGTTTGCTTCTTTAATTTTTTGACTGTTTAAACGTGTTAATATGTTCCATCACTAACATTTGCAGCTATAACTCAGGTGATCCTATAGAGCCCCTGTAGATTTTAAAAAACCCTTTAACAAATAAACCTATGTACATTGTCTACTTGAAACAGTTAACAATAATTATTTCTATGCAATTTACGACCTGCAATTACTATACTGACAGAGGAAATATTTGTTCACATTGTACTGCCACCAAGGGAAGACATTTCCAGAAGAACTTTCAAACGAATCTTAGCCATGGACAAATAGCATCAATTTCCAATGGACACTGAGTGCTCATTAGTCTCTACTGTTAAAGTATCTAAAGCTGTTATACCTCTCCAGTGACCTCAATTTAGAAGCCAATGCAAGAATGTCTTTATACTTTTTACAGGGAAACACACACTCTGGAAAGAAATTGAAGAAAAGTGAGATTATTGGAGAAAGTTATTGACTAATGCTGAGAGTGCTGAATGACACTCCCAAGAAATTATGTCTAATTTTGCACAGACCTCTGTCATTTTTTTTCTTGGTGAAGACCAGCAGCAGGTAAATTGCTTCCTTTTCTAGGTTTAGCAAAGGAGGAGTTGATTTTTTAAAGTACTGACCATCAGTCAGTACTTCAATGTATATATTGGGTCTCCCTCAGGACTGTGTAAGAGACCATACCCAACTTCTGGTTAAGCTAGCTGTTCAAAAATAGATACTTGAACAAAATTACTTTTTGTGCTTGCCATGTGTGCATTCTTCTTTCAGTTTCCCCAATATCCCTGAAGAAACATTCATCTACACGTTTGTGGAGAAGAAAGTTCAAATTCTATCATGTCAGCATTAAAGGAGAATCAAAAATCAACACAGACTCAAAAACTTCTGTATCACAAAGGATAGGAATATGACTGCTTAAAATACATATTTTCATAATGGAAAGAAGTTTAGCTCCCAGCCTTTACATATGTGTGGCAGTTTGTTTCCAATATCTTTCACACAATTACCTCTTTTTTCTCTTTTTTATTTGGAGAAGGTCTTGTCTTAGTAGCATGATGCTTCCAAAATAGTAGTCTATGCATCCCTTTTATCCAATGATTGTGTTCTAAATATTACAGGGCCTCTATTTTCGCTGCCAACAGCAATGCATTCCATAACCCAAGAACCAATCAGAAGAAATATACAGATATTTTCCTTTTTTTTATCTGTTTTGACTTTTCCTGATTTTGCTCAATTGAAATGCTCTTGTGAAAACACAGGAGCTCTGGTTGGCATCTCTTTTTTTAATATTACTTTATCATTACAGCATGCTGCCTCTTGAAGTGGAATATCATCCAATATTTAGGTTTTGTAGTATAAATCTCTTCTTACATGATGAACTGTAAAGCTCAGTTTTCAACTGATGCTTTATCTCTCTGAATTTTTTCTCTCATTTCCATATGGAAAATCTTTTTCTTAAAGCCACTGAGGGTACATCTAAATTGGCACCGCAATTCAGTTTCAATAATTCAAGTTTTTTCTGTAGTTAAGAGCCTAGACTTACTCTTTCAAGTCACCTGATTCTTTCAACTTGTCTGGTTCCCTGTATTCATACACTGACCACTTCTGATCTCACTACCATCGAGTGATATATAACTATATAATAATATAATTATTTTTATTTCTGAAGCACTGTTCCAGCTCAGATTATGTAATCTCTCTGTATTAGAGAATATTAAGTGCTGGTCTTAAATTTGCATTGCAAGGGTACTCGATACAACCATTTTCTGTATTTTTAGTCTTACAAGGTGTTCAATATGGGGGATATTCTTTCGTGTTAGATGCTGGTATTTGGAGCCCCTCCACACCTAAAAACTCAAAATTTCACACAATTCCAAGTCAGATCTGGATATCATGCTATTAGTTTCTTGACCTATATTTGGCAAAAAGGCAGACAATACTCGATGATTTCATTTAAATAAATCCTAAGTATGTATTTAAGTATTAAGCCAGGAAAATACCACAATATTATGAATTATGTGCTAAATAGATCATGGAACTTTAACTCTTTGATCATCTTTTTCCGTGTAATTGTGCCAGTCCAAACTTCAGACTACATTCCTGCATTATTTTTCTTTTCAGAAACACCATATCACTATATTTCCACATATTTTTTCACACATTCAGCCAGAAGTCTGAGCTTAATTTATATGTCGTAATCAGGGTCTGGTACTATGTGTTCAACAGTTTAATACAATAAAGATTCTGTCTATTAGGATTTTCAAAATTGCCATTTGTCTAAACTTGGCATTATAATGTATATATATCAAATCATCCCCCAAAAAACCTTCACAATTCCAGTCAAGCCGGTTCACACATCTTCACAATTCTTAACAAGTTCCTACACTTCACTGTCAGATGTAAATAATAAGTTGTGTTGATTTACATCTCTAAAGAGGTATCTCCAGTAATGGTTCAATCCACCTGGTGAAATTGTTTGGTTTTAGAGGGTCAAAGTAAGGACTAATGTAAATAGTTAGGACCTTGCCTTGCTTTTTCTCTCCTTTTCCCTTTTCCTTCTTCCTCTTCCTCTTCCTCTTCTCTTTCTTTTATACCAGACCGAAAATAAGCAAGCAAGCAACCAACCAACCAACCAGACAGAAAAAATCTTAGTGTAAAGTTTTCCATTAGGCAAATGATTCTATTAATCTCACAATGTTTAGATGCATATCTGTATTCTGGATTGTCCTATAAGAAAGAAATTGTTTCCCTGCTTCTTTAATTAATTTCTCCTTCTTTCTCTTCCCAAATTATGGTCTGCAGCCTTCTTAGAGGTAACTAATACCTGAAATATTTTGTTGGAGGTTTTTTTTTGGCTGATTCCCTGCCCTGTTAAGCTGTAAGTTAAGAAGGAAGATAATAGTTAAATTTACACTTTAAAAAAGAAAACAAGCTATGGCAAATACAACTAAGTAGAATTTACTTAAGGTAATATAATAAAACATCTAAAGCTGGGAATATACCTTCTATGCCTTTAAGCTAATAAATTTCTAATCATAGTGAATATAGCATTTTTTTTAAAGCTACTTTAATCTATTAAGTCTATCTAATTTTTATAATATAAATATGTATCCTCATTTTGTATATTGCATTATCTATAATGGTATATTTTAATGTACTATGCATATTTAGGGACATTATGGAAATATATTAGAGATTATTGACACTTCGTTCCTGTGGGGGAAAAAAATTATTGTAAAAATGTAAGTGCTAAAATAATAATGAGTGTATTTTGCACTAACAAAATAATCTTTAAAATGATTGAGTCAGTTGTACACAGCTTTAAATGAAGTTAAATCAAACAGGTGGAAATAAAGAAAACCCATGGTGTGAAAAATTTTGTTTCTATACATAAATTGGTCTAGTACATGTCATAGTTGGCACATGTCATTTTTTATTGAAATGGAAATATATTTTATCCTTTATTATATCATTATTTTTCATACATTCCACCATTCTATTGACAAGAACTATGCCATGTGAGAAAATCAGTTGTTTTAAAATAACATCACTAACAAAAATCAAAGCTATCACATTTATGCAGAAGTTTCTAGCACTTGTGAACATGGAGACTGATCCCAGGGACCAACTTCAGGTCTAGCTTTGTTTGAGTTGGATAAGGAGGACTGGAATTTATATCCAAGTGACTATGTCATATTAGGGAATTTGTCTTTGAATTATGTTTAAAATTAAAAAATATTATCTTTTCAGTATAATAGTTATGGACACATTTGAGTTATTATTAAATAGCCCCTAATATACTGTGTCTTATGAATGTTATATATTTTAATTTCAAATCTGTCATGGAATATGAAAACTAAAATTCATTATTCAGCTGTTTAGACAGTGGGGTGTGTGTAATTATGGTTCTGAGCCATGCCTTTTCTTACCTGAATCAAACAATCTTACAGATAAGCAACTTTTCTTCTCTGGGCAACAGCAAGCATGTGGATTTTATGTGAAAAAGTGAAGACATTTTGTATAAAAACTGCATCCAGTTTTAGTGCTCAAGCCAAAACTTCTGTTTCTTGTATTGCTAAGCTCACAGTGGAGTAGGCCACCACTTAAGGAAATTTCTCAAGGAGTGAAATTTTGGTTTTGGAAGTAGCTTCAGAATACTAGTACACGATATTCTGTTAAAAAAACAACAACAAAAAACAAACAAACAAACAAAAAAAAACCCCCCAAAAAACAAACAAACAAACAAACAAACAAAAAAAAAACAACGAAAAACAACCAACCAACCAAAAAAACCCCGGAACAAACAAACAAAAAATACACAGACATAATTTGAAAAACCCACAGATCGTAAGAAATAATTTGCAGTCAGTTTTGCTAAGATCTGTGACTTATTAGCAGGAATAAGAAAATAAGTCAAGCTGGGGAGAAGCCTAGAAAACAATCTCCCTACAAGTTGCAAACCCTCCAAACTGCAGAATTATTGCTATGCTACTCCTCACTTTTCTTTCTATTTCATATAATTTACATAAATATTCTATCAGTGTCCACTATAAACATGGAGTAAGAGTGATGTTCCATAATAGGCTTCATAATTTTAAAAAGTAAAAAATTCAGTTGTGCAATAATTGTGTGGATTTCCACAAACAATGGAAAGACTCTTCCTGATGTGAAACCCTTTTATTTAATCCTCATTTATAATAGTTTAAACATATTAATAGTTTAAACATATTTTAAACATATTTTCTTTTTCCTTTAGTTCTCACTATGTCGCTATTTTTTGAATTTACTAGCACTCAAAATTTTCTCTAGCATCAGTTCTAAATTCACATTTAATTGATATTCCTGTGATAACCAGTATTTTTTCCTTCATATTTCTGTCTGCATTGATATATGGAAACATGATTGTTCTTATATGCATTGAAGACATTTCCCACTTGTGTCACACTAGCCCCTTTTTTGACCTCCCCTTGTACTGTCTGATCTTCTCTTTCTTTAACCTTATAGTATATGTTCTCATACATGTTTTCTTCAGAATTCTGCTGTATGGAGCAAAAGCCAACAGCCTTACAGAGACATATTAAAATATCCTTATCAGTCACACAAATATGCTTTTTAATGCAATCCTTGTTCTGCTTTTTGTGATATCACAAACACTATTCACAGATAACCTGTGATGAATAAATGAATTAAGGTCTTGGTCTTACAGTTTTTCAATTTAGCCTAGTTTATACACACCAGTCTTGTAATTAATGTTTAAGTTCACGATCTATTTAGTATTATTAAATTTCATTCCAGTTATAATTTTCAGTCTCTTAGCAACATCCTATGCATTGCCTACATTGATATTCTATCATGTGGGCAGTACCACAGCAATCATGTGCCATCAGCACATTTTTATTACTTGTTCCAAGGTCATTAATGAAATTAAAATATTAAGTAAGATTGATCCCAAGAACAATTGATGAATGATTCTCTCTAACCTTTTCAGTACCATTTATTATCTTCTCCACACAGGCAGTTTCTTAGATAGTTTTTTTTCTCTTTTCACCTATCTCATTATGAAGCACCAGCAGACATTCTTTACTGAGCGCCATGCACACTTTTTTTGCCTAGAAATTTATAATCACAAAAAAATGTATATTTGTCACATTCTAGCCTAGAAAATAACCTCGTATTTAGTTTCTGTTCTGTTCTCTTGATCTGTATTGACTAAAATATGCTCTTCAGCTCTTTCTCAAGTATCTGTTTTCAGCATCTACCTTTTCCTCATTTTTTTTTTTTTCTTACACTCAACACTCATTTCCTGCCCAGCTATTTTGTGACCTTCCTGGTAAGTACTGTTGTTGAGAAAATAGCACTGAAATCAGCCTCTCATCTCTTTCATGACTTTAAATCTGCACTTGAACTTCATAGTTCAACCATACATTTAATCTTTATCTGCCTGAGTTTTCTCAGTGGACATTCCATGCATTTAAGACTAATATTTTCATCATTTATACCTTAACCTTAGTTAAGATACTAAGTTACTACTTAAGCTTCATTAAAATTCTATGCTCTTAGTATCCTTCATTTGACTCATCATCAGTGTTTCACCACTACCCTTGATAATCTTTTCTTCCCAGTTCTCAGCTTTGATGAAGCACACAGAATATCCCCCTCCCACTTCAAAACCTTGTACAAATCCTTCTGCATTCTCTTCTCTGGTTGTTTGATTAATAAAACTTTTATCTGTTGTTTCTTTGTTGAACTAAGTACTCACCTGTTCAGAACATTTGTCAATGACCAGGTGCCTTTTTTCCAAGTGGCCTCTGTGGACCCAGAAAAATGCTTACCTTTCTTAACAGTAGTGCCAATACTAATTATTTCAACTTACTTCCATTTTTTAAAAAATTGCTGCCAGCAAAGGCTGTTAAGTGGAACATCCCTGTATTCTAATACTTAGCTAGCTTATTTATTTATTTATGACAGACAGGAAACCAGCCTAAACTGAATGATTAGCAGAAAAATGACAGAGGTTTTTTGGTACCAAGTTTATAGGAATTATATCTCTCTTTTGTGAATGCACATCTAGAAGCAGAAAAATTAATTTTTCTGCTGCCAGATATAACAAGCTCTCCCATCTCAGGAGGCACCATCCTATGTTCGCTATCTTCTGTCCATATCTCCTTCCATGTAATAGCAGGAAGAGAGACCTCTGAAGGGTCTCTGTGAAGATCCTGTTGGTCTGCTCACCTCAGATGGCACACTGCCTACTCCTGAATTTTGGTCTTCATGATCTGTCACCCTACTGAGGTGGATCTGTCAGTCTAGCATGTCATCCAAAAGTAAAGGCTACACTAGGTGTTTTCCCCTTAGAATTAAACTTCCATTATGTGAGTGCATTGTCTTATTAATAGTGAGTCACTGGTTTCTGTGTATCACACTTCCTGTTATTAGCTTTTGTATCCTTAACCATTTACATTTCTAAAGCAGTGCTGTTAGTCTATGTGCATGGATCTACTCTGGCACCTGATCCAGGTTTTCAGCATTGAATTATACTGTTCTCTACTATGCTAAACTATACCATGCCTACTTTTCCCTAGAATTGCAGTCTCATAAAACATGATCTTAAATCTTATCTTAGACAGCAAATTTGTCTAGGTCATTGGCTCTTATCCATTTAGGAGCACCAAACCACTCATTCTTCTTGCTGTCTCATTTCATACATTACAATTCAGACAATGTCCATAACAAACTGCTATAAAAACAGAGACAGATAAGCCACGAAAATGGGAGCTAATCAGTTCTGTTCTTGAATCCATGACTGGTTTTGAGATGAATCATTTGACTTCTCTGAATATTTAGTCATCATCAATAAGTTGAGAAAAGCACTTATTTTTCAGGAACATTATGCTCTGAAATATATTGTGTGTCTAAATTGTCTAAAACTACCACATCTACACTCACAAAAAGAGTCCAAGAAGAACAAAAAAACAAGAGGACAAACTCAGGAAGCAGTGATAAATTTCCTTACATTTATAACCAAGGAAATTGCAAACACCGCCCCCAGCCCCCCTTCAAGTTTTACTTGAAAAAAAAAGGAAAGCAACAAGTCAAAGTCCTATGTGGAAAAAAAATAGCAGTGGGATGTACAATACAGTTTTTATCATCCAAAATATTGAAGATAAAACCACAGAATCAACTAGGTTGAAAAAGATCTCTGAGGTCATTGAGTCCAACCTATGACTGAACACAACCATGTCAATAAACCACGGCACTGAGTGCCACATCAAGTCATTTCTAAACCTCCATGACTCCACCACCTCCCTGGGCAACCCATCCCACTGCCCAATTACCCTTTCTGTGGGAAACTTCTTCCTGATGTCCAGTCTAAACCTCTCCTGGTGCAGTTTAAGACTGTGTCCTCTCATCCTACTCCTGGATGCATGGAAGAAGAGGTTGAACGTTACCTGGCCACACCCTCCTTTCAGATGTTTGTAGACAGTGATAAGATCTTTCACAGAAGCACAGTTTGGAAGAGCTACTAGAAAACTTTGAGTAGGCAAGAGATGAAAGCAAATGACCTTTGGTTAGTTACCAACTTTTTTGAGTCACTGATAACTGTTGATAATTATTGATAACCCAAGTAAGTTTTAGCTGTTGGTGGGAAGCTTGTAGAGATTCAAGGACTTTTCTGCCTCTCACTACACCCTACCAGGGAGCAGCCTGGGGATGCACAAGGAGTTGGGAGGGGACACAGTTTGGATGGCTGATCAGAGGGACATTTCATGCCATATGGTACCATCCCTCAACATAAAAAAAAAAACTGTTGGGAAGCAGAAGGAATGAGAGAATGTTGAGTCAAAGAAATTGTCTTCCCAAGTTACTATTACACATGATGGAGTCCAGCTTTTCTGGGGATGGTTGAATACCTACATGCACATGGAAAGCAGTAAAGGAATTCTTTATTTTGCTTTGCTTGTGTGCACAGCTTTTGCTTTAGCTAGAAATTGTCTTTGTCTAAACCCACAGGTTTTCTCAGTTTTACTTTCCTGATTTTCTCCCACATCCCACCCTAGAGAAGTGGCTCTGTGGGGCTCAGTTGCCAGCTGAGGTTAAACCATGACATCTGCTTGCACATTTTCCTGTGCCAATACACAGAACATATGGTCAAGCCTTCTGAAATTTCTTCCTTCAAATTTCAACTAAGTGAGGGCAAAGCAGCATTCGGTTTTTGGAAACCCTTGATTTTTTTCTTTCATACTAGCTAGAACTATGAAGTTGTTTGCAACATAATGTGGTGCTATTTTTCTTTATTTAATTCAAAGAATAATAAAATAAATATAATGAAGATAACAATAAAAATGCAAACAATAATTAATGAGAAAAAAGATATTTCAGTGTCATGCAACCTTAACTGGATTTCAGAGCAGATGGAACTCCATATATCGGGAGAACCATGAAGTTCTCTTAATGAAATGCCCAAGCAGTATAAGCTGGTGATATACAGCCAAGAAGAATTAAGAAGAACTTTATCCTGAAGGATTAGTTTCTTCCCTCCTACATGTATTTTTACCACCTGGCAATTTTTGAAGCTAAGTGCTAGTCCTGTGAAGCAGGAACAATCTGCGTAATCTGAGGGAAAGCAGCATAACATCATTTTAATGAAACTTTGAGAACCAGAGGGGAAAATAAGGTACAAAACAGATTCAAAACATGGAATAGAAATCACATTTCTTTATGTAATGTTTCAGGCTTTGATAGGCCTCATGTTTTTACAGAACCATTTGTCCCAGTGCAAGACTCTGGAAACCCATTTAATCATCAGTTTCACTTCAGTCCGTCACAGTTTGTAATGAGAGAGTAACAACTGGCCTAGCACTTCTCTGGTGTTCAGGGCTAGACAGTATCTTAAATTTCTGTATACAATTATGTGTCATTTGGAAATTACAAATGAAAGAATGTAAATTAATTTATCTTATCCAAACAGTGAATCATCTGCAATTCCAAGAAATTAAAACCGACCACCAGTGGAATAATTCAAAAGTGAAGAAACCATCTTGGTTGTTTGCAATCACTGAAGATCAAGGAGTATAATAATTTCACTATGTCAATGTATTGAGTCTATACATAAGTGTATGTGTACATAGTTGCCAATTAAAAGAAATTACTGAATATAAAGAATTGCGTGTGTTAAATTTTAGACTGGCCATCATGACCTGTCAGAACTCCTTGCAGGATGTTTCCTTACTGTTACCTGTAATATCCACACATGCAACTACTGACTAAGTTGACAAACAGATATTTTTAATTCTCAAAACTTTGACATTTCAATTTTGTTAAGAATATCTTTGGAACACAAGACGATGACTCAGTTTCTTTGTAACTAACCTTCTATATACAACAGCATCAATTTATCTGGGTATGCACTTTGTGAAAAATGGCATTTTAGACCAAAACTCACATAATTGTTTTCAGTTCCCCAGAAACAGAACACATAAACCCAGATGTTGCGGAGGACTAGTATCATTTATAAGAGACATTGATAACTTCTGTATTCATCAAACTCATCCTATAATTTTGGCCCTAAATTAAATCTAAACAAAAGAGAGGAAGACATAAATACTGGAAATATTAAGAGAGCAAATGTTTTATTTGAAGAATCTAAAGTAGTAATAATAAAATATTTATTTTCTACAGCATTTCCTGAGTAATAAAAGCCTTCACATGCTGCACAAAGATAAAGAAAGGGTAATATATCAAATTCTAGAGACTCTATGATCTCTATATTTTTACCTTTCTAAAATATGCTAGAAAAGCTGGAGTCAAAACCTAAATAAAGATAGCTCTCCACCATGTTTGCCCATATGCCCATTTGCTTCTTTTAGTTCTTAGAATCTTGCATATATTACTTGGATCAGATGTGCAAAGGCAATGAAAAAAATAGTATGGGCACAGAAGATCAAAGTTCAGGAACATACATGATGGAATTTCCTTTTAAAATGGATTAAACTTTACTTTCAGCTGTTTTCAAAGATTGAAAAGTAGTACAACTGTGATATTAGTGCACACTAATATCTGTCACACTGTGCAATGTTATCCATGTCCATAATGGTGTTTTCAGTCATAAACTATGCTTGGAAATACCTCAGTTGAAGAGAACACTGATTTTGCCGTATAATACACATTTGCGGGGGAAAAAAATTAAGGTTTTTCAAACAGTTTATAATTTTGCTAAAGGGAGATTGAGGACAAAAGAAGGTTTTGAGAAGAGATTACTTTGACAGCTAATTCATAGTGTAGGGAGGAGGTTGGTTTCTTTGCAAAGGAAAGATTTAAGAAGGTGTGATAGGATTTCTTAGAGGAAAAGTGTTTTTTTAAACTTTCTGGAGAGAGAAGAGGTCTTTAAATCTATAGATTATAAATGAACTGCAGTTCTTTGGTTATCCAAGAAAGTCAGTGACTAGTCATTATTCATCTTGGGCATGGTACTCGTATTACTTTCCATAAATTGCTTTTTATTCTTTAATTCTCATTTTCACTTGCCTAATAGCTGAAGGATGAGTAACAATATAAGTTCCATGTAAAACTTCTTATGCAAATCTTTACTTTTTGGAACTATTTTATAAATTGTTCATAAATCTAATTCCAGAGAGTCTTATATAATCTCCCTAAGTCATATACAGAAAACACCAGTCAAACAAAAGGAATAGTAGTTCAAGCATATATGAGGTATCAACCAAATTAAAAGAAGGAATATGTAAAGAACAGGAAAATAGATGTTTGTCCACAACAAGACTAACTTTGTCTCATATCCCAAGAAACAATCTATGTGCAATTTGGCAGTCCCATGAGCCGATGTTGTAACTGTACAAGTGCCTTAAAATATTTCTTTAGCAGTTCACATGTTTTTTAAAAAAGTGGCACTCTATGGAAACATAATGTGGAAACAGCATAAAATAGTTTCCTTTTTCTACCTTTCAAAATAAAATTATTCAGATAAACAAAGCAAAATCAAAAAAACAGACTATAGCCTTAAAATAAAAACTGGTGCTAAATCCAATACTGTTAATCTTTGAACACTACAATTGTGATACGTTCATTAGATTCAGGGCAGTTGGGCAGGGAGAAGCACACTTTTTCACATGTTTTAGCAATATACTTAACTTTTTTTTCAATTATGAAGACTTTTTGTTAAACAAATTTTATTTTTTCTCCCTATGCAGAATCATGAAAACCTACTGATATGATTTATTCCACCAGAATTTGATTTGAGCTGTTCAAGAAGTCTGATATATACAAATTTAGATGGAAATACTGACCTCAGCCTTAAACGGATATTGTCTAACTATTCAGCTTTTTTTCTTTTACTTTTCTTTTCTTCCTCTAGGTATTATTTCAATATTTTTCCAATATAAATTAAAGCAAAAGAAAGAAATCTTTGACTGGATGAGTCAATGCTGATTAGGTTTAGTGCTTAAATGAGTTCTGAAAATACTTTAATAGCTATTTCTAATGGCACTGGGACAAGTTTCATCCATATTTTCCTTTCTAAGGAATGTTTAGTGTCCAAATACTGTGGTTTTGGGAGTTTTTTGGGTTTTGCAAAGACAATACATTGCATTTTTAAAACAACCTGTTATTTTGTCATTTATACAGTCTGTCACACCAAATTCAGCTATTTCTCTCCCTTGAACCATTGTTCTCTTTTGAATATGTCTTATGCTATTTTCTCTAAATAGTTTTGCTGCTGTCATATACCTGCTTTCACAGTGTCATTTAATTATTTGAAAAATAAATTTATTCCTGCATATAGAATTCTTAGCTATGAATATTATCCTTTAATTGAAGCCAGCAGCATCCAGTGTGACAGCTGGCATATATGATGCCCCCTAGATTCACCAAACTCCGTAGACTTGAAATTCAAATTTTCAGTACTATCTAAAAATACATTCATGTCCCTGAAATTCAATCAGTTGGTGCCTAAAGTTTTTTGAGGCAAAACTTCCTCTAATGTTGCTAATCCTAGAATCAATCCTTATGTACAATACGGTGATTACAGTTTAATCTTTCTCTGAGGGAAGAATCCAACTGCCTTCTGTTCTAGACTCAAGAAGGAATCTGAATTGCATGTAGGTGAGAGGAAGGTCACACTGAACTGTAAAAAGGATCTGGTTTCTGTCCTAAGTCATAGCACTGATTCCCCTTTTTTTCCTTGTCTGTTTTTTTTTCCTTCGTGGCCTTTTTTAATTGGTTTTTTATCTCCTGAAACATCACTTATTAGCCAGCCTCATAGGTTAGAAAACCCCATATTGAACTGAACTGAGCATGTTCCTCAGCTGCAAAATACCCCTGAGTTCCCCTCCCTGCAAGGATTTCAACAGAGCCTGGCTAGGGTGTTCCCACTCTACTCCACCCTCCATTGCAACCTCCTTAGCAAGTGCTATGGTTGCAGATTTTGGGTATGGGGAATCATGTGGAACAGTTTTTGAGCTGCCAACTGCATTCTATCCAGGGAGCAACATCTTTATTTTACCCTATAATTTCCATACTGTTATAATCTCTGTTAGTATGTGAATAGAACTCCTCAGCTTCTTCTGATTTTACTCCCAGTCATCTTTCCATGTCCACCATAATGGTTCACAGTATTTTGCCTCCAAAAAAAGTATTATCAATTTAAAATGTGAGCTATGAAATTATCTAGTTGCTGCAGACCGAAGGAATTGCCACAGGGAACTCCTGGAACTAGAATTCTAGCACTAAGCTTAGCTTAGTTTAGCTAACGCTAACACTTAACACTAAACTTAGCTTAGGATCAGCTTATCTTTCAAAAGCAGCAAGATTGTTTATCCCAGACTGCAACTACATACAGATAAATTTTCAGAACAAGCAGACAAACTGCAAAATCTTCACAAGCACAGGAGGCAGTTTAAGTTTTTATTCAGTGTAGTATGACAAAATTTAGATCATCTGATTGCATAAGTTCATGCTGAAATTTCTCAGAAATACACAAGTTGTGGCAAAATCCCCATAATTTTTCTTCCAAAAATGATGTCTCTCTATAAACCATTGGTACAACCCTACATTCTAGTGATACAATTGAATTCATACTAATTACTATATAATAACTACAATAACTACAAAGATAATTAGGAGACAATTTTCTTCTATTAGCACATTATATATACTATATAGTCTTCACAATGTGCTAAACGTTGATATTCATTGAAAATATATTTCTCTTGGTATTTAGAATCCATGCATAGTATTCTCATAGCAAACTATTAACAACCAACTCCTTCTACTCACATTCTCATGTGCATTCCATTATTTTTAACATATATCTAAAACTGATGTGATTTTCTCCTTGTTGGAAGAAAATGCTCCTTATATTCATGCTAAAATTAGAGATTTATATGTGATTTAAGGGTTCAAACCTTGCCTTTGGAGAAATTTATTATTAGACACTTATATTTGCATTTTTCTATTAATATTTGCCCAGGAAATAATAGCAGTCATAAGAAGTAAAAAAAAAAAGAGATACAGATTGTATAAAGACAGTTATTGTTATTCAAAAGTGTAATAATTGATTCACTATTTTATTGTTTCATCTCAAAGCTCATATTAAGCCTTGGTCTTAAAACAGCAGGAATAGACAGTTTTTCATGTATCTTCAAGGAACTGTAATTTTTACCATTAAAAAAGTCACAGTTATAAGGTTTCACCTAAAAATCATTATTTATCTGATTTCTATCTTTTTAATAAAGCAGAAAAACCCCCAGCATTTTAAATTAAAAATTAAGATTTTATGAATGTATCAGTTTTGGTTTTATTTTGTCCTTATTTAAATCTTAGATTCACTGATATATTCTCATGGGTAGTTATTTCAGTAAATTTGATCTGAAATGTCACTCAAAAGCAAAATAAAAATCCTAAAATGAAGAAATAGGACCTAATTAATCTTCAGCATAATGTCAATATTGTTCATATTTTCTTTATTCAACACAAGAAATGTTAAAGCATGACATCATGTCTGAGAAAATGTCACAGTAGGCAAAAAAGATTCTTTGGCCAGTTAAAATTAGTCTTTGAGGTGATACCAGTATTGCTGGCATCATCAGTAACAGAAAATGCAATTGTCTAAACATGTGCAAAGATTTATTTTACTTTGAAGCAGGAAAAAAAGAAAAAACCCACAAACTAAAAAGAAACTGTTTATAAAACAGTATATGATATTGAACACTGTGATATGAAAGCATACCTGCTCCAAAGGGCACATGGTATGGGGTAGTAGATTAGGAAAGATCAGTCTTTTCTGATAAACTCCCTGTGGTGTGGCTGGAAGAAAAAAGACTTAGAAAAACCCAGTAGAAAATTACCAGCATCTATCACAGTGAGAATAAAATATAACAAAAGCCTGTAAAAGCTGTCAGAAAGAACAAACAATTCTTGATCCATAGTAGTTAAAAGGAGTCTGTAAACAAAGCAGGTTTTATTTTCATTTCAAACAGTCCTGTGATCAGACTGAAGTGAGATAGCAGCTGCTTAAATAGAGTTAACAAGCCAGATACTTCAAACTCAGTAAAATGCTACTGTATGGTATGGTGTGGCAGTTTGTTTTTAATGAAAGTCAGCTTTCTGGCTACAAGCAATATGTGTTATCAGAACTTCCACTTGAAATTTCACAAAGAAGGAATTGTTAACAGAGGGTGAGTAAGCAATATATTTCAAGTTAAAACTGGAGGCCTAAATAAGCTATGAGTTTATTTTGGTGACTCCTTTGTCACAAATATTTTCAGAAGACTAACACACCTACTCATTTTTATTTGAAATTTGCTAAAAATGGATGCCAAACTACTGAAGTTTGTAGATAAATATATAAGAATAGTTACAAACTACAATAGTTCTCAGTCAATCAAAACTGCTAAAATTTCCCATCTGTTACTGAATTATCACTGAGGAACAAAATCATCCCCTGCTTTTCCACTGGCCAAGCATGTTGAGCAGTTTACAACCAGAGACTGAAGGATAAACTGCACATATATGAGAAATTTCACTTCCTTAATCTCCAGTTTCAATGGTATAACTATAAGTATCACTTTAGGAAGTAGTATTTTCAGGATGGAAGAAGTAATTCAATTTTGGAGAAACAAGCCATCAGAGACTAGGCAGAATAACATGGAGATCCTGACTCTGCCTTATATGCCAGGCTCATCCCCTTCAATTAGGCTTCAAAGTCCCATTAGCACTCTACCAACTGCTTCATTACACATACTGCATATAATACATATTTGAGTAAAAAGATGCAATATTAGACTAACAAAAAATTAAAAGTGTTCAGGAGATACTTTTTCCCTTAAAACAATTTATTTCTTTTCTGTTTCTCACAGACTTCTGCCAGATTCCTACAGGAAGGTAAGATGAGGCACTTGGACCTTTTTTTAACTACTAGGTTCATTATTTAACTACTAAGCTACCATAGCACTAGTCAAATATCTATTTCAAGTTTCTGTTCTTAAAAGAGTAAATTTCTTACTCTCATCACAGTGCTTGGTTTTTTTTTGGTCTTTGTCTTGCACCACACTTTGTTCCAGAAAATGTCTCCACCATGACTGTTTGTGGGCTAATGTAATGTGTTCAGACATTATACCTACAAGTACCTTAGAAGACTCTGTGAGATAATCAATAAATCAGTGCTAAGAGTAGCTTGAGTAGTGTACAACAGATGAGGCATGGGTCAATAACTGAACTAAGAAAAGAGCAAAAGCTGTTGAAAAAAAGAACACTCATGGAAGTAAGAAAGATAATATTGTGCAAGACTGTTTTTAGTTGTTTTTTGTTGATTTTTTTTAATGGAACGAAAGGGATTAAGAAAGCAACCTTAATTCTAACATTCCCTGATTTTTGATAGCTTAACTTTGTAGCCCTCACCATGTGCTTCAGTACAGCATTTTGAGTGCAGCATATAATGTCTTTTGACATGTATAAACATTCTTATGATTAGTAGTCGCAGGGTTTATTTATTGTCATGAATTGTGTCCAATCCAATTTGGTTTCATATTGTCCAATTTCCAAGTATCTTTCACTGCAAAGAGAATTTTGGAAATCTTTAAATGTTAGGGGCTCAGTTGAAATAGCCTGCCTTGGCAAACTCAGTGAAACATATCTGTCAAGCATAGAAAAAGCCTTGTAAAATGCTCCACTGCTGTAGGCCATAGAAAGGAGCTATAATAAACTCTGACCCATAAAAAGTCATGTAAACATTATAACCTGTTTTTACTAGCCTTTTAAGTGCCAGGAGCAATTGATCTTATACGGCTTAGGTCTTTCCAGCTTCCCAGTCTCCATGAGCACCTAGGATCCTACATGGGTGTTCAAATGCCTCTGGCTTTGGAAGCCTAAAATAGGAACAGATACCATGCTATCAGCTATTTAGTTATTCATTCCAGACAGATGTTTGATATTTCCAACAGAAAACATTTTAAAATGAAGCACCTACAGAAATCAACTCTTTCTGTATTGTTAATCAAAATAAATGTCCATGCAATCTCGAGCTGTTTCCCTAGATTGCTGCATCTGTCACACTGGAAAGAATGACAGGGGGAAAAAAAAAAAGAAAGAAAGAAAGAAAAGAAGAATGTTTTAAATTTAGAGTAACAGTGTCCTTGCCTTAGGGCTCTTTGATCATGACAGCTTCCCTAAGGTTCAATGTTACTGTTTATTTTCAGAAAAATGCTGCAAACCTTGGTCCTCAGGGGAAACTGAAGTTCACTTCAATGCTCTTCAATGGGATTTTTGCCTGAGTAATAGCTAAAGGATTTAGCTCACTGCTAGCTTCATGAACAAACAACGTGAATTTTACAGCTTTTGATTTCTGCCAAATTCTTTCCCCATTAAATTGCTTTGGGAAATCAGCCATACAATTAAAACCTATTTTATGCCTTCAATAATGTTAATGAAGCAATTGTGGATTTCAGATTTTTATATATGTGTGTGTATATATGTGTGCATTTTGTCATCACTGCAGCAGCTGCTGTTGGCCTCAAACATCTCTTAAATACATAGACTTAGCAATGGAGGTGTATGTGACTCTGTTGGTTATTAAACCTCATTAAAAAAGCCTAAAAGCTCTTCCCTACACAGATGGTTGCCATAACATGCAGAAATTTGCTACTTATTAATATGTTCACTCTATTCCTTCCATTCTGGTTAAAGAAAATTAAAAATATAGATGTAATGAAGAGGTAGTGTTTGAAATTTGAAGCGGGTTCCCAGACAGTTTATCTTTCCCAACAGGGCATTTTTTGAGGCCACATCTGAAGGTAGCATAATTTTACATGCTAGTGTCTGGACCTGTAATGTCCAAATGTAAAAACCCAGACCTATTATTTGTTTCAGAGCATTTTAAACTTTTGAATCCTTGTAAAAGTCCCTCTAGATGAGGAAATATTTTTACTTCAGTAGCAACTCTTACAGGGAAAGCTGGCAAAAAGGTCTTCTCCAAAATGCTGAAATTGCTGCCCTGCTGTAAAATATATGTTATGAAGGAAAACTGTTCTAAATTCTAGTTTTGACTCTTCAAAGAATTATAGAGTCAGGATTTTGGCCAAATATTTTGATTCTGAGGAGCAATTACAGACACATACAAAATTCAGAATTCAGAATTCTGTTATGGAATGTAATACTCATTTTTCTGTGTATTTCCCTTGGAGATCAGATCCAAGTATAAAAAGAATGGCCTGAACTTCAGAAGATTGGAATATGTTTTTCTACCTAGATCCAGAGTTTCTGTGATCCCTCAAGGTCCCAACACCCATCTTTGGAGCATCTACACTTTCACTGCTGTACCACTGGAAGGGGATCACAGTTGTGAGTTAAGTGGCCATGAGAGAGAGGGTGCAAGGACATTTGGATTCCTGGGATGAGAATTTTCAGTACGTGGCATCCTTAACACAGAATGACATGAGCCAGCAAATAGGAGATATATGAATAAGGAATTACCTAGGGCGTCCCTCCACAGATGAAAAATGGGAAATAAAATTTCCTCAAGAAGATTTTCCAAATTTTATGTATAATCAGAGAAGTATCGCCCCTTGGTTAAAAAAAAAAAAAAAAAAAAAAATAAAAAAGAGCCTGTAATTATTCCTGATCATGTTTTGTAAGAGTTAAAATTTGTTCAGAGCCCAAATCCTAAGTCAGATGCACTCTCCCCAGGTAATTGATATAGAAGAATCATAATTTAGAGCATTTCAAAATGCTGAGCTTTCTAGCACTCCTGGTATTTCAGTGATTATGTGCATGACCTCCTCCAGTAACTTTGACCATAGAAATTAACCACTGAATAGAGGTGGCTGCCAGTGGTATATAAAATATTTGAAATAAAAGAAAACATTCATTCATGCAAATCTCACTCTCCAGTATCTGGCCACCAGTCCTAAAACTTTATTTTTCATTTATAAACTCCCAGTTCCATATTTATATCAGATATATGTTGACAGGGTTCTCTCACTGCCTTTTTACAGAAGTGCAACTCTGCAATACTACTTGAATATGGGAAGTATCAACACTGCAAAATAAACTATTATGTCCTTTTTTCCCACCTTTTTAACCAGCTCATGTAGTATTTGCAGAGTCAGACAGTCTGAATAATTTTCTTCTCAGAGAGCATGTACAAAGTTGCTGTGTTTTCACTTTGTGGAAATTGTTTCCCTAATGCAGATACAGAAGTGCTGGTACACTCCTGTTAATATTTAGCTGTTCTTGAAAACAGAGCTTGATATTTAAATCCAAACATTACGCTGGCTTCTTGGGCTGGCTGGTGTGAAATTTAATTTGTGCTGTTAAGCCTCAGAAGCCTGGGGAAAACATGAGATGAACAATAGCCATTAAACTCCAGCTTTACAATATTCTTCAGAAGTGAAGTAACAACTCCATGGACTCAATGGCCCTTCAAGGGCCACAAATACAGGTGCTATACCTGGATTTGACCTTTGGATTTTTTTTCACTGCCCATGGCAGGGGGTTTGAACTAGTTGACATTTAAGGTCCCTTTCAATGCAAACCACTCTATGATTTTTATTGCTAACCCTTCTAATACACAGAGTGTTTAGAAACAGAACAAAGTAGTAGAAGAATTTTATCTTGGCCTCAGCAGTTATGTTTGGAGACTTCCATATTTATTTTTCTTCCACCAACCTCTTCCTTGTAATTTAAAGAAAAACACCCAATTTTTTTTTTATTTCTCAGATTTTTTTATCCTACACTTATATTCATAAAGTTACCCTAAACAAACAAATATTTTCCTCTCAATGAACACTTGTAAAATTATTAATAAATACATATGTTCAAGAAAATAGCTCTCAAGAGGCATTCATAATGTCAAACAAGTTTGAACTAATTAAAACAACTTCTAAACAGAGGCCTAGTCAAGTACCTCTGAAAAAATTAGCACCAGAGGGAAGAATGGCATTCCACCAGTTTTTGCCAACAAATCTCTATGCCAGCACTTCTGAAGGCATCAGTTGTTTGTTCCTTTGTGCTAACTCAATGCAGCTCTCCTACATGCCCTCAGCTTCAGAACATCAGAGAACTTGTAGAGGCAAAATAAACACATTTTTTCTGTCAACACACTTCACATTTCCCCCCCCACAGCAATGTAGCAACTTTCAACTTGAAGATTCTGAAGTTATGTGTGGGTGAGCTGAAAAGCAAGTTCATCATAGGAAGAAATAAACTCACCTTGGAATCTCCTGGGATTTTTTTGTCTTATTTTCCCTACTGTTCAGTTAGCATTAATCATCCCCAGCTGTTTAATTCAAATCAATAGGTCAGGGGCTAGGGAAAGCCTGTCATTTCCTAGCTATGTTAGCTGCATATACATGATATTTTTACATTTGAATAAAGGAGTTAACCTGAATGTCCTGAAAATTTTTGACAAAAGCAACATGATGCTGAACACTGATTTCTGTTCCAAAATCAGTTCACCTGCCAGACAGAAGACTGAATGGTTGTGACAAAACAACAAGGTTACTGGCAGTGTGACTAGACAGTATTGCCAGGAGGTCAAACAGTATCAGCCTGCTCCAGCTGAGAACAACAATTTGGGAATGTGATGTGACAATACAGAGCTTTGTTTCCTACCCACACAGTATCCTATCTTATTTCAATCAGACTATTTCCCCAGTAGCTAATTATTATATTCATAATTTTATTTATTCATTTTAGAAATATCACGTTGTTTCAGGCTTTGATTTACAAATTACACTAGTTAGAACCAGAGATGTTTATATCTTGTATGTTATTTGGATTCATTGTATTTTCATTATTTCTATATTCTTCAGTCTACATACTCATCTTCAGACTTTTACAGCAGAATATACCTCTATCCTCATACTTTACCCTCTGTATAAAACTTAATTTACAGGAATTTCACTTCAGTGAAATTTCTTGAACTCCTTGGACATTCAATGATGCACATTATGTTCAGAGTTCTCCCTTCTCCTAGATTTTCTCCCTTCTCTCTTAAAGTGTCTTTCCTAATACCTATGTTGAATTTTTTTTCTGGAGTTTTTCCCTGTCTTTCATCTTACTTGGTCTTCCATTATAAAGATGTTCTAAGAAATCATTTACACCAAAGACATTTGCAATAATTCAAGGTACAATGCCTATAGTTTCTTTCTTATCACAGATTGGTTTCTATCACTTTTTAATAATCTTATTACCTTTAATTTTGATGTCTAATTATTATCAGAAAAGCTTAAAGATTTTATTCAGTTATCATATTTTATTTCATTTTTAATACCAATGAAATACCTCTAGTCAGCTTTAGAAAGTTGTTGCCAGGGGCTTCTTGAAGTAAGTAAAACTTATAAATTGTTAAGGTACAAATCTAAGAGTTCAAAGTAGAATAAGATTTATTCTAGTAAGTTTAGTACAACCTTCCTAGTCTGACTGTGGAGGTGAGTCAGCAGAAATAATATTTCATCCCTGGGAATGGTCCCAGCACTCAGTAACTCCTCACAGATGTGTTAATCAGTGGTTAACTATAACAATCTTATTATTGGCAACAAGTATGGAGAGAACTTATTTTTGGTTCTGGCTGCAGTTATATTACTTTCCAATACTTTTCTAAGTAATAAAAGCCCTCAGGCAAACCACTTGATTTGGGTCTTTCTAGCTTCCACCTGTCCTAAAGCATGTGAAAATCTGCATTAATTTTGATGTGAGTTATGATTTTCCAGGTAGAGAAGAATACTTTCTTTCAGGGCACACACATAATTAGTATTTATGGTAGCAGCAGAGTATTTGTAGGCAAATAAACTACTGTTTCCTTCAGTCCAAAAATAGTAACTGTGATGGTGTGATTGGATACCACTCTTTGCCCTCTGATCCGATCACTATTTTAAAATTTTCATTTGAAAAAATATCATGTTTTTTGTCTCTGTGGTTTCTTCTCATAGATAATTCTCAATAACTTTCCATAAAAAGATGCCTGTGGTGTCTTTGCTTAAAGTATTTTTATAGTTTTAAATATTGCCTTTCTCTTTCAGTTTAGTATAAACAAAACAAATACACCAAAAAATGGAACATCTTGTGGCAGAACTATTTTAAACTAAGTAAAACTAAAATACGTTGCAACCAAGACACAATATGGTCAGTGTCAAACAGTTCAAACATATGCCTCACTTCAAAAAAAGCCCCAGGAAATTATTTTTTTAAATACAAATGCCCTAAATTTTTAAATTATATTAATAGCCTCTTCATAGTTGCCATTCCTACTTCCCCATTTCCATCTCTTTTTTTGAACAGACTCTTCATGTGAGTATTCTGGGTAGGCTGACTTTATAGATCTAACTGTACCCTGTTATTTATGTATAGATTACAAGTGTGTATTTATAACATTAGGTTTTGCTTATGCTGTTGGTATCGATTTTGTGCAAGCAAATGCTATATATTTATATGCATATACAAATATATAAAATGCTGCTGTAATGTGAAAAACACTGCATTGTCAAACAAAAGGCTTACCTGGGGAAGGCATATATGTATTTCTATGCACATATATGTATATATTTACCTGTATCTGTGAGTATGTCTGTGTCTGTATATCTATATACAACTTAAGTACATGTGCTTAAACTATTTGGAAGCACAGCACTTACACTTTATGAGGCCATAATCTACTTTTCCCTTTTAATAAATTCTGTAATCAGACACAGTAATTGCATGTGGCCTGAAAAGCCCCATACAGAGTAAAGTTTGAAAATAACTTAAATTCTATTTCTGTTTACACATACTTTCACCTAAGGCTAGCTGAAGTTTAAAAGGCAGACCATTTGAACTGCTTAGGGCCATTTCTGTAATAAACAGAGCAGAGAAATAGAGAGACATTAGTAATTTCCAAAGTACAGACTGAGTTGCCTTTCATGTAGACCACATTACACTGCATAAATAAATGAGATTGACAACCTAATTTAAAATTTGATTTTTGTACTAATTTTCCTTACAATTTACCTCACTAAAATGTACTGCTTTCTTTGCTATTTACTATTTCAGATAAAAAGTTGCTTAAATTATCAGCATTATGACCTAAAAATATTGAGATAAAAATAGTAAGGGTGATTAATTAATGATTAATCCATATTTTTTGCAACAAATTCAATTTTTCATTATTGATCAGTCTCATACAATGCAAAAACATAAGGTTCAGTCTTTGGTGGCCTCGTTTTTTCATCTGGAATTAAGTTATTCTGATTCAAGCCTGAATGTATGTGGTTCATTCATGCACTTAATGATCTATGTAATCTGTTGCAATTTCAAATTTATAAAAGTGTGAACCTGAATCACTTCTTTTAGGGAAAGTTAAGTGAAATTGAATATTTGTTTCTTATGTTGGCTCCCTTCAGTACTGCACACACTGACACTCAGAGGCCATTCATGGATTTTTGCATTATTTAACTATTCCTCCATGTGCATGCAAATCAATTTTTTTTTACTCTATACGGCTGAGCTCTCCAGCTGTCTGTACTGAAGGAGTTCTGCACAGATGCCTTTCATCATCTTATCAAAATCAAGAGACTAAAATGTAGCATATTGTCCTAAATACTGGCTTTCTACTGATGTGTGTAATTTCAAAAAGTAAGACTAAATGTAAGTACATTCTTTCAAAAGCTACAGGAAGCGTCAGAGGAAAACAATTCTTTCTTGGTGCAATTTTTAGTGTTTTTTTTTTGCTTGTTTTTCTAGGTGTCCTTCCTGTGATTTTTCTGTATCTGCCAAAATGCAGGTTGCAATATTTCATTTTTCAATGGAGTTAGTTTGTATGTACTAAACCTAGTATAGGTTTTTGGGATTTTTTTTTAATCTGATACCTTATTCCCAAGAAGTTGTACTATTGTCAGGTATTCATATGTTGCTATGATACTTTAATGCAATTTCCCTTAGAGTTTAATATGATCACTTATTTAATGTGGGTACATGATCTGAAGTGAGCTGCTTGAATACTGATGAGGCTGAGAACTCCATAATAAGCTTACCTTTAGATGAAGTTCTATGCTGTAAGATTTGTAGGTGTTTTTTTCCTTAAACACAGTGGATGTTAAATTTGCAATCAATGTTTAGACTGTTGTGATATCTGACTTTTCTGAAGAACAGACATTCTGTGGGGATCTGAGAATCTCTGAGAGCCTAATTCACTTCCATTTAGTTCAATGAATGAAATTCTATTAACTTCAAAGTTGCAGAATCAACCTTCAGATAAAGAGCAACACTAAAGCAGGTCTTGCAATGCTAATTCCTGGTGCTTATGAATCCTGAATTTAGTTTTTATTTTGAAAGAACACTAAGCCAGTTTACTCAGTACTGACAGCATTCTGTCTTCAAAACTCTTTTAAAAACAGCTCACTTGCAAATTGAGCTGAAAGGAACAATGTTCCTCTTTTTGTCTTACCCCCAAACTTAACTGCAGATGGTCAGTAGAGCCCATAACTAAAAGTGTTCACTGCAGGACTCATCCTCATACTGACTGACAGAATGATATGGACTCCCTCTGAGAGTAATTTTTATCAGAAGATAGTCAAAAAGTCTCATTTTCAAAGTACAAAAAGTGAGACCCCCACCTCCTGGTCATATCACACTATGTATCTTTACCACAAGGCCAACTACAAGCTAACTAACTATGTTAGAGATAGCCAAAAAATGCTACATGATTCAAGTTGGGGAATGCCATTTAAATTCAGCTTTAAAACTGTACACAGTATTTCTAGCCCAACTCAGAAGTATGAGGCTCTTGTTTCTGAAATGCAATGTGTATTCTTCTTATTCCCCATTTTTGGTCTCTTTTCTTACCCACTCCACTACCTTACAGCCATTTTATTCTTTCTTTAATATAACAGTTAAACTCCTGTATTTTGTGGGGATAACAGTGACACAGAATTCATCATTCATATTTACTGCCTTCTGAATGTTACAGCTCATTCAGGCTTTTTACTCAGCTGCCTCATTTACAGTCTTTTAACAAATATTTGTGAATGGCAACAAATTACAATCACTTATAGGAATATTCTTAATTTTGATTTGGATTCTCTACTGTTAATGAATTTAACAAACAATTTCTAGACTATATTTTAGTCCTTATGCCTCATATCTCCAGTTAACTGACTTAACTGGAAATCATCACCCTGATAGTTAATGCCCAAGGGGAAAAAAAAAACAAAAAACAAAAAAAAAAAGTCTCTTGAAAAGTAGGAAATTAATTTTCATGGATGGAAAATTTTAAAAAAATAAGATTTGTTTTTAGCCTACATTGAAGTGAAACCTGGACAGCATGAAATGCAAAGCCATTAAAGACATACTGCTTCTTACTCACTTAAAAATGACCCATAGCAAAGGTCATTTGGCTAGTGTGTGGGCAACAGATCCTCCTTCTTTGTATTAATCCAGAGTAGAGAGCTGAAAAGGATCCTTTGTAGCACAGATGACATCTCTCATGGATTGGCTGTTGAAGGGAAGTCCTCCTGTTCTTTCTGATGAAACTATTCCATATGTAGAACTGCATGTCTGGCTGATGGTCAAGCAGGGTGATTGCTTGGAAAGTTACTGCAACACTTAAATTGTGGATTTGATTCAGTCATCACAGCTGAGAAGAAGTATCTATGATTTTTCCAGGCACCTACTCTTCCTGCTGCATTATACTGGAGTACATGAGTGTTTATTTTTTCAACCAAGGAATCTATTCTTCTCAAAACCCATAGGTTCTTATGAGAATGCTCATATCATTTTGTTTTTTCTTTCCTTTTTTTTTCCTTCCCCAGAAGAAAAAGAAATGGATATGTGGCTATGCAGTGTGCAATAATTTTTAAGAATAGGTGCTAATCTCATCAGTGTGTGCCATTAGAGAAACATTATCACAAGTACCAGTCCATCATTTATATGAGACATTATACATCTTGCATCAGAAATGTTAGTCTCAAGTGTCTGGTATATTGACACTCAATTTCTGAAAGCTATTTTATAATGAACCACAGCACACAACTGTAGAGTCAGTTCCATCATTCTTTTTTTGGCCTGCAATGATTAAATCTAAGTGTCCTCGAGTGTTTTAATTCTAGCACTAGAGTCTGAAATTTATCTACAACTGATCCCTACTGATGACCCCACAAGCTGGGTATAAATAGCCATGATTTGTTACATTTGGCCTCTGACTAAAGGTGAAATTTTTGGAATGTTTAAAAAAAATCCCTTGAGCCATATTTTAATTATGTTCACATGGAAGAGGAAAAGTATAGACATTAAAATAAACATATAATCAATAAATGAGGGAACCATCACTTTAAAATCCAGAACCTCTGCAAATTACTTGGAAATACAGTTTTAAAAAGGAGCTTTGAAGATTTATCTTGCTCATAACCTCCAGTGAATATCAATGGCATAAGTTATATTGCCAGAAAACACAAAGCACATTTGTAATACCACTTCTAAATGTGTACATATTAGTTATGCATTTTTAGCACCCCATTCTTAAGTGACAAATAAAAATGGGTTATGAGAATTGCATTGACAGACATCATCAAGGAACTGGCTTGTTACAGATCCTCCATCACCACCTCATCTAGAGAAATATTTTACAGAAGCATGAAATTTCTCCACCTCCTAACAGAAGGACTACAGATCCCTCTATCTGTAATCATCAATATAATTTTAAAAATTATGAATGTAACATATAAGAATAATTCACTGATGGCACCAGTGATAGCTCAGCTCTGAAGAGTTGAGATCCTTCTTCCTCTTTCACAGACATTGAATCTAGAAAAAAAACCATGAGAAGGTTAAATCAGTTACCTTAATTTAAACACCCTACTTGCCCAGGTACATTTGAGTCACCAGTAAAGCAATTTTTCAACTTCCCTCAAAAGGCAATAGGGATATATTAACTGATTTTGAAGGCATGAAAATCTTATCTGCTTGTATTTACATGTATATATGAGAGGTTTAGTCCTTCAAGGACCCTAAGTCTCACTGATACTGTATAGTACCTGATGAAGAGACCCTCAGTAGTCATTTGGTTAGATGTCTGCATTTAGCACCCAGTGCCTGAGATATATTTATCTGAATCTTGAAATTTCCTTTTTCACATAACAGCAGCTTGAAGTCATTAGAAACTAGTCAGCTCCCTACTGATATTGCCATTGTTTACCACAAGCCAAGGTGTCTACTACCCATGTGAGGTAATGGAGAGGGGACCTATATGTTGCCTTTGAGGGCATTGGTTTCATTTTGGTTTGTATTTTGATTTTGGTTTTTTCCCCTACAAAGGCTCCAGACTCATTTATGAACTCATCTTAAATCAAAGAAATCAGTTTGAATAGCAAAAAAGGAAGATGAGAACTACTTATAAAATTATGATGACCTTAAATATGAACTAGGTGTTTGCTCTATGACTTTCCCTTAAGCATCCACTTTTTGAGAATGGATGCTACCATGCCTTGTCATCTTTATAATACTGTATATACTAGTTAACACTTTTCAAAGTTTCCCTAAGTATCAAACTACTCTGTTTTACTGATGTGGCTTTACTCAGGTAAATAACAACTTGGTGCACAAAACTTTCGTATCATTCTGATTGCAACGGCTGTATCTGTAATCCTCATGCATCTCTAGAGTAGTCTTTTATGCTTTGCCATAGAAGTAGTAGTTTGGAAGCATACCATTATCCTCTTCTTACACTTGAAAAAAAAGTCCTATCTCTCCTGCACTCATTTTTGAGGAACTGATCTTCCCAGAACACTTTAAATCCTGTCCATGGCTGCGAATGTATGCTGTACTTGCATGTTCTGTCAAAAAACCCCAAAAAACCCCCCAAAATCCAAACAAATATAAACACTAGAAAAACACACCACAGGAAATACTATTTTTAGGAAGACAGGATAAAAATTGAAAGGAATATGAAATTTAATGAGATAATTCAATGTGCATATATAAAAGACATACCCTTTCTTTTTCCTATAACCTTCCTTTCTTTTCTAATGTTTACCTAAAGATTTTAGCCTAAGAAAGGCAATTTCTGTTTACAGGAGTAGCTGAAGCAATTTAAATAAGTTAGGCTTAAAATAAATATGTGAGATTTCATATATCTCACTGGAACACATGTTAAAATTCATCCTTTAAAGAGTGAGAGATGAAGAACTTGCTTTAAATTAATCCAAAATGAAGGAATTTCTCCATTTGGCAGGTGTAGATTTTAAATGTTAAAGGTCTGAGACTGCATCACTTATATGTTTAAAGCTCCTCATGACCTATGAGTACACTGTAACAATGATTTATCCAATTTTTTCTTGGTTACTTCAGTTTGCCAAAGGATTTTATAATTACTGCCCCAGTTACAAGGAGGCAAACTGAATCATTATCATCACACCATGCACTTTCTATATGGTCCTGTGTCTTTTCAATAGGAAACCTCTGAGTAACTGGAAGAATAGATCTCTTGGAAGCTACTTTACAATTTATATTGGTAATAAAATTAAACTCTTGAAGTTTTCTAAATATATCACAGGTTATTGCTGCCTCAGAACAACACATCCTTCTTGCTGAGATTGGAAAGCTTCATGAGATTCACAAATCCCTGCTATTTGTACAGAACATTTGGAAACAACTGCAAGCAGAAGCCATGCTACTCAAACAGGTACCTTAAGAAGCCAGGGCACATTTAATGTCATCTTTTCACAAATACCCAGCTGTTAATCCTAGCAATATTAATCCTTTATTTATATTCCTCACTCAATTGATGAGTTACTAATAGATTGAAATTCAGCAGAATTTCAAATTCATCTGATGTTGTCTGTGCTTTTTATATGTAAAATTTTCTGTAATGCTTATTATACAATTATATATGCTTAGTTCTGAGAAAACTGCAAAAAATTTTGTGATTCCCAAAGTACGGCTACAGGGAATGTGTAGGAGTGCTAATCGTGTGACATGAAGGGAAAAAAACACGTAAATTCATGAAGTTCTCTGTTTTGCACTGCTCACACTTTGAAGTCAGGGCAGATACACAACCATGAACAAATCTAGTGCTTGCTGGTAGAGTGCCAGCCAACTCCCTCACGTTTAAGAGCAGTTCATGTATCCTTAATGGGTGAATCAATAAGTGACAGATTTCTTCTTACAGCCAGGTGAAGTGTGGCTTCACCACAAAGAGTACATTTACATTCAACTCATGTTCCACCACGTCTCCTAAAACCAAACTGTGTTGAACTTGGAATGATAAAAAGGAACAGCTTTATGGCCACCAGGATCTGTTTAGGGTTCTAGAAGTTCTACTATTTCTTCTGCCTTGCTGAGGCTGAAGGCCTTTGTCTAACACCCAGGATAGTATTTTCTGAAATAAAAGAGGAGAAAAGAAAGCAAGAAACCCCAGACCAAACCAAAACATGCAAACAAACAAACAAAAAAGTGTGGGTGCAGTGTCAGAAGATTGATTTTAAAAGTGCATTAATTACACTGCACATAACAGTTGAACGTACTCTGCCCAGGGTATCATGGTCTAAACTACAGGCTAAACTATGTGTCACAAGATAGGAGTAATAGATTGGTCATTCTTAGTTTGAGGGGAAAAAATTATAAGTCAGTAGATTGATCCTTAATCTAGTAAAGTTTCAATCACAAAGAGATTGATCATTATTTACAGTTGTTGAGGACACTGTGTATTCATGATATACATGTCTTTAAGAACAAGGGTTTCTTGTGTACTGATTCAAATTCACAAATACAGATTCAATGATTTGTTGTACTGGTTTCAGTGATTAAATGGTTTCATTTGATTAAAAAACTGTGTGACAAGCATTATATAAAATGCACCAAAAAGACTTCACAGCGAATTCTGCCTTTTCTCTTTATCAGCCAGAGCCCAGCTTGGTTGTCTCTGTTAAGCAATATCCAACAGAGTGATGATAACCTACCTGTATAATACTGAGATTACATAGTACAGTAAACATTCATGTTACCCAAAATCTAAATATGGTGATTTTTTTTTTTTTTTTTTTTGGACATTTTGTACAACTAACATTCATATCTGTGCCTGATCCTTTTTTTTTTTTTTTTTTTTTCCCTGCTCTAATAAACCCACTTGTTAAAGAAAATAGCTCCAGATTTGATGCAGGTGGAGGAAGTTAACAAGATGTTGACCTAGTCATGCATTTGAGTCAAAGCAACACAAAGGCAGGAAAATGTTTTGCTAATCAAAACATTATCTATAGCTAAGGGTTATTTTAGCTGTGGTGGCTAATATCCTGTATTGTTTGTATAATCCTATTATTTCCTTTGTAATATAGACCATTGTGTCTTCTGACTAGCCAGTACAGTTACAATAAAAGCGAATGTTGTTTCACTCCTGTTTAAGTGTCTGTATTCTCTTTAGCTTCCGAGTGTGGCTCTATAAAAGCATGTACCAGTGAGGGCTCATACAAGCACACTTATTAAGTAAAAAGAGGAAAGCATTACCAATTCATCTACACCTAGCATGATGCACTACTGATCTAAAACTAATTATATAATATAAAATAACAATTGATCTTTCACCCCGGCACAGATATTCTGCAAGAGAGAAGGTGCTTTGGGAATATTAGGCTGTATTATCTAAATCTGCTAACTTTCCTCAAGGATTTTTCTTTATGAAATTTTGATATCACTGTATACCTCAATATTTCAATCATAAAGATTTCTTTAAGACAGGTATTCATAGATACAGAGAGCCTTACTGTGATGAAATCTCTAAGATCATCAGCAGTGAAAAGGGACTTTAAAAAACGTTTCAAAGGCAGATGAAGCTTTTCCTATTGGTAATAAAAATAAATAGGCAGTCATCAAGCTTTCACTACCACAGCAATTGTCAGCATTTGTATTTATTTATTTAGGATTCCAAAAATAAATTAAGGAATAGTATGTCCTACATGCATTAAAGAAACTCAGGGAGATCACATATTTAAATAATAGATGAAAGTAAGATTATGCTTACAAACACACAATGTTATCAATTAAAAGGCTTTGTAACACTTCCAAAACAAAATCTAGACTGAATACCTGTCACAACCCAGATGAAAAGGTTTCTAGGGGAGAATCTTTTTACCTTCTGCAATCTACCCTTTTCCTTTGGTGCTCCAATCCCATCATGAACTCTACTGGTTGTCTCTCTCCCATATCCACCAGAATCTTATTCACAAAGGAAGGACTCAGATGACCCTTAGCCAAGGACCTTCAACTCTGTACCAGAAAAAAAAAAAAAGATCTCAAGGAAAAACTCTTCCTTCAGTACTCTTCTGGCAGACCCTTTGAAGTCCCATATGAATGGTCCATGTTGGAGCCCTTCAAGTGATGTTCCAGGATTTGTCTCTTTTTCAGACTCATCTCAAAATGACAAGCTCTTGGCCTAGTTTGAGCCTCAGGAAGGTGCCCTCACAAATAACACTGAGAAAACAGTTTTCATGATGGAAACCTCTCAGTAGTACTGACTTTCCCTTTGCAGTCCCACATCAGCTGGAACTTCAGTTCAGTCTTTTGCAACCCTAAGCCTGAATCTCACCTTCGGCCTCAAACTGATCACTAGCCAAGGACTCTCAGCCATGGTCCAGTCAAAGAAGCCCTTTGGGAGAAATCTATCTTCAGTGTAACTATGTTTGTCAGCTTCTTTGACACCCACCTCCCACTGAAGTTCTAAGTTCCTGTCTCTAACCATATTCCCAGTTTTAATCTTGGCCTTGGGTTTAGTCTCACCTTTGCCCTGCTAGGGCACAGTATTCAGGGGAGATGATGTCTTTTTGTTACCTTCCCTTGCTTTAGCAGCTTCTTGAGAGCACAAATAAAACTGGAGCATACCCTAGACATTAACACATATTTTGATTCTGTCTTTGGCGAGGACCTGCAGACATGGCCCAGACTACAACGTGGCCCAGAAAAACATCTCTCGGCTCACCCCTTCCTTTGGATATCCCTATTCAACTGTATGTTCATGCTTTGAGTATCCCCCACATCTAGCCCAAGCTATAACTCATATTGCAGGCTGTGGCTCGGTTAAACACCTGCAGCCTGATCCATCCCTTTAAATGATCTTTTGAATTGCTTATGGGTTCAGACAAAACTCGGACAGCTTCTGCTTTGGCAGAAAAGGAACTTTTCCTCAGAAAGATTTCCATTAACTTGCCCAAGGAAACCTATTTTCAAACTCAGCTCAATTTAGAATGAAAATTTCTTTTCCACCATGAGAGAACTAAATCTCCCTCTGGAATGTACCCCTAGCCAACTTAGGGCAAATGGATTATTTTTGTAATGATCCAAGAATCAGTGAAACATACACAAGGGTGACTGAACATCAGACACACGTCTGAAAAAGCTGAATTTAATTTTGCAGTAAAAAAATCTCTTTCCTCAAATGTACTGCAGAATGTGCTTGCTCCCCTTTTTCAGTGAGAAAAGTAAGAAAATTATTTTCCTTTTTATTCTTTTTTTTTTTTTTTTTTTTATGCCTTAAGACATGTTAGGAAGGGTCCTAGACATCCCCCAGGGTTCCTTCCTGCACTGATCATGGTCCAAGGCTTCATTTCAAACTGGTGCCATTAGTCACGACTGCGGCAATGTCGTAGTGGTGCCAGCCTCCAGTCCCATGTCTGTCTCTTCCTGAAGGGTCCTTGCATGACCAAAGTGGCAGCTGTCTCTCACTGCTTCTTAAAGATTAAATTTTGTTTTTAATTGATACATTTCCTTTGCATGCAATCCTTAAATTCCTTCACAAGCGCTTTGTGTAATATTGGGTATCTTTATTTAATAGGAATTTTAGAGAGACTATGAAGCAAGAATATTTTTTTTTAATGGAAGATGCAAATTCCTGTCATTATATAACTTAAAAGAGTTAGTAAATCAGTCTATGTAGTGAAATGCAAGATAACCTACACAATAAAATAAATTATGAAATTGATTATTCTTTGTTCAATGGCTTGCTAGCATCTGCCTCACAGCTGAGTTCCACATAGCAAATATGAGAATTGGCCAAATATATAGCTGTTTGTACAGCTCAAAAGAAAACATGGTATGGCTTCATTTACAAAAAAGGGTGATGAAATAAAAGATCAGAAGCATCAAAGTGTAAGAAAATAATTCAGCAGTTTAACCAATTCTGTGGTTCTGCCGCAGAAACATAGTGAACCTTCTGCCAAAATAGGCAGACATGCCTACTTGCAATGATAATTAAGTCTACAAAATAATCATAATAACAGTTAATTAAAAAAAAAAAAAAAAAAAACAAACAGCTAAACCAACAAATAAAAGTCTTTGTTCATTTAGAAATCTTGAATCTTATAAAATCTTCAAAAACCAAGAGCAAGGTAAATTCACACAGGCGTTTAATATGTAAGCGTATGCAAAGTTGCATCACATCTGTAATCTTACACTGTAAGATTTAATTTAGCATAATTTCTCCAAATAATTGCACATTCTTACCTGTTCTTAGAAGGGACAGAAGACTTCTGTTTTGAACAATGAATTAGTTTGCTTGAAACTGCATGTACACACTGTACATATGCATTCTAGCAGCACTTTTCCAACCACTCAGTCACTGATTCAAGAGAAGATTTGGCAATTTAAGAGTGCTACAACCCCTGATCTTGTGCTGTGTATTTTGTGATGCAGCTGTGGTTGATAGTACTTTTTTCAGTTAGGAGCTGTGCTTGGCTTAGGGGTTGATTTCAGAGTGAGAAACAGAGTCCATAAGAACATGACAGACTCAAAATTGTGCAGAAAATCCATTATAAGAAGTGGAAATCAATCTCTAGAATGTTGTAGAACTAGTAGATTATTTTCCTATTCTGATAGATATTTGAGTTTCTACACCTTCATCTTCATTAGGAAGGATAAGAAAATAATTGATCATTTTTCCTCAATATTAGAAGGTAATCTTAAAGTGTTGGTATCTCCAAAACTTTCTCCCATTTAACATCACTAATCATGGAATCTATCCAAATAAATCAGGGAAAGTTTTCAATATGTTTTAGTGCTTGAAAACAAATTCTGTTTTAAATAGAAAATAAATACAGGGAATAGAAAGAACTTTTCCATCTCAATTCAGGCATTTCTGTGCCTGAAGCAAGGACACATTGTAGATAAACAGGGAACAAGAAGTTCTGAGGATGGACATTTAAATAAAATTATTTACTGCCCACAATAATAGATGTGATTTTACAAATGTGATTTCTTTTCACGTCCTGAAAAACCGTTTCAGAAACCAGGTTGCAGAACAGCAACACAGGAGAAGGCAGCAACAATTTTTCATCTTGATAGAGTCTGCATTTTCATATGATCGTTTCCTGATGATGGGACATTTACACACATTGACTTCCAGCAATTACAGTCACAGGACAACATTAGCTGTATCATCCAACCCTTTCTAGAATTCCCTGTGTTTTTTATCTCACTGACAAAAGGGTTGCCTTGCAGGCTCAGTGAAGGCACTCAAATGCTGTCAACCAGAAGCAGGCCCTTCACACAACTTCCTGTATCTATAGTTTAGAAAAGGTTAAGGGCTGTAGATCCTATAGACTAAAAGAAACCACTCTCTAAAAGACATTTATAACATAATCTCCCCAGTAGGAAAAAATCAACAAAACCAGAATTTCTTCAGGGATTTTTAAAACAATAACCCTTTAACTCACTTTAACTTTCAAAAGTTTAGGTAGGTATAGCTTCCTAAACTTGCTGCAGAAACTAAGGTTCAGCTGGCAATAGATGCTGCAAAAACTGTTTTACCCTCTTTGAAATTCTCTGATGATTTTTCCTCTTGTACCTTTCCCATAATTCTAAAATGAGGCTTAGCCCACCCTGCTAGAGCAGGTGGTAGGATTAACCTTATTAGATTCCTCACAACTGCAGGAGAGATATTACATGGAAACCTGTAACCCACGTTACAGCAAGGGGAGAAAAACTCAAATACATTTCTTCCTGAAAAAATTTTAAATCATGTTTTACATTATTTGTGAATTTTTGGATGCTGCAAATGGTACCTTACACAAATGTGACCAGTTTATGTGAGTGGATAGTGTTACTTCAGGGAACATTTTAGCCAACTTTTTCAAGTACATTTGGATTTTGCTTTTTTTTTTTTACTTTTTCTAATTTTATAGACTTCAGTAACGCCTCCTGTAACACTCCTACTGTGACGTAGGTTTTAGAGCTTAAAGAAATTTTAATAACAACTTTGAGGATGCAAAGCTGAGAACTAAGAATTGCTACTTTCAAAGTACTGCTGGCACATTCCACTATCTTCAACAAGTAGAAAATACAAGCTTATTCACTTTGCAGTCTTGAAAATTCTGAATCAAGAAATTTTGAATATAAGTCTGGAGTTCCCCAAGAATCAAAATTTTCTTAGCTGTTTTGCTCTTTTTCTATTTGCTCCATAGATCTCCCATAGTTTATGGCATGAATTGAAAACTGGTAGAAAAATTCAAGCCCCTCTTTTGCTTTTCCCATGGTGCATCCATATTTGCATGTATGTGGTATGTGGAGGGCTATCATATTGAGACACTTGGAAAGCCTGCTGTCAGTCTTCATCTACTGACATTTCTATGAGCTGTTTTATTAAAAACAAACAAACAAACAAACAAACCAACAAAAAAAAAACCACCTTGATTTCCAAACCGTGATAGCAAATAGGGCATTTAAGCAATTATTGCTTTCTACGCCAAGTAGCATGACCTATCCACAAGTTTGAGATTTCTTTGTTCTAGAAATACCAAAGCCCACAAACTACACAGCTTGGTATTTATTTTGGCAGCTTGCAGTAAAACATCAGTGTAACCACCTTTTGGCTGACGGGCAGAATGTCATTATACCAGTGTCTTTTGATGCTTTAACTGTCTTCAAACATTCTCAGTTACAGTATGTAGAACCCTTAGCTGGATTTAATCCACTTTACTTTGTAAATAACATTGCTACTTCCTCCACTGTAAATTTATCCTGACTCCTTTAATCAATACTGTAATTCTACAATGCAGAGTCATATGTTCCTTAATGTAAGAGTCATTGCACTTTGTTCTGAAGAACAAAAAGCATAAGAAAAGGTATAACATGCTCACAGCTCTGTGTTTACATATGAAAAGCAAAGGCAGCTGGCCAAATATGCTTACAAAATGTTTAATTTTAAGTAGTCCAGTCCAAAAAATAATGATGGTATCAGATGTGAAGAAACAAAGTCAGATTCTAAAAGTATGTGCCTCAAAATAATTAAAATTAAATCTAACCAAAAGCGCAACCCAAAAACGGTCATTGGAATACTGGAAATATGAGATATAATGAGAAATACTGAAATTTGTTTGCAGAAAATTGGAAGCCTTCTTCTAATGTATTTTAAGTCAATGTCCTTTAGTTAGAGAATGATTTATCCTGAAATCATTAATTACTCCAAAGATTAAATATTTATTAACTTAACCCTTCTACGGTGCAAGTCACTTATGCAATCTTCTTTGAGCTACACATTTATTTTCCTCTCAACAGTAATTTTATAGCCAAGGCAAAACTGAGGCAGTTGTTTTTTCCACAGTCTGCTGAAAATAAAGAAGAGAAAAATATCTTTGTTTAAATTTATAACAAGCCTTAATATGAAAAGGGTACTCATACAAGTTAAAAAAAAAAAAGAACTTTTTTAAAAGATGAGATCAGAGAAAACTAGCTTTGGAGTTTTTTGCTTTAGTGTGAGCCAAAGTAAACACAGAACAAAGCATACCCACTCCTGGAAAGTGCTGTAAACCGTGTATTTAGTGGTTCAGGGATTCAAACACATTTCAGTAATTAATATATGCAAAGTTACCTGAAACCTTAAGTTTTCCTTTATATCCTCAGGCACTTAACCAAATGATCTTTATTCTAGTGGCTAATGGGTGGTATGTAACTAATGAGTGGTATGTAACTTAAAACTATATTTACTTATTCCAGTGTAATGATAGGGTGGGGAATTTTTTCACTGAAATTGCAAAAGATTTGGATATTTAAGGTATTATTCATCAGTGCTGGAGTGAATTTGATTCCCTGGGCTCTTTGCCTATCAGTGTTAGGTTTTGATTACCCAGGGGGAAAAAGGTTCTAACATCTATAGAGGATCATCCTTACATATCCTGGCAGAGGTGAATATTTTGCATGCCAGTTATAACAGTTCTCCAAACAATATTTGCTATACTAGTAAAACCTTTAGCTGAAACTGATGATTTGAAAATGCTGATTCTTAAAAACCGAAATATTTCCTGGAAAGACTTTAGGGTTCATTTTGCTTTTAAATAAGCCACTAAAAATATTCGCATGTTTTCTACAAATGCTTTCTAGTGAAATAAAAATAGATCCCTTATGTTGTTCCTGTTTAACCTTAATTTTGCAGTCAAAGCAAGGTAAGTTATATTTAAATACAAAACTATGGTAATATGAAAAAGTATCATTTCAAAGTTTCCGAGCTTTGTTTCACAACTAAGGGCTACATGTTTACAACATGGCAAAAATTGCTGACAACTTAAAAAATTTGTTTTATAGAAAAAAAAAAACACTTTTTATCAGCTCTATTTTAAAGATTTTATGCCTATTCCAAGCACCTGTATAACTTTGGGAAATTCCTGCTCCTAAATTATTCAGGTATCTTTGACACCTGCAGTTGTTACTTGTTTTTTAAGTAACCCTTCTGCAATTATCTGCCAGAGGATAGCAGTTATGTGTGTTCCCTTTCCCTACCGTTATTAGTGACCCATATATTAGAAAATTAGAAGAAATTAAGGTTTCTTCTGCAGTGAAGTAAAAAATAAAACTAAAGGAAAATCTTGACCTGTGAGGTTTCTATTTTCTCTGGATGGATCCCTTTCTGCTTAGCCAGAACAAATCACCTACCATAGTGACTACTTCAATGTTTTTTCATTACACATTATAAGTGATATATCTACCCTTTGCTTCCAAATTAGTGTGCTAATGAGAGCAGACTGAGCTTACTAAGGCAGCAGACTCACTCAGGTCTCATTAACTTTGCTAAGGACACTGAAAATTTAGTCTTCTTTTTATTCAGGCCTATTTGTAGACATATCATTGGCTAGAGTTAAACATGAAGATACAGGAAACCTGCCCAAGTGCTTATTTACAAAACCAGTAGCAGCAGATGTGGCATTCAGAGTTGCAGACTTAGAGAGCGGTTAAAGACATGGGAGAAGGAGGAGGGAAGAAAATTTAAAAAAAAAAAAAAAAAAAAAAGGAAAATAAAGGCAAAATTTCCCTTGCCCCAGTAAATAAAGCCCTCTCCTAGTTTCCAGCTTCAGAGTGGAATTTCTTTGTCAGAACCTGAAGTGGTGACAAGTCAGTAAGTGAGCTCATTGCATGGGTAATAGACTGACACAGTTTTCCTTCACATTGCATTTACTGAGCAGCTCTGGCAGCAGATCTAGAGGGAGATACTTACATTGCCCTCCCAGCTGGTGGCCATCTGCCTTAGTGACAACTGCCAGATGGAGGAAAAATGCATGAAATCAGGGATCAAACACTAAATAAAAGAAAATTACTTTGAAAGCAACTTTGTCATGTTATAAATAGACTGTTTTAAAATGTCTCACATGTTTTAATTAGAAGGGGAAAAGGGAGGTAATGAGGTAGATATAAACCTGTGAGAGAAAGATAGTGCAGCAATTTGCACACTGCCTTACTCTGCTCTGAATGTGGATGACACTAATTTAGAGATACATTTTGATGTTCTTACATCAAAAAGTACCTGTTAGATGAATGCAAAAATTACCAAATGAAGTTTCTTTCCCCTCATGGTTAGCGTGGTGGGAGCCTCCCACAAGTGCATTCCAGCTCCTGAGAGTGCTTTTCACAGGCGACTTGCTGTGACCCTCTGCACTGATTAATCTTCTTCTGAAAGCAAACTCAGAGCAGGGATGGTGGGGACCAGTGTCACCAGACTGAAGCCTGCAACGATGAATCAGCCACTAGAGCCTGGAGAAAGACGAACAAGGAAATTGATGGTTCCCTTTTGCCCCTGCACACAAGCTTAATTATGTAAAGGATAAACAAACCCTCCTTAATTCACTAAGGGATTTAAAACAAACCAAAAAGCTAAAAGGAAAGAAAAAACAACAACAACAAAAATGTTTAAAACCTCAAAGACCTTGCTTTTTCATAGATAATTCATGAATTCCTGGGAAAGCAGGGTGAAACAATTCTCCTACACACTACCAAACAGATGATAAAAAGAGGATGTTGTGCATAGCTAGAAGGACAATGCAAAATACAGAGGCAGAGGGATTTAAGGGGGGTGGATATTTATTGGTGCTACTGTACCATTGGCAAGTGTTGAGTTAGTGAGTGCTGGAAAACTCCATGCCTCCATTTATAAGTGTTAACATCTTTCACCTGTTTCTATTTCTAGTAAATTTGAATGAGAATATTTTTGCTCTTAGCTGGCAAGAAAGGGACTTGAAAAAAAGTATATTTTCCTTATTAATAAAATACAGAGGAGAGACTTATGAACAATTGCATAGCTGAAATAACTTGAGTAAAGAATTTTGAGTAATCAGTTTTGATTTGGCAAAATAATAGTCATTTGCAGAAGGCAAAGTTTCTCTTTTCTTCCCTAGAAGTTGGTTTTGAAGTGACCTATTTAGAAGACTCAGTTTATCATCTTTTCACTGTACTTCTAGATGTAAGTGTGCATGGTGGTCACCATGTGTCTAAGACCAAGACCATTGTCTCTCAAATGTCATCATCTCTTGTCCTTCTGCACTCTGGGCAGAGGGGGACACATAGCACCCAGAGACCAGTGAGAATCTGAATTATTAACATGGATGTGGCAATATGCTGATATAAATAGTCAGAAGTACACAGTGCCAGGAAACCCTCCCTTACATCTCCCACATTTCCTTAGGGAAATAATATATATTTTGCAAACCATGAAGAGCACCATCAGGAAGCTTTGCCTCAGCTTTGGAGACTTTATTATCCTTCTGGCATTTTAATCTCATTCTGCCATGTAACAGCAGTGTTGTTGTGAACTTCCTTATGGATTTACTTGATAGAATAGGGTCATTGTCTCAGAAAAGAGTCAGTGGGTTTTTGTTCTTGAGTTTTTTGCTGGTGGTTTTGTCTGTTTTTTGGTTTTTGGTTTTTTTTGTGTGTGTTTGTTTGTTTTTGGTGGCAAACATAAAAATTTAAAATGTGTTGATTATGGAAGAATTTTTGGCATGAATACAACTTTGTAGTGAAAATGAAACAGTCATCTTTGAAGATATCAGAGAAAGAAACATGGAAATCCCTGCCAGGTTACACAGCATCAACAGACTTACACTGGTGCTCTTCAGAGGTAATACTTTCAACTCTTTAGTAGTAGGAAGAGTGTATGTTGCTTGAATCTTTTTGTGAACCTCAAAGTTAATCACAAGAGCAGTGGTGATGGCTCAAGAGTGAAGATTAGGTCTGCCTAGTACTTGGGTCAGGATTCTTGAAAAATTTGGGATATAGCAGGAAGACCATACATCGATCTTACTGAGCTCTCACCACCACAGAATACATGCACTCTGCCTCATGTAAATGCAGAACTACCAGCACTTCACTTAGCAATGCAATTATGTTTTCTATATCTTATTATTTTAATATTATTGTTTTCTAAATATTAAATGATTTGACAATATATTTTATAAAAAACAATTTAACAGCAAACACCTAATATAAAGAAATTGTCATTCAGATGTGCACATACTGTTTTGTCACTGAAATAAGAATGTTTTTATGCCTCATGGTAGAATTACTCCCTCTTTTTTATCATTGTTATTGAAAGTTTTTGTCCTAGAGATTCCTTCCACTACCTGAAGGAAGCCTATAAGAAAGATAGAAACTTTTTACAAGGTCATGTAGTGGTAGGGGGGATAACTTCAAAATGAAAGCAAGTAGGTTGAGATTAGATGTTAGAAAGAAGTTCTTGTGAGGATGATGAGGATATGGAACAGGTTGCCCAGAGAAGCTGTGGATGTCCCATCTCTGGATATGGTCAAGACCAGGTTGGATGGGTTTTAAGCAACTTGGTCTAGAAGGAGGAGTCCCTGCAGGGGAGTTAAACTAGATGATCTTTAAGGTTCCTTCCAACCCAATCCAATTTTATGATTCTACTACTCTATAATTCTTTTCTGACCACCCAGGCAAGTTGCATGTATTTCAGAGTAAACAAGCAACACAGCAGGAAGATAATGAAGAAACAAAAGAAGTTCTCGATGACAGTGAACCGTTTCGTGACCAGCCAAGTGTTCCTTGTGCATTACAAGAAAAGGAGTCTCAGGCCCTAACAGTGAGAGAAAAAAGAAGAGAATACAAAATTAACACTGCTATTGAGAAACCAACATCACGGAACATTTCTATTTTTTTGCAAAAAAAAAAAAAAAAAAATTATTTTCAATGCTTTTGCTAGATCACAATTTATGTAGAAGGTGATTAAAGCATAATGAAAGCCACAGGAGGATACATTCAAAAACATTGCAAAAATTATTATTGATGTATTCATAGAAATTTATCGTTACAGTTACATGCATTCCTTATGTCTCTTTGAAGATAAACGGATTTTACAGATACAATTCCAATTGCAACTGTAATTTCTTGGTATTCTGCTGATTGGAAAGTGAGTTTGGTTCTAGCTGCCAAGTCATTAATGTTCACATCTTTAAGTAATAATTGAGAATTATCTGAAAAGGTAAGACTAAATTTGTAGTCTTGTACCTTTCCCTCTCATACATCTTTCTCCCACTGTGTCCATATTGTGCAGTTAAGGAAAAAGATTGAAACAAAGTAATGTAGAAGCGCAATGGGCCAGCCTGGATCATCATCACATTCCTTGTTTTTGCCTGTAACGTGATTCTAGGCAGCACAACAACCTAAAGATTGTCATTACTTCTCACACCACCTATTATTTTGAAATATGGGACCCAGCTGAGCATACATATAAGTAACAAAAATAACTTGTGGAAGGGATGTTTAGAGCCTCACAACTGCCTTTGTGCAGCTCAGAGCTTGAGCATACCTTTAAGTGGGCAATAACTGTGAGTAATAAAAGGCAAAATACTCTTGAAAGGAAGTTAAAATATTTTGCACCTGAACTTGCAACTTTAACATACTACAGCTTTCCTCAACCATCTCTCTTTGGCATCTTGCATTCTAGAAAGTCTAAAATGGACAGTTATTGTCAGAATGTATGAATAAAAAAGAACTCCCCATGACTCCTAAGACAAAGACCTCTTGTGCAATTAAATATATCTTTGCAATTAAATGCATCTTCTCTCCACTCTTTGACTCTGCACTGGGAAACAAATGGCAATCAGAGTATTTCAAACAAACAAAAAGAAAATTCATTACCATCTTTGTCTTATTCTTCCTCTTGACTGCTGCAAAAATTAATTTTTGACTAAGATTAGATGAAAGTGGTTTTTTATATAACCTAAAGAAATTTGGAGAAAGACTTTCCCTAATTTTTGATAGATGAATGACAATTATAGGCCTTTCCTTCTATTAAAGCTTACTCACTAAATGTACAGTACAATGCTAGCAGCTTGCAGGAATGAACAGAACAATCTCTCCTAAGCTACCAAGACTCCTTCAGCATACTTACTTGTGTCCTACAACTTCATTCTCCAGAGTCTGATTGCTGTAAAAGTCAGAGAAGTGGAGTTGATGATTGAATGCTAAAAGGAGGGCCATGTAATACCTTATTAGGCATTCTGCAGACTACTCAAGAGGGGTTTATTTCTTCAAAGAATTTCAATTAGCTGCTAAAGAAGAGGAAGCCACTGAAGCTTCCATGAGAAAGCAGCTAAAGATGCAATTTTCAGCTGGTCAACAGGTAAAAAGCAATTTTCATCCTATTATGATGTGTTCTGCAGGAGACAGATTGGACTAGTGTGCAAGAAAATGCTTTCCCAGCGCTTTAGCAAGGACCCATCAGTGCCTAAAATTCAGGATTTTCTCTAAAAATCTAAAAATGTGATCTACAATTCAGGTAATGGGGGTATCAGGCAACTTAATCAGAGTTGCATTGCCTGTTAATGTCTGCAAATTAAAAAAAAAAAAATTAAATATTAAATAAATCAAGTATGTACACCTTTTGAAGTCCAAAAACCCCAAACCAGTGTGCTTTTGATGGTCAATACCAGAAGATCTGTACACATATTTTGTATATATAATTATGACAAGTATCAAAAACAATATTTGGATCTATTATAAATCTGTGGTGTCTTGCAAATATTTAATCCTTCATCCTGTAAAATGAAATATAGTTTTTGTCAATAAACTTCTTCCCCGTGCACTTCCATGTATACTTGATCATAACTTTCAATTTCCTGTATTCAGTGTCCACTGAAAAGAAAAAGGAAACTTCTCTTTCTTTTCAATGGGGGAAAAACTGTGTCCCAGAAAGTTGTGTCTATTACTAGATATCCACATCGATTGAAAGATGATAGCTCTGATTAACAGTGATGAGGGGCTGCTGGTTCTAACAGCAATGAAGATTTCTGATTTGAGATTGCCCATACAGCATGTAGATAATTTTTGGCATTTTATCTACTGATTTACAAAGTATTTTTAGAGAAAAGCACTCTACAGAGTGCTCATGCCAATTTACTTCATGGCAATTTGTTTCTTCTTTACCTTGTCATTTCGTTTTTTGCTTTTGAAAGCAGTCTATATTGTTTTTTTTTTCCTACCCTCCCTATTCTAACCTAGCATTCATTGTCTTTTTAATCCTACTCTTCATCTTGTCATTTTATCCCTTTTTGTCTCCTGAGGAAAGGCTCTCCTGACAGAGATTTTCCGTGCTGTTTTACCACTTAGAAAAGGTTCAAGCATAGCTTTAAGGGATATCTTAGGTGTGGGTCACTTGATAGCTCCTGGGGGACTAGTCATCTATTTTTGCACCGTTGAACCAAGAACAATGGAATTAAGAAAACAAATCAGGAACTTACATCTTGCTCCTTCAACTCACAACCACTGCCCTGAATGTGAGCAGCTCTTCAACTCACGCTGAATGTGAACAGTCCTCCAGTCTGAGCCCACTTGGATTTGCTAAGAAATCCTGTTATTTCAGAGAACATCTACACAGCCAGTAAAAATTAAGATCCTTCCTTGTTCTGACCTGTAGTTTGGTTGTCTTTCCACACACATCAGTTTCCAGGTGACAGAACCAGCTGAAATGTTCTTGGAGCAGGGATGCTGAGTGCAGCCCAGGGACCAGACCTTGCCTGTCATGGCAATTCATCCCAACTATGGCCCAGCTTTCTCATTTTTCAGATAAAAGCAAGGAGCAAAACAAAACTGAGGATGAACTTTGTAATATTCACAAGTGTAATGTCTATTTCTGAGAAGGGAAATACATCCTAATATCTGAAGTATTTTTAAGCATCCCCCTTCATCTGGCAATGTATACATATGCATATGTGTGCAGGTGTCTGCTGATGCAATCTGAGATCACTTTCTGTCTTTCATTTTCACCTTTCTCATACATCACATGATGGGAGAATGGTTTCAGTTTCATTTTAAAGTGGTGCTTATTAACATACATGTCCTTCAGATCTGCCTGCCCTGGCTACATTAGCATTCACTCTTACCATACCATTGGGGATGCCTGAATTTGTGTCCTGTGGGGAATCCAGGCACAAAATGAAGAAAGAGATAATGATACCTAACTGAGAAGGGCTCCTAGTGTCTACCCAAAAAGCTGAGGGTGATCCATCCAGGGGCAATCAAGTGCTAGAAAATTAAAGAGAAGTGCAACTACTGACTTTCCACTCCCACTACACTGGCAGTTCAGTGCAAGCCAGGGAGCCCTGCCTGCCATAGTGATATCTGTCAGAGGCAGCCATAGGGAGGAACAGCCAATTGAACTGGTTCCAAGTACCCTGAAAGGCTCCTGTAAACCAAAAATTTTCAATTTTACCACAATATGAGTGTCAAGCACTACACATCAATAAAAAATAAACTTGAAAATATTTCTATAAGAGCCATGGCGTAATCTAAATGTTTATATTATGACTGTCATAGGCAGAAGTTCATTTATTATTTTCATCTACATTCCTAAGTCTCACCTGTATTTTTCACTCTGTAAATATTGGATTAAATTACTTTAAAATGAAACCTCAAGTTTTAAACACATGTATAAACTGTCCACTTACATTACTAAAGTAGAAGAGACACTATTTGAGTGGTTTAGCAGAGAAGAGTGAGTTCATTGGACAGATCTTTTCTTGAAGTTTTGCAGAGGGTTACCAGGGCCAGCTGTATTCCAAATAAATGTGCTGACCTAAGTGAACTTCCTATCAACAAAATTCTCTCAGGCTCCCATTATTTTTCTTCAACAATTAATCAGCAGCTGCTGAAAAGTTATGAGAGTGCTTGTAATTTCCAGTTAAATTAATGGAAGTCCTATCTTCTGATATGTGGAAGGAGGTTTTTATTCCTAACTCTGGTGTGAATTTTCTGATTTATTTTTTTAATCAATTACCCTTCTGAACTCGCATGTCTCCTCTCTTTGGCAGAAAGGATCCCAAACTCTAGCATGACAGGCATGAATAGCTTTCACAAATGCCTGCAAATTCAGTTTCCTAAAGCAGTGAGACTTACTGTAAAAAGATGAAGGTATTTGTTATAATTCTGACATGATGGGGTTACTCCTTTTGAATTCATGTAACCATTTAGTTTTTCTGTTGGGATTCAGTATTATTTGGCATCTGTACTATTGGCAGTCAGGGATAGATCCATATTTGTGTAAACATCCCTTGCTTAGAGCAATGCCTTGAGTGTTTTTGTTTTGCTGCAAGGGTATGTTGGGCAGAGCTCAGTGAACAGCATTGGAGTCACCCTCACTGGGCTCCATTGCAGTGTTGGGGGCTCAATTCTATTGCCTTTTCTCTTCCTGGACCTATAGGAAGGTATTGTTTCATCCACAAGTGTCAAACACAATGTAATTGCACACAAAAAGTGATACCATATCAAAGCATGCTTAAGACCTGATGGCAATATTCATGAAACCATTTTTAGAACCTTGAAGTTTTGATGGCCACTGCACCTTTTTTATGTCAGATCAAAGTGCTAGTTTTTGAGCAACGGAAGCAGGAAATAAAACATGCAGCAAGGAAATCACTGAGGGACTCCGCACTTTTAGAATAAACCCTACCAGAAATTATGGTTTGGTTTTTGGAGGAAGAGCAAGTTATTCTAGAATTCCACATATGAAATTTAAAAAATAAAAATAAAAAAGAGTAATCACCTACAAAGAGTATCTCATTTGTCCAAACATTTGCAGGATCAGGCCCTGTGCAGTGCTTTTAAAGCCTGATGCTCTTTTGACTTTCCTTCTGTTCAAATAACGTAAAACACAATACATTTTTTATGACTCAGGTCACCCTTTGTTTTCCCATGGAGCAGAAAAAAAAAAACATTCAACAAATTTGACTGATAAAAGATTTTTATCTTTCATGGGAAAGCAATGTTGTTTCTCTAAGTCATATGTAATGTATTAGTAATAATGGTATTCCACTTCAAACAAATTATAAACTAATGTTAGTGTTCTTAACAATGTTATACTAAATAATAACTCCCCACAGGCCAATTTGCATACAAAATGTAACATTTAAAGCCAAGTTACAATTAGCACTTTGTTATGGAAGTCTGTGGATTGCAATTTACTGAAACGAAGTTATAGTCGCTGCAAGGAATTTTAATTTATGAAAAATTACCCATTTAGAATTGCTGTCACAGTGGACCAACTTCTATTAAAATGATGGGTACCTAATAAATACATCTATTATTAATGTAATGAATGACAAAAATGAAACAAAGTAAATGTAGGATTAATGAATCTGCTGCTTTGTAAATAAGAGATGCAAGCTGACAACTCTTTCCCACTTTACTGATGATGCCACATGGAGCAGTATGTGTGTGAGAGGAGAAGGGAAGAAGAAGAATCTGAGGGAAAATGAAGATGATGAAGGGAAAGAAGAAAAGGAAGGAGTGGTACATAGATTAAGAAAACAAACAAACAAACAAACAAACAAAAAAAAAAAAAAAACAGAGAAATGCACAGGATGTTAATGAATTGAAAAAGAATCAGAATAAACTTGAAAAATCTAGCTCAGCAAAGATTAATCACACTATATTTAATTTCCCTTTGGGTGAATGCTGTAAATCACCTGGTAATGACAATGAAAGTTCTCAGTCCTCAAGACTTTATTTGAAGGGAAAAACCATTAGTTATCTGACACAAGTACTTGCAAAATTACAACATGTAAATACAAGCATTCTGATACAAAAAAATTTTTTTTTCTATTTACTCTCCTGAATTCATGCTTAAAAACTTGAGGCTTGCCATTTATTTCAACTAGAGGGTGTTTGGACTTCAGGAATATCTGGTGGATCTCCTATTGAAAAATAGAAGACCATAAGAGTACCTAAAATGTCAATCTGTTTGGCAAATACTGCTAAATATATTCTGTAAATGCCATCTGATTTTTTTTTTTAGGGATTTTCTTTCATTTATACATACATCCTTTTGCACTCTGTACAGGCATCAGGCCTTTGCACTTTGGCAGGACCCAGGTCCCAATGCACCACAGCGTGTCCCCAGAGCAGGAATTTGGTTTGTCTGTCAGCCAGACCTTGGGGAGGGTCACAAGCTGGCTTCACAAGGTCACTGCAGAAGAGTTAGACTCATTGCCCCTGTTTTCATGGCAGGGGGAGGCCTTGCCAAGCCACCCTGTGTTTCTCCACCAGCTCCAGCACTCCACACTGCCTGCAATGCCACCACTGAGGATGGGAAGGAAAAGGGAGAGGCCAAATGTGCACAAATCACACAAGAGGCCACCTAAAGGTCCAGGATATTTACATGGTAAATACTTCCAGGGAAGATGTTTCAAAGCCCCTTGGGTAATCTGGTCTCTTCAGGCAACAGAGACATTCTCACATAATTTATGAGACAAACCATGGTGACTACACGAGTTCAACCCTTTCTTATCTGAAGACACATCATTGGGAACTCCACATGTGACATTTTACTGAGCTAAAAATTATGTGGAAAACTATCTCCCCATGGATATGCTGTGAGGAAAAAAAAGAGCTTAAATATAAGCTAAATATTTTTTGAGGTTATTTACCCACCTCTAGCAAAATCTGATAGCTATCTTAAGCTATATAAAACAAATTTTAACACTATAAATTAAATTCACAGCCTGCCTTCGCTAAGATGATACTTAGGCAGAACTGAGCAGCAACAAGTGATCAGAGAAGGAAGAATGTGTAAGCAGTAAGCAACATAAATTCAGTCACATGTAAAAAGAGCACATATACATTTCACACACTTGGCACAATCCCGTTTTGATGGAGACCAGGGTGGACGGTGCCCTCAAAACTGTGCCAAATTACAAGGAGAGCTTGGAGGACCAAACAGAGCTTGGGAATAAGCAGTCACCACTCCATTGTTCTCTCTGGTTTTACCCACAGACACCAGCACAAAGCTTTGCTTTAGTTCTATGAATATCTTTCTCATAAGAATTGTTTCTTTCTTTTCCTTAGACATTATATCATTATATGCTTCCACAAAACAACAATGACATGTTCCTATGATCAAGATTCTTCTATCAAGGCTTCAACCATTCTAATAATAGAACAAAATGCTGTAAAAATAACTGGGAGGGACATGGAAAAAAATGACAAAATAGATCATATTTGTGAAATGGTGCTCTTTATTTTTAGATTGCTTGGTTTGCTTCTTTGTAAACAGTCTTGCTGCTTTATAGGAGTGTATTAACTCACATGATTCAGATGCTGGGTCCAAACCAGTATGACTCCCTGTTTGCCTTTATATATAATGAATGTTCTCATGCAACTAGAAGCTGTTCTCTAGAACATAAACACTGGGTTAAATCCTCATGGCAAAAGAGTCAAGAATTCTTATTACAGTGTGAAAAACAAAACCATAGTGGTGCATCCATTCAGTATTTAGATGATGAAGAAAATTCACTAAAAATACATGCATTATCATATCTATTATCATATTTTTCTTCACTTTAATTTAAAGAATTGTCAGTATATTCAAAAGTGCCCATCTTGGTAGTCAAACATAGGTATTGTGTTTCTGGGCATGATTTTGCTTTGTAAATTTTTATAGTTTTGAAGATAATTTTGACAAGCACCTGTTCTGCGCTCTCAATCTGGAACCTGACAGACAAGGTGAGTTTTTTCTGGTCTGCCTAAAAACAGCAGCAATGCACGTTCTCTTGGTCAAACGCTTTAGTTTCACCTGAGAAGCTGCTACTGTCCTCAATATTCTTTTCCCTTTTTACACTTGATGTTGTATTGCCATGATTTGATCTCTGATAATGAACAGCATTCCACTGAAGCCTATTTTCAAGTGTCTCCAAGACATTTTAAATATTCAAGTTGCAATGAGCAAAAATAAATAAATTGAAACACCTGATCTCCAGAACTTAATAAATGAGCTTATATTTCTCTCCCATTAATTTTCTATTTCCATTTCATTTGAAATTTCTTTTTTTTCTCTTCTGGCAAATGAGGTAAAATAAGGTGAAACTTTATTTTGGAGATAAAAATAGCTTTTCTCAATTCACTATTATAACCAATCACTAAAATGATGAGTTCATAAATCTGTCAAGAAGTGACAGTAGCAACATCCCTTACTGTTGGTTAATGCTTTATACCCAGGGGATTTTATTGGACTTCTAGCACTGCATGACCTAATATCAAATGGTCATAACTATAAATGGTTAGAAACGTTCTCTACACTGACCAAATCAATTTTCTCCAGCTTCACCCCTGAAACCAATATGAAACTAATAGACAAAAATTTCTTGGCAATTTCTTGAAAATAAATTTGTGGTTCAGGTTCCTGGTAGAAAGACTAAAAGGCAGGGATGATTATTTTACAACCTGAGGCTACCTGGAGATTTTTGAGGGGTATTATTCAATGAACACATACTGCCCCTTTACCAAGGAATGATTGTACATTGATTCTTTTATTCTCATTCTCCAAAGCTAGGAAGATTAAAGAAAATGAATAAAGCCTCATCTCAGCATTTCATCTGATGTGAATCAATGTAAGTGACTTCTACAAACCTGTGCTCACTTAACCCAGCTGTGTATATGACAGTTTTATCAAATGGAATGGCTGTGATGGAATTTAGTAAAACGCATTGAAAGGAGACATTTTCACAGAACACAAACACAATAAAACCTTTTAAAACAAAATCACAAAAAGGTTAATTTAACAACAGTTAATTGAGACCCCACTTCAGAGTAGTATTTATCCAGGCTTTAAATCCAAACCCAATTATTATGGCTATGTTGGAGCTAAAAGGACTATTATATTGGGGGATAGAATGGACATAGAGTATTAATTGTAGTCAAAAATCATTCAGTGACATAGGCTAAAATCCAATTACAGAATTGAAATGCATACTCAGTTGATAAAAACCCTTATATTGCTTCAAGTAGTTAAAGAATATCCAAACTACAATTTTCCTTGCCAATACAACTAGGTTAGTAGGTGCAAACTAATACAATTTTGAAAAGCATCCATTCTGAATCTTCATGAGATAGTAAGACTGGAACACTGAAGACTTCTAAGGCCATGTGTTATAGGAATATGTGTAAGTCATAGAGTACATGGATGTTTTCTAGTTGAAAATTATGCATTCCTTCCTTTCAACATTTTTAGTATGCATATAATTCAATTTTGTTTATAAACAAAATGGATTTAATGGGTATATGTATACACTCAGAATATGTCAAGGGTTGGTCTTTTGCACCTGTGATTAATGGTTTCCTTCCCTTTGTTAATTTATGAAGTTTCTAAGAGATTTTTTTTTTCACAGCCACAGATGTTACATCACAAGCAGGGAATTATGTTTCGTATTATAAATAGTTCAGGTGTAAAGAAAAATTTAAGAAAGAAATTTCCTGTTTATATACATTTATCTTGATTAACTATCTTTGAAAAGAAACCTATAGGAAAAAAAAAAAAAAAAAAAGCTGCACATATAGATAATACTGACATGTTGTAGTAATTTGTTTTTAAATGTTTGACCCATACAAAAACTAATCTTTAATTTAATGTTACCCTTATCCTACCAGTTCCGTTTGATGTATGTATCTACTTCTGAAACAGATATGAATCTTTTCTGTTTAGACTGAGTCCATCTCACATTGTAACTTTGCACAATTTGATCAGATGTGCACTAAGCAAATATTTTCAGTATTTAAAATTTTTACCAAGAGGTGATAGCCAATAATATCTTTCTGGTACAAGACTTCATTAACTATCGCAAAATTTTGTAGAATCATAGAATCTTTTAGGCTGGAAAAGAACTTTAAGATCATCAAGTCTAACCATTAACTGACAACTTCCAACCCCACCACTAAACAATTTATCCTGGTGCTACATATATATGTCTTTTAAATAGCTCCAGGGACAATGGCTCAACCGTTTCCCTTGCCAGTTTTTTCAAATGGCTGACAACCTTTGCAATGAAGAAATTTTTCCTAATATCCAATCTATACCTTCCCTAGAGCAACTTGAGGGCATTTCCACCTTTGCTGTTACTTGTTGCCTGGGAGAAGGAGCCAACCCCCACGTAGCTACACCCTCCTTTTTTTCTTGGTTCTTCCTGTTTTAAAAGTTATTTCACATCTAAGACACCATAGATAAAGTGTCAAGAATGCAATAAAGATCCATCCTAAGCTTAAAAATGTACTGTAGCCCATTTTAGAGAAATATTTTAAAAATTAAAGAAAATTCTCACAGTCCAAGAAAATAAGAGTTTTTCTCTCTACTTTTTAAATGCTGAGAATCCCAGGTTTTATTGTAAAGTAAATTTCTAAGAACAGCATAGGAAAAATACATATAATCTAATATACTCTAATATTTGATGTCTATAATAATGCATCGAATGGTGCAATTCCCTTGGTGAGCAGAGAAAACCCTGCCCAGGTAAAGCCTGAACATATTTAGCTTGTGCACTGTGGGAATCCTCTCCTCTGTTTTGTGTGCTAGGTCTCACAGGAATGAAAACAATAGTGTACAGCTGTGTTTGCTGTTTTTTGCATCTCCTTCCTTGCTTGGCTCACATTGTTATGAAGACAATTTGCCATAGCCTTTAATGAGCCACAAAGGTTCTCTCCTTCTTGGTGATATTTGGCATGAGATATTTCTCCAAATCTGTGTAATAGAACAGGCCATTAGTTACTTCAACTGAAACTGAAGCACTTCAGAAACTGTTGGCTGTTTACCTACTTAGAAATTGCAGGTGATCATCAGTGGTAGTGTATGCTAAAGATCGAGGAGGAAAATGAAACAGGATTAAAGAAAATTTTTAAAATGCATGAAAGTAGTGTTATTGATTCAACATGCCATTGATAAAGTTATCTGTGATGGCAGAGCTTCTGTGCAGAAACTGATTCCATGCCAGATTTAACCTGGAACATACATCAAGCAATGACATATGTTAACATAGTGGTTTAACATTTTTACTTCTACCTTCTTCAGAGTTACTTTGCTTACAATAAATACATGGATACACAGATATTCAGTAACTGTGAGTTATTTTACTGTTAGGGGGTTGTTAAATGAAACTTTCTAAATTTAAAAAATAAACAATTGTTTATGCAGCTACCATTTGGAAAATACAGATAACAACAACTTTTCTGTTCTGCAAGATATAAAAATTATAACAATCTGAAAGAAGATAGATGGTTCTTCAAAATGCTCACTTCTCATTTATAAATATTTCTCATGCTCAGAGGTAAGTTGAATGTTGGAGTTATGCACTTTTTTCCAATTTACACATGCAAACTTTTATTTGATTTTTTTCCCAAAAATATTTATGCAAAGCAGAAATAATACAACAGTAAATTTTCAGTAAATTTAATGCATAAAGAAAAAATAAATGGCTGCTCACATTTCTCTCAAATAGGGGCCATAATATGAATATAGACTATTATGTGAAAAAATAATTCCCAAATACAATCTTTAGTGTGGAGAAGCCAATAAATAGTATCATGGAAGATGTCTCATAGGTTGATGATGGTTATATCAGTGTAACGACGTAGGCTGGAGGATTTGAACCAACTGCTGGAGTAGAATATTAGAAAGTACAGTAATAAACCCTGGTGAGCTACTCCCTGAGTCTCATCTCTCTTTTAAAATGCACTTTTAAAAATTAATGATAACCAATTTTTATGCTACATGATGTGAAGTAGAGAGCATCAGGATGATGGTATAAAATTATGTTTTCTGCTTAATTTTCTTTAATGTTTATAAGTGAACTAGCTGAAAGATGCTGATATATATGTGGGAAGTTGTGCCTACTTAAGCCTTAAATTGTGCTTAGGATCTGACTGCAAAGCTATTGTAAAAAAAAAAATCACTGAAGTAAAATTTACACATCAACTTTTCAAACACTGTTACAAAAACAGCTGAAGAAATTGATTTTTCATAACCTCCTTCTCTAATGTACTTTGCAGCACAAAGTCTGAGCTGCTCAAAAATGAGTGAATAGACAAGGTTTGCTTCAGTCACTAACATATCATGTCCTTTGGTTCATGTTTCACAAGATTTCTTATTATAAAGGAGTTTCCTTTAATATAAGGGAGCAAGCCACTAAGTAAACTAGCAAAAGGAGAAAAAACAAACAAAACCACATCAAAATTGTTAAAGGAAAATTATTTATTTATATCTTTGTACTCTAGTGGGACTTCTGGGGGGGAAAAAAAGTATTTGTTTCAGAGAAACATTTTCAACAACTGAAGAAATTGTTCTTGAACTTTATCCCACCTCTACATGGCAGCAAACCCAGGATGACTTCTTTTTAGGAAAGCACACACCACAGGTAGGGATGTCTGTATTTGCCACTGGTAATTTACATTAAGCTTTCAGCTTTCTTATATATAGAGGACAGCAATGTAATGGAAAAAAACCTTGATTTTTTTTTTTAAACAAAACATTATGCATGAATGTAGTATGATAAATGATGCCAGGAACAAGGAACCTTCTGTTACTGTCGATGAGATCAGTAATTGTGTGCTAAAATAAGGAAATTAAATTAAGAATTTACTAGTTAAGAATTTTAAAGGAATTGTTTGTTATATAAATATAAGCAATAAATTTAATCAGTAAACAGTAATACAACTGTGGGAGAAGCAGCTGAACAAAATTTATAGTTTATGGGCTGTGATATGAAAAACTGAAAGATTAGAAAAAAAATGGAAATTTTAAAAATGTGGCAAAATATGTCCAATGAATGAAGAAAGAACATGAAATGTTTGACAGAGTTCACAGGATACCTACTAGAAAGAAACATCATAAGTAGAGCTAAATTCTTACTTGATCAACAAACTTACCAACTCACATATATAAAATCAAAATTATCTGGATTTTAATTTCAGTATCAGTATGGCTGCTACTGCTATTCAGAGAATTTGAGGATGCTTGTCTGTTAAGACTGAATCTAATTTCACACTAGATTCCACAGAAGGTTTCTATGGTCAGCTCTTTGGGGAAATAAACAAAGGAGAGAACATCCCTCAACAAATTATATATATCATTACTATTATGTAAGATAAAGAGTCTAAAACTGCTATTCAGCAATAAAAGACTTCCTTTTATCAGAGAATGACTGACAAAAAGCAGTCTCCACAGAAGACACTACAGATTCACAGACTAAAGAAACTATCAAGGGAGTACTTTGCACAATTGAACCAAATCACATGCAAAGAAAGACATTTTCCACAGCTGGACATATAAAATCATCATATTACCTTTCTTCTCTTAGTTGAAGTGCACATCTCTTTATCTCACCATCATTAGGCACCTCCACTCAGAAAAAGGAACTAATTTTTTTAATTAGATAATGCTTAGGGATTAACATTCTGTTAGACTTAGAAAAACTGAAAGTGATTTTATCCTCCCCAAACTCCTCCCATTCATCAGCTTCTGAAAATTTCCTAGGTATGACAAACTGATTTGGAAACTAGTTTTAAAGTCCTCAGAACTAAAATCAGAGAAACTGGTCACAATGATTAAGTATCATTAAATTATTGTTAAATGAAGAAAAACCCACTAAAAACATCATCTGAAAAGGGTGAAAAATACCTCTGCTTTTTCACTCAGCATCGTCATTCCATGTCAGCAATGAAAGGTGCATCTTTTGCTGTCTCACTTAGAAATATATTGTTTTCCTCCCAGAAGTCTTACAGAAACAGATCTTTGTTAAACTCTGCTGAGAAGAGCAGACAGAACAAAGTCTCTGGTCTTCCAGTATCTCTGCATGCATTTCTTTGGCTCATGTTTTGGAAATGGAAATGTGCTACAGGCTCTCAGCAGCATTTGTTGGGTTCAGAGACATTTGGTGACCATTTATTCATGGCTACAGTTTTTGTTTTTTTCTTATCTTTCTCCACCATGTTTTCTGATGTGCTGTTCTCTCAACGATGAATACCTATGAAAATCTGCAGATATTCAATATAATGCCAATTAAGCAGTTTAGCAGATACCAACATAAGAAGAAGTTTCATTAAAAAATGTTAAAGTCCACATCAGCCTTCTTCTGGCATTGTTCCTGGTACCTGCCAGTCACCTTCAGCAAATTATAAATGAACAGGTAAAGAATGATTAATGCCAGAAACCCATTGAAATCTTCCAAAGAATGTGAGGTGGAGGAAGTAATTTTACAGCACAGCTGCAACCATGCTTGGCCTGTTCCTAAGTTTATGAATTTCTTTTGAAGGAATGTTTCTGAATTCTGAATTTCAGGCCCTAATGGCTTGCTTCTGAAAAATAAAGATTCTTGAATCTTATTCTTATATTCTTATGGAACTTCAAAATAAGCTGTTGTGAAAATTTCATGCGGGATCCCAGTTCATAAAAACTACACTAAGAAAAAAAAAGAAAAAGTTTTCAGGGTTACACCTACCTAATTGGTCAAGTTTCCTTAGGGAACCCGTCAGAAAATAGCAAGATATCCATTTTCTCTGGAAAGAGTACAAATGTCGCATCAGTTGAGATCAAATGTATAAAATTAAAGTTGTGAACCTTACACAAATCTTTTCTCTCTACAGAAAATACCTGGAGATATGCAGCTCTAGGCAAGGATTTATCACATCTTGAGAAAAGCCTCTAATGCAGGGCATCTGAACACCCTTCATTAGGTACATATTTTTGTCTACTGATACAAACTTTATGATTGACCCATATTTAGATGTTTGCCTTTTTCAGTTATGAGGGCATGAATATGACTCCATATTATCTTTTCAGATGTCCTGACATAGTCTGGGAAGCAAGTTGGAAAGTGTTACTTATAATCACAATTGATTTTCTAAGTAAAATGATAATAATCTCTCCATATCAATTTAAAAGAAGTGTAATGTTTTATTTTTATATGTATTTTAATACTTCATTTTAAAAAAAAATAAAGATGGAAGAAAGAAAGGATGAATAATTTACAGGTTTTTCCACTTCTGTGTAACTGTGTATGTGTCTGACAGAATAAGGTAGATGCTGGCTTTCAAAACTGAAAAACACTCTAAATGTGGCATATTATAATAGCTCTCAATAATCAACCTACCTACTTTGCAGACTATCCAGTCTGGTAATTTCTTATTGTAAGAAATTTTACTGAAATCTAAATAGAAGTTTAAAAAGTTAAAAGCAAATTAATGCTGGACTTTGCAAGTTATTTGCAATTATGATGTTTATCTCATTATATTCTTATACATCTTTGATTCTAAATATTAACACAGAAGTATAAAACATCAAATATTATATTAGTATAGATATAGATCCTAATTACTCTGTAACACAGTGAGCCAAGAGAGTCTATATATTTTTGCATGTAATATTTCTTGAATTCTACATATGCACTTCATTGTTCTAAGCATTACTGAAAACATAAATTTAGAATATGTTTAAAATTTGAATGGTAATGTACAATACAAGTAAGGTTGAGGAGTCTCTTGGTTTTGGTTTTTTTCAGTAGTTGAAGTGCTAAACTATTTGGTCACCCTTCTACATACAGTAGATCAATAATATGTACAGGAAAGAGATTATCCAGTATAGAGAGGCAAGTTTTCATCTCATCTTAATATTAAGATAATTTAAGCTAATAAGACCATACCTAAATTCAGACTACTTTACTGTAGTTACACTTTGAATGGAAAGAGACCAAATGACCAACCCTGCAATTTTCATTTTCCTAGTTAGTGCTCATGGTCTGTGTAGATTACGATTGACAACAGATTCAATGTTGCTTTCAAAATGTTTTCCCAAGGTGTCAGCGATGAGTCACACGGAGCTGCTGCATGTCTACGTGCATGTCTACACTATCTCTCATCTAGTACAAGCTGCTAAAGACTTGCAGAGCAGACTGAAAGAAGGGCCCTTGTCTCCAAAATGCTGCTTTGAAGTGAGCAGCTACTGCTCGTGTATTTCTGCAGCTGGGAGGAGTGATCTGAAGGAGTGCAGATCTCCTCAGGATCCAGTCTTTCCCAGCAAGGGCGGCTTGTGCTTCTCACTGTCAGATGAGATCAAAAGGGAGCAGACGAACAATAGTTACATCATTAGTAATTACACTTCTGTACTTTTTTCTTTTTCGGAGGCTTCTTGAAATAAAGCAGAAACATTCCCCTTTGCCACACATTTGAGAATATGAAAGTGGATGAAAAAGATGTCATGGATAAAAGGAGTCATGGAATTTTTGCTGGGAAATGACCAAGCTCCTACTTTCCATGCTGTGAATGGGCATAACACCAGACAGAGGAGCAGCGTCCCCCAGAACAGAAGGAATGCTACAGAAAGGGATGATTGGTTCTCTCATCCTTCTTCCAAATACAGAAAATTTTCATTAGACAGGAGACTTAGATTAACACTAGACCTGTCAGTCAGCCTGTGAAGGGGCTGATGCCTGATGTCTTTGGAGCAGAAAGTTGAGCTGCCCCTCTGTATCAGATAAATCCATGAAAATTGTTTGCCAAGCTGAGCTGTCTATCAGCTGATCAACCAATTAAGCAACGAATACCTACTCTTTTAAGTGAAGGGTGCAAGTGTGTCAGCTGTGGAGCAGCTTGGGTGGTCTAAGGACAGTAACAGCTCTGTGAGAGGTGAGCAGGGCAAGCAGAAGCACAGCAGCCAGGTAGATTAATGAGCTTTGGGAAGCACAGGAGTGTGAAGATGTAGTGAACAGAGAAATAACAGCTATTTGTACTGTATCAAAGGGATGGGGATCAGGAAGGAGATTTTCCTCTAATTTCGCCACTCAAAATAGATCACTGCTCTCTAATGGCCATCTAGTGATACAGTTAAACCTAACAACACGGATCTCGTGTAGTTCATTGTACAACTTAAAGGAAAAAAATATGTTTTGGGCTCCTCTACTTCCATTTGGAATATAAGACTCCTTGCTCTCTTCCTGCCTAAATACCTACTCCCAAGATTGAGGCTCTTCAGGGTCTCAGAGTGAAGCTGGACTTCCCTGAAGGTGCTGTGTCATCTCCCTTGAATGGCAATTAGGAGAAGAGTATTAATAATATTTGGGTTACAGCTCTTAAGAGTTATTAATGGCTGTCTCCACTCACACATTGCATGCAGTAGTTCAAGCTTGATGCACTTCACCACACACTTTGTTATCTTATTAGCCCTCTTTTTCATGCTGTGAATAGAGCACTGGAAGTATATTCATAGCTAGGGAAAGTTTCCTTCCTTTCTTTTTACTTTCTAAGTCACATCTTATATTGGATCTGTGGTACTCTCGGTTCTTCTTAGATAAGAAGCAAAATAACACGGCTGCAAGGGAACTCCTTCCTTTAATTATTTTGCCAGTGGCACAACTCCTGACTGAAAAATACAAAGAACTGCTCATAGCATGAGACATTGTATTTCCTTCCTTTGGATCTCCAGGGACTTAATAACTCTTGTCATTCTCTTCTTTCTCCCTTTTCACACAGAATTCTCCCGGACCAAAGGCTCCATCTATCTCCTTCATGAATTCTTCAGCAGGAGTCCCACACAGGGCCACTGTAAGGGTGAGGTAAAACACTGACAAATAATTGTACAAGTACTGAAGCCCTCTGGCCCAAGAGGTTGCAGGTTGTTTCAGCACTGAGTGTAAGTTGCCAGGTTGTATGAGGAGAAAGAAGGAGATTCATGGAAGAGAAGGGGGAATGAGATCAAGCCATCAGTCAAAGTGCCCAAAAGGTCTCACTACAGTTCTGGTATGGATACAGGCTTCTTTTTTTTTTTTTTTTTTTTTTTTTTTTTTCTAACTGCTGTTTCCCAGGCCCTAAAGAGTGAAGTATATACACATTATTATTAAATATTTAAATATATACCTATGAAATATATACACACACATGCAGTTACATAACTGTGGATATGTATAGCTACTGGTTCCCTTGAATTATTCTTATCACTTTCCTTTTTTCTCCTTTAGCTTTTCCATTAAATGAAGTGTAGGCAGAAGACTTAGGGAAGAGAATTATTCAAAATCTATGATCAAGTAGAGTGGCACTTTATGCTTTCCTATGTCTGCTATAATGAGTTATTCCCAATCTTTTAGGATCTTATAAATCCCTGAAAACATATAAGCAGTAGATGGTCTGTGGTTTTATTCAGTTTGGAGCAGAAAACTCTAGATTTGGGCTGATAAGGAAATGGATTTCCTTTCCCAGGAAAATTCAAACTTGGCAACAGTGGAAGTGTGTTTGTTTGTTTTCTCTTTAATGTTTTGATGAACTCAAGACCCATCAATTTGATTTCTTTTTTTGGTTTATTTATCATATATGAAAATAATTAAAAGAAAACACTTTAATCCCCAAAGACTCTGGTGTTTGTGTTACTTAGAGTCAAGTCTTAACTCTGTAAATTAGAAAACAGAATGGACCTGGACCATCTATTTCAAAAGGGGGAGGGGAAGAAAGCCTTTAATTCTGCTCTACTTAAAGAGGAAATGGATGTTGCTTCCAAGATGTAACTTGACAGAAAGTGCTACCACCTTGTCAAAAGATTTCTTAATGACAGTTTTTGTTTGTTTGTTCCTATTAAAGCTGCTATGTTTCCATTAAAACTGCTATGTTTCCATGAAAATCTGTTTCTTAAAAACTATCAGCTCTGAAATGAGAGAAAAGAAGGAAACCTCCAGTTGGTGGGAGCCTATGAGAGAGCAAATCAAGCAAAATTTGGATGAGCATCTCAATATTTTGATGTTAACTGAACTGTCTTAGCCTTTTGAGACATACTTACTAGTAAGTAAAAACTAGTTAAAAGAAAAAGTAAACAAAAAAAATTATTAAGAAAAACACAACTATATTTTCCTAGGGTAGATGCCCTCTAAATTAAACATTATTTTATCTGTGCCTTGCATTAATTTTGATAGCAAATTAGAACATCTTCCAGAAAATACATATTAAAACCAGCAAAAATGTAAAAAATCCCCCAAATATTTACATTCAAGGTACAGCTTCATATAATCAATAACAAAAACTTATGCTAATGCTGACATTTCAAATTTCAATTTCTAACCACATTTCCTTTTCTTGATTAAGCTTTTGAGCTCCTTTTCTTTGTTATACATAAACATATAAGAATGGAATGAAAGGTAATATGATGAAGAAACAACCTCTGTGGGAATGAGAAGAGCTTAAAAATATTTCCAGGTTTGATTGCTAGATGTTAGGTTTCTACATTCAAGATCAATTTTTTGAAGCGTTACGCACCTGCAGTTCTCCATTGGCCTCATTTTTAGAGTTTAAATCATTTTTATTGACATGGTTAAATACGGGTTTAGGAGAATTATTTTTAAGAAAGTACTACTGTTTTGCTTGTTTTTGCCTTCTTGAAATCTTCTTTTCCTTCCTTTCTTTTCCTGAACATACACAACCACACACCAGAAAAAAAAAAAAAAATGCATTCAAATTTATAGCAAGGTTTTAAAAGCTAACAGTTCCAGTATGACCCAGCACTTTGTCCAGTACTGTGAATTTCATCTTGGATAGGTAGACCTACATATCACTAGGACGAGATTCAAATTGGCAAAGGGTAGAGTAACAATTACACCTGATGGAGAAAAGAATTAAGTTTGATTAACACTGGTATTAACTCCTAACACTTGTTTTTCCTCTCTCTCCTACTAGTGAATGATGGAGTTTTGAACGATGCCAGATTTTTCACTTTCTAAATGATGCAGAGAAAGTCACAGATAATCAGCAGGGGGGAATTTCTCAATAAAAATAAGGAAGTCTTTTAACCACAATTTGCAAGGCAGAGGTTGTGGGATGCCATTTTTTGCCTGTTGTCTGCACAACAGCAACATGCCAGAACAAGAACCAGAGCGACAGTCTAGTTTCTTTTCAGTACTGGCTGTTTAAAGTATATTACTGACAGATAGTAGATAAGAATGGTTATAAAGATATTAAAAGCAAAAGAGTGAGGTTTGGTTTATGGATTAAAGCCACAAGAAAAAATTGTGCCTTGGACATAATATGTAACCAAAGCTTGCTTAAGTTCGCCCTCCCTTCACTGAAAGGAAGCCATTCAGGGAATTTCAAGCATTTTCTTCTGGACACTTACCTAATTTAATTCAGTAGAAAAACTCCAATTAACCTCAGGGCAACATGATCTGACCTCTTGTCTGGCCACTATGCTGAGCTTGTTTGTTTATTAATCTGACAGATTTAAGATATTTCTGGATCCTTTATATTAAGATAATTGTAATACTCACTTATATTAAAGAAAGGCAATTATACCTTATTTGATGGTCACCATCCTTTCAGGCATTAGTAACGAAGATTAAGCTGCTTCCTGTACAGCTATTTGCATGGCTACCTGAGCATGGTACTTCTATTGTATGCACATCACACTTCTTAAGCTATTCATCCCTTTTTCTGAGTACAAAATTATTTAAAATGCACCTATCAGTATCAATAAATGAAAGGAAGCAGATGTTTGATATGTGTCTTATTGCACTGACAGGCACCACACAGTGCTAGGACCCCTACTGTGCTCTCCAGGAGCTCAGCTTTTGGGTGTCCATAAACACAGTTTGATGGAAGGCCATTCAAAAGAGTGGCATGGCCTTTGGCCTTTTCATGATGTGGAGGTTTTAGAATGCTTTGTCTGAGGTAAACCATTGTACAACAGTCTCTTGAGTTAACTGGCACAAGCCTAATTTCCCTGACATCAATACAGATTTCAGATAAATCTTTTCCAGCTAGGTTAAATGAAATAGAATGTCATTAAGGAGAGGGGCTTGGGGGTTTGTTTGGTGTTTTGTTTTTGTTTTGTTTTTGTTTTGGTTTGAGTTTGGGTTTTTTTTTTTTTTTTTTTTTTACATATATAGTAATCAAAACAAGGTATCTCAAACAGATTGTGCCATTACTTAGAGACTGCTAGAAACTGATCTGGAAATTCTCTCTATAGATGGATGTTCTTGGGAAAACTCGCTTTAAAATAATAATTCCTAGGCATATATTTTTTAAATGTATGTTCTGAGAGAAAGCTGTTTCCCAAATACTGCTTCCATAATATTTTCTGAATTATAGCAATATTCTCCTTTTTTTTTTTTTTCAACCCTACTTAGAAAATAAATGCAACCATGCTGTGCCAGGCCAAGGATCATCTAACTCAGTATGCTTTCTCTAGCAATAGCTGTAAGCAAATACCTAAGGTGAACTACAAACAAAACAAGTGTACATGATACCTCCAGAATTCTCTCAGCCTTCAAACATTTTCAGTTCAGTGGATTTGCTGAACTGCCTCTGGTTGTCACATAATTAGTAACTTTAAATGACATTATCTTCCTCAGAGTTTTTTGTCTCAAGTGTATATAAGCATTTAATTTCAAGGACAATCTGACAAAAAAATTCACAAGTCTTCTGTTTTTTTACTTCTTTTTTTTAGTTCAGAGACTGCTAACTTCATCCACTTCTTTTTGAAAGAGAGAAAGAAAGAGTGTACCTTCTCCTTAACATTCACCATTTTGTACGCTTATTCTGTATCTCCCCCAAATCGGTTATTTTCTGGGCTTGATACCTACGAGTTTGTTCACTCATTTCTCATACAAAAGCTAGTCTATATACTAGCTGACTCTTCCTTGTCTTTTAAAATTTCCCTCCAACTCTTTTCTGTAAGTCTTCCTGTTCAATTCACCTCCTCCTACAGTGACTCACGTCTCCATAATACCTCTTAATACACCTTCATCCCATAGTTTTTCAGCTACTGTTCTAAATATAGTATGCATTTCCCTGCTCTAGTTTTTGTTCAGCTCCTTTTTTTTCACAAGGCCTCCCACTTTTCAGATTTTCTGCCATTACACTGCTGCCACACCCCTTCATCACATACTCATCTCACACTCCTACAAGCTGCCAGTACTTTGCTTCCTACCTACTGCTTCTAGCATTTCTCCACTGTCTGGGAGGGAGGGGCAGGAAATTGAAAGCTCTGTGAAACTCAGAAAGCTCTTTATTTACAGTTCTTGAGCTGTAGGATCTGCAACTGCTGATATTTCTCTCTGCCATAAACTTGAAAAGGGTGCAGCAAGGGTAAGAGCATAGATAGTGGGGTTAATTTCACCAGACACTGCACTTCTATCCAGACATCTACCATGCAGAAGTAGTTATCTGGACTTATTGTTTATAATCACTGCAGAGAAAATATAGATAGTCTACTTAAAATCTGGCTTGCAGACAGTTGTCTGTAAGATTTTCTCCACAGCATATTAAAGGAAAGAGACTCTAATTTCCCCTAGTTTCTCTAGGACGTCAGCAAAATTTAAAGATGCTACAATGGACAAAATTAAAACTTTTTCTTACCTTGCTCAAGTAGTTTTCTGCACGTAGGAAACAGCTTGTGGTTCAGTGTCTGTGTCTCCTTGATTGTCAGCCCTGACTGTACATTTGCCATAAGTGCCCAATGTATGGGTGATTTCTGCCTTCTCACACTCTCAACGTGGTAGTTACCAGTTACTGTTGTTAGAAAAAGCAGAACCAACAAAAGAAAGCTATGAGGTTTTCCAGTTGAGGAAGTATGAAATATGCACAAAAACTATCAATTATTTATTACAGTTGTAATATTTTCTTTGTTTTCCAGTGACCACTTTTCTCTTTGCTTCTATAATATCTCATCATTAATTAATCACCACTGAAATTCTCAGTTATTTATTTCCCAGATGGCATACAAGGAAATATTAAGGGATTTCCAAAGAATTATACTGAAATTTACTGAAATTATATTGTTGGGTTCTTTTTTCTTTTTTTTTTTTTTCTCATTATACAGAGAAGTGGTTTTGGACTTTGAGAGTTCATAATCCTTTAAATAGGTAGTAAAAGTAGGTAGAATAAGATATATAGTTCTCTAGGGGGACTGAAATGACATTTTCTTTCCTATAGCATTAACACAATTAGTAGGTAATTGTGATATTTCTTTCTACTAAAGCAAATGAAGCAATGGTTCAAGTAGAACAGAGAAAGTGATTCTTCAATTCAAATGCTGCTGCTGTGTATTTCTGTACTAAAAATCATTATCCATTCTTGCTAAAATGTTATGGCTTCATTAGCAGAAAAATCTGGAAGTGTACAAGTAATGTTTGCTTTTGAAATATGCATGTTCAAAACCAATTGCAATTAACTGGAACATGCAATATGTCCAGTTATATGAATATTGCTGAATAGATAGCTAATATTATGTACACTGTTACAAATAATTCATCAGGCTTATTAATTCCATGAATTTAAATTCATATTTTTGAGGAATTTGACTGTATGCCAATGGTGTTACATGGGGTTCTTACAGATGAAGGTTTCTGCACTCCCAAAGTTTTTTTCTGTTTTTAACAGGATCAGTTGATCTATTAAAAAATATTCTTTGTCTCCTAAAGCCTTCTCTTTATGATTGTACATAATATGCTGATTTCAGAAAAAGATTTTAGCACACACAAGCTACAAAGCCATAATTTTTTCTTTCAGTTACAGATGTTTAAAATTCTTTAGGGGTCATTTCCTAGAACTAGAGGGTGGTCATGATAGCTGTCATATTGAACATATTTTGCCTCTCAGAAAAAAAAAAAAAAAAAAACCCAAAAAAAAAAAAAAAACCAAACCAAACCAAACCAAACCAAACAAAACAAAAAACAAAACAAACAAACAAACAAAAAACCCCACAAACAAAAAACCCCACAAAAAATGCAAACAAAAAACTCAGCTTCTTAAAAAGTAGTGGCTAGATTGTGGAAACGTCCACAGCTACAAATGGCTTCTACTCAGTAGTCACTGACAGCCCTACTGAGATGCTGCAAGGAAAACTGTATCTTTTTCCTGTGCTCACATCAAGATACAACTGAGATACTACTGTGTGTGGGAATGAAGGCGGAGAGAAAGAAAACAAAAATGTCAGTGAAGAGATAAGGTGGAAAACCCCCACTGAGAAGCATGCCATGACAAACAAATGGAGGCAGACTGTGAAAAAAAAGTAACAGAAAAGCATACACCCTGCATTTTTTGGTAGAGCTGCATTTCAGAAAGTCACAAAGCTATAACTGCTTTCTCACCTAACAAAAGCTCTTTCTGAAAGACTAAGTGACTTATTTTCTCTGACCACTCTTTTCTGTGCAAAAGACTACCATAAGGCAATAGCTATTAAACTGAAGCTGGCAGGTGACAAAAAATTCAGCCCACAACCAATTGAAATGAATTCATAAATCCAAGGTTATCACACCTCATTCCTACTGTAACTTATATATTCATTTCCATATTTCTTTCTCCTTGTATTTTTCTGTTGTACTATGTGAATTTTATGCTCTTCATCCAATAATCGGATTTGTAAAAATCTAAATCACCTAGAATATTTTGGCTATCACCATGGTTGTTTCTAAATGTGTGACCCTGAACCTATCAAGAATACAATATTTATAATGCAAAAGTCTTAAGGACTTGTAGTACAGAAATTTCACAAATCCATGATGGATATTCATAAATTTAAGCAAATTGTCTTTGTACCTGTCACAGCCACTGGAGAGAAACAGAAGTCTCTAATGTAGTGATCATTTGACCTGCTTAGAGATGTGTACAAGGATGAGATTATTTGTGCTGTAGAAGGACTTATTGCTCTGCATTTAATTAAAGGAAACCTAATTGATAAGCCTTGCATGTAGACAAAAACAATGTGATATAAACCCTACACTTTATGCTTGTTCATACAAGAAAAATACAAATACATTGTAGCCTCATTTGACAAAGATCAGGCAACAACATTCCGGGTCAGCCAGGAATATTCCTTTTGCTGGAGCTGCTTTGAAGGCAGTGCCACACCTCCCAGCCACAGATAATCAGGTCTGCATAGGCACGTGGTGGAGACAGCCATACTTGCTGGAGGAGACCCACTTGCCCCCAGTCATCTATAAACTGTCTTAACCATCAGTCCAACCTAAACTCTTTGGGTGGCATATAAACTTAGAACAAAATTGATGAAAACTCGTTCCATTTAAGTCAATTAGTATGTTTCTCTTAAATTCACTCTTGTGACACATTTGCATTCCATTCCCTTTTTTTTTTTTCTTGCACTTCTTTCATACCTTCCACTGATTGATGTTTCACTACTTTCATTATACCGATGTTCAGAAGTTGGTGACAATAAGAATAAACTCTCACTATCACAATGAGAGGTATATGTCAGTAAAGTATAGCAGTTAATTGCTGTTTGAAATCTCAGACATCTGTTTTCTTGCAATTGTTTTACAATACCATATGGGAACAAAAACCACAGGATGGAAATTACTCATCCAAAATGGCAGGTAAAGTTGCAGAATAGGGACATATGTAAAATACTTATATTTTAAATGGAGGTAAGACACTGTCATGAAATCAGATGGAAAAAAAAAAAAAAAACTTTTAGGATCAAATCCTGGGGTTGGCTGTGCATTCATGATCCCATGAACCATACAGGTAGCACAGTGGGAGCATCATCTGAGATCTTGCAATGTTCTACACACCAATTTTACATACACACACAAAAAAAAATAATAACCAAACCAAACAATTTGCAACATTCCATAGCTATGAAACATTTCTAAGACAAAAGAGGTTGAAAAGATCAGACTTCACAGATGTGCAAATACCAGCAATAAGTTGCTGAAAAATCTACAGTTAGATTGATATGGATTAAGAATAGCTTCCATTCTCAACAGCATCTGAATCATTTGATGCTGAATAGATTTGAACAGCTTTCATTTTAAATGAAGCCTTTACAAGTATGTCAAAGCTTCTTACTGTCCTTAGTAATTTTCCTGAATAAATAACTGTAAATGTAATCTACCAGTACCTATTATAACCTTTATTTATGTCATTGAATCATTGAAGAAAATATAGGCAACAGAAATTCAGAATGGAGTATGTCTTAAACTTATCTAGTGGAACAACTTTTCAAGAAAAAGGAGGAATATGTACTTCAAAATATACATTTAAGGAAGGCAATAAGTTTGTCAATTTCTACATTTTATTAAATGAAGGAATCCTAAAAGTGTAGTTCTAATTTTAAATATTCTTTTAGCTTGATCCTGTGCAATAGCCATATGTTAAAGCATATGTAAGTGTATATGTGTCTTTAAAACTTGTCTATGCAAAATTTATGAGCACTGTTTACAGGCATGTATAATGATTATCTTCATTTTTCTACTCTTACTGCACATCCAAGGCAGATTCAGTAAGAATTCTCATTGTTGGGCTTCAAATCACAAAATCTGTTTGGAATAATGATTTCATAATACCATATGTCAATATGTATTCACCTTTTTTGAGAACTTGGTGTGTGGGCTAAATAAGGATGAATACTCATGGGGGAAGGAGAGGGGGAACCCAAAGTTGTTGGTTTACAAAGTGATTTGCTTTGGAAGATAGAGCCTGTTCTCTTATACACCTGGAGTGAAAATAAGTCGCTATATACTCATGACTGCAAAATGGCAAGCACGGTGCCAGAGTTTGCACTTGATACACAGCAGTAGCAATTAATATTTTCACTCTGAAGAGCAATACTAGAATCTTTCATTAAAAATAAGAAGAAAAAATAGCAGCTGAACAGACTTACCTCACTGTGTCTCAATTGTAAAAGTGAGGGTTAAAATGAATGAAATTAAATTGAATTTTGATTGACGTAAATGGCAACAAAATTTTATGTACTAGTAATCAACAAATCTTGTCTATTTTTAGATTCCTTAATTTGTCTGAAGGTTTACTACAAACTGAATGAAGCTGATTTATGTTGAGCTAAGTGAACTTTGAATAACTCTTCACAAATTAGAATCTCACCCTGTACATCCAGATGATCCTGCCATATCTGCTGGAATCACAGAAGGAAAAAATACATCTGAAAGCATTAGCTGCATGCAGTCCAGCAGTCAGCCTAATGAAACTGAAGGGTCAGAAGAAGTTTGTTAGGAGCAATATGCCAATAACTAGTTAACAGAAGCACACAGTACATTTCAGCTTTTGTTTAAGAAAAAAAAAGTAAAGGGAAAAAAATATTAAAAGAAAAAACATTACTTTTTGGGTAATAAAAGCAAATACTGAAAATGTCCTGAAAGGAGACTACCTCTTTTAAAAAATGTATAGCCCTACAGCAGTTACTCTTTACTCTCCTGCTTATTGAAAGGCCCAGTTCTCTGACAGGGAAGGAGAAAGCAATCATTTCTTGCAGAGATGGAAAGAAGCATTGGACACAGAATGATATTACTTTTCTTGTTTATCTCATATCTAATCTGAGACAGCTCTTTCAGTTTCCTCTGTGGAAGAAGACAAATCAACCTCTGTAAAGATCTATATCTTCCCATTTACAGTATAAGGTACCTCTTCAGTTAGCTCAGATTTGACACATAAACATTTCAGAAGAAGATTTGGTTGATCTGTAGGTTGACCTGTTGGACTTTGCTTTCCAAAGTCAGCTGGGTATCTGGGCTGTTAACATTAAAATTGGCATCATATGCCAGAGCCTCAGGGAAAAGGGAGTGGTAATGGGAGCAGCTCACAGTGAGAAAGATAAATGGGAACTGGCAGAGAGAACTAGAATTCTTTTTAAAAAAGACACAGCAGGAGTGAAACAAAAAGAAACTTTTAGAAAAGCAGATTGTTTAATGTGTTAGAAATAGATATGGCTGCAATGAGGAGGCAAAGCTGTGCACAAAAGTCTTCCCTCAGCACATCAAGTGTATGCTGAGAAATGGTAATATGCAAAAGGTACATTCCTCAGCTTTCCAGTAAAAAGCTCCATATGGTAATTTTTCATTATTTTGACTACTTCCTGGGTCCCTGAGTTATATTTTAACTGCAGGTTCCACAAGAGCTAGAGGGAGCTCACTCTCTGTAAAGTCTCTGTAGCCACTGACTAAAGACATCAGAAATTGCCTTGTAACATCACAGGGATATTGTCAGTCATAAGGAAAGGAATTCCTGTTCTATAATGAAAATGGATACTATTTCCTTGTGGATTTTCAACGACCCTTTTCAGATACTTTTTGCTTTAACTTGTAAAGTTAGTTTCATGCAAGAAGCTCAGTGGATATGGAATAATTTATGTGAATGTTCCAAATAAGGAAGATGGGACAAACATGGGATAAATTACTTTTCTCAACTCATTAGTGACAGAGAAGCAAGCCTTTAGGCTTTATCCTTCTCTTTCAGAAATAATCCAGCTTTTACTTCAGAGAGAGAATTCTCTCTCCTCCGAGAGGATTTCTAGAAAAGCCAGAATCAGCTATACCAATCATGATAGGATATGATATGCATACAATAGTAGGCAGTGATCTGTAGCTCAGCCATAGCATAACAGCAACCTGAACTACATAAAATTTAAATCAATTCCTGTGGAGAATAAATCTATCTTTTTCCCATTTCCTTGCAGTTACAATTTTTTACCCTGTGGAAGTACAAGGGCTATTGAATTCTCCAAAGAACCTCTCAAGCTTGTGGCAGAAATCCACAAGGGTCTTTCTGCTGCCTTCCCTATTTTCTTGATGTTCTGGTAGAATATCTTGACCAAGGCTATTCTCAAGTCACTATGTGAAACTACTGGCACATGATACTTCAGATTTTCTGATGTGATGTTTATTGACATCAGAGAAGGATCATTAACAAAAGATGAGCTCTAGAAAAACTGTAACTGTTTCTAAACTAAACATTTCAAAAAGCAAAAATCATGGACACAATCCCACAGTGCTAATGACTGTAGTGGTAGTGCTGACAGCAATGATTTAGGCAGATGGAGAATTAGTATTTTTGGAAGGTGAAAATGACCTTTGCAGGTGGAGATTTGGTAAGACCAGGTATCTTGGACATAGTTCTTGCTGATGACTGTGTCCATTCAATCTGTGACAAATGGATCATTATCAGTGATACTGGCACCTCCAAAAACATAGCAGAAAAGACCTGTTGAGTCAAGAGACTGAGAATATGCGAAATAAATTGCATGGCCATTTAGGAATGCCTACTTCTTTTCCATTGTTTCTCTCTGTGTATTTTATGCATATTATTACATCAAGACTCTCTTCATCTACCGAGTGTTATCATGAGATTTTGAAAGGAAGAGGAAGCCAGCAGATTAGTAAAATGTAACAAAACAAGAAATCAAGAAACTTATGTGACATCAGTCCACAGTGTGAGGTTTGCCACTTACATTATTAGCACTGGGATTTACTCAGCACCGCTACAGAGTATGTTCATGTACACCAATTACAAAGTGGCTAACAAAATTCTAAATCACCCCTAATTCCTCTTGAGTTGCATTTTTAACTAAAACACAGATTGAATGTGCATGAAAAGGAACCCAGTTTTACGGATCATCAAAGTATTAACTGGGAGGAAAGACCAGGACTTCTGAGGCTTTCTGTTCATATATTTTATACCTCTTAAGTTAAAACAGATTGTCAAGATCAGAATTTCAAAATAGTCCTGTATTGTGCCTAAGTTCTATCTACAATGTTAAATTGCATTGCTGCTTTTAATCTGTCTCTTTTAATATACTATCACTAGAGTTGGGTACTTGTCTAGGTTGGATGGGGCCCTGGGCAACCTGATACAGTGGGTAGTATCTCTGCCTATGGCAGGGGGATTGGAGCTAGATGATTTCAAGATCTTTTCCAACTCAAACCTTTCCATGATTCTCTGATAATAATTCTTAATTTGTTGGAATAATACACAAAGCATCTGATTTTTGTCCTACTGATCTGGTATTTGATATCTCCTTGGCAGCTGCTACAGCTCAGGGGAAAAAAAAAGTTTGACTTTTTCTCATTTAGTCAGGCTTTTAAGACCTTCTAAGATATGGATCCAGCTTCAACTCAAGTGCTCTTCTGACCTGGGTTTGAGAACCTTGTCAAACTCTCCCCATCTTTTCTGCCATAAAAGAAAATATGACTACCTCTACCTTGCATTCCTTCATAACAGCAAAACAGGCGCTAACAATATGAACTGATTTAGTGGCGGTCTTGTGGCTGGACACTTGTACCAACAATATATTACAGTATTTTAAAATACCAGTTTTAGAGGGGTGGCTTTTCAGGAGTCTCAGACTTAATATGTTGATTTAAATATTGCTAAATTAGGGTCAAAACTGCTTTGAGAGTTTTTTTCGGTATCAATTTTGCTCACTTCATAAATATAACATAATACAAAAAGTCTTTAGAAAGAAAAAATGTGAATGACATAAAAAGGAGTAATTCAATATCATGTTAACTCATTCTATATGATACCAGTTAATACTGCATCATGACAAAGACATGGTGTAAAGTATTCCCATATGATTTTATAACCATTAATACAAGAATTCCATATTTTATAATATCAACAAACCAGATGAACCTCATCCACTCAAAGTATGGAACAGTGAAAAGAACAAATGTCTTGTGAGGAGTGGAAATAAGAACAATGTGTCTGAGTTTAAACAGTGGAAACAAGTTGTGGACGTTGTGCATGAAGTAATTATTTCTGCAATGGGGTTCTGCTGTTCCTGCATTTGGTTTATAAGCATGTCAGGGCACAAAATCCAGGCATTTCAGAAAAAAAAGTCTGATTTATTTGACATGTAAAGACAGATTTGAACACAAAGAATCCTTTTAAAAAAACCTTTTGAAAATGGAGGTTTTGTTAGGAGAATAAAAGACAGAAATATATTTCATTTAAAATATACAGTGTTTCTAGTCTGGAAATATTCTGTCTGCAAGCCTCAGATGACTTTCTCAAAACTGTGATATCTGAAACATAATCAAGCGAATATCAAATCTTTTGAGAACAAATAATTTTACCAATACCCCAAATATTCTCCATATGTCAGTGATATTTTTTGCCCCACATGAGTATCTGTTTAAAATTGGCATTCAAAGACAAAAAGCATGGTGGGATGGAAATGAAAACAAATAAGCCCATACTAAATAAGAGCACAAGTAGAAGAAACACTAAATGCACACATCCTTGTACCGAGGGCAGAAATCAAGACACTGATAAAAGCACCAGCAATATTGCAGGCAATATTCAGAGTGGCAGGAGCTCGCATTATGTTCCAGAGCCTGGTCTTTTTTAAAACCTCAGTCATGGTTTTACTAAAGTTCAAAGAAAACCTAGATAAGGAATGTATATTTGGATGCTGAATGTAAACCACAAAAAAAAAGAAAAAAATAGCTAAAAATTCAAACTAATGACAAATTAATGTTAATGACAATAAAATTTCGGCATCTCTGCATAATTCTGCCAAGTTTTGGATCAAATATCTCAAGTTTTATCAATACAAATGGACTCAGGTACCTACAGCAGGACATTGGTTACCAGTTAATAGTTTCCCACTCTCATTCCTTCTGTACTACAGAGTTGAATCAAGAGATATGCTGCAAATCACCACACTTAGATTTTAGAGTTTCACACTTCTCCCCAGCCCTGTTTCTACCCTTTTATGTCAGCCTGTGGCTCCTGTCACAGGCTGATCAAGATCCAGTTAGTAAGCATTGCTTTTCCTAAATGTCCTGTAATCCATCAGTCTAAATGAGAAATTGCCACACCAAATCCAACACAAATCCATTGGAAATAGCCTTGCAAAATGCATGTACTTTCTGAGGTTAATTTATTTTGAAAGCAAGATCAGAGAAGGCTTTTTCTTCATACTTAGGAAAAAAATCTAATATTTAACACTCTGTCTATGGTATGCTCATTTTATGCCACACAGCATTTGAATGAAAGAGGGGAAAAATTTACAGGGCAGTCACCAGGGCATGTTGTGCTACTGCCTGATATAATATTTTTTAGTATTCTCCTAAAATAGCAGGCTGTTGGTCATGAACAGAACATATTCAACAAGAAATCTTGAGAGTGTATCCTCCTTGATGTCTGCTCAGGTATGTATTTTAATCTTCACTGGTGATGAGGGCACTTAGGGTTGGGAGGACAGCTACAGATTTCCGGATGGCCACTGTACATATACATAACAATCAGACTCTTTGATTGTGTGAAGATTAAGTGGATCTCCCTGAAGCTCTGAGCTACAAGTCATTGATATTTAAGAAATATTTAAAAATCAATTCTAGAACAGTAAGTTCCTGAGTCAGAAATGCTTGGACGTTTCGACAAAACAGACTGGAAAAATCCCTGATTTATTCTTGCACTTTGTCCTGAGTTCACTTTTGGTCAGCACCAGATGCAAAATATAATGTCAGTTGAGTGATTTGTTTGGTTTTTCTTGTAGTATGATACACCACAGGCAAAATTTACAACACAGTTCTCCCATATATTAATTCATAGACGGGAGACAACTGATTTTGGTCATTCTGGTGCCCTCCCAGTGGAGCTATATTGTTGTAAAGCTATCAGAAAAGTTGTGTTGTGTTTGCCTCATTACCCTTGTGGCCATTTGGTCAGTAGAGATGTACCCAGGTTTGGCAGGTTTGTTCAGCTTGCAAAGCACAGTCATTCCTGCACTGGCTGAAATACACAGCTGGTGGCAGCACTACCACCGAGCATGCCTTAGCAGGAGAGCTCCAGTTACCTCTTGGGAAGCATGACTGGAGTTGTGTGCCATGGAAGGAAGGGCTGGAATGGCTGAGCCCTGCAGGGCATAAGTTTCGGACATGTTTGCCCATGCAAATGCCAGGTGTGGTTGAAACTGCACATAACTCCACCAAGGCTGCTAAGCCACCCTTATGAATGTTGGAGGTGTTGGCATCAAGCAGTGTTTTGCTCTGAATTTCACCTGAGTGCCTAACCTCACAGGTGGGTATTTTGACACCCTAATTTTGGGTGCTAGTGCTCTTTGTGATAATATATCTCTGCAAAACTGGGACCAGCAAGTCAAGACTTCATTAACACTTCATTCCCTGAGTTCATCAGTCAAAAATAAAGAGGTTTAAAAAGCAGCAGTCCAGGATAAATTGGCAGTCTCACAGTGAAAGCTTGCATGAACAGGGCCTTTCTAGAGCACACAGAATTAGTGGTGATACAGTGCTGAACTCACTTTGGTTTGATGCACACAATGAGGACCTCTGCTATACTGAATCTGTACTTCTTACACTCTGTTCTTGTCCTCCCAGGGACTATATCAATTGCCTTTGGTGACTTGCAAGGCAGGGACATGCTTTTAGAAAACTATTTATACTATAAAGATGGAAAATAATTCTGAAACTCATCTCTCATATAGGCACACAGAAGAACAGGACATTCACACATGTATTTCAGGGATATTTAGATAGAAACCTGAGTTTGAACCGAGCCCAAATTGCAAGAGGATTAATGTTTGCAGAAAAATTACTGCCTGCAGTTGATGAGTGCATTGACCGGAATGGACAGGTTCCAGAGCCCTTTATTTTTTTTTTTTTAATATAATTATTTACTGGCTGAAACAGTCTTCCAGAAAAAGAAATAACTTAATTCATTAATTTTCAAAATTTCAAAAATTTCAAATTGAATGACCTCTGTCTCTCTAGCTATCATGTTGCATTTCCCAAGAGAATTTTAATTTCCGTATTCTTTTTTTTTTCTGAAATTTTGTTACGGCAATGTCAAAGTGGGCAAAATTCATGCAATTAACAAAAGAACCTCTACCTGAAAGTCAGTAGATTTTTAGATTCGCTTCCACACTCAGCTGTAAAGGAACAAAAATGAGCAAAGATTTCTTGGTCAGAGTCCTAGACTAGTCTAGACATTTTCTATTAATCAATACTAAATTAAAAAAAAAAAAAAAAAAAAAAAAAAAAAAAAAAAAAAAAAACCAAAAAAAAACCTCAAACCAAACCAAACAAACAAATAATCAAAACCCAAACTAAGAAATCTCCAAAACAGGGGCTGCCACTGCTATGCAAGGGGAAGCTTTAAAGCAACCATGAAGACTGTTTAGGGTTTTGATGGATGCACTATTTCACTGTTTGACAGAAGCTCATTTATTAGGTTTTTTTTTTTTTTTTGTATTATCATTTCAGCTTAAAGCATGTAGATTCTTCAGAAGTTCTTTCTTTTGGAAGACCAGTCCTTTATTTCTTCAACATTAGTTTGCTATAACTAGTTTGCTATATAGTGCAGTTAACTAAACTTCTTTGGAAGTTCCTTTGTGACACACTGGTAAGGCCCATATCCATATTGTAGTTTTCTCCTTGCTTTTCCTCTTATTTTTCAACCTTACTATAGATATTTTGAAAACATTTAGGAATTTTGTGGGAGTGTGGTGGGAGAGTCACTGAAGGGGCTCAGAAGCTCTTGGAAACCCCTCTAACAACATAACAATGCAGGGACTTGACTGCTGATGCCCAGAGAACATTCCTCAAAATTGTTCAATTAATGTGGTTTCTATAATCAGGAATATGTTGCAAATGAGAAAAAAAATACTGGCACCAACAATGCAAGATATATCACCTTGCACTTTAAGAAGCTTTAAATGTGGAGGAGTATTACCTAAAAACATTTTGGTGTAACTTGAGAACCTCTGAGTGTACCACAGGTCCTTTTCAAGATGTCACCTTTCTTCAAATGTGAAAGTATGATGGTGGGGCTCCCCACTTTGCACCCTCAAATACATGTGATTTTTTTTCTCTCTACTTACCTTGAGACATTTTGGTAAGTTCCTTATCCAAATGCTAATAAATTTTTGCAGCTGTTTAGAGGTTCCCCCCATTCCGACTTAACTTTCAGTTCCCACAGCAGTGGAGGATTGATTTCCGTGGAAGCATTACATTTCCATTTCTCAAAATTCTTAATTCTTTTCCTAGCCCATTGGGTAGTCATCCCCAACTGTCCTACCTGAATACAAGCAAATTTTCCTCTTCTCATTGACACTATAACTGAGTGTTATGCTATCATTGGTTGCATACATCTGGATTTTTGATTAAGTTTTCCAAGAATAAAGAAAATTCTCACTAGGCAGGTCAAACTAGCTGATGACTACACATCTCAAGTTACTGACCTGACCTGATGCTAACCTTCAGAAAAAAAAAAAAAAACAACACTTTTTTCACTCTCAAAACCTCAATAAGATGTAGATTGTTTATTTAAAGTGAGAATCAAATGCATGACTTAGCTTCATCCAACTTGTATTAATCTTTTACAGTCTTCTGGTATATTATGAAGAAAGTAGCAGTAAAACAGTTTTCACACTAGAAAGAAATAATAATTTAATGTGTATTCTACACAAATAAACAAATATTAGGAACTGTTTGTTAAACTGACCCTTGGCCCTTTAACTGTGATGCTTACTGAAGAAAAAAAAATATTGTAATCCAATTCAGGATATGATGCCAAGGTGTTTGCAAAACTTTAACTTTTGTTTTTTCTTTTATAACATGTTTTTTAATTTCTTGCAACAAACATATAGTCCAAATAGGCTTCAGAACTATACATACTCCATAAGTAATAGAAGAATATATTACTGTATATAGCTTGACTATTAAAAAGGAGAATTCTCTGTATAAAATGAGGAAAGGATTTTTCCAACTGAGACTGAAGGAACAAAACTATACATATTGTAATATCTGTATATTTCCCATAGACAACATTAGCTCCATCAGTCAAACCAGTTTATTTTTTGAAGAGAAAGACACAAATATGTTCCTCAATTTGTTCTGTGCTGCATTTAAGCTATTTTTTTATTACTAATAATGTGTATACTTTGAATATATATATAAATTGGATACTTATGAACAGAGTGATAATGGGGAAAACAGCACTTATGACTAATCAGTAGTCTCTTTCCAGCATTTCACCATTCCACTGGGGAATGAGAGATTTCTTTCCAAGACAACCATTACAAAGCATTCTGTTTTTTCAATGTGAAGTAAAATATACTGTTTTGTTTTTATAAGACAAGTTAACACACTCCTAAAAAGAAAATAAAACACTTGACATAACAAGCTTCAATCTTTCCTCTTTGGAAATAAAATCTTCCCTTCTGTAGAGATTAGAATAACAAGTAGACAGTTGGCTGATAGTACAAACATACAATTTTCCATCATTCATATCAGAGTTCTAAATTAGTGTGAGTTTTAATGTCATTTAAATAATAAAGTGCTACTGAAATCAAGGTCAGAGGGTCCATGAGGTGAATTGCTGTAACCTTGTCCATATTGCAAAACATTAAACAAAACCATAGCATTCTCTATTGATCCCTGAAAATTAAAACCTTACAGTCCTGAGAAAACAAAGCTTTAATCTTATTCTGCATTTTATTCCACTGACTACTTTTGTGGTATTTGATGATATGTTCCACAGTCTGAAAAATACCAAAAATGTCCCACTGGTGGCTAATAATACAGAAAATTCTCTTTTCAATTATCAATTTAGTATTTGAATCATAGGATTTCCCTTTAAACAACTTGTGTGTGCTTTTGAAGCAGACATGACCCAGCATTTCAGAAAACACAAAGGCAAGCTGCCACTGCTTGGTCCCCATGAGAACACTCCTTCTATAATGTACAGATACCTTGCTAAGGTGGAAAATGTTCCATTTTTTCAGTTCCCCAAGCTACTGGATAATCAGCTATTCTGCATACAGACATTCCTCTAAATCTCTGTGCTGGAACACACTCAAGTTTCATGGATCTACTGAGAAGGACCACAAAAGAGTGAGCATATCCATCCAGATAAGGATAGTTAGGAAATGTGGTTTGAATCTACAAACCCCAAGGAGGACTTCCCACTTCATATATAACTGCTTTGATCAGCAGTAAATCTTTCATTTTAAAGGTGACTCATCACACATCCAATTTCTCAAGCAAGTTTGCAAATGTCTACCTTCAGGACAGGATTTTGGTCTGTACAATCAGACTGAACAGAAGTATAAAAGATGACCTGGAAGTGGCCTTGTATGCTCAACAAGGGGATTTAAGCTTTTGTATATAAGGCTTAACTCTTCTTGGAGCCTACCTTTGAAGGCAAATCGAATTCAGGGATGAATTGCAAAGTGTAACTGAAACTTGAATGAAACTTCAGATTAGAAAACCTCACTCCACTGTCCAACAAACAGTCCTTACGTGGACATTCCTGAACAGCTTACAGATAATAACTATAATTTGTTGATCTGTTTGGGTTTTTTACAGAGCTCATGAAGAGATTAAACAATGTAATACTGGAGCCCCATTCCAATATTGCCAGATCAAAGGTATGCCTGAGTTCTTAGGTCAGATTGTAAATCATGTACCAACTCAAAGCTGCCCAATGTGAAATCAGTGCCTTTATCCATTTTTCATCCTCTGACCTACTTTCACTATTGCATTTTCTCCATCCTTACATCCAATAGAGGGAATACAGTGTCTACATGAGACATCTACATAAGCATGTGTGACAACAGTTTTAAGCTAAATAGCTGAGGAAACTCTGAGGAGTGCCTTCACAAGAGTAAGGATTGTCCTTTGATAAACAGTCAAAAGGAAAATTAGATTCGAGAAAAATGTATTTGACATACTCCCCTCTAGCATTAATGTTTTAAGTTCATTTGTGCTACTGATTCCAAAATATGAAATTCTTGCAAGTTGTATGGTGCTGCTGCATGTATCAGTGATGAGACCTGCCTGAGTAAAATTCATAGAATCATAGAATCATAGCTATCCTCAGTTGGAAGGGACCCATAAAGACCATCCAAATCCAGCTCCTGGCCCTGCACAGCACCATCCCTAAGAGCCTTACCATGTGCCTGAGAAACTTGTGCAAACATTTATTGAGTTCTCTCGGGCTGGTGCTATGAACACTTCCCTGGGGAGCCTGTTCCAGTGCCCAACAACCTTCTGAGTGGATTTTTTTTTTTAATATGCAACATAAGCCTCCCCTGACACAGCTTCATGTCATTCCTTCAGGTTCTGTCCCTGATCACCAGAGAGGAGACATCAGTGACTGCCCCTGCACCTCCCCTTGTGAAGAAATTTTATAGACTGCTGTGAGATCTCCCCTCAATCTCCTGCTACTTGCTTAAGTAAAAATACTCACTTATTTTTTGCAGCTCCAGGCACTAAATTCAAGAGCTTTGCAAGCTGTTCCTGCACAATTCATGAGCAGGAACAATGGTAATATGTGTGTTGAATAAATTGTTTGCTGTAACTTATTTATCCAGTCCTTATTTAAGCCTAGCTACAGTATATTGTCAGCACTCTGGTAATAAATAGCTTTCCCAAATAAAAGGCTTTTGTTGGGGCTTCACCTGCTCGTTGCATATGCACACCTGGTAAGTTTCCAGACAAATACCCTAAATATTAAAAAAGAGAATAAGTTCAGGTCAGCTGAATGAAAAAGCTGTAAAAGTCACTTCTTAAGAAAAACACATCTTAAAATATGAAATAATGTGTTACACAAAGCCAAATGAACATTCAGATAAAGCCAGCAGGAGTCCCTCCTTTCTATAATTGGAACGAACACACACAGCTTTCACATGAAAGTTAACATGCTTTCTCTCCCTCATTTTTGGGGCTAGAACTGTGGGTCTGATTTTTTTTCCCCCTGAATTTGTTCTCATAATCAAAACATCTGCAATTACATGTTTTCATCTTGCCGGTGCAGGAAGTTACACTCTGGGCTGCGTTCCTGAATTTCATTCTGTCCATTTTCTTATTTTAAAACAAAACATTTTGACTTCCCGTGCCACCTGTGGAGTTTTTTAGTGCATATTTAACTGTTTTCAAATCTCTTTCCCACATTCAGAACAAGCTCAATCCATTCTCCTCCAGGTTAGCTGCTCAGTGAGAACTGGTTCAACTGCTTTACCGTTTCTGCAGGTAAGGGGAATACCCTGAAAGGGGAAAATTTGTTTAAAAAGTTCTTTCCACTCTCCCCACTAAAATAAACACTAGCTAAAGCTCCCTAATACAAAAGTGAATCTGTATGTTTATCAGCACGTATGGTCTGCTTATAAAAATAGATTTTAACACTCTTTATAATGGCTAAGAATTTAAAAGAGTAATTATATCTAAAAATATACCAAAATTTGTTTTGTGCCTTTTTTATTTCTTTTGTTGTTATTTTTAAAATAATTAATTTTCATCTCTGCTGATTATCTACGGCTGGTTCTAAAGACAATATTACCACTTGAGATATAATTGCAAATTAAATAAATATACATCTATAACTTCTATATTTTCTTTAATTAGATCAATATTAAAGATAAAAGTCTTTACTTCCATGTTTTTAGTCTATGGCTTCTTCTCTGACTTTCAAACTGCCAACCCAGTAATGGATGCATCATAGGAAGCAATATACATATGTTTTTCATACACTTTACAATCTCCACACTCACTTAAAATAAATAGCTTATGAAATAAAAGCAGATAACCTTTTTCTTTCCTCATTACTTATTGCTATTTTGCCAGCTTTAAAGCAGGAATTGCAGGCAATTTAGTAAATATAGTAAAGAACAAATGTCTGAACTCACTGTGTTTTGTACAGGTTTTGATTTCTTTTACTGAACTGCTGTTTTGTAACTGCTCACTGTGTGCCCTCTAAATGAATAACAGTCCAGCATCTCTTACAACAACTGAGTACTCTATCCCTTTGTTTTTTTAAGTAGAAACATCCTCCAAATATCAAAGCCACATTCACTGAAGGCACTAACTTTTTTTTTACAGCTATGTACATAACATATGGAAAAATTCTGAGTGTAATAAACTCCTTGCTGGGACATCCTGGGAGTGAGACTGTAGCTTCATTGCTGCACTGAGAACCTCCGTAGTTCGCCTGGGGTTTCTTCTCCCTTGATCGTGCAGATCAAGGGCTTATTTGGATGACATGGCAGTTTCTCCTCTGACCCATATATCTAGATTTCCTTGCCATAAAATCCACAAAGGACTGGTAATCACCCAAGTCTAGTCCCAGTAGAAAACTGGGGTGCAGCCAGAAGGTGCATCTGGGCCCAGCCCTCCTGTGTTCTGTCATCAAGACGTGACTAAGTCATTTAGTGTGGTCTGTGCCGGATAGACTACCATATGCTTCAGTTCCCTTGAACACATCTCTTTTTTTTTTTTTTAATGCCTGGAACGTATATCCAGAGGGAATTCAAAGATTTTTGACATTTGTTCAGGATTTCTGGATGTCTGGCAACCTAATCAGAGCAGTAGTGGAGAAAATCTGGACATATCCACCCCACATGCGCGTATCAACTTTACAGTGCATTTGCAATGAGGCCAACCAATCCACCATGCATGTGCTGCACAGATGGCCACTGTGTACGCTGTAAATATGATGTAAAAATCACTGAGAAACACATGCACAGTGAGTCTGTAGCTTCCTGGAAGCCTTAGGCTCACTGCACTTACCTTTAATATGTAAATGCATGGCAAACCTGTTTGGGAAATCCTTCTCAGCATGAAAGAGGGATATCCTGGAGTGGATGAAACAGGGAAGTGAACAGCAGGGTTGCACCTTTACACGAGATCCTGGACATGATTCTGGACTTTGTGCAGGCAAAGGATACCTAGCACACTGACAAACACACAATACACCTCCCTGGTTAGCACATGGCACCACAACGTCTCTCAGCTTTCAGAGGAGCTCCAAAGGAGCTTTGGGGCCATGTGTCTTGCCATGCTAAAACAGGTGAAGCAGGCAAGGTGCAAGCATGACCAAGCTCAGACTACCCCATGGGCAATTTAACCCAGAAGGTTCTGCAAGTTACACCAAAACCAGCCTCCCTGTCAGCAAGCTTGCACTATCCTCCCTGAGAGAGAAGATAAATGCTCCCAAATGTTAAAAATACTCAGCAACCAGGAATGAGGAAACCACCATCTGGGAGAGATCAGAGGCAAAATCATCGCTCTGCTTTCACACGCAGCAAACAAGCGCCCACAGAGAACAACAGTTTGGGGAAAACAGGTAGCATCAGCAAGAGGCACCCTTGGGGATGCTCTGCAGCTCTGGGCTGCCACAGTCAGAGGAAGGTGTAAAAGGAAGTTGAGGAGGAAGGAAGAAGGAGCAAACCAAAAACTTGAGAGTGTCTTGTTCTGGAAATAAACTGAAAACAGCTTCAAAGAGACCAGAAATATTGTGTGAAGCAGTAGCACTATGTAATTGTTAAATGGCCAGTTGGCAGTAAAGTTATAGCCTCATGGGGGGCAAGTTGTGTTAATCACAGGCCATTACCTAGCTGGCATTCAGGTCTAAAATAAGCCTGAAAATCAAGCAAGCCCAACTCATTAAATATTATTTAGCGCTTCAAATGCATCAGGAAAAAACGATACATCTTTCCCACTGTTGAGTTCAGGTTTACTAGCATTCAGTTCTTCTCTGAAAATCCTGAGAAAACAGTTTCTTATTTCTTTGTTTTCATTACAGCGAGGACTCAGATACTTGTAAGGGAAATTAAGATTTTTGTAACTTTTTTTCCTCTGGCTCTTAAATTTCTAACCAATATTAACCTACAGAAAAGGACTATCAAGTAAATCCTAAGACCTTAAAAACAAGAAGACAAAGGGAGATTTAAAATTAATAAAAACAAACAAATAAATCCCAAACCAAAAAACAACAAACAAACAAACAAAAAAAAAAACAACCAAAAACCAAATAAACAAAAAAAACCAAACAAACAAAAAAACCCCTCAAACTTACATTTTGAAGCCCTTTTATTCACAGCTTTTTAAAAGTCATTTAAATTTCAGGAATGGCAATACTGCAAACCATATCATCTACATGATCTAGGGAGGATAAAACAAAGAAGGTGATTTATATTTAATGAAGGTATACAAGAATAAAATGTTTAACTAAAGACTACAATGTGTGCAGGTCAAGAAAGCACAGCAATTTCTCAAACTTGAATGGTTTTAGCTGTAGTGTCCTTTGAGATTTTGTCTCGTTGTGTAAAGGATATAAAAATATAGATTTTGACAAAAAATCTTGTATGATTTTCCCTCTTTAAGCTTAGAATACCTTGCCCAGCAGATGAGGCAATACAATGGATATGTTTCTAACTCCAAGGAAGGACACCAAGCTGAGAAAACTGTCGCTGCAATGGGAGTTTGCTGGATCCTTTGAGAATTAATGATTTTCATCTAATCAAATTGAAGCTAAACTTATCCAGGGGTTGAATAGTAAAAGATGTCATGTTTGATTACAGAAACCAAATATATTGTTCTAAATACATTTTGTATAAGTGTATATGCACAGATGTGCATGTATATTCAGAAGTACCTTTGGCCCAAATTATTTGCTGACTAATTACGTTGTTTGAAAAAGAAATTGAACAGGATTGGATTATTTTGTCACTACTTAAATTTAATGTTGCTTAATTCTCTTCTGGGTAAAGCCTGGTGCACATATTGTGACAATTGGATGATTTTATTTTGCCCTAATTCTCTTATCTGGTTTGGGGCTTTTTGTTTTGTTGGTTGGTTTCGGGGTTTTTTTGGTTTTTTTTTTGGGGGTGGGGGGGGGTTTGCAGGGGGCAGCAGGGGGAGGTTGCTGTTGGTTTGGTGTTTTCTAACACAACAGAGAATCTGGGTCTAATTTTCTTGTATTGTTGCCAAAACTGTATCTGGAAAAAAAGATGTGTGCCAGGATTGTGATTCTATATTAACAAAATAGAATTGGAACTCATGGAGCAGGTAAGTGCCAAGGCAAACTAATAATTATCAGTTTAATTAATCTCTCTTCACATTTTCACAGCAATATAACCATGAAGCAATATTACATTACTTTTATGAGCTGTGGGTTATATTACAGAATCTCTTGTTTTAAGATCCAGATGAATTAAAGCTTCTCTGCTAGCTACTAAGATCTAGGTTTTTCATTTTCTTTTCCCACCAGCATCCTCTGCCAGAATACCCTCAGATCCACAGAAAATGTCTCAAAATAGTGAGTGATGGCTAAACACCAAAAGGTTTGCCAGTTGTCTTTAATTATTACTCTAATAGTTCAGTTGCTTTTCCAAACATGATTAGGATGAAGCCAAAGATCTTTTATATTGGTAAGCTTACAGTAACAGGCCCTTTGCAAGATTTCCAACAGTTACTTAAGAAACAGGCCTAAATCCAAGCCAGTGAAATTTGACACTTGCATTTCACAGATTGGATTGGATTCTTATGGTCTTATTCTCTCCATGGTTAAAAAAAAAAATTACATTTTCATAGCTTTAGAATTTTATATCTCTGTTCCTGATACTGGCCAATATAAGTGAGATTAAAAGTACACAAATTATTTTTATTGCACACAGGCAAAATAGAGTTTAAGCTAGATTTAAAAAAAATCAAATAAAATACATTTCTGTCTTTAAATAAAAGTCTTCTTCTGTAAATAAAATAAAAGTCTTCAGAGAGGAAATAAGTACCATTACCTAAAGAAAACATGTTGTAATTTATTCAGAATTTCTAAATTTCTAAGCTTTGTGCAAATTTATTAACTGCTCTGTAGCCTCTTTTCTCCTAAATTTAAATAGTACTGGTTTTTTTTGTCTTCAAAGGACACTGACAGACACATCACATTGTAAAATGATCCTATGATGTGAGATCACAGTCATTAAAATTAAAAATAGAAACATTATAATTCTTATTAAACACACATGTTCTATTGACATAGGCAGAGTGGATCAAAAAATCAGCATATGTTTAGAGTACCAGAAGCAACAGTGTAATAAAATGTAGAATTACTGATTATAAATCTACTTTTTTTTTTTCAAGAGTGAGGGAACAGAATTTTCCTTTTAAGTTTTCCTAAAAAAAATTAAATTCCCTGAGAAAAAATGTATACCCACTTCCAAAGAAGAGTTCAATTTAAACTTGAGCTAATACAAACAAGGAAATTTTCAATTGAAGCTGACTTCCAATATCTGTGCCCAACAGGATGCCTCCTGAATCACTTCCTTATTGTGCCCCTATTGTGTCTTGGAGGGCAGCTGGCCTGTGAATTTCCTTATTATTGGTTTATGTCCCACTGTTAATTCCCTTATTCTATTATGATGATTTTAGCTATTGCATTAAATTTCCTCTTTTCATGGTGCAGGAATGACCCCAGAAGGATAAACTACCCCCAGCCATGCAGACACACTGAGACTCAGTTATCCTCTGATGAGTTAATGTGGCATTGGCCTATTGTCAGTTAACATGGAAAAGAGAGATTCATTACAGCTCTGCTTCTATTTACTGACCCTTTCAAACCTTTCGAAGAAGAAGATCTGAAATATCTGAAATTTCTCACCCTCAGCAAGACATTTGAGACATAAAAAAAAATCACTTGGTCTTTTATGGCAGTGTTTATTATCAGAAGCAAAAATGTTTATTTAAATATTTTTAATAAAAATATTCCACAGGTTTTTTTATTCAAACCCTAATCCAACTACGTTTGCTTTAAAACTCTTCAGACAATTAAGTCTTTAGTTTATATTCACTTTAACAATGAGTTGTGTTTTGGTGAATTGGCTGGACAACCACACGGCCAGACCTTCACCAGCTCCTTGAAGTGCTTCTGTGCACCTTGCAGTGAAGCAAAGATTAGAGTGCTCATTTAGTCCTCTGTCATTTCCATATCCAAGCCTGTCAAGGGATTACCCCAGGCTGGGTCAGCCTGTCATTAACAAAAGTGAATGGAATAAGCAGTCAGTGGTGGAGTAAAGTCCGTGTCTTGTGGGGAAGGGAAGCACAAGTCTGGACACACCTCTCTGGGAAGGGGATCTTTGTTTCTGTTCAGACAGGCCTGCCTCTTTTCTTGCTTTGGTGGGTCCTTGCTATAGAAGTTGAGAGTCAGTTGAAAAGCCTGATAAATAACACATGTCCAAGAGTGTTTTCAATTTTTTTTTAATGCTTTCTTAGGCATAGTTCTTCTTTCAACACTCTGATTGCTCAGTGAGAGCTACTTTCATGGGAATCTGAAGTAGAGAAACCGACCTATCACAAAGAGGGTTCAGGTAAAAAAAACTTGAGATCATGCAGGATTCAGCTTAGACTTGACAGGCTTGGAATGACATAACAGACAAAACATTAGAAAGTGCTTGAAACTGACACATAAAGAATTATCATTGTCCATGCTTTGGCATTGTCATCCATGATTACCATGGATTCACAGTAGCAATGATGTGAGTTTAGCTTCAGGTGTAAGAGAATGTGCCCATCTTGTGCTAACACCTGCACTATCATAAGCATTTGAGACTAGTAATCCTACTTCACAGACAAGGTGGATTGTTTCTGTTATGCCTGTTTTATTTCAGTAAGTTATTTAAATATACAGTGCAAATGGGAGAATGAGTTTATAGACTTGTAGTTTTTTTTTTTTTTTTTTTTTTTTTTTTTTTTTTCCCAGACAGGATCTGGGCATTGCTCCAATTAATATTTGATTTATTTTCTGCAAAGCATACGCTTTTAACAGAAGAGTGTGAAGAGACCTTCTCTACATAGACATTAGCTTAAAGGGGTTAAAGCATCTGTCAAATGAGATACTTAGATGGAAATCCTCATTCAGGCAAAGGAATAAAAATTTCAACATGAATATCTTTCATCCTGAATCTCAGGATTGCTGAAGGACTAGAGAGTCAGAGGGGCTCCATCAATGTCTCAATTTTCTTTCACAAAAAAGAAGGCCCACTGAAATATGCAGACACATCTGTACATGTATAAAATGGCACCCAGCTGTAGCTCAAGTCTTCTGAATTTCCTATCAGCTACCCTAGGTTGCTTCATATTTTGCTATGGATTTTGTGATTTGGGTTCTCAGAAGTGTGAATTGTAACACAGAGTGTGTATGGAGCAAAGTATAATTCCTGTAGGTAGCAGGATTTCTAAGTATTAGTCATTCTAATAACAAAATCCTTTTGTGAATTTAGCCCAAGGGATTATTCTTATATTTAAGAGGTAGAGACTCTAGCTGAAGGATGGATTCAGCTGAATATCTTAAAGGATTTAAATAACTACTGTTTATAAAAGTGGGCAAAGCAAATTCAAATTTCATCAATTTCTGCTAAGTTCTCAATGTGCTAAGGCAGTATATTTTTGTGTTATGCAAATGTCAAAGCCAAGATCTTTTCCTGGAATCTGTGTTTGCTTACAGTCTTATATAGCATACACAAGAAGCAATGTTGTGATGAGGTACTGTATGGCAGGGTAAAACACATTTTCAGCAGAATCCTTATAGAGAGCATGGTGTTTCTAGGAAGGGAAAGTTCCATATAAAATGAGTTAGCTGTGATGCATTTTAATCTCAATAAAACAAAATTAGTAATCTTCTCTCCAATATTTGATAGCATTTTGCTTACTTGGGACCTACATGTGGCCTAAACTCTTTTTTTTCCCCAACTTTAATATAGTATTTGGTAACTACTGCTCTCTTACATTCTTTGTCTCAGTACCCTAAGATACCTTGTACATATTCCTCCATTTGGCTTCCTTTTGGATTGAAAGCTGCTATTTCAATTATAAAAATATTTCAATATGCATAGAGTATCTCTCACCCAGTAATACCAATAATTACTTTGGAAGGGAACTTTACTCATGGCTACAACTGTAGTTTAACAGTACACTGAGGAATCTTCTGGACCTATGGAAAATTTATCTCTGTGTTTGCAATTTTATTATATTTAATCCTATTGCTGTACAAGAAATCAGAATTATGTAGGAGCTAGATCATATAAGTATGCATATATATGTGTATATTCATGCATAATGTTGTGGACAGGTATATATATAATAGGCATACTAAATTATCCTCTTTTCTTAACCCACAGATAAATATTGTAGTACAAAAGGAACAGGAGTTTTCTTTATTTACATTCTTTAGTTGAATTCATAGGTTGAAGACTAATTATATGTATATGCAAAGGGTAATTTTCTGCAAGTTTCAGTACTTTTAAGGTCACTCTGGTAAATAAAACACAGTGGGGAGAGAAGTGAGACTGAACACTACCAACCATTATATAACTTCCCCAAAAGCCTGGAATATATCTTGAGCAATTTAAGTAATCAGATTGCACACCATACATATATAATACAAATTCTAGTTAATGATAATGGAAAGCAAAAATGAAATGCCAAATATTTGATGATTACTTCTCATTAGCTTTATTTTTCCTCTAGCAAGTAGCAAAACTGAATTCTGAGGATGAAGTATTAATGTAAGATGAATGTGGACGGCATTAAACATATATGTATTCAATTCATCTTTTAAGAATGATTGATCACATTCTGACAATTTCTCACAAAATTTTAAGTGGCAGAAATCTAGCACAAAATGAGGAGAGAAGCTGTTGCTTTCTAGATAACAGCTACAAATAAAAAGACTGATGTGAATGTAACAAACTAAATTCCTTCAAACCTAAAATGTCCTTCTTGAACAAGAATAAGGCAAGATTAAGGCAATCATATTGTTTTGATAGTTACTACTTAGGTATGTCTTGCTCAGTATACTTGTAGATTCATCCAAATGGATTTTAAGCACTGAGGAAAGGCCATTTGTTTCTGCCTTGACAGTTGTATCTGATAGTGGATGCTTGCTTTGTTGTACCTTAAAGTACAACATGAAATACAGGGACACAAAACATTGCACAGGCATCAACAGAGAGTTAATTTATACTGCAAACCATCTGCCTGCACAAAAAGATCAGTATTCACTCCATTCAATAAAGTGTAGTTTTCTTCTTATCCTCCTGTCCAAATACCTTGATCTTCCTTCTCTCTTTCTTTCTTAAAAAAAAAACCAAACCAAACAACAGACAAAAATAATAGTATAAATGCAAACAAACAAAGAAAAACTTACATAAAATAAGTGATTCATGAAAGGGACTGTCCATTCCAAAGATGTACATGAATAAACATTTTCACAGATTTATTGCCTGGCTTCTAGCCCTTACTGTATAATATTCCTTTATGGTGTGATCATGAAGACATGAAGATCATGAAACAACTTCTCTGTAATACTTCAAAGGGCCAAAATCTGTGTGGCCCACTTCTATGTTTCTTTATATTATTGGCTGTGATTGGCCAGGATGTACTACCAGACAGAAATTGGCCTCGAATCTAAAGCACTGCCCTAGCATGTGTGCTATATAGTCCCATGGGACTCTGAGTGTTAATGTGTCAGCCACAGGGGAGAACACTTAGAGATATTTAGGAGCATTTATTCTAATTTCTGTGGATTTAAGAGTGAATTAATATATTTTCAAAATGAAGAATTTAAGACAAAAACAAAAGTGATAAAAATTTCCCAGATCTTCATCTGAACATGCCAGGAAGCAAGGTACAAAAAAAGACCTGAGCAGAAAAAAGATTTATTATGGCATTTTATATTTACACATGAAAAAATCATAGCACTGCAAGTCAGAAATTTTACTTGTTAATTCAGATGAAACCTGACAGCTCAGTGAAAACCCAAAGATGAATAAATGCTCCAAGATCAATACCTAACTCCATTACAGAGAGTTCACAGAGCTGTAACTCAGCAGAGAGCTTTCTGTGTTCCCACACCTGCACAGCTTCTTGTCTCATGGATCATGCCAGCTTCAATATTGACTGCCTGCCTGTTCCTCTTCAGGGAACCCCCTCCCTTTCACTCAAATGCACCATAGGAACACCATAAAGTCAACATCCAGCTGCTGCAAAGAGAAGGGGTCCACCTCTTAGTGTGTCTGTTCCCTTCACCACAAATTGCAGATGAAACTTTGGGCAGCATGAAACAAACTTGCTGATGTGAAAGTTATAGAAACTTTGCAGAGCAAACCTAATAAATGAATTAAGCTTATACAAGGAAAGCCTTGGCAATAGAGATGGTGGTGCTTGGTTATAGGTTGTATTCAATCATCTCAGTGGTCTTTCCCAACATAATTGATTCTGGGTCATCCTGTGATTTCTGCATGGTGCTTGAGGTACCTCAAGTCTGATAGGCTTTATCAGGTCATGCTCAACATCATCTTAGTGCTCTTATAAGGATACATGTGTCTGTGTGTGCTGCAAATCTGTCAGTGAAATTTTCTATCTCTGAAGGCATGCCCTGAATTTTTCTCCTAGATTTTTCAACTTAACAACTCTTTGATGCAGAGGCAACAAGTCAGAAAAAAAGTACAGTCCTTGTACTTTAGGAAAGTTTGCATGTATATCTAGAATTTGTACCCTGAGGGGGAGCATTTGTAGTGTTCTATAACAGCCTTGGGTGAGCAAGTCAAGGTGTTTTCTGATCCAGAGGTGCAAACATATATGTTTATGGTTCAAATTTACTGTGGGTGGAACTTACATGCAAGCAAAACCTATTTAGTTATTGATTTTCTAAAAACTGAAACTTTTTCTTCTGGAAATAACCCAGTACCATATAAGGCAAAACACAAGGGAAAAACAAACAAACAAAAGACTCTCAAACTAACAGGCTATTCTGATATTTTGTTGTTCTAAAAAAACAGCTTAGACATTTTAGAAACAGGATACCAGGCTTCCAACACAACAGGGCAATGAGCAAATGCCAAATCTTCACTAAAAAATCCTAAATTAAATAAGTCTGTGAATGACCTAACAAAATCCATGAAGCATTTCTCAGTCCTGAAAGTCACTTCTTATGACACCTGGAGAAAAAGATCCTTTGTTTTTTTTTCTGAAGAGCTAAATGGCATATTTTTGTTATGTCCTTTTTTTTTTCCTTTGTTTTCAGTCCTTCAATTACATTCATAACTACAGAAAATAATGATACAATTTAGTAAAGCCAATATTTGAACCTTGGTATTCATACAATATTTTTGGAAGGTTTTTTTTTTTTCCAGGTAGATATTAGACCCCCTCATTTGTGCCCCACATTATGTTTTGGTGTACAGAAAGAGTGTTCTGCAAATACTTAAAACACCATAGACTTTGTTCTTAGGGATGTTTAGTGGATGCAGAACTTCTTTTAGCACTGCACTGGGCCTACAGTAGCCTTTAAATAGACCTGGAACATATTAGCAGAACAAAGGGAGAACAGGATCACACTGCATGCCATGGTATCTGTGTATGTACACCACAGAACTCTTAACCACCAAATAAATATTCAAACAGAAATGGTAAAGTTCAGCATAAGAATTTAGCCTTGTGGTGAACGTCTCAACTAATGGAAGACATAAACCTAAATCCTAACATTTACCATCAGGAGCCCCATCAGTGTGTCAAGAGCATAGAAGCTTCTGAGTTTTTTCCCCTCCAGAGGTAATGCACATACTATGGCAACAGTGGAAATAGCCCATAAATTTAGCATATATATATATATATATATATATATATATATATGGATAACTGGGTCCTGGGACCACAGTTTTAGGCTTTCTGTTGTTATGCTGTGGTAGCATTGCCATCTGGCAGGTTTTCAACTGGACTGGCTGCTTTGCTATGAGTGAGCCAGTTGGCAATTCAGAGGAGCAAGCTAATCTAAGCTGTTCAGCAGCTACATGTCTTAAAGTGGCTGGTTCTTTTGGACATCAAAGGTAGTTAAGCTAATTTGGCCTAGGAATAAAACATACATGAAAGAGTTTGGTAATATTCTTTGTGCATTTACATTTTGTGGGGGAATTTGTTTATTCTCTCATTACCTTCTGAATTCAGTTTCTGGGAGAAAGGCAAGAATATTAAAACTACGTAGGTCTTCCTAACTCACCACTTGAACTGTTTTACATGTTCTTGGAAAAAAAAAAAATCTAACTCTGGTCTCTTTTTGCTGACTTCAACAAGAATAGAAATAAGGCCTAGGGTCACAGTTTCCTTGTTGACTTTTTCCTCATTTTTTTGCATTTGAACTCAATTTGAGATAAACTTTGCCCTCTGGGGAAGCAATTACAGATAATACTAAAACCAACATAAATTAAAACCTGAACATATTTACAATGTCAAATGTTTATGAATTATGCTCACCATGTGAAGTGTTTTCTCTACTTAGTTTTGGAAAGGTCACTGCTATGTATATGCTTTTATGTATATATATATATATAGAGAGATATATATAAAGAGAAATAACGATACATCAAACAGAATCACTCTTCTTTGTAGAGTGTTTTGTTTTGGTTTTTTTTTTTCATCTATACAGTACTGGTAATGAATAACGTCAGCCAGGAAATAAGTTTTCTTGGCACCCAATTTTCCTCAGTCTTTGGATCCATTAGTGAAAAGTTATTATAGGCATCCTGGCATTTTTTCTTAAGAACAAAATCATTTAATACACATAGTAATGTTTATGCTTTGGAATATATCTGCAAAACAAAACAAAAGGAAAAATCACACATTAAGGAACCACTTTTTAAAAATCTGAACAAATTAACATATGAAGCAAATAAATAGGCCTTATTTATGTGGATGAAATTTCCTAAAGTGAACAAACCATATTAAGAATAAAAAAAAAAAAGAAGAAGGTAGAAATGCTTCATTATACTTAAAAAAAATCCAACTCCTGTGCCTGAAAAACTAGGACAATGAACATGGGAAATCGAAGAATAGTAGAAAGCAGATATAGAAAAGATATGGAGGTCATTCTTAGTCATCCCAAGTGCAAGATCCCTAAAGTATGCTTCTGAGAGTTGGGTCCAGTCTGATTTTAAATGAATGAGCTGATACCATTTTTACAACTCTTTAAGGAGAGTATTCCGCTGTCAAAAAAATATGCTTGTGAGACTCAGGCACAGAAGTTATTCAGACATTAGAATTAAAAATAGAGGCAAGGGGAAAATAAGCTGAATAAAATGTTATGCCTAGTTTTGTTTTGCCATCCAGATTTGATTAGAGTTAAGAAAACATAATGAATGTACATGCAAGCTCTCAGTAGGATGCCTGGCAGGACCTAATTGAGGTTTTGGGGCTGAAGCAAGATAGTCCTATCAAGGAGTGTAAATTTTGAAAAACAGTGGATTTATATGTAGATATTTCTGAGAACATTTTCCTATGTTTATACATCCTTAGTCCAAAAAAAGTGTGTGTGACAGCAGTTCATTTCTCCCACAGAAGTCCAGAGACCTAATTTCTTTATCCCATGAGAAAAATAAAGGTGTGCCTTTCAGTTGGGTTAGGTAATACATAATCACGATGATATGAAATCAAATTGTAATTAAGGTTAATTGGTTCACAGCTTTAAGATAAATTCATTGTATACAATAAATTCTAAGTTTCAGTTTTACCATATTGCCTCAACACTTGAAAGCCCAGGCCTTTTCCAGTGTTTTATGCAAGTCCACTACACTTTTTTTCTGGAGAAGAGAGTCTCAAATGTTTGGTCCAGGGATATAAACAGCAAAAGCAGAGTTCTTGAACGTGTCTCTCACCAGCCCTGGTAACGACTGAATCCCCGTGTTCCCACTTGTGTGTCAGTTTGTGAGGCAAAGGAATAATCTGATCTCAGCAGACATGGCACTTACCCAGCTAGAGGATGTGAAGGATTGAGGTGGTCAGGAAATCATGGGAAAATCTGTAGTTAAGCAAGCAATGCCACACACCTTCCTCCTTAGGGACAGGAGGCTGGGCAGGTGACTATTATAGGGTCCAGACTTCCCAGACTGTGTGCCTTGCCTGTGTGGAGCACATAATGAAGGCTGAATCTTACCAGGTGTTTCAGGTAGGTTGGGCACTGAATCCTTGCTGGGAGTGTCAATACTTGTGGCATTTCCCACACTAACAAGCTGCAAAGGAAAGCTCCAAAGGAGGGAGAAGGGAGGCTGCCATGGATATTTTCCCCTGCCAGGGTGATGCTATCCCACAGGTAGGCACTGGAGAGAACCCCTCAGCTGAGAAGATACTCCAAAAGGAGGAACAGGCAGCCTCCACCAGAGCTCTCCCAGCTCTTTCTTGAAAACCTCCAAAACCAGTCTAGGCTAAGCTGATGCTCCCTTCCCCTATCTGGATCCAGCCATGAGCAGCCAGCTCAAATCTCACCCTGCTGGCTGTGGGTCCCCCCACAGTAACAGCTTCCTCTTACAGCCTCACCTAACAAAAAAGGCACAGTGAAAATACAGAATCTTGAGGCTCTTTCTCCCATTCTGGAGGAATCATCCATCAGTTGTTTGGACAATAGAAAAATTGCCTGCATCACAGCTGTAAGGCTGTAAGTCTGGCCCTAAATATCAGTTTATTTTGTCTTTAACATGTTTCTAGTTTGTCAGTGAAAACTGGTCTTACTCACAAGGGGGGAAAGCTATTTTTGTGCTGTTGCCAAGATACTACTGGCACTAGCAGACTGATCAGATAGCAGCTGTCAATAGCTGTGACAAACTAACACAATGATTCAAAGAAGGGAATTTAAATGATGTGTAACTGACATACCTCCCATGTGCAAATCTTCTGCTCCCATCTGGAAAGTTAGGTAAGCCAGTCCCATTCCTACACAAAGCTCTCCATGATTCGGAATATCATGAGAGTTGGCTGATCAGGGAACAACCTAGAGCTATCATTCACAAACCCCATCCCAGAAACTGTACCTCATGCCCAGCATAGATTTCCATGGAAGTGCATAACACAGCTTAAAGGCCACTATAAAAATGGGTTTAAGGAAAACTATACTGCTGCAGAGACTGATGGCACAAACAAGTTAAAATTGAAAGGTTCTGAGAGCATGAATGCAGAAACACAGAAGGGGTAGTCACACCTAAGGTAAACCACTTTCAGGTAAAGCTTGACAAACACAAGTCAGAAACATTTCACAACAGCAAGATTCTTTACCTTTATTGCCAGCTCTTTAACTGTAAAATCAAATAATGCCTTATGCTTTCTTCATAATTTCTTCTAGAATAGCAATTTTCAGTATAAAATGCTGCACTTTAAAATGTGTCCAATTAAAAGGACATAGTTTGAAAAAGGAGTCTGTATTTGCTTGATCTTTGCACAAAAGCTAAAGAATGAGCATTGGACAAATAATGCAATTTACATTCAGTAATGAAAATGTTTTTAACAGAATGTGTACACACTTTGCATTTATATGTCTGTAGCTTGGCATATACAGCATAAAGAAATAATTTACCAATGATACTAGCTGTTACATTAGGGATTCTGTGCCCACATAAAAATGTAAAATGTGTCTTCTTATTGTGAGCTGTATGCACTTAAAATGTAAAATCTCTGCCCAATAAAATTGCTTCAAAGTCACCTTGCAAAATGGAACGTACAAAATAACACTAAATGCTACATGGGTGGATTTTTAAACAGATTTTTTTTTTTTAATCTGGGTATAATGAGTGTTATATTTTTAAAACACAGTCACGAAAAATTGAGTTCTGTTTTTCTATGTGTATGTATTTAAGCCTCTGTGTGTATACATATATATGTATATATGCATACATAGACCCACAAATCTATAGAATCATGTAATAGACAACATTAAGATCAGTGAAATACTATTTCTATTTGCATCTTTTGCCTTCCTATAAGGCTACGGATAGCAGTAAACATGATGTGATTCCTCTACTTTGTACATTTTCAGTGACGAGGAAAAGGATACAGTATAAGCAAAGGAGAATATACAGAATTTGGCTCACAAAGCACCACTGTAAAATGCTGTCAAATTACCTAAACAAGGATCCTTCATGTCTCTGGGATGACAGTGACATTTGAATCAAGTCCTGCAGTTGAGAAACACCCTTCCACCAATCCACTTAGACAAATCTTGACTTGGAATGCTCTGAAGTTTCCAAAAAGTTCAAAATTCTTCAGGTGCCTTTTCTATGTGTTTCTGGATATTCAAAATGTTTCCATCTATTTCTACATCAGTGCTAAAGACAGGCCAGAATTTTTAGGTAACAATTTAAATATTTTATTAATGAAGAGATTTCCTTTAGGATGACTTTTCAGCTATATCATCTCTTCTACCTAGTAAAACTAGGATAAAGATGTGTTTTTATACTGTGTTTACATTGCAAGGTTTTGGAAGGGGGGGACTGCAAGGGTGGCTCCTGTGAGAAGGCATTAGGAGCTGGCTCCATGTCCAACAGAGTCAGTTCCACCTGCTCCAGGATGGACTTGTCATTAGCCAAAGCCAGGCCAAGGCTGAGCCCACTGGTAGCACCTCTGCCACAACATATTTCAGAAAGGGTAAAAATTGCTGCAAAGCAGCTGGGAGAGAGGAATGAGAAAATGTGAGTGCAACAGCCCTGCAGGCACCAGCTCAGTGCAGAAGGAGAGGGAGAAGGTGCTCCAGGTGCTGGGGCAGAGATTCCCCTGCAGACACAGGTGCAGACCATGGTGGATCAGGCTGCCCCTCTGCTGCCCATGCAGAGCTTCTGTGGAGCAGAAACCCACCTGCAGCCCATGAAGGACCCCACAACAGAACAGCTGAATGTTTCCTGAACAAAGATACCACCTGTGGAGACCCCACTCAGGAGAAGACTAATGGCAGGAGCTGGGTCCAGTGAAGAAAAGCCAACACAGGGGCAGATTTTATGGCAGGACCTGTCATCTAATGGAAGAGTCACACTGGAGCAGTCCATCCCTGAAAGACAGTCATCTGTGGAAAGGACTCACACTGGAGCAGGTCTTGAAGGCATGCATCCCATGAGGAAACCGCATGCTGCAACAGGACAAGTATTTTTAATGTTGTCCTTATCTCTCACTATCCTAGTCTGTTACAATTATTTGACAATAAATTAAATTATTTCCCCAAGCTGAGTTTGTTTTGCCTGTGATAGAAATTAGTGATTTCCCTGTCATTATCTCAAGCCTCAAGTTTTTCATTGTATTTCCTGTCCTGTCCTTTTGAGAAAGGCAGTGATAGAATGAATTGGTAGGCACCCAGCAGCCATCGAAGCCATCCCACCTCAACTGTTAAATTTATCAACATTTCACAAAATTCAAAATACATGGACAAAAATTTCATACTGAAGGTGAAACAACAAACAACTACTGAACTATATGAATTCTGGAGCATTTTGTTTTGTTGCTTTACTGCTCCGCTCAAATGTGTAGCAAAATACTGTAAGGGAATCACTAATGAAATCAACACCTAACATGGTGGAAAATTTACACTTGGATTGATTCCTAAGCAAATAGGAAACTTCTGATGGTGCCTCCTCAGAGAGTTTTTCAAAGAGCTGGGAACAAAAAAAAAAAATTAACGTAGACAACCATCAGATCAGAAATGACAGATTTGCTCTCCTAGCACTCATCTTGAAAAACAATTATTTTTGCATTTAGTTTTTAACATGAAAAATATGTGATTGTTCATCATCTTAAGTTAACCATAAGCTTGGGTTTACAAAGTAATTTAGCAGCAAACGCTAGCTCTTGATAGCTTATTACTTCTTTTTGACAAGCATCAAAAACAAGCATAATTACCAAAATTAAGCATCACAGAACAAAGTTGAATGGTATTTCTTAAAAGCTGAAAGCAAATTAATAAAACTAGAAATCCTTATTTGTGTTATCTTGGATTGGTTCTTTTTATATTGCGTTTCATTTTTAAAACAAGAAATTATCTCAGCAGAGGGTGTTTCTTAGGAAATAAGCATCAGCCAAAAGATTCAGAAATGGAAATTAATCTCCAAGACATTTCCTGAAGTCTTTGTGGTATCCTTTGTTCATAACTATTCCAGCATAGGAGCTTTTGGAAGACACCTGGAAGAAAATAAAGGAGACAGTTAGGACAAAAGACTACAGACTGAAGTCATAAAACTAAACAGAAGTAAATGCCTTAGTTTTATGTAGGAGTTTAGAATTGGACGTTCCAAAATTCTGATTCAGGCTCACATGTTTCAGGTGTGCCAGATACCACATTTGCCTTCGGTTTCACACTGGGAAAATGTAACAATAATATTTACTCATCTTCTATGGCTGTCAGAAGGAAATCCCATGCATTAGGCCTGAAGAACCAAAGGAAAGTGTCATTTTTCAGCTTTTAATACTATCCCACAGAGAGAGCTAGAGTTCAGGTAGACAGGGAATTTTAGAAGCTTAAGCTACATAGGAAGAATAACTTCAAAAACTCTTGGGGATGAATAGAAAACAAAAGTAATGTAACCTAAATGCATACAATAAGTCTCTCTGAACCTGTGGAGAAGTGTGCTAAAATATTAAGCTTAAACTAGACAGAAAGAAGCTGGCAAGGAGGAACAACTTAATTTAGAAAGCATTGTTAAGGCTCTGGCTGGCAAATACAGGAACAGTAGAACTACAGAGAGAAAGAGAGGAGGAACAAGTGCCACTCTGAAAGGATCATGTCATGTCCCTGTGAGTAAAGTGGGTACTCAGCCTTGTCTGACAAAAGGCCTTGCAGCTGGACCTCTCATATCTAACTGTCTTCATTAGTGTACCACTCTGTAATCTCCTTTCTCATTGCACTGTCTGGTTTTGAGCGTACCCTGAACCCCTCAGACTCACATCTAAACCACAGTCTTTGTTATGATAAATTCAGCTTTTAACCATCATGATAAAAACCCTACAAATACCATATGCACTATGGAACAAGGTGTCTGCACAAAGAATCCTAGAATTACCTGAACTTCCCTTTGCAATTATAGTCTTCCCATCCTGTTGTTTCCTCCACCTGTGGTTCTTGCTCTTTATTGTTGTGCCATATCTGTCACTCAAGTTAAAATCCCCTGAGCACAGAATATACCCCTCTACATTCCTAGCATATTTTGAGTGATGACACAACATAAACAGTAAATAAATAGTGATATCCATATCTATTATTATATGCTTTTGCAAGCTGAGTGTTTGCGTGGTGGTGTTTGGTTGAATCACATTAACTGAACTCACTGTTTTCACATGCACGGGTAGTTAGTGCTCTTGCCAAAGTATCTTAGCCTTTGATGCTGCTGTAATATTCTCTAACCTTGCTCTTGTATCACACCCTATGATGTCTTCTTGTTTTGAAGGGTGAGGGTTTATTTCCATTGAAATGAGCCATCCTCTGACGTGAATAGAGTGAAATTTGGGATAACAAAGGAGAAATTGCCTAATGGTAGCTAGAGAACAAAAAAAAAGAGACTTATGAATTACATCTTCCTACAGAAGAGGAAAAGATAAAGACCTGAAATAATAATAACACTCAAATGACTATTCATTAATTGCCCTGTCAGCAGTTTAAGACTTTCCAAGTCTTTCTATCAACAGATGGATAATTACACTCGTTGTTTTCCTCCATACACCCTTTGAAGTTCTGTTTAATTCCCTATGTCTGCTTTAACATTCATACTTAACTTGCATAGGTGCGAGACTGATTTTATTCCTCAGACCTTCCACTGAGGGAATCAGTCATGTATTGGCAACTCCTGTAAAAAATTGTGTTTGTGTGTTACCAAATCATTAGCATAGACCTCACAGATGGACTGTGCAGTTGTACCCAGGAGCCAGCTGTACTCACCTGATATGGGAGAATATATACATGGGTATGGATAGCAATAGTCACCCACAGGCTGATATTAGCTGAGAAGATGATTTGGAGAATTTAGAGGAAACAACATTTTTTCATTATAGTTCCCAGAGAGATATAATCTCTCTGCCATTTCCATTGCCTCATACACCTTTGTCTATGCTCCAGCTGCACATCTTCCCTGCTTACTGCATGATAGAAGTACACCAAGCTTCACATAGATGTGGGCTGGATTCTTGAATTACTAAAACAAATATTCCCAAATACTTCAGAAGAGAGGCCATATCATATACAATGTAAATAATATATAAATAAACTTTGGTTACTGATCAGAACTATGTATGAGGGATGATGAGGAAGGTTACTGTTTCCTCATGTTCTTGAAGCAGCTATCAAAGCAGTCAGTTAGAGCCCTAGGTTTTTTTTCAAGGGTTTTTAAATGGATTAAGGAACAGATAGCAGGAACTGCTCAATTAAGAGTGTAATAGTTTTTAATATTAGACCCTTACAACATATTACATGTCCTGGTCCCTAAAAGAGATAAAGAAATCTGATTTAAGTTGGAGTCAATTTTGACTTATGAATTTTAAGAGGTTTAGGTATGGTTTTAGAGATTTTTTTTTCCTAATTTTCATTTTCAACTTTTATTCATGGAATATAGATCAAAGGATTAGATTTCAGGAAAGGAAACTATTTAGAGAACTCATTTGGCAGGAAAGTCATTCATCATTTACTTTATAAACTCTCAGTTATCTCAGTCAAATATGTCATAGGAATCAAAATGATTTTTCCTACCCATGGATCTGTGTAAGGACCATTAAGTTCATAGATAACATTCAGGTTATCACACAAGTCTCACCATAGATTTCAAAGTCAAAACAAATAATGAGCAGAGAGGACAGTGAGGCGTGGTGAAGGCTCTGCCATAGGTTTTTAGTTCTTAAATTATGACATATTAAAGACATTAAAAAGCAAGGGTTTTGTTTGTTAGTTTTTCTCTTGATTTAGAGGATCAAGAAAGACATTTAGGAAAAGAAATCAATTTTAATCATTATAGGTGTATGGTCTCTTCGAATCTTGCTGATTCTGTGATAAGATCCTCCTGAGACTTCTCCAAGATTAAGAGCTCCAGTTTTGCCTTACAGGAGAGATGGTTCAGTACCTCAATCATCTTCATGTCTCTTCTCTGGACTCTGCCCAGTATATCCATGGGGTTTCTTTTGCACTGATGATCCCAGAACTGGATGCTGTACTCCAGTTGTGGCTTCACCAGTGCTGAATAAGGTGAAGGACCATCTCCATTGACCTGGTGATAGTGTTCTGTTTAATGCAGCCTATTAGAATGGCACTTCCCTTTGTTGAGAAACCTTCATAAGTTTTCTGTGAGCCAAGGTCCCTTTGTATGGCAGGACAGCTGCCCACAACCACCCCACACATTCACTGTGGCACTAGCAGGCAGTTTGTATGATACAAACTCACCACTTGTTCAATACTTGAGGAAATGCTATTACCAAAATTTTTAGCTAATAAATGGAACAAGAAGATAAGTTGGAATCTAGTTCATCAAAGAAAGCTTCTTTTTCACGTCAGTAAATCACATTTTCTCTGAACTACTATTATCAATCAAGAAAAGTAGCGATGTTTCACAGTAAGGCAATTTAGTAGGAATTTATGAATGTTGGGAAGTGGCAAATTAGAGGAGATACTATCTTGTTCAGCCTGACTAGTTATATTGCCAACTGAATATGACTATATTAATTATGGGTATTTTACTTTTTTTATCGTACTGTTTCATGCCTTTATGCAACATAAACTGTAGTAATGGATTAAATGCAGCCTTGAAACCATGACTGCACAGGGTCTCATCTTGCCTCTTAACATAAGAAGCATGCTATCAACTCAATGAAAAGACCTTAACTCAATGAAAAGGCCTCCCTTAACGTGGGAGGTTAATTTGGAATTTATGATTGACTTCTTGTGTTGATGCCCATATTCGCAATTCTGAAGTGTGTAATTTGGAATAAAGACCCTTATTTTAAAGTAAGAGGATGTAATTCATTTCATTTAGCCTCAGACATCTACAGCTGAGATGTTTATAATCAAACGAGTCATCTTTACAGTCAAATAGGAACATAGAGACGCCCAGCAGATGTGATTTATATGCCCCAATTTAGATTTCTACCTTTAGAATAAGATGAATCATATACCAGAAATTGATTATTAAAGGAAGCCTAAATAAATGATTCAGTGTGAATATCTAAAGTTCTGCAGGGTTAATCTGCTCAGGAGGTCAAAAGCAGTTAATTTGCAATCACTGTTTTATATCGTAGCTCAGCCTGAATTAATTTGCCAAGTAGATCAGACTTAAATGAATCAGTGCCAGCTGCTATATCATTGCTTCCACTTTCTATTACTTCGGTTTCTCCAAAAATTTCACATGTAAGTGCTGACAAATCCTAATCCTACCAAACATCTGATGAGATCATTATCTTTAGTGGTAACAGTTGCAAAATTTCCTCTTACTAGCTGCAGTCTTCTGCTTGAACGTCATTTCAGACAGTGCTTCTCTCTCACAAGAACACAGCCTTCAGTGAGCAGGTTTTCTTGAGTAAAGAGTTCATGCTATTTTTCAGCTAGCCTAGATGAAAACTGGTCATTTTCCAGAAAATTTTTGCACAACATATATTCATAGAAATAATTCTCTGATGCACAACCTTATTCCCTCCTTTTCCATTGCAGTTTCTCTAACAGCTTGTCCCACTAATACTATATTGAACACTAAAGGTGATAATATCTAACCTCATGCTTGATTTCTTTAGTGTAAGCACAATTTTCAGTATTTTACCGAATAGTGAAAAGTAATCTTATCGCAGAGCTTCTTACACACAGATACCCAAAAACTGTTTTGTGTACTGAAAGCTTGTGATAGAAAGGAAGATACAAAGTCCAGACCACTGAACAGTCTATTTCAGGTAGTTCAGCAAACCAGAAACATGCATCAAGAAGAGGACATTTCAGGCACCAACTGGAATTCATGCAAGCATAATTTTGAAGATTACCAGGGAGATGACTGAACAGAGTCAATATCCAGTGTGGTTTGCCTTGGGGTCATAAGGGCAGCTCCTCCAGTCTGACTCATGGCAGGATTGCATTCCAGAAGCAAGATTTTTGTATTGGGTGGTACTTTCGGGAGAGATGACTATTCAAAATGAATTGCTAATAAACTCTGTGTCCTTCCTTGGTTTCTTGTGAAAGAAAAAGAAGCCATGCACATAGCTGTAAGATGTTGCTATAAGGATCATACCCTAACAGATTAGAGGGTTATTTCCTTGCTGATGGAACCTCCCAATTTCTGAACACTAAAGTCAATAATATCAACTTTATATATCTCAATATCTGAAGAAGCCTGCTATGAAAAAGATTCCTTTATCCCCAAATCACTTCATCTGTCAGACAGAGGTTTCACTGCTGAAATATAAGTCAAATCAGATAAGCCTTGGTGATGTTCCATTCTGTGCCCTGTTAGCTTGTAAATTTGTAATTTAAAGGATAAAGCACCAAGTAGAATTTCTCCAAAGTCAGTAAACAAAAAAGGGATTTTTTTAGGTCATTATATACTTGTGATCTCTTTCCTGAAAACAGCAAAACTATCACACATTTACTTACAAAAATGAATAGCAAATAGATTTTAACTCCATAGCTTCATTTTTCTATTGAATCCTAAGAAAGCATTTTCCAAAGTCTGTCTGTCATTCAGGCTTTTGAATATTTAAGTTAAACCATTCCTAGACTCTACTTGGCTGGTTTTCTGCTAGAGCAATAGCTACATGTAACCTACATAATGTAACCGTCCTGGAAATGAGAGATAGGTTTAAAAGGGGCTAAACACATGAAATCCTGAGTTGTTTTGAATTTAGGAGTAGAGCTGAAATATCAGCAAAATTTTCATTAAGATTGAGCAATTGTAACTTCCCTCACATTGATAGAAATTGTTGTCTTCTGCTGTACAGGACTGGGGCTATTAACCCCTGGTCAAGTAAGGTTCTAGGGTCCACTTGACTCAGACATGAAAAATCACTCTATGTACATACTATGGAATATATTCTCACTTTAGTTAAATAGAAAATCCTGATATTGGATATTTTGATTAGAAATATGGGATGAGTTTGATAATGTTTCAGTTTTGAAAAATGGCTTTTCCCATGGTACTGTCCAGATTCAGTCCACAAATTTTGGTCAAGATCTTGTTAATGATAGTGATGGAATTGTCATCTGAGACCGATTTTTAAAAAAATTCATCATTCTACTTAATGATCAAATAAAGATGTAAAAAATATCCAAAAGAAATAACAATATTTTTTTTTCAATGTTGGGCTATAAATCTTACCACAGAAGAGACCTTCAAACTCAATGTGGAAGAGGTATCTACTATCAATGAAAGATAGAATAGTTAATGGCAATTAAGCTTTTTATTGACCAGTTTAATCTCAGATTACTATAAACGAGACACATATGTTCATAAAAATAGATTATAACGCTTTTCTCCAGTGTGGTTTCTTGTGTTCCCATAAATTCAGGCACTATTGATCAACCATGGGTCTGAGACACCAGAGTGATTCCTGCAACAAGCAAAATCTTTTACTATATTCTTGCTTAAAAGAGAACGTTTGTGATTTCCGCATGGATCACAGATTAAATAGTGGGTTTTTTTCCTAAAATTTAGCTTCTGAAGCTTAGAAGTTGCCTAGAAATCTCAGGCAGACAGCTGAGAGGTCTGAAATTTTAGTGCAAAGAGGTTTTTTGAACTCAAGTTTCCCATTTTGCAGTACACAAAAAGTGGTCTATGAAGAGCGATAGATTTGGGACTGAGCTGGTAATTCACACCCTAGTTTTCTGGTTTCTTGATCTCCCTATTAATTCTGAAGGCTCTCTGGCTCCCCGTTCAATAAACACTCAGGTGCTTTGACTGCCAGGTTGCTGAGAGCAAATCTCCCTGGCTGACTGCTTTTCTAGATTATTTGCTACCTGAGCACTCAGCTTTCTTCAATGGCAAGCCTTGAACCTGAGGGGCTGGTGCTATTAAATGCAAGAGAATAGGCACATATAGAGGTCTAGCTCCAAAATTCTCTGTCAGGGAAAGAAGCCATACAGTGATGAAGGCAATCAGGGGAGCTGGCAGAAAGCCAGGTACTTTTTCCCCATCAGAAATCTGCCGAGTTTTGACAAATGTTTTTTTTTGACATCAACACGTTTCGATTCAGTGAATCTGAACTTCCTGACTTAAAATGTGTCCCACCAGAAAATGTCCAATCATTTCTGGAAGAGAGATAGCAATGTAACTTATTAATAGAATTTAAGCTTTGTGGATTTAATTTTAAAACCAAGCCACTCTTCTATAAAAATTAAATATTTATGAGTCATAACAGTTTTGCTTAGTTTTCTTTCTCAGGGAAGGGGAACTGAACTCAACAGTCCTTTTCTAATTCATTGCCCAGCAGCACTGTGAATTCCCCTCAACAGTAAGTATAACCCTTAAAGATGTATTACTATCTGAGGTTTTCTTATCTCTTGGAGAACCATTAATAGTTTTACATGTGTTATGTATGTTGCACTCTGTAAATGTTAATGACAGTCTTTCCTTATTTAGCAGGATTTCTGCTTTTCCAGTTTGTTTAGGGTTTTGTTTTCTTGTGGTTTTTTAGTTGGTTTGTTTGGGGTTTTTGGAGGGGAAAGAGGGTCGGGTTAGGATTTTCATTTGTTTGTTATAGTGGTATTAATGCCTGCAGCAGTTTCTCCTGATTGATGACAGGGGGAATTTCTGAGGAAATAAGTCTTTTAGAGGGTAAGAGAAAGATATTTTAGGGGTTGTACATGTATATTTTGGTTTTATTGATAAAAGAGAACACCAAAAGAATCTACCAGAAATGTTTGCTATCAGCTTTCACACTGTTGCCACACTTGTATTTACACTGGGACCTGAAGTTATACAAACCACTTCAGGCTGTGATCTTCTCTGATCACAAAGGCTAAATAGGATCAGAGCTACCCAGTGTTTAGCTGAAGGAAGTCCAAGGAAAAACCCAGGCAGCAGGGAGTGGGATGGAGGAGGCATCTTTGCTTCAGAGTGGAGCCTGTTGCTGCCAGAGGCAGCATGTATTGAGAGCACCAGGCCAACCACTCCTGTATAATTAAGCCCCACTCAGAGCAGAAGCAGAAGATCTAGATGGAAACATTCCTAGATGAAGCTGTACAAATAGTCTGTGTTCCCAATTGGTTTTGTTATTCCATTTATCTGCTTTTCTACTCCTGTAAAACTAGTCCCTCATGCCTGATCCAAAGCTCCTGTGATCTATGCATATCCTCGGTTTTCTGTTGGGATATTTTTACAATTACATTTGCCAGTGTCTTAGGTGAGCAAATTCTTTTGAATACAGTGCACAGCCATTGCACTCTGCATGGATTTCATTTTCATTCACTCAATACTGAGAAATCTGATACAGCCCCACAGGTTTAAGTACAATCCAAATTAAACTCGATCATATCTCACAAGCTCTTCATTATTCCTGAAGAAATCTCTCATGTGCAATTAGAGCAGCTGTTCTAATCACGTTTTAATGCCTCTTGTGGATGTTTTTGTGAAACCTCTCCCCTGCTATTTTCTACTCACTATCCTGCATTACAGCTGTTGACCTCTGAGCATATAAGCAGTTTGAGGCACCATACATATTGGACATTTTTTTCATTTTTTAATTAGTTTTAAACAATCAAAAAAATTGCCCTTATCAAGAACACTTGTGTACTTGATATGATCCAGTATGAAGGGAAATTGTTTGAAATGCTTATTCAAATCCTTGTAGCTTGTTCTTCATTCTGAGGATCTTATTGTATATTAACAATTTTACCACATTTTTTTTGAGCCATCATCTTCATCTACTAAGTCATCAGCAAATAACTCAGCAGCTTCCCCCATTTTTACACTTTTCTTAGCTGCATTGTATAGGTGACACAGTCCTGTGAAGTAATCAGAATTTTATTTTTATATTTGTGCAAATAATTTGCAATTCATTGTAAAAAATACTTTTATTAATCCCATGATATCTCACCATGCACTTTTTATGCTATTTTACCACTTCATTCATTAAGGGCATACACCACTTCAGTTGTTCATGATTCCTCTGGACTTTGTGTCATGGACAAATTTCATTAGCACTCTCTCATGCATTAAGGTATTTGAGAATACTGATCCTCTGGTTCATCCTGGAGGAATACCCATCTCATCTTATACTTTCTGTTCATCATTGCCTGTTGTTACTATCTCTGCAGCAAGATCCATACCTACAGTTAATTTACAGACTTCAGCCTCTTCATCTTCTGCAAGTGGGGTTTTATTAAAAATTTCACCAAAGTCTTTCAACAACCTCATCTGAATTAAACCATCTGCCTCTGGACCAGATGATGCTGGAGGTCTTTTCCATCCATAACTACTTCTATGGTTCTTCATATAGATTGGCAAGATCCCTTTTATTTCTCCCCTAAAAAAAAAAAAAAAAAAGGAGTTCTTTAGTACACTGAGTTAGCCTAACATGGCCTGTTTTGCTAAATAAATTTCAAATTTGTCCAATCTTTTTGTTTACCTCCATGTCTTGCCTTGAAAAGGACATATATCCTGGTACATTTGTTTTATCTGTGTTAGGCTGCATTGTACCCCACAGACTAAGCTTGAGTTAATGCACTCACTTCTCCTAGGGTTGAACTGAAAACTAAAAAAACTAGTTAAGTAATTAAATTTTTTCAGTATTCTGAATCACTGGAATACTTTTACTTAATGATCATTCATCTTGATTAGATTTAACTGTCTTATCTTTTATTAATCTGTGTTGAGGTTTTTGTTTTGTTTTTTAAATACAGTTACTATAGCTTGGATTTGCCAAGCTTTATCTCTGAGGTTTAAATTCTTGCTATGTTTACACTCTCTTAAGCTCAAGATCTCTTTGAAATCTGGCATTTTCTGGATGGGAATTTAAGAGTAGAAAAGAAAAAAAAATGTTGTGTCTTCATCTTTTTATTTACTTATACGTGTTGAATTCTTTCTACTCTTTTCAGGCATTTTTCACTTAAATTATGTCTATATTCACTGCATTTTTCAATTTTTTTTTTTTTTTTTATTAAATGGAGCCATAAGACATAAAAGCAGCAACTGATTCCTCAATAGCATATTCAGAGATCTACAGTCATTGTATTGTTTGGATGAATTGCTGTGAGGGTTACATTTGAAGGGTACTGCCACTATTCTGTTTCTCAACCCTTCTTTTACTGCAGTACCACTTGCCCTTGAACAGATTTACAAATTCCTACACGTTCCTATTTTTCATCATGTAAATGAGCAGTAAGTCAAGTGAGATTCAAACAGCTCTCTCATGAAAGGATAACTACTTAATAGGACAAGGTAAAATTAATTTTAGAAGTACATTCCTGACATATTGTAGGTTGACTGGCCTATTGAACAATTATCTTTTCAGTGGTTTCTCTTAGGACAGTAATTTCAGTCCTAAGTACTGAAAAGGATGGGCTATGCCAATAAGCCTTAATATGAGAGGGAATTTTCCCTGCCTCAGGTTCTGATCGGAATGCAAGATATATTCACAGTGACAGCTATACATTTACTGAACATGTTTCAAACGAGTTGCTGGAAGCAGAGCAAACAGTTTTATCCAGTCTGCAAACCTTTCAGCTTACCAATAGAGCTTCTGTTTGAAAACTATGTGTTTGAAAATGTTTGTAATAAATGCATCTGTACGTGCACTGTAATCAATATTTTCTTAAAAACGGGGAAAACTGAAATTGTTGTGGTATGTAAGCTATGGTTTTTTTACTAAATTTAGTATTAATGTTTGTTTATGTAACTTTAGCCTTGGGCTTTCTTGATGTTATTAGTTCAGTATCTTGCAATAAACAGCTAAATCATTGTGACCATGAGAGTTTTTCTTTCTTAAATAGAAGTTATCCTTTTTTTTTCTTTCTTCTTTTTAAAAAATTATCTCATTATTTAGAGGCGTTCTCTACATAGATTAGACAGAGCTTCAAAGATCTGGATTTTAAGAAAAAGCATTGTAAAAACCAGGTTTCATTTAAAATATTTTGTTTGTATTATTTTTTTTCCAGCAGACTTTTCAATCCCTTTATTTTCACTTTTACTCCTCTTATTTCAGTTTCACACTCACAAAGCATTTATAAACAAAGTCTATATAATCCTTTATATATGAAATATATAATTATTTAAAAAAATATATCAAATTATTTTGAATGTAGTTAACTACACCTTTCTCAAGGACTTGAAGGTCTTTTTAGCCTAACCTCCACAAATAATTTGGATACATCTATATGACCTAGAGTTACATTGCTATATGTAGAGGTGGAGCATTTTGAATTTATGATGCTCCTTTGTAATGGAGTTTCATCTGTTAGGATTTCCTCTCAAAGGAAAATTCTTGGAGTAGTTTCACTCAGACGGTAAAATAACACACTTCCATTAACAATAGTATTGCCCAGAAGCACAAGAGCAAGAAGGAGGACCCAGGAACTACACACAACCAATCACCCTTAACTCACGCTCTGTTCCAGGGAAAGTTGTAGAGCAAATGCTCCTGGAAACGACCTCCAAACACATGGAAGACAAGGAGGTGGCTTAGAACTGTCAGAAGGACTTTAAGAAGGGTAAATCAGGCCTGACCAACTCAGTTGCCTTCTAAAATGACTTGGTTAGTGTTTTAGACAGGGGAGGAAGAGTGGCTGTCACATGCCTCAATTCAGTAAGGTCCTAGACACTGTGTTCCATAGCCTGCCTATGGCCACACCACTACTATCTGGTCTCATTAAGTGAATGAATCAGGCATGTGGAAAACTCACTAGACTGCCAGTCTCTAGGGATTGTGGTCAGTGACATAGGTCCAGCATGTAACTGGAAACAAGTGGCATCTTTCAGAGATCAATACTAGAGGCTATTCTGTCAAAAGTACTTGACAGTGCAGGGAATTCCAGTCAGATAAATTCCAGTTAGATACCATGCAAAATATTTTCACTGTGAGGATGATCTAACACTACAACAGTTTGCATAAAAAAGTTGTAGAATTCCTATCCTTGGCTTGACAGTTCTTAAGCTAGCAGATGTTATTGGACCTGCTTTGAGCAGAGAGCTGTATTCAATATCCAGAGGTCTCTTCCTACCTAAATTATTCAGTGATTCTACAGTTTATGAGATGTTCAATTGTTTCTTCTTAATTGGTCTAATGAATAATTTCTTTTTCAGGGCACCAGATTTAATAGAACTTAAAGAAATCTGTCTAAAGGGACTGAAGTTCTTTTAAAAATACTGTCTAAATACAGTGCACATGGAAATCACATCTGAAGATATGTGTTTTCAGATTTGCAAATGGTGAAAAATCTGCCATTCTACCTTGAGAAAGTGTGCTGTTGTGCACCTCCTTTCAATAATATCACATGTGACTAAACTGTTGGTAAACAGCTAGCTATTCAGACATATGTAAAACTCCTCAATTAAACCTGGTTCTTGACAATTATAACATCTTTACAGAAATACTTTCAAGTCAGCTTTATTCTCCTGACACAGATCTTTTGCTGGTATGACTGACCTCCAGGCCCTCTTAATGCAGCTAGACAGTGAAAAACAATTTGAACTTTTGCCTTGTAGGGCCAAGCTTAATCTGATAAAAATCTCTGCAATTACAGGATTCATCAGAAATAAAATCCACAGAAAAATTAAAGACTTAATAAAGATACAGATTAGTTAATTGATTCACTCTGCAAAGTTATTTGTTCAAAAGCCTTCTTTCTTAAGTAATACTTAACATTTTGTACTACTGGGTTCTGAAGTATATCCTCAAGTACTCAGAATCTTTTTTTGTAGACAGCAATCTACAAAATTTAACCTGGGACCAATTAAACCTGATGCAAATGAATACTTTGACTAATGTAATGTTTGCACCACTATATCAGTGGAAAATAAAGAGTGCCTGTATTATTTCTGATCTTTTTCTATTAGCTATTTAATTTCAAAAAGATGCCTGAAGTTTAGAATTATTTTTTTTCCTTTTTTTTTGTTTTTATACTACCATTAGTGTCCTGAATGAAAATACAATCTGCTTACTCGTTTACTTAGTTTTATTTGTCAATCACATTTCAGAAAAATTCCTGGTCATTCCTGCAGGAAAGAAAAAGAGCCTGGAATATTTAATTCATTCTTCTTCCTTATGCCTATACCTTATCTCATAGAGTCTTCAAATCACTTAGTTTTCTAAGTTTCAGAATAAGTACATGCTAATCACACACTCACCCAATGTGCAATTAATCTGTATTTGCAAAAGAGCTATCAGCCTGCTTCACTGTTTATTTCACAAGAGCATCCTTCTCTAGAAAAGCATTATGATTTTACCAGCTTTTTATTTTTGAGTATCAACCAACAGGTTTTGAAGCAATTATTCTATAACTTTTCCTCTGTGCATTTTGATGTGACCAAGATTCCTCTGAGCTTCTTCTTTTAGTTGAGAACTCAAATTCCCTATAACGTCAGATACTGGAGTTATTGCAAGTGATTTTTACAATGGCTTTGATTCCCAAAGGTACTGTAAATAGTGAAGAAACTGACTAACACAGTTTTATTTCAAGACTAGCAAGTTGTGAAAGGAGAACAAGTTCACAACTGATTACTATTTGAATCAAGTCAATAAAAAAAATCTTTCTGTAACATAACAGATATAAATTTCAACATTGGCAACATTTCTACTTAGCATCCTGAGATTAAAAATTATTTAGTAAAGTGTAATGATTAAAGTACAATACAAGAATTCAGTTAATACCACTGTTCTCAAAAGGGCATGTTTTAGAAATTTTGATCATACTGCAATCTGCTCAAAGCTGTTAAAGTATGGATAATTTCGTTCAATTTTCCAGTAGGTTTCTGCCTTGAATAAGTAAATAGTGGGTAATGGTTTGTGTCAAAGTCCTTGTAACACTCCATTAAACATAAAGCATGACAATCTGATCAGATGTCTCTTTTATAGTCAGAAACTGACTTGTGACTTTGGGAGTTACTCAGCTGCATCAGGTCACATCAGAAGTCTAGTCTTTTCATCTTCTAAAAATCCCTTATGGCTTTACATCTGACAAATTTTGAATCATAGCATCATGACCTCGCTTTTAAAACTGCATTTGATATAGTCCAAGCACTGTTACTGAATGGAAAGTAGAACACTCTTCTGCTGGAGACTATATAAAAGGAAACCCTCTCTTTTTTTTTTGCCTTTTTTTTTTATTTTTAATGCTTTCTATTAAATCATATCCTTAAGCTTCAAGTATTTCATTTACATGAAAAGAAATTAGAGTCCACCTAAAAATACACACAAAACCAAGGGAATTCAGAGGTAGAAGAAAATCATTTGTCCATTCAAACATTAGTATTTCATGAACAAAAATATTAAAAAACAATCACTCATTTAAATAACTTAGAATAGAGATTCCAGACAAATAGAGAGATCCTCTGTGTTGTGCATAGATGTCAGTAGACTCTGCCTATGTAAAGTCTTTGTTACATTTAAAATAACATTAAAAATGTCAAACATTATGATTCCCCAAATGAAACAGTCATTTTTCGGAAATCATTTGACCATTTCTTTCTTTCCTGCAGGGTAATCTCACTTGTCTGAAGTTCCGAGGAAGGTTAGGACATGGTAAGTGAGGAAAAGAGTAAAGATGAAAAGGATAGAAGACAGAAAAAACATCAAGGGAAGGTGGAGCAAAAAAACAGCTTGTTCCCAATGTTCACCAGAGTGGGAGATCAATGGAACCTCTTCAAAGTAAAAGGACCAGTCTAAGTAAACTGAGAAGAGAACTATCGAGCACAATAAAACAGACACTTTATACTTTCCAAATTACTTCCCAAAGCCAAATGTGTGGCTTTGGACCTTTGGTATATAGAAAATTTATAGTTTTTAGCCCAACCTTAGGTTTTTCCTTGCCACAGGGAGGGACTTAAATCATGCCCCCTTCCTAATATTACAGAAGATATGGTCTATCATTCCTGGAATACTGAAACTGTGAAAACAATTTGATGGTATTATGAACAGTGCTTCTGTAAAATTGCTAACATTTTAGATGTCTAATTTTATACAATAACATATGACTCATCTATGTCAGCTCACCTAATAAAGTATGTCACCTCTCACTCAAAGCCATTCATTCTCATATTCTTGGAAAAGTTCTGTTAGAAAAGCAATAAATGAATGATACGAAAAGAGGTGATGCCCATCTATTAGCATTATCTGCATGGTCTTAGAGTGCACTGGGTGACAGTCTTTCCAGAAAGGAAGACCCTAATTCTGTTTTATAGAGAAGTTTTTGTATGGACTTGATAGTGAAATCACACTTCCTTTCTTATAATTCCCTAAAATGACAATGGATTTTTTGGGCAATATTCTCAAAAGTTTTTTGTAGAAATATAATTTCAGTGTCATCACTGCTACTTTTGTGCAATAGCAAGGATAGATTATATTTCAATATTATGTTTAATTTGAAACTATAACTTGCAAGTAGTTCCATCATATTCTGGTTTTTTGCCACAAAGCCTGTCTTTCTGGAACACCATGTACAGGATTGTGTTTTTCTTTACCTCTGCCTCATGCAGCAGAGTTAGGGGAAAGTGCTAATTTTCTTCACAATGGCTGGTATGGGGCAGTGTTTTGGATTTGTGCTGAAAACAGAGTTTATAACAAAGGAATGTTTTTATTATTGCTGGGAAAAACTTACACAGAGCCAAGGTTTTTTCTGCTTTTTGTACTGCCATGCTGAAAAGGAGGCTGAAGGAACATGGGAGGCTGGAAGGAGTCACAGCCAGGACAGGTGGCCCAAATAGACCAAAGGGACATTCTAGACCACATGGCATCATGCTGAGTATATAAAATGAGAATACAAAGGAGAAGAGGGGGGTGTTTGGAGTGTTTGATTGTGCATCCTCCCTCACCCCCCCTCACCCACCCCCAGGCAGAAAGAGTGATAGAATTCCTCTTCCCAAGTCACCAATGTGTGTGATGGGGCTCTGTTCTCCTGGGGATGGCTAAACACCTGCCAGCCCTTCAGAAGCAGTGAGTTATTTCCTTGGGTTGCTTTGTTTTCACATGTGACTTTCTCTATTAAATTGTCTGTATCTCAACCCATGAGTTCTCTATCTTTTACCCTTCTGATTCTCTCCCTGGTCCCACTGGTAGGGGAGTGAGTGAGCAACTGTGTGAGGCTTGGTTGATAGCTGGGCTTAAACCACGACAACCATACAAAGCAGAGTATTGGTATAGAAAATAACACATTTTAATCAATTAGAAGGAATGATAATAACTTCCAGTTAATCAGTCTCTTAAATCCCTTCTATAGAATAAGAGCCATTAATAATATTAAACTTAACTAAGGAAAACACTATTTTTTACCTCAGTAGAAAGGGAAAATGCAGTTAAACTACAGTTCAAGGTCCTGACTTAAAACCTCTGATATGAACTGAAAAATTAAAGGAAGTTTAGTCTAAATTAGAGCTTTTTAAAAATATCCACAAAATAGTAACCTATTGTTCTCGTGGGATTTCAAACTCTTATGCTTAATATCCAATAGATTGGCAAAGGCAAACCCTAGACCAAATATTTGGTGTAACTTGAGTTTTGCCCATTATTCTTTCCTCTTACTGGCTGAAAAAAAAATCTTGATGTAATTGTACCCTGGAGAAAAACAGTTTCTTACAAAGCACAAAGCCAGGTGCAGGAGAGTTTCTATTACAAACAAACATCCTTGAACTGAGGCCTGTGACCTGTTTAGGACTGTTTAGGATTTAACTAGTTGTAAAAGAGATACCAAAACACTGAGATAACTAATGTGTTTAATACTCAATTAATTGTTTTAATGAGCATCAAAGAAAGGAATTTTATATAATTCTCAACAGATTTTTTTGTTAGAAAGTCATTAACGAAGTATACAAAAACAATTTTTTTTAAAAAGGAAAATAACATTTTACATTACAGAAATAAAATATTTATGAATCTTTTGAGACAAACATTTTAACATGAAATAGCATAATTAACTCTTAGGCAATGTTTTCTTATTAACATCATACTGTGAGGGGAGTTGTTCTTAGGAAGTTTATTTACATTTTGTTTAACAAAGGAAAAAATATAGATAGTTTTCACAGAATTCAGAAAACTCCTTGAATTAAATAATTTTAAATGCAAACAGGAGGGATTTGAAAAGGGAAATTCTGAACACTTCAGGGATTTAATATTGATTTCATACAAAAAAGATTCTTTGACCCCTCTCCAGAAGTGAACATGATAGCTGTCCCATTGCATAGTCCTCTTTTTGTTTCACAATGCCTCACTTGCACAGAAGATAATTTCATCCTTTATACCTTAAAATCAAGAAAAACCGTGAACCATGCATTCATCTCTATGACCTTCAGTCATCGTAGTAGGATGGTCAGAAGAGAAAATACAGTAAAAAAAAAAAAAGTTGCAGTGAAAAAGTCATAGAAAATTAACAACTAAGTTTTATTATTGACAATTTTTTGCAGACATTTTCTTTGCAATATTTTCTTTATATTTTCAAATTTTGGGCTTTTACTATAAACCGTAGCCAAGTTCAGCATTCTTCATTCTCAACTCTGTGTATAAATGAATTCACTACAGGTCATAATTACATTTGTTTTTAACAGAACTCCGGTGTTGACTGCAGGTGACAAAGTTTTGGTAGTGGGGGCTGGAGAGGTGACTTCTGTAAGTCAGTCAGAGCCAGCTTAGCCAGCTCCCAGATGGACCCACTACTGGCTAAAGCTGGGCCCATTATAACATATTTAAGAAAGGGTAAAAAATGTGGTGTGGCAGCTGTTAGAGGAGTGAGAAATATGTGCAGAAATAGCCCTGACAGACACTGAGGTCAGTGTAGAAGGAGGGGGAGGAGTTGCTCCAGGGGCTAGAGCAGAAATTCTCCTGCAGCCTGTGGGCAATAGCAGGGTGAGTCAAGCTGTGCCCCTGTGTCCCATCACAGTGATCACAGTGGAGCAAAGACCCACCTGCAGCCCGTGGAGGAATCTGCATTGAGGCAGGTGGATGTGATTTGAAGCAGCAGCTTGAGAAGAGAAAATGTTGGACCTGACTTGCTTCAGGCTCTAGGATCCATGGAGAAAAGCGCACATTGAAGAAGGTTTTCTGGCATGACCTGTGAAATTTTCAAAGCAGTCCATTCCTGAAGAACTGTACCCCATTGGAAGGGCCTATGCTGGAGAACTGTGTTAAGGACTGTATCCTGTGGGAGTGATTCCATGCTGGAACAGGGGAACAGCAAGAGAACGAGGAGGACTAGAAATGAAGTGTCCTGAATTGACCACAACTCTCTTTCCCCATCACTCTTTGTCACTTGAGAAGAAGAGACAGAAGTGAAGGTAGGAGTGAAGATGAACCTGAGGAGAAGAATGGGATGCTAAGAAGAGGCTTTTAATTTTGTTATTATTTCTAACTATCCACCTCTGTTATTAACTTGAAAAAAAAAAATCCTGAAGTTAAGCTTGTTTTTCTGTGACAGGAACTAATGAGTGGTCTCCCTGCTGTTATCTCAGCCCCTGAGCATACTTGTACCATTTTTTGTCTCCTGTCCTGCTGAGGAGGAGACCTGAACCAGATGGGCATCAGGTGGCCAGCCAAGGCTCACACATCACAGTCCTGTGTTGTACCCAGTGTTGGCAAACCAGACCCAGTATAACTATGTGAATAAAAATAAGCAATTTAATGGGATTGGATATCTGAAGTTCATTGATAACTGGTGGGATGACCAATTCCTACTAACAGCAGATTTTCACATAGGTGATAAATAGAATAGTCCTGACAAAGAACTTATACCAATAAGAAGAGAATTGTGCCCTTTATAGAAGCTAGATACATCTCATTTTGAAACAGAACAGCTATGGGAGGTCATTCTGTACATAAGACCTTCCTTCTCTGAAATGCTGATGAAGCACCTTCACAGACAAGAAAATTAAATTGTAGTGACTTTGGCTCATCATCAGATAAAAAAAAGATTAGTTATTTTAGGACCTGCAGCAAGAGGTATTTGAGAATAACTCACCAGGCTAGGGAAGACAGAGTGTAGTGACCAGGAATGAGGAAAATCAAGGACATAGGTGCAGCATGGACACAGCAGTCATTTTCTCAAAACCTGCTTCTGGAAGCTCTGGGCTACTTGCGAGCTTGAAGTGCAAAGTCTGCAAAGTCTGAAAAGTGATCAGATCCATCCTCTTTGTTATTTTTTTTTACTTTTCTCCAAGGCATTTTACTTGTGGAAGGAAAATGAAGGAGAGGGGAACTTGGGTCATGATGGCTAATTAAAGATCTATCATTTGTGTGCATGAACACGAAGCAGTCCATAAAACCCAATAAGGGATCAGCAGATGAAACAGAAAAGAGCGGTGACAAAGTCATGATCAGCACACAGAGCCCGAGAAAAACTTGGAATAGGCAAAAAGAGGTTTTTTCCTTGTGATGCAATAACCAGCTGAGTTATGTTCATGTAGGTCACATTTCTATTTTTTTATTATCTACTGAGCTCCAAGGCTACACTGCATCAATATAAGAACCACCATTCTAGTACACCTACTTGCAGGATTAGACCATATATATTCTTTTCGTTATACTTATTTTGATAAAAGAATCAACATTTTTAGAATTATATCCCAGTTTAACAACTTAACTAACAATTCACAGAATTCACTAAAACATTGTGTTTGTAAGTACCTAGACTTGGACAAGTTACTAAATCTGGATGATTGACAAAGTGGTTTTAGCAGTGTTTTCTGTGTTTCTGCTGAAGAGAAAAAATTCTGATCTACAAGATTCAATTTTCAATTCAGTATTGCATTTTAATACTTGTAAGACTGGCCCAGGCATACTTTGCTAATAAACTTCTTTAACTGTCTTAAAATAAAGAAATTGAAAAAGTCGTATTAAAGTGACCTGAAATGACTGAATTACAGAAAGTAATAAGATGCACTGCAAAGCCAGTATATTAGCACCCCAAAATTTCTGGAAAAAGCCAAAAAATTTGTGTGCACCTTAGTCCTTCATTCAGCAGAAAATGTTTATCAGTTGAGTATTCCATTATTTGTTATGTGTATCGCCACATTTCCCTTCCATAATTGTTTACTGAGATTTATCTTGCATAGTAATTTAGTCTTTAGTTAGGCTTACTGTGTCTTTCAATATTTATTTAATTTAGAATAATAACCAATAGAACAAAACTGTTGCCTTAGACTGTGTCCCCATGCATGCCAATAGCATGCAAAATTGTCTAGTAAATTAAAATAACCAACAAGAGCTGTCAAGCTTCAAAGTGTCATTTCAAATTAATCTCTGTAAGAAAAAGTCAGGCTTTATATTATTAACAACAATAGCTGTAATACTTATTTTTTCCTTAACAAAATGCAAAAGTGACAGCATATGATCTCAAATGCCAATTAATACAGACAGCAGAAAACATCCTTTGAGAGAAAGATGAAACAGTTTTCTACTGCTTATTCGTGGTGCATTGTAAGAGCAATAGAGTGGCTAATGTACATGCCCATTATATTGTCTAAGACACAAATGTGTGCTCAGTAGCAGGAAGTCCCTGCCCAGCTGATAAGAAAGGAGGACTACTCTACACTATTAAAAAAAAAAAAAAAAAAAAAAAAAAAAATTGGGTTATTATTCAGCCTGCTTTAGTTTTGGAAAATCTATTTTATTTTTAACCCTTAGAGAAATTATTCTAAGCAGATCTGAGTTTTAAAATTATTAACCTTTTTTATCTTTTAAGGATTAATTGTCTATTTAAAAGTTCATTATTAGAAAAAAGGATAGTTCTTTAATTTACTCTATCTGAAACACCTATTTCTGAACTATTTTTTAAAAAATTATGCATACATAATAAAAAAATTATACTTTTAAAACATTTTTATGAATCCCCTGGAAAAAACAGAACAATTCAGTAAAGTTAATAAAGTCAGAACAATTATAAGTATATATTAACAGGCTTTTAGGTTTGGGATACATTTCATTTAATGAAATTGCCACTATGATTGTCAGTAGTAAATGAATTATAAATAAAATATATATTCCCCATGTGATCTGGTGGTTGAAATTCAGCTCCAGGGATCAGACCAAATTAATTTGATATTGTTATTTCAATATAAAGCAATAATCTAGAACAGAAGACCACCACACACAAAGTGTGAAAAATCTTTGCTATGCACTAAAGAATGCCAGTAATCAGAAAGACAAGGGGCAGATTTATTTGCTGTCTTCAGCAAAGTCAGAGAAATACCTGGAGTAATATATATCAGACCTCAAAACATTTTATGAGCTGAAGGGAAGTTAAAATGGGACTACGAGTGTAAATCACACATGGAATTGTGGAGGAATTAATGAAGTAGGGCAATTGCTTTTTTCAGTTATAACTTTTAGTGTTCTTCATTTTGCAGTTTGTACTGATTTAGAATTCAAAGACATTGTCAAAATGGAAGAAAGTTGCTTTACAGGATTGCTCCTGGAGTGCGGAACTGTCTGTCATAGGTTGAACTTTACTCTGGGTGTATTCAGTGGGGTTTTGGAAAGAATGTGTCATACAGAAGAGATAAAATACAGGGTTTCAGATTTTCTTTTTGTAACTGTGCAGGTGATAAAATATATGGTTCCTTCTATTTGCAGAATTTTATCATTATAATTTGTATAATGGTGTGTAATCTAATCAGAGTAACCAAAGTAAATTCCAAATAATCACTTTTTTCCCCACCTATACACCTACTTTAAAAATATCAGTCGCCTTTGGAATAATAGCTGAAGCTACATGCCCAGCTAGTAACTCTTGGGTAACTATGGAACATTGAGGAGACTTGAAACATGACTTCTACAAGGCTATCATGCTAATAGCCACAAGGTTATTCATTTTGACTGAGGAATATGAGACTCTGTGGTCAGAGAGTCTGAATCATCAGGGACTTTTAAGATTCATATTGTTACATCATCCTCAGATCAAAAACAGAAGTATGGGAGCCTCTGGGGAAGCACTGCTACCTATTGCCCCAGTTTACTTCTACTGTTTTCTTTTTCCTCAGGTACCAGTGCTGAAGATCAAAGTGGCAGTTTTAAAGGCCCATGGCATACTGAGAAGGTTCTTTCTGCTTGTTTTGTTTTTTGGGTTTATTTAGTAGAATTTCAGTAAAATTTCCTGGCTCCCTCAGAACCTTTAAAAGCTCGGTGAATATCACCCATGACCGCTGAAAATGAACAATAGATGCAAACACTATATTTAGTATTAAAAATAGCATTCATAATATACTTCCTTCTCATTTTTTTATCAATACCAGCAGAGAGGATTTTTGAGGAGAATGCTGGATACCTTACCTTGGACATGCTTAGAATGCTTACCTTAGACAGATCTAAGATACATTAAGCCGATCATAGGATTTGTACCATGTTTTTAAGAGCATTGACATCCATTACAGATGCTTCATGAGATTTGGGGACTTTTCACCTTAAAGATTGTAGTTACGAGTCAGTATGTTCTGTGATCCCTGTAATGAGAATGGTTCTACATAATTCTTGGATATTTTTGTTCATCTATTCCTACACAGTATTTTTACCAAGCACAACATGCTACGAGCTCCTCTATTTGTCTGCCAACATATTTGGAAGAGTTTCCATGTTATAAACAATACCTAAGCCTTATGCCCTACTTAAGTGAGAATAAAAGTAAGTACTTGGCTTGAAAAACTTATTTCTTAGAAGGCTGTATTGACCTATATTCATATGGATAAGTTTCTAGAACGGGGAACTGTAAAGAGCTCTGATTTGCACTGTAATACTTGGGGTGTGGAAACAATGTGTAAAAAGACTTTTATCCTGTGTAGGAACATATTAATGAAGTCTGACCAGTGATAGATGCAACATGAAATGTTCATCTCTAGACTTGCTTATGAAAAGCAAGGATCTATGAACAGCTAAATGCATCAAATGATGGGGGAGCTAGAATAGTGACTCGTCACTGCTTGTCAATAAACCAGCAATGAGCCTCTGCCTCTGAGGAGCAATCTAAGATGACTGCAATGAGATAACAGGTATGAAATAGCTCACTTGCCTGTTATCATTGATCTGAGATTGCTAGAGCCTGAGTGAAGGCTGTGCCTGGCCTAATTGGCATTTAAACAGGGACCTGCTCCCTGGCCGAACTCTGTGTCATGCCCTTGCCTGCCCAAGCCACACTCGGTTCACTCCAGGCTCCTTTCAGTGAAGCCATGTGTCACTTTACTGCCACCTCAGCTGTTCTCAGGGGCCTGAGGTGTCTCTCAAGCTCTTGTTACAGGACAAGCTGTGTTTTACATTCCTTTGTAATTTGTCTCACACCTCACCCCCAGGCCATAAGACTAACATTGCTTCTTACAAGAGAAAACATTTTGACTCTACTCAAACCATACATAGCAGTTTTCCCATCACAGCAAAACAGTTACAGATCATACAGGGGACCCTACTGAAAACTTCTGTCCCTTCATTAACTAAATTAATCCCAAAACAGGTTTTGTAAAACAAATGCTTTCTATAATCCACCAAACACAAACCATATGCACAGATCAGGGCCAAAATAGCAAGCTTGCATAAGGTATTTTTCTAATTTGTGCTTTGTTTGCAAGCATGTGTGGACTTCTCTTTGCCCAGTTGCACCCAGATATATGTAGCAGCAAACACAAGATACTGATGCACTGTCTCAGTACCTTCTCTTTGAGACTGGGGAACTGCACATTTTTGGGGTCATGACTAAAGGCAGATAACCTGGGTGAGCACATCACAGAAACCAGAACATGCTATTCAACTCAGCTTCTTTTTGTTTCTATCTCCCTCTTTAGAAATAATACATAATTGTAAGGTGTCCCTTCAGCCCAAAGTTCTGCTCCTAGCCTCACTGCCCTAGAAAATAAATCACTAGTTTCATCATAGAAAGTGAGATAGCATTATCTAAAATCTGTTCACCTACATGTCTCTGAAGGGTTTTTGGGGAACAAAACAAACAAACAAACAAACAAACAAACAAACAGTCTCTGTGGTTTCTTCCCTGGTTTTGTATTTTTTTTTAAATTTTCTTTCATTTTTCCCACAGAAATTTCTTTTGATTTTACTCCACACTACCTGCAGAATAGTAAGAAATAGGTAAATTAATGAGCATGTTATATTTATAAAACACATTATTGAGAAATCCTTCTTTTTCCACATCTTCTGCGACTTAGTGAAATAGCTGAGCTACTTGGTAATTATCCTGGAAAATTTGGTTACAAATTCTATTTTTGCTAACATATTTGTTGCATCTAAAAGTAAAATGTTTCTTGGAGTAGTCGCTTTTTAACCATTTTCAGAATGTAATAGACATTAGCTTTAAAATGTCAGTTTCCCAGATCAAAGTTTTCTATCCTGTGCGCTTATTGCCCCAAACCATCTTATCAAAAAGCCTATGTCTTGCTCCATCTAGTTGTAACTTGATGTCTCCAGGTAAAATAAAGCCACAGAATTTGTTGGTTCTTTCCTGATGTCTTCATTCTCCCACAGGGTTCTTCTTTCAAGGTCACATGCTTGACAATACTTTTTCCAAATGCAAGGATGGATGGATGGATGGATGAATGGATGGATGTTAAGTGCCTGTACTGCTTCTTTTGACTCTGTTTCCCCAAATTCAAGTACATGCCATTGTACAACACACTCAACCCTAGTTTCTCACTAATGATATACAGTAGGTTATCTTTCATAGTCACATAGCACTTATTCCAAGTTGACCCATGTACCTGCTGCTTTCCTTGTGGAAATGGGTGGAGGTCCTGCTTGCTCTGAGTTATGTCAGTTTGCAGACACTGGGATCATGACCTGAGGAAAATTACTTTCATTTTTGTCTGTAACAGAGGGAGAGGATGTTAACCTTCCCTCCCTTTGTGTTTTCCTATACCTTGTGTATTTTTACTGATACTCTCAGCTGCATTCCTACTGCCAGCTGTCTGTGTTTTTAGTGAGGATACGAACTGTTTTCTGGCTCATGTTATAAAATAACTTCCAAGCAAAATATCAAAAGGTATGTCCTTTGATATCTTCATTGCCAGTATTCCGGACCTTAACTGGGTGTGTGCAGAAATATGCTCTTCAGACAGCAGACATGGCTTCATGTTTGAAACTTTCAGCTGCATTTGATACCCTACCAGAATCTGACATTTTATCTGCCAATATGAGATCATACCAAAATTCCAGAAGCCATGGGTACTATGATCCTCTTAAATGTCTCTCTCCCATGCACTATGCTTTGCCTTCATGACAAGGTGTTCTGAAAATACCAACCTGAAACACTAGAATAAGACTAATTTTTAGATGTTTGATGAGAAGAGTCACCTATCCAAAAATCATAAAACTCAGAGGAATGAGTAGTGTACCTTTCTGGCAGATTTATCACATGGTTACCTGCTTTAATTGGAAACCCAAGAGCCATTCTGGCTGGAAACACAGTGGGTCACTTGTCTGGTCCTCACAAGATTCTTCTAAACATCAGTTGGCAAATTCTTCCCAGCTAAAATTTCGTGTGACTGTTTCTGTGAGTGTTCTTCCCTTCATCTCCTTGCGTGTACTTCTTGAATAATTCACAAATGTTTTCTGACATGACCCTAATCTGTTCACCTTCCTTGGGAAGTTATGAACCCTCTTTTCAGACTAAATCAATATCCTTCTACTACTGAACATGCTCTTTTCTAGGGCTTTCTGAGGTGAGCTTAACAAAGATGAAGAGGCACGTATTTTATGTTAGCTCATTTTTAAGTGCTTAATTGTCATATAATAACCCATAAAACCTCAATCCATCAGCTTTAATCCTTTTTGTCATGTCATATTTTTAACTCAAAGTTTCTTAGGCATATGAAAGTCTAGTACTGGTCCAATCATTTTAACTGACCTGAACATGCAGCTTTAATCTTGTTCCCATATAAATCTGAAAATCATGAATGAGATTTCCTTGTATCAGAGACCATGGGATTCTGAATGTAGAATGAAGGTGTTCTGAGCATGCTTATGATATCTTGGGGGGGGGGGGAGGAAGGAAAATGAATTCCTTTCTAATTAAATGTTTCTTGTGCTAAAAACCAATAGTCAAAGCACTCTCCCAGCAAACAGAAGTGAGTTTACCATCCAGCTTCACCTCTTACATTCAGTGATCGATGCTATACATAAAAGGTTAGTTTGAGACCAGGTCTAACAGCTCCTATAATAGCCATAGAACTGGTCATTCAGGCTTGCAGAATTCAAAAGGATCAGATAGACAGAAGGCATGAACCAGATTGAACAACCTGTGAAAAGGGTATTCACAAGAAGTTTGTGGAGGGAGAAAAGAATAATAGATGTGCATGGGATCTAATTCCAAAGACAGGGCATGCTGAAGTGAATAATTTTCAGATAAAATACATTATGAATCCTCCATTCCTTCAGTTCTGCCAATGCAACATTGTATAGTATTTATACAAGATTTACTGTAGCCCATCTGACATTCATTTTTGTGGCTTCATTTTTCTTGACTGTAGCACATTCTGTTTGTTCTGTCTCTTCTTTGCTTGGTTGACAAGCCTCAGATACTGCATGCAGTTCTTCCTTTTAGTTCTGCTCTCTGCAATTTCTGTTTTAAAGACAGTTTCAAACTTATCCAAATATGTTTTTATAAAGGAAATTTCTGATGTGAATAAGAGTATTCTGATATTCTTTGTGTCCATATAAGTTTTTTACATGTCCATAAGATATATATCATCTTCCCAAGACATCCAAAAAGCAGTGGATGGGGTCCACATACATGTCCTAACATTTCCTCAAGCCTTACCACCCCAGTGAAGAATGGATACAGACTGGGCAAAGGTGTACCAAGTACAGTACTGATGCTTTTTTCTAATGCCCTCCTACTATCTCAGTACCTCCACTGGTCACATGCAGAATCCTGACATGCAGTCACCCCTAAATTGCTCAGGAGCCTCAGGACTTGATTGTCTTGTAAAGGAATATCTTGACTAATTTCCCTTCAATCATTGGTGTAGGAGAATTAATTTTACCCTCCTTTTAAAAATATGACATACAGTTGTACAACTTATCAGCTAAGGGTTTGATTAAGGGATGCCTTAATCAACAATTCTTAGGTTCAGAAGCAGTCTTTATATCTATATCAACTGGGTAATTTTAGAAAGATATTTATAATAATTTCTATTGCATGATCTTTTCTCTAATTCTCTTTTCCCAAGCAGCCTGTCAGCCTTTTCCCTTTCTCTTTAGCTGGCATTATTTTCAATATTGTTCTAAGTCATTGTAAAATGTCACTGCCAGAATCCTGCAACTATCACCAACAGTCATAGGTACAGTTAGACATATTTTAAACACCTTGATGTATTGATCTAAATTGGTGAATCTGCTTCCTTTGTCACTGTCAAAGGTGAAATCCTGCCATTTGTAAAGGTATGGGTAAGAAACAGGTAGATGTCAAATAACAAATCAGGTTAAAAGCTGATAAGAAAAAAAAAGAATAGGTAAAAAACTATATGAAAATGTGAACTACTTGTCAGCTGTATAGAAAAGGCCTGGAGAAGACCAAATTTCAAAATTTTCTTTAGAAATCATGATACCCTTCAACTTCAATCCTGTTATATTACTGTTTCAACATTGGTCAACAAGGGTTTAAAGTTATAAATCTTTCTGGAAGGAGAAAGGAGAAAGAAGAAAAAAAAATAGAACCAAAGGAAATATCTACAGCAGCTCTAAAAGATACCTTATTCTCCCAAACCATTAGAAATGTCAACTTCCCTGTGCCCTCCTCTGTTTATATAATTCACTTATCAGAGTTACACGTCAAAATACTGCTGTACACAGTTTTCTTTGTAGCATCTCCAGATCAAACTGGAAAGTGATGTAATTCTTTAAACTGTGTAAAGGAGAAGAAAATGAGACAGATATTAAAAAATAACTGGAGTCTATTCAGAGACTTTTTTACTTCTTAAGGTTTCTTAAATGCATTAGGGAAACATGGAGCTGCCTCCTGCAGTAAAAAGGGCTGTCAACCATAGAAAAAATAAAAAAGAGGATGGAGGGAGGAAGAGAGGAAGAGAAAGGAAAGGAAAGGAAAGGAAAGGAAAGGAAAGGAAAGGAAAGGAAAGGAAAGGAAAGGAAAGGAAAGGAAAGGAAAGGAAAGGAAAGGAAAGGAAAGGAAAGGAAAGGAAAGGAAAGGAAAGGAAAGGAAAGGAAAGGAAAGGAAAGGAAAGGAAAGGAAAGGAAAGGAAAGGAAAGGAAAGGAAAGGAAAGGAAAGGAAAGGAAAGGAAAGGAAAGGAAAGGAAAGGAAAGGAAAGGAAAGGAAAGGAAAGGAAAGGAAAGGAAAGGAAAGGAAAGGAAAGGAAAGGAAAGGAAATATTCTGCAATGTGAAGAATATAGAAATCTATCTGCTGGGCCTGGTTTTGGTATAGATATGATATTTGGAAAAGGAAGGAAAAGCTGGATGAATATGTGAAAGAGTAGAGCTGCAGGGAAGGAAGTCTAAGAATCAAGCAACCATCATTAATCTCCTGAAAGCAAGATTTTCACATGCAGCAGCATAAAGACTTCCTGTGAATATTGAACTTTCTTATTACATAATACAAAAAAGGGCTAAGGCAGCACAAAGTGAACACAATTATATTACCCTGGATATTATCAGAAATTAATACAATACCATTTCAAAGAGATTTATGACAGTGGTATAGCTTTACAGTGGTTAAATAAAGACCTTTTTGCGCAAAAGTGGCTGTCACCTCTGGTAAGTGGAAACACATGCATTTTCATTCCACTGCATATAACAGAGGCATTTTATCCTGAAATTTAAAAAGCACACCCAATACATCAGTAATCAACCTGCACCTAGGGCTGCATATAGATCTAGGGCAGGTGTGGAAGCTTATGTGGAATCATATAGGCATGTGAATACATCCCATTTCAACTGTAACTTAAAATTTTATGGAGTCACATAACTCAAGTTACTCATGAGGAACTCTTCACCATATTTCTCTGCATTCATGAGTCACATTTCTGAATTCCACCTCCAGCCTCTCTTACTTGCCTCCCTACCCCCACTCTCGGCCTCAAGTGCTTTTTTTCATATGTTGCAATGCAGAGTACAAAGAAATAAAACTATAGAGAAGATCAATATAGTATATAGGAAGGAAAACTATTGATTTTGATTTGCTCCTTTGCTCCCCTCTGTAATAAGAATGACTAATCTGCAGTAATGTTCTCCAGAATTTCCTCAAAAAAGGTTTCTGTTACAAGACACTAGATGGTGTCTTGTCTTTGGTTGAAAGGAGAATTTTACTATTGGCAATGGGCAAGTGACAAGTCTCCCAGTCATCTAATCTGTCATGCTGTGTGTCTTCACTTCCCTGTCTTTATCCTGAAGCCCTAAAGTAGGAGGAAGCCAGACAGACTCATTCAGACTCAGTCAGACAGAATTTGAAGCATTAACTTTATTTATAATTTTATTCCTGGATGTGACTTTGGATGGGTTGTTGTGGCTTTGAGTGGTCAGGAGAAAGAGGCTGTTTAATCCACCAGACTAGCAGAATTATATTCTGTGTTTAGTTTAGTTTATCTTTTTGTATCTGTTCAGTAATAGCCCTTCTGAACCACAGGATGTATTTTCCTGCCTGTTTCTGCAATGGCTGCATCAAATCTATTCACTTCAGAAACAGTCTTCCTTTGATAGAAAACCTCTTAGATACAAGATGACAATCGCTGTCATTAAAATTTTCACAATCTAAATGCTATAAATGTTCAAATAACAATTCCTCTAGCATGCAGCAGATAAAAACTGTGCTTTGATTTACTTCTTAGCACATTATTGAAGTCATCTCTTTGAAAGCTTTACAGCATGATTATTTCCCAGCAGCAGAGTATGCAGAGCCTAATTGAAACAATTAAGGTGACATCTAACAGTTTCAATTGCATTTTGAGAATATCAGTTTGTATTAATATATTTCCAAATGAACAACATTAAAATGTACATAATTCTGTCACCCTTTGGATAAATTATAATCTTAGAGAAAAATGTAAAATTCCTCTTCAAAATGTTTGAAAGTGGTTAGGGAAAAAGAGCTGCCTGTGCCTATTTATTAAATAACCAGAACCACATCCTGCAAAAGAAACACATTTATCCAGGACATGAAATGCTGCCTCTTGGTTGTGTATCATTTCTGATAGTGGCTATCTGTTATAATGGAAAAAGCATCAGTGATGCATCAGGATCTATCTGGCAAGGCACTGCAAGGTTCTCAATCACTTGGTCTCTGAAAGGTGACAGATGTTGCAGTTCATGCTTTTTTTTCTACAGAAACTTCAATGCACTGAAAATGTCAAGCTACAGCAGCAGCAAGATCTCCATCTATTTATTCCAAACTGAATATAAGACAAAAGTCACAGCACAGAATTGACTGCCTCTGATGCATTAGATGTGTTTCTCTCATTCTGAAATTCTATCAGCGCCTCTATTTCTTTTTAAGTAATGCAGCAGCATTTCGATCAAGATCAGAATCGCTGTGTGGGTCCCACAAACCTGTGCCAGTTGAAAAGTTTCCATCATGAATCAACCTGCATAGCCTCCCTACAGCCAGTGCAGAAAGCTTTCTCTGGCATGGTGTGATGGGGTTACACCCAGCCCTCCCTGGTCTCCAGCCTGCTCTGTTCTCAGTGCCTGTCCCTTACTCTCTGAGCTTCAGAGATAACTTAAGACATGTGTTCAGCAAAAGAGTGAGGCAAACAATGGGAGGGAAAAAGTAAAAAAAAAGAGCCTGATGGTTGTTCAGAATAGGAAACACTGTTATTTAGATTATTCTGGTCACTGTTATCTGATTTCAAACCATTTCAAGTTTTAGAGATAGCAACATAAGCAGAAGCCAGGTTTAAATTTGTAATGGTAAATATAGAAACAGGAGGCTAGGCAGGGAGGACTGCTGTTCAATATATCATGCTTGCTATATGCTGAGAATTTCCAGCTTTTCTCCAGTGACATCTCCCTGAAAAATACACATTGAAAATGTGAAGCTTTTGTTTTTCCTTCAAGTTGTCCACTGCTACTTATGGAAAGCTTTTTGTTTTCCTTTTCATTAACTGCCTGGTATTGCTTTTCCTTCCTCTCAAAAAGTCATTATAACAGTCTTTTGAAACAAGAGATTTATCTCCCTCCCTCCCCACGCCCCTCCAAATTATTAATACTTTGCAGTGCTCTCGTTTAGAGGCCAGAACAGTTTTTTATGCAGTCTCAAGAGCTGCATAAAAAGAGAGTGTAAATCAACATTAATGATACATTTGTAGCCAGCCCTTGGTATATGAGATTATATTCTAGGAGTAATGTTCCTTTAAAAGAATATGTTTAAAGCTGCTACAACCCCTAAGGTGTTCATTTTGTTCACATGTTTTGTATTCATCAAACCCCCCAAAACAACCCACTAAGAGGAACTACTCAACATTGTGATATTTCACTTTATGTTAAGTGAGTGAGAAAAGGAGTACAAATTTAAAGCAAGAACATTATAAACAGCAGTCCTAAATTTTTCACCTTCTTTCTTAAATTGAAGAGGTGGAGAAGAGGAGGGGAATTTGCACTATAAAAGTTACACAATCAATTGTGAGTTGTTATATCTATCAAAAATCCAACTGAATGAGAAGACCATGCTGCAGACACAGTGAGGCACCTCAAACAACCCTTATACAGGTTCAAAAAAACCAGGATATACTAGAAGCAGACATAATTAATTCATACAATCAGTTGCATGGTGCCTGCAGCCTGCACCACGGGCAGGAAGCTGCCTGATATGCACAACTCAAGTCAAAATATTGCAGACAATTGTAATGCAAAAATTTTTTTTATGATATCAACATGTCTTATTGTACCTACAGGAGCCTCCCCTACCTCACCTCACCCTAACCACACAATACAGTGAGAAATGGCTTTGTCTTAATTAATCTTTCCCAATGAGTGTTATTTGAGAATGGGATAAGTCCAAATCAAAGCAGAGAACTTCAAGGGAAAGGGTTCAGATAATTGTCTTTTAATAAAACAAAAAAATTTAAATTAATTTGTAATGAAATACTACAGAACACTTAAAAAACCTGTTATGATCAGTCAGGAAGAGAATTTATAGGAATATCACCAAAATTTTTTTCTTAAATATTACTTTTGAAAATGTTCAATTCTAAAAGTTTTGTATGATGTGTTCTTTGAATATTACATACAGAAAATTTTCTCCATTTGAAAACATTTAATATCTTAATTTAGTTTTCTTTCAGATAGGGCAATTAAATTTAAAAACTTTGTCTTTTAACAAACTCAATTATTTTCCAGATATTTTTAATACATTTCATATAAACAAAATCTTAGATTTGGCAACAAAAAGTGCACTGCAAATTGTAGATTTAAAACCTGTTTACAAAGTATGACTAAAGTCTTCCCTTCGTGAGTGGAGGAAAGGATATCACCTGGAAAAGAAGGAACAACATATGTCTACATAACCATGGTGAATACAATTTGAAAATAATTGTGGTGTTAACCAGGTCATATTTTTGTAACAGACATTTTCAAAAACATTCACTACAGTGAACTTTATCAAATAATTCCAGAGTTTTGCATTATTTTTAAATAGCAAGGAAATTCTTCATATATGTGTTCATGTATTTGGAAAGACAAAAGCTTTATCAGCAATTTTACATTTTTAAAGAAATATCTAGCTTAGTAGCTTTTTCATTTGAGTGTTTCTGGAATCTTAAATCAATTTATAAAACGTGAAATGGAGCCGCAGAGGCAGCATTAAGAGTCACTAGCTAATTCTGACACTGCATGAATTTTCATACCATTTGTAAAGGTGTGAGTCAATATAAAATGTTGTGAATGACTTCAGTGAATCACACACTGTGTGTCCTCTGAGAGAATGATGAGATGAAGTAGTTGGTACAAGCAATTGGGAAATCCACTGAACATTCACTTCTCAAAGACTTACAGTTCCTTTTGCATCCTCATAGTCACAAAGAGCAGACTGAATAGTCTTGTAATGTTTACTTAGCAAAATGCAACACCATTGTGATAAAAATAAATATACAAGGGCATACTTTTCCAAAAAGCTGAGCACACTAAATTACCCATATTATCTGGAGCTGCAAGCAGAAGAAAAAGCATAAACAGTATCTTGTAAGGTAGGATTTGAGCACATCCTAACACAAACAAGAGGGTTATGTTTTGGACCCAGGATAATTGCCCAGGCCACTTTTCTCTATTGAACAAAAGCTGCTTAGGCAGGGATCCAGACAAACCTGATCAGGCCAAGAAAAGCTTCCAGTTAGTTTTATTTACCTGCTCAGATTTTAGTCTGCACTTTGAAATAAAAGGGTGCACAGGTGTATTATATCTGTTTGATGAAATATCATGTCCCCAGTCATTCACTGTAACGCAGAAGAGTTTCTCTCACTGCAAAACTCCCAGAGGCAGCTGCAGATTGTAGCTGCACACAGCTCTCTAGGTCAGCTAACATTCCTGCTCACTTTCGTAAGGTTTGGCCAGTCAAGAGCAAATCTCAGGCTTTTCAGATGAGGTACTGACATGGTATTTTGTCTTGTGTGGACAAAAAAGTGCACACCATTACAATGAGTGATTGCCATTACCTGGGTAAGATTTTCATACACAAATCAGGCAGAGTAACCAAGCTTCAATTGGAAAGTATTCCTGCATTCCTCCAAAACTCCCACCAGTTTTTTAAGAACTCAGATGACTTCTTGCAATCTGCCTACTTTAGCAAAGGAAAGAAACTGAACAGAGAGATGGAAACACAAGCTTAAAGTGAAGCTGAAGCCAGAGGTGCAGTCCTAGTGTGCACAGTGCACAGAGGAGGACGAGTGGAGCAGGGCGAGGGCAGGGAAAGCTCTCTGCAAGCTGTTTGTAACACAGCCTCTGCGAGATGGGGATTGGTGAGACACCACATCAGCTGAACCCAGAAGTGGAATTCGGTGGCCAAAAAACAGGCACCTACCACAAAAGTAAATATAAAGTACCCTGACTGCTCTCCAAAAGAGTTTGGGTCAGCAACCAGTCTTTGCCACATCTTCCAGCCCTGTGTGGAAGTCTTGGGTACCCTACGGCATCAAACATCTGCATCTTGGCCACTGACTTTCCTGCCATGTTTTGCAGCACTGTTTTAAAGTAATTTTCATTTTGACATATTTTGTAAATATTTGAACAGCTTGTTTTAGAAAAGCATTGGAAAGTCTTGCTGACTATTTATTGTCCAAGGAAATTGTAAAACGCACATTCTTTCCAAAAACATAGCTGTAGGTCTTGTACATCTTCCTCATATGAGCAGTTGATTCAAGTAGAAAAAAAATACTAAGTTTATCATAAGGATTTTGATTCCACTGGGAGAGTTAGTGACACCATGAACATATGCTACATCACTTGAGTACTCCCCAGTCTTGCTGATACATCAACCAGGCTTTTGAAATAGCTTCCAAAGGCAAATTCTGGAGAAGATGTGGGCTGCATTCCCTTTACTCCAGGTCTGAAAATGAAGCATATTAGAGGATGAGGGCACAAAGCCAAAGCTACTGTTACCAGGTCATTAATGCAGAAAGGATTTTATTTTCTGTGGTTGTTAAATACAGCATAGCAAACCCTAGGGCTCCACAAGCCCTAGCCCTGCACACACACTCCTGTGCCATAGGTAACACCCACACACATCCTGTGCTAACTCTCCAATATCCTACTTCACAGGTCTTCTGAAGGAATCATACCTAGCAAGTCAGACATTCACCATTAGGAAGACTAGGCTGCCCCAGTAACAGTGCTGTGAGTCATGACTCTCTCAGTGAATCATTTGAACAGTTCCAGAGCCAATACTGTTCTTTGGGAATAGATTCCCACTTCTTCCCAGGAAGCTTTGCTCTTTTCACTCTGCACAGGGATTTGAACAGTCTGGAGAAAGGGACAAGGTGGCTCAGCATACAAGGAATGTGTCTCATATATTTGGCTTTTTCTAAAAGAAACAGTATCCAGTGACAGTAAGAAGATCCAATTCTTACTCTTCATCATTTATTATACCAGCTGGCTGACGTCATTCCCAAAAACCACCACGTCTGAACAGCCAGGTTAAGAAGGGATGGAATTAACAATGCAAGTGGATTTTTAAAACAGTGCAGTAAGCCCTATCTAAATCTTCCAAATAGGCACAGTGTCTCTGGTACTGACAGCCCATTGACATTTTACACTGAAGTATTGGCCTGTTGCCATAGTAAGAATGGGAAAAACCAAAACTTTGAAAACACACAAAAATTTATCTTAGGTCTGATCATCCTACAGTCTAATGAAACAAAATGCTTTGGCAATATATTCTTACAGATTAGCCAAAAGGTTCCCTGAAAGCTCAGATTTGTCTGAGCTTCTTTTGTCACCTATACAAGACCTTAGCAGCTCCAGGGTGTCAGCAGGCAGGATGCTTCTGAAAGGTACCAGTTGAAACTTATCAGGGAGCCCCAGGACATGCTGTCTTGCAGTTTGAGTGGATTAGTCATATGATACTAAGGTGTCTGACAGCAAGTTTTTCATTTACAGTGGGGCATTTTCTAGTTTAGATCAGCCACAGTTTGATACCTACATGCAGATGCAAGAAAAATGTTCATAAACATATACGTATTTATACAGAGAGGTATAAGAAAGATACATACATATGAGAAAGATTGTTTTCTGTTTTATGAAACAACCTATACATGGGCAAGCCTTGATTAAGAGCCTGGGTGGACACTGGATTTATAAAGGGTTTTAAGTAAAAATCATGTTGAATGTTTTGGAACTAAATCCCCCTCCAAGCCACACTAACACTGATGTAATTTCAGCGGAGTTATTTGTATTGGGCAAGAACTAGAGGGAAGAATGTTCCCTAGGTTTCTTTGCCTGAGTGAAAAAAATAAGTATAGCAGATCTCAGGTGAGTTTCTTTACTGAGGATATATCTTGCATGCCTATATGCATGAAATTTTCTCTGCATCCTTTCACTAGATGCAACAGATTCTGATGCTCATGATAATGCTTTTTCCAGATTTTTATACACTGTAATCACCTCTGAAATAACATGTTCAGTCTTTTAATGAAAATAGTTTCAAGGGTTGTTCAGGGTTTCACAGCAATAAAAATATTGCTTTGCCCTTTTTCACCTGCAAAATAACTCACTGGTAAAATTTTGCTGTGTGGCAGTCATAAGAATAATTTAAGTCTATGAGAACAACATACACAGTACCTTGGCTGTAACATATTCACACTTGCACACAAATACATAGAAGAGTTTGTACAAGGTATACCCGTGAAAAATTCCCCTTGGTTACCATCACAAAGGATGCCTTTGGATCTTCTCAAGAAAAAAAAAAAAAAAAGAATTGAGCCTTGAAGAGTGGGCATATCAGCCCAGGTTCTGTTGGTATCATTTGGTGGTGGTCCTTGAAGTACAGCAAACTTGAGAGCTCGCTGGCTTTGAAGGGCATCACACTCAGGGGGAGATTGTCAGTCACAACCTGCTGTGGCCCAGGAGAGCTGAAAGGGTCTCAGGATGCTGCCTATAGGGCCACAAGAGGCTTTTGTCATGGTAATTTTCCATCCTTGTTGCAATTTGTGTTGATAACTGTCTTGGAAAGTCCAATCACAGAAAAGTTGCTCCTCTTGGGTTGTTATTCCAGCAACAAATTGAGTTCCCAAGCTTGTCAGCTAAAAACCAGGAGCTCATTAGACAGCACTAGTTCCTGAGAGTAGACTGTTCCACCCTGAGAAAAGTAGATGAGGCCTGCCAATATCTCTCCTTCTAGTCTAGCCTATGAGAGGGATAGCATCTTTATTGGAATACCTCACTCTTCTTAAAAACTATACTCTTTTGTACTCATTTTAGAAATTAAAAAATTACAATTGGCTTAATTGAGCTTTTTTATATCCAAGTTCCATTTAAGAATCTGGGCTCATGTAATTTTATTTTTCAAAAATCACAGTACAATTTTAGTACAAAAAGACAGTTCTTTCTTCACAGTCAAAAAAAAAAACAAATCTACCCACTGCAATTAATAAGAAAGTAGAAAAAATTAACATCGGCATTGTCTAATACTTGTTATAAAGCAAAGAGCAAAGACTTTTTTTTTAAATTATGATAACACAATACTGAGCCCAGTAGCCATATAATAATACTGTAAATATAGGATAATCGACAATCTGAGTAGAATGTAACCCCAGGATAATTATGCACTTCTCTATATCTTTAAAACAAAGCCTTATCATCACATCTAAAAAGTGGAAGTTACATGGTAATTATTCTTTGAATTACTTTGTAACTGGTAGTATAATTATCAAGTAATCTGCATGAAAATAATTAGGTATTTACATAGTCTTTGCAATGTAATTACAGAGTAGTTGGCTGATTATGCAGCATGTGCCTTGTAACAGAAAGTGATACCAGAAAGACAAAAAACAGCCTATAAAACAATTTCCATTTCAAGCAAAATGAGTTAAATTTGAAAAATAATATCTCTGTATTTTGAGTGAAAATGTGTGTGTCTCTGTATACAAGTACATGCCTGTGTGTACATTAAAAGGTGGAAAACAATAGAAACAGAAGTGTACAAATCACACAAAACCACAATGGAAGATATTTGTGAAGTCAATAACTTCCCAAGTAATAAACTTCTCTCAGAGGACAATAAGAATTTTTTCCGTAATTCACAACCACACTCTTTTCTCCGTCTCAGAAGCCCATCTGCTTTCAGAGGTGCTTAATAGGTTGGTAGACACAATATGAGGATACAATGATTTTATTTTGAATGACTTTTACTCTGTTTTTACCTGAAAAAAATGGATTAATGGTATAATTTTTGTTTTAATTTAAAAGCATTATTAATTATTTCTCTTTTTTAATTAAAAATGTTCATTTTTGTTGTGAGCAAGGTAGCCCAGTAATTGATTTTGATCCCTCTTAAACATCTACACCTTCTGCTCTGGATGCACAGTTTTATCATATTCAATTATCAGATGTAGACCATAAAACAATGGAGATTATTTCTTAAATAGAAAGTAATTTTTTGTAATCTCTTGCATTAAAATAGCAATACAGCATGAATAGAAGATAAGTGGTTGAAATATTATAAATATATGGTCACAAAGTAAATTAAAAATGGAAAGGAGTAAGAACAAGCCTTGTATATTACAGACAACAAATGAGTACCAAGAAGAGGAAAAAAAATCTGAAGAAACAATCATTATTTTTACAGTTTTCTGTTATGAAATTGTATTTCTCTAGATAGCTTTATCCTCTGTTTTCCTAGGCTCACCCCATCTATGTCCATCAATATTATAAAATCAATAAGACTTTTTTTTTTCCTGTGGATTTTTAAGGCCACTGACCATTTTTGATCACCCAGGTTGAACTTCTATATAAGAGAAACCAGCTTGTTCCTGTGTCCCTTCCAAAAAGATGTGTCAGAGAGCTCTTCTTCATGTGAACAACTGCTTTTCCTCTGTTTGCTTCTTTGGTCTTACTCAGGGAATTTCCCATTGTTCTTTAAGTGAAATTGCCTAGATGTATAAAATTAAATAGGAATTTCTATCTACTTTTTTTTTTTTTTAATCCAGTAAATAATATAATCTGATGGGAGCTATACAAATGAGTTTCTCAAATGAATGTATAAAACTCAATTCCTTTTATTATTTTGAATATCTGAATTATCCCCTAGTGAAATATTCCAGCAAAAACACATGCTTAAAGGTTCAGTGAATAACAAACATGTGAGATGCACCTCACATGACTGGAATAAACTTTCCCTGCTGAAGCAAGAACGCTTTTCAAACTGACTAAGAGTTCATGTTTTTCTTCAGAATTCAGCTTAATTTCATATAGAGAATAAAAGTTGCTGATAAGACAGACACTAAAGTAACTTCTTATGTATACACATGGAATTTGAGTGTGATACTATGCACAGTAGTATTTTATTTTCCAAAAACTTTTTTTTCAAAACTTAATTTGCATTAGGACTTTACATGGTTCAGACTCTCATCTACTATCTCATCTACTATTTTTTGATAATACAAAAAAAAAAAAAAAAAAGTCCCTGTATACTTATTTATTAGTGTGCCCTAAACTGGTCAATTTAGTGGAAGAGAGTTAACCAAACAGCTTCAGACTTTTGTACAAAGTTATTAAATGCCTTACCTTACCAATGGAAATAAAATGGATGACTAGAATAATAACTGTCTTGTGTTTTCTGTATCATTTGAACAGCAGAGGAAAGTACACCCAGCTACTTAAAGAAGTAAATTGCATTGTAGATGTCTGAAATGGATCTGAACATGATTATCACATCCTGTGTCATTAAAAAACTGAAGTTCACAGTAAATTCCAGTGTCTGACAAGTCATAAGTGAAAAAATTAAAAAAAAAATTCAGAAAGAGAAAGTTTAAAAAAAAGACAAAAACCCCACAAGTCACATAGAGCTGAGGCATGTGCAGAGGGACTGAAATCAGCACCAAGCTTAAGGTAAGGAAGGAATGGGAGTCAGCAACTCCATTTTGCTACAGAACATCCACTTCCCATAACTAACTGACTGTGATTAGAGCTTGTCTAATATATAAGAAGGAATTTTTTTTTATTTTACAATCCAAGGTGTCGTCACCATGAAGAAGAACACATTAATGACAGCTATAAAGCTTTATAAATGTGTCATTAGAAAGCTGTGGAAAACTGAAAACAAACAAAATGTCAGATAATAATCAGACTTCATGAATTTTTAGCCAGTGACTCTAAGTAGTTAACAATACTGACAAGAAAGAATACTCCAATTCGCAGCATGATCAGTATTTTAAGCTCCAGACAGCCTTGAAATATGTTCATACACGTTTAAGCCATCAAGTTCCATTTCTGTTAGACAGGAATTTTTAAGAGCTATTACCACTTGATTCAATTGATTTACATGATAAACAGTGCCTGAGCTAAGACCAGCCACTGTTTCATTCTCCAACCTACACTAGGGAACCCAAGGCCCTCAATACAATGTATTTTTATTCCTCTGGGTTTCTTTTTTTCTTTTTTTTTTTTTTTTTTAATTCACATTTCTCTGTTAATTTCTGAATTACTACGGTTAGTTAGTGCAAGTCAGAGCCATTACTGGCCAGCAGGCCACATAAAGCAAGTTCTCGAAAGCTGCATAGCAGGTTAAATTGCCCTCTAACTCTGCAGGACAAGCCTGAATGCAGACTCCACAGGAGCACAATTGGAGTTAAGAGCTCTGAATGCTCTTCTATGGCAAATGGCAGTAGTCTGACCCTGCAGGACACTCTCTCTTGCAGCAAAGTGTGATAAAACAAATGCCTCTCTGATTAGAGGAATTAGTGCTGCTTCATCTCCTGTGCGTCTGTGTCTCAGTCCTCGGAGCCAAGTCCTCTGTGTCAGGTGCAGGCACAATGGCTGGGGGCCAAGACCCTAAGAGGACTAGCAGACTTTTTCCCACCTGCCCTATGTAGTTCAGAAGCTCCCAAGTTACATGACAGTAGTTGCTTCCCAGCTGCATCTCTACCCTCCAATTTAGAAGACGTCTGCTCTGTCTTTGAGGAGCCATGGTGGCTGTGACCAGAGAATTGGGAGAAAAAGGACTGTTTCAGCTTGACACCCAGACAAGGCTGGCAGCTGTAATCTTCCATGCCCTCTGTTTCAAAGAGATGCTTCAAACACTGGGAAAGTTTTTATCACCAGGGAATTTCTAAGAAGCTGTGAACTCACCTGGAAGCCTTTTCTTCAGTCAGGTCACCTAGAATCCTCCCTCCTCCACTAGTCACTGTTTTCACAAATTCTTTCAAATGTAATTGTCTCAGATTTCACCTTTCCACTCAATCAGATAGCAGGCCAGAGACCCTCAAGAGCACTAGAGCTGAATAGGCTTTTATTGGATGTGTCTCAGTAAATATGGTTCAAGTGGCTACTGAAATGTAAGACTCTTCTCTGGATCAAGTCATGGTAATTAATCATCAGCAATCATCAATACTGATCAGATCTCATATACTATTCACCAATTTTCACACCGAGTTTATCTTCATTTTATGTCATACCTATGCATTTAAAAGCTCATATAAAGCCAAATATTGAAACCAGGTGAGAATTCTAATTGTTATTTTTTTATGTGATTAATTTAAATGCCTTCACAATATATGCTTTCAAGTGCCAAGTTATTAATGCACAAGATATTGCAAACCATATTTAGTCCTTCTGTAAAGCAAAGATGACTCCAGCAAAATTCCCTCTACTTAAGCCAAGAATTTCAACAGTCTCCTGTCTTTGAAAATACTATATGTATTACTAACAGGATTTTGTTCAGTCTTTCATTTTCCCCAAAAGCCACTTAGCACAGATAAGTGAGTGCAGTTTTACTTTTTGGGCTCTCCTCTGCGCACAGTGCTCCACCCCACCCCAGTGGCTCATGACCCTGGATACTGCATCTTCTAACAGGTATGTGTACTCACAGTCATGCAGTAGCCTTGCACAGCAAGAGGAAAAATGCAGGAGCTTATTACACTCAGAAGCCATCATCAATATGTCACAAATTCTGTGCCTCAAAATTAAAAACTGAAAAAAATGATAAAAATTTCATACTCTGTTAGAAAATCATACTTTCTCTCATGTTTATTCTTTTTTGTAAAAGAAATTCAGCAAACACAAAGCACTTTGGACAAATACTGATGAAATGTATCTCCTTGTTTAGGGTGCAACTAAGAACTACTGTCTTTCCCTGGACTCTTAATCTTCAGGAAATATCATGCAAATTACCTATCATAGTTTAATTAAAATCTTTCTCCAAAGAGCATTAAACCAAAAAGTGAATTTCACAGCATATCTAAGGAACTGAAACTGTGAAGCTGAACAAAGAGTTTTTAAAAAAGCCTAATGAACAACTGGGAGTGAATAAAGAAAACCACAAAAAATGGCTAATGTTCAATCTGGAACAGGGTGTGCTATTTAAAATAAACAAAAGCGACACAAAAGAATTCCTACCTGCACTTCCAATAGCTGACTCTGCTGATACTTGCTGGTTTTGTAAGTGTTGGCTTTCTGAATTTGCTGATAACACTGAGCTAGGAGTTTTGCACAGAAGGGTGAGACTCAGGCATTTCCAGCCATATCCGTCAGATGACAGATTTATGGAGAGCTGCATTTTATTGCAATCTCATGTTTATGATTTGGCCAATGTGCACAGAGATTATTGTCATGTAACAGGCTGGCAGCTTTTTCTTCTTGCCCTGCTAACAGGTGTGGATCATGCTGAGAGATGCAAACTGATGACTCACTGCAGCAGATGGGGCTTCTGAAGTCTGTCCCATTTGTACCAGACACACAAGCCTCTCTGGAAGACAGACCTTGTGCTGAGCTCTTCTCAGGGGGACACATCCCAGCTAGGTCTGTCTGTTGAGTCATGGCTGACCTGGAATGTCTTGTTTGGGTAATAATGATGCAGAATAAAACAACCCATACTAGTTAAACATGGGCAAAGCTATTTCATAGGAGGCTTGAGAAATTGTTACTATAGTTGCATTTCTGTATGCTTTTCCTCTCTCAGAGGTCATGAATGTCAGGATTAAATGTACTTAGCAAACCAGTATAAGCCCTCTCTTTGGTTTGGCTTGATGTGCCTGTTATTCAAAAAGCATTACTTCTTGTTGTTCATTTTTGAACTTACTCTCTTTGTGTTACAGCTGCAGGATAACTGGCTCTTGCAGTAGTTTAATTTGAGAATTTCCTTTTTCTCAGTAAGCCAGTGATACTAGAATAATTTCAAACACACTGCACACAAGTTTCAAACACACTGCACACAAGCCAGCTCCAATATTACATTCAACAGCGAAGTACTTTGTGATGATACATACATGTGAGATCAGACCTTGTGTAGCAAAATTAGTTGCTATAAACTACCAGCAATTCAGAGTCAGTGATAACTGCAAAACTACTGTGGGAATTCCCCCCTGACATTAGTATTGTAAGTAGATTTATGCTTTTCAAAAAAGTTTTGGCCCTGTTTTTAAAGGTCATATCTCTAAGCTAGCCATTCTAGTCTGTCCCATCTCCATTGGCATTATTATATTTATTGCCTCCCTTCATAAATAGATTTTCCCTTTGTCCAAAATTATCCACTTTCACGTTTTCATAAAATTATTCAGTTGAACATATGAAAACTTGTAAAAAGCTTAAAGGAATCAAAACTGCAGTAGAGATAACACCAATTAAAAAGCATAAATTCTCAGTGACAGAAACAGATGTTACTGTCTTCATCCAGTAGCACTCTCATCTGAATGATTTTAGCTTTGGTCTTTGCTTTTGCTTTCCCTTTTCTTCTGTTTTTTCACATACTGTTGATTACTGGCCATGAAAAGCAGAAAGGAAAAAAGATCAATTCTGACTTTGTCTTTGAGAGGCACTAGTGATATGTTAAGAACTTCACAAAAGCATCTTAAACTGAATGGAAAACACAAAAAATTGCCATGGGATCTAATCCAAGAGGTTTTGAAGTAGTTCAGCTTCTACATATATTCATTATTAAGCTTAGTCATACATCTTTTAAGGACTAGACTAACGTGTTAAGAATCTCTCATATAGTTTAGGCACTGTCTGCATTTTATACTGGACTTTCATATACCAATAACAAAGGGAAAGTCCTTACTAAAAGAGCATAACACTGCTCATGAAAAATTTAAGGGAAAAATATAACTGCTTACTTTATCCTAAGTGCTGAAGATACCTCAGAAATCTCTGCTTTAGTAAAACTGTCTGAAAAGTAGACTGGTGGTTTACACTAGCTGTTGCTATTGAGATGCAACATTTCAGTGGAATTTGTGACCAAAATGTAAGATTTGGAAAACTTCAGCCACCTTATATAGAAAGTCAGTGTGTGAACGTGCCTCTTTAAGCTGCAAGATCCTGTGGTAGTTCTGCTTGTGTAAATGTATATCACAGTATCAAGGAAAAACATGGTATGTCTGCACAAAGATATTGTGGCATAGGATTTTTGAAGATAACATTGTTTAACTTGGATTTTGAAAAACAATGCCATTGCAATGAAGCAACCATGACCCTTCTTTGTAAGGGTTCATAAAAGAGAGCAGTCTTTAAACCAGAGAGCAAAATGCTTCTCCTCTCTCCTTATTTTCCCAAGAGTGTACTGGGGACAGTCCTATTAGATCTTTCTCTTCATTGAAAGCAAGAAAAAAACACCTGTAAGTGTGATAAATCACAAGTTTCTCTGAATATCTCATAATAGGGCTGTGCACACTGACAGTTTGGAGACAATCCAGCAGAAGAACAGGGAAGATTTCTTTAACTGTGTGCACTCTGCTTTCTGTCACTGGCCAATTGCTCTCACCACAGTGTTATCTTTTATTGCTCTGATGTATTAGATTCTGAAGAAAATATTGTAGTATTCTGTCAATACAGCACATTCCTTCAAACTGAGTGTATTGTTTTGGTAAATAAAGAACATAATGCCTCACCCCTTTTCCATTTGTGCTCCAATTGATTTTTTCATTGATTACTCAGAATTTCCAATAGTCCTTCACTGCAATCACTCAACCTACAATACACATTTTGAGATAAAAATCAAAATTGAAATTAAAAAATCTTGAGTAACCTTCTTGTCACCTACAAATAATTAAACCCCTTTTTTTAGGTTTTAGTGGACAGCTTTATGAAAAAACACAGCCTGTTTAGCATGCAAGTTACTTTATCAGAATCCCCAGAGTAAAACTCACTTTATTAAAAAAAAATTAAGCTGATCTTTCATAGTTATTCGTGCAAAATGATTCACACTTTCTTAAAAGAAAAAAAAAAATTAAAAGGAAGGTGATTACAAACCTTCCTATAGCCAGGAAAACAAAATTAAATAAAATTTTAAAAACCTTGCAAGGGTCCAGACAATACATAACACTTCAAAAACACTAATAATGCTGGCCAATGTTAACCACAAAATATCTTAAATCTGAGAGTTGAAGAGATATCCCAGTCAGAGGCTATATTGCCACAGTTGTCCTTTGGTGTGATGGATAACTGCAGTTACCAGCTGGATAACCTATTTGCAGCCTGGTGGAGGCCTTGGATGGGGCAGAAAGACTGGGTCTGCAACTGAAAGAGAGACTTCAGAGACTGAAAAAGCAACAGGATTCTTGAGACAAGAAATAAAACAAACAAAACAACAGAGGCAAGAATGAGATCAAAAGGTCTAAACAGAAGTACAAGATGAGACAAGAACAGACGTCTGGACAGCAGCCACATTTCTGCAAAACAGTTCTTAGCAGGCAGCTGAGGGAGACTTTGCCCACGTTTGCACGATGAAGTCGGTGCCACAGCTGCAGATTCAGACCTGGAATAAACAGAGAGTGGAGAGGTGGGGTGTGGAGGCAGGGAGACAAAGGGGTTGTGCCATGTGGCATGATATAGCTGTAGGCAGCCAGATGTACAATCCATTCAATTCAAGCAAGAGCTGCAGGCATCTGTCAAAGCGACACCTCCCCCATGGAGCTTCCTCCTATCTGGCTGACGGATGGCTTTGGAGTTGCCAAACATATTTGTGCATCAGCTGAAGGGCAGCACCAAAAACCATTCCTTATTAACCTCTCAAACAATTTGATCAAAACCTATTTCCAAAAGCATGTGGGGTAGAATAACCTGGACCACAAAAAATTTGTCTTCCCAGATATCCAGTGTTCATTTGTCTGTCTTTTGTTAAGACTTCTTAAATAAATCAAAACAATCCAGAATAAAATCAAATTCTGAAATGTCTGGGCAAAATATTTTAATTTCTCAAAATCAGCAGAAATGTGATGAGTCATGCTTTCTTTAATGTCAGACAATGCAGTGGAACAGGCTCCTTTCCTAATCTACAAGGAAAATTTCATCCTCTACTCTGTTACAACTTCTCTGTGCCTGTTACCAAGGAGAATTAAGAGAAAAAGTTGTCAACCTGGTTCCCACACAGATACTCAGAGATTCAAAAGGGTAGTTTAGAAAAGACTCCAATACTGAGTATCTGACAAATCATACAGATTAACGGACGTGTCATATGTAAGACCTATACATGGACTGTCTGTATATTTGACTCTATAGTTTAAATTACATTGATAAAAGCAGTATAGTTTTCAGTGGCCAAGATAAAAAAACCAAGACATTTGTATCCTTCCTGAGAATCGAGTTCAGGAGGGTGTATAATCCACCAGATCATTTGATCCTTTTCATTATTGCAAGGAAAAAAAAAAGATAATTCCTACTTGTTCATTCTGAAAATAAGAAGACAAAATAAAGGTTCAACTCCAAGTATATATCCCAAGAGGCATTTGGAGCAATTTTCCTTAAAAAGGACAATCATTCAAGGGATTACAGATCATCGCTTTCCTAAGTCCTCCCACTGAGACAATATTCTTTCAGCAACTTCACATGTTCTTGATCATTCATATTTGAAGCTTTAGTGCCATTGACTGCTCTTGCTTTTTTGGGGGATTAACGTGATTTCAATGAGGTGAGCTGGTGCTCTGCAAGCATAGAGTACAGAGCCTGAAGTGTATTTCAGGACCATTATAACTTCAGTCCATAACTACACAACCCTGAAGTGTCATAGCATTTTGTTTCACAGTGACTTCCGCTGAGGACAAGTTTTTAGAATAGGCATCACTAGGCAATGGGTCAGAAGTATGTTTATCTCCCTGAATTGTTCAAGCTTTCCAAAGAAGAGAAATTGATAATTTGGGTTTCTGAATGAGGCTTAGCCTCCTTGGAAGCTGAGCTATGAAAGCCTGTCGCCATGGGGTGCGCTTTCAAAGCGTCACGTGGGGGTTTAGCAGTGTGGTTTTCATGTACTATTCAAGAGCCAAGGCCTGCCTCTGCATTTTCAGTTGAGGAGTGCTGGGTAAAAGCAAGAAGTAAATGTGCATATGGACATACATAGAGATAGACTTTTTTTTTGTGTTCCTTGATATATTACATCCAAATTTCTTCCGTTTTCTTGAATCACTCCTATCCATTGGCTGCAGAAGAAGCAATTCTTTCTCAAGAAAGGGATCTGACCTGGGTAGGTAATATCTTGAGGGCATTCCTGACCCACTCCTACACGATTTTATGAATAATCAGTAATTAAAATGACTGTTACTTGAGGTATCTAACAACACATTTCCACACACATATGTCACATTGCCACAGCCATACTCCAGTTGCCTCATATTCTATTACTGTAGATAGATTTCTTTCACATAAACCCTAATACTTTTAAAATGACACTTGGTATGAATTTCTTGGCTTTTTCGCTTTGGTTTGGTAAGAGAAAGAAGTAAGAATGATTGGAACACCAATTACAGAAAAAAATGTATCTTAGTAAACAATTTCTATTTTAAATTCCTTGTTCCTCATCTTGGATTATTGAAAAAGTTTTATTTTTCTTATAAATACAAATCTATCTTTAGATAGATTTTTAGTCTGGAACTCAAAGACGGCACTTAAATCAAGATTTGGAAACCTTTCTAAATGAGTTTTGCTATTGACATTCTTTCTATACTCTGTAAACTTTTTTATTAGAAGTGTAGATTGTTTATGTAGGAGATCAAAATAATTTCAAGTATGTGTTCCTATGTTTATCCACATGATTAGCCCTCCTGATTCCAGCAGAGACTATATTTCTATTTCAGAGCTAATTTTTGGGAATTTGTATTTGTTCTAACACTCTTAACTGAAGCATTTAATATCTGCAATCATAAAAAGCATTCTGTGAGATAAGAGTTTTCAGATCAAATTCCCTATTCAGAGTCTCCTCTAGTGAATTCAGGCTTGTAAACCATATTTATATAAGTATTGAAAGCAAACATTTAATGACAACTACAAATAATTATAAAAAGTTTGGAAATGTCTTTTTAAATTTTAGACTGACTTCTCAGATCAATTTTCTGGGCAATATAAAAAAAAAAAAAAAAAAAAAAGAAAAATAATAGAAATAAAACCAAACTGAAAGAGATTATAAAATTATTGGGTTTTTTTAAAGTTAATTTGTAGTAAAATTAATAGCTTTATTTAGGTAGTGCTCTTCTTCACACAAGGTGAATATAGGTCACCAGTCAACATTCTTATGAAGACTAATGAACAGTGTTATTTCAAAACAAATTTGAATGAAATCGGAATATATCCCACAATATTTTAGTGCTTACCACAGTGAGAGAATTTCCTACTCACAGTCAGGCAGATTTGAGCACAGGCTTTGAGTCACATCCAAGTTTGTGTGAGGAGGAATGCAAGAGGGTACATGTCTTTGCCCCACCCTCTAGCCCACAACTTTCTCAGGAAGCAAAAAAAGATAACAAAAAACACCCTCACATTATGATTAAAAGAAAGAGACAAATCTTTATGGGTAAATACATTCTCTATTTGTTGTGCTCATCTGCTTCAACATTCTTTTACTAATTGAAATCATGGCAGGAAAATTCTGTGTTTCTTACCTTCTTCTAGACAACAAGACATTCTAGAAATACAGAGCCCATGAAAACTTTTATTACCAATGTCTAAATTCATTTATTGCCAATGTTCAAATATCTTCAAACGGTTGCTTTATAGTTGTAGAATGCTAGAACCAGTATGGGTTCAGACAGTGCTGCAATTTAGAATAGTATCTGAACACCAGTTCAGCTGTCATAACAAACGTTGTGTGTTCTTTATCCACAGCAAGCATAAGGTAATTTTGAGTTAACCTAGGGTTGAAGAAAGTCAAACTAAATTAAACTACTTCTTTCTGAGATTTGGAGTGCTCTCTTGAAAAGTCCATGTACAGTAACTCAGTCACGCTTTCAAAGACTTAGATCATATCCAATGGCTTTGATTGCAATTTTGTTTCTTGCAAAACAATCACTAGGAACAAATTAATGAAAAAGGTGAGCTCTTCTTGGCATGCAAAAGAAAAATTTAAAGATGTGTTAACAAGACATTAGGCAACAAAAATGTGTAAAGGAGTTATTTATATTTAAATTGCCAAAGGGTTCCTATATGCAAGGGTGGTATGCACCCTTACAGCTAATTAAACTTATGATCCATACAGGAATGGTATCACATCAGTGTAGTTTACCAGCCAGTGAGTCAGAATAGCAGATCCCATATATAATAGTAAAGGATAATAATCCCTATACTAATCCTTAGGTAATTTTCATAGCAAGCAGAAGACAGCAAACATGGTCTGTGTTCTCCAAAATATATGAAAATATCGTGTACAATAAAAATTAATAAAGCCACAAGAATAACATCCACCAGCTCTGAAAATGCATAAACACCCAGTTATTTTAGATGCTGCTTGCACATAGAACAACGCCCATTCCTGACTCAAATGGCAAGGAACATAAAGGCCTTACATATGCTTAAGCTAAGGAGTGAGACAGCACCAAAATGAACACACTCAAGACTGACACCTACACTGCAATTCACTATCTTATACATGTTTACATTCCTTCCTCTCGATTTTGTTTCATCTCACACTTTCATTTGATTAACTCATTTTCATCTAGACTGAATTTTTGGCTCGACCACATGCTGGAAAAGAAACCACTCCTTTAACAGCTGCTGAGAAAGGTTCAAATTTTTAGAGCAAGACTATGAAATTAACAGGTTTTTAGTGTTAATTACTAATGGACTTTGGCCCTGAAGAAAGCTCTCAACTCTATTTCTGTTTAACATGGGATAATAAAACCCATAGTAAATTTGACCCACTGAAGTTAGTTTATCTTGGATTATAGTTTGAATCTTTAATAACTGAAGCAGTTAAAGGAAGTAGGTATTACCTACAGTAGCTAGTACCTATTATTCAGTCTATATGAGAAGTACACTTTGGAAAAATTGCATACCATATGATTATATATACCAAAATAGAGAAATTATAGATAGTATTTCCATATATTTTCATGGTTATATTCAATTTATTATCAAGCTTTCAAGTAGGGTTATATACAATCTTCAAAATGGAGTATGCTAGAGCATATAAAAATAACTTCTTATGAACTTAAATACACAGCCTTTGCTGCTGGTAGAGCATACCTTCATAAAAACCCTTCAATGTGTGTTTAATTTATTTTAATTTAGTGGATTAAAATGAAAAATTCTCACTTGCCTACATTCAATCATATTCCTCATTTACTGCCCCTGTACTGCTGCTCCTTCCAAGAAAACCACCTTATACTTTGGGAATGGTGGATACAGTCAGAACATCCATGACTTGTGGTTATTTAGAAATTATGACTAATATATGAGGTTTTTTTAGCTAACCAGACACTAAAGAAAGAAAAATGTATATGCCAAACCACCACTGAATCATGTCAATTAGTAAATCCCTAACTCCAAGGCTCCCATCTTAACTGGAAAGAAAAAAAATGATTGGGAGCTATTGCACAAAAGTATGTGGCAGGCTGCACGTATTTTGAGAGCAGAAGCCACGACAGAAAGCATGTGTGGGGGGAGGAGTGAAGCAAATTAAAGGAGATGAGTCTGCATGTTGCAAATCATAGTCTGGGGCATGAAACAGGTTTCTGTTAATGCTGCAGCTTTTTTTTTTTTTTTTTTTTTCTCCACATTATCAACCAACATAATCAACAACATTTACAAGCCAAAAGCTCTAAGGAAAGATTCCTCCAAGAGACATGGAACTCTTCTGGGTTCAGTGCCCTGTTGTGCTGTACCCCCTCTGCAAGCTGCTTAATTTCTCTGGTCTTCCCCTCTCTTACAAGCAAAAAACATTTTTTTCCTTTGTTCACTGTTTGTTTTACTTGCATAAGAATAAGAAATGCCTAATTCAACACACAATCCAGTGAATTGATATCCTCACTACAACTAGAACTGGGATCCAAACAAATACAAATTATGTGGAGGGATACAAGTATGAGTGCACTTGTTTGGCGATTTTAAGGTGACATACAATGGATCATTTGATTAATGTGATATTTGATTAATTATTCTTGCTGAGAATTAGTGTGAAAGCCGAAGTTATACATGTGTTCAAAAAGGGATTCAACAACTTAATGAAGAAGAAAGCAAGCCAGCTTTAGAGATGCCTAACCAGTTAGTTACTGGAAGATGACCAGTATTTATGATCACATTATATGCTCACTTCTTTTTTTATCCTTTTTCTGACTTTAGAATCTTAGAAAAAACTGAAGGGCTTTCAAGAGAGATATAGACAACAGAAACTCTTTTCTTCATTCCTGTTCCACTCTTCCTTTCTCTCTTATCCTCTTCTGTCAGCAGCAGACAACAAATACAAAGTATTGTAGTACCTATAAAAATGTTTTCTGGTTTCCAAAATATTAATTTCTCTCTGTCAGCTTGTATGTCTGCTGTGCTGTCAACATTTATCTTACTAAATGAACTTTGTATCCTAGTGTACCTGGATGTGCCTAAACTTTGCCCAGTATTTTGACTGAGAATGTTCTTTTTCTGCATTCCTGTTGCTTGAAGTTGTCAGAGGAGAAACTTAACTCTGCCACTAAACAAAGACCTTTTGAGATTTTTTCTAAGCTGTTGCTGAGTGATTTTTGCATGTTTACCATAAAGCAAACCTACAGGAGCTGTATCAGCATTGTAAAGCTTCATGGCATGACACAGTGTAATGATGGGGGTGGAAAAACTGTCAGATAAAGAGTACAACTATTTTTCACCATCTCAGTCACCTGTGTGATGATTGTAATAACACAAAACCCAGCATATTTCAGTGTGCTGATATGTTTTCTTCCATCTATTCTGTCTGGTCAAGTTCTTTCCCATGCATTCACCACATTTGTTAGAGTTTGCTGGAAAAACTGATAAATACTTGGTGAATGTGTAATTTCTAAGGAAAAAAAATCATCTCTTTTTATGTCATCAGAAGAGAGACAGAAAAGGGCACATTATGCAAATAGTGCTTTCCCTCTTTTATGTCTACTAGAAGATTGAATTTGGAAAGGAAAAATAAAAAAAAATTACAGTAACTTAGTTCCATAACAGTTTAGTTGATATTGTATGTTCTCTGCATCTAAAAATGAAGTCCCAGGATATAGTCCCAGCTATATTGAAGCAGGTAAAGTGAATATATCTATGGTGTTTAAAAGTAGAACTTCTCTGATGATAGCAAACCTCTTCCAAGCAGTTTCACTTTTTTTTTTTTTTTTCTCATTTTCATCAAAGTTTCCCTTTTAAAACTTTTGGAGATTCATCTTCGTTATTTCTTATGCTTTATTTCCACCACTTAGTTAAAAAGTTAAGTTAGAAAGTTAACAGAGAAAAGGCCTCATTTGTTAAAAGTTTTTGAATTTTTTGTCAGTTAATCAGTCTCTATAGGGAAAAAAAAAAAAAAAAAAATTTAAATAAAGTTTATGTTAATAAAGAATTTTTTTTTTTTTTTTTCAGCTGGTCATGAATGACTTTTTCAGTATTCCAAATCTTTATTCAATTTTAAACCTTCTACTTCTGCAGCTCTACAATTACTATGGTGATTTTTTTTACCCCAGAGGATATCACTGACCTACTTCATAGTTTAGGATGACATCAACCCTTATGCTTAAATTAGTGTTCATTGACTAGCTTAGGAATGAAAATCCTGGACTGAATTACTATGATTCCCATCCTATGTCATTAGAATTTCTATTTGTAAATTCAAATTTTTCACTGCAGAAGTGCAAATATCCTGAGTACTTCCTGCTCTTTGCTCTGAGCCAGGCTGAACCTCCTCTGTAGTTGTTTCCAGTTGATACAAAGGTATGTCAGACTTATACTGCTCCTGAAGCATTGACTCACTGACTAATTTTGTTTCCAGAAAGACAGCCTTTGCTACCAATATACTTTGTAGGAAAATTCAAACCCCGGTCAACAAATTAAGGACTTGACCATTATTTTTGCACTAACTTGTAACACAAACAGGTGCTGTGAGACACAAGAAATGTGGAAGAAAAAAGCCTCATTTAATAAATACAATTTGAAGCATTCTAACAAAGGAATCCTAGTTCATGCCTAACATTTCAGTCCCACACTGAGAGCGATTATAGCTAACAACTTCGTTTTTCATAAAAGGGAGGTAATTTCCTCCTTACTTTACAATGTACAAAAGAAAAGCATAATCTGAAGTCTCTATTTTATTTTCAGGTGATATCCAAGACAACACTTGAGCATTAAAATATAACTGAAGTGGAAATTAGATGTCTAAATTTTTGAGCAAATTAAAAAAATAAAAAAAAAAAAAAAAAAAAGAAATTGATACGAACACTAAACAAAACACATCCTGTGTCTCCTATATTCAATTTCTGAATTTTATAGAAAAAAAATGGGTAGAACTCTGATGTTGTGCTATTACATCACTTCTGCCTACAACCAAAGAGAACATAGTCTCCTGCCAGAAGCCAGGCAGGAGCTTCACCACACCCCTGGTCACCCTTCCTGGCCTGCATACCTACTTACAGCTAGACAACTGCTTGCTAGGCATAAAATTATCTTTTTTGATCATAAAGGGTACTTAAGACTTTCACTGCAGGGACCTGAAGGGTGGAGGCAACCTGGGGCAACTAAGTGAAATCATAGTGAACACTGTCTCCGGAAATGCAGGGAATGGTGGTATTTCATAAATGAAATGCACAAAAGAGAAGATTCTGAGGATTTTGCTGGAACAAATTTTCAACAATTAAGTAAAATGTCTAAATAACAAAACAAAAATATTCTATTTTTCTAGAAAATTAAAATTAAAATTTTTATGATCAATTTTAGCAAACCCTCTTTATCTGTGTTTGTCTTGAGAAGGATTTTTGTTTATTATTTTTATTACTAGAGAGGGAACTATGTTTCAAAGGAGTGAAAAAACACAAGGCTTCATGCAAAAAATATTAATCTTCACCGTGTCTTAGTGATGAGAGATGGTTTTGTTTCATTTTTTCCCACCTTTAGATATCTGTGCAAGCCTATGCTTGCTTACAGCTCTGAATCATTATTTTCTACTTCCTGTTGCTTCTTACTCACTTCCCAAGCCTCTTTTTAAACACCACCTTTGAGCCACCCTTTCCAGATGTTTAGGGATTTAATTCTTACCACCTCTCTTAACAGAGAAATTCTGGATTCCCAGAAGAGATCAATGAATTTCATATCAACTTCAGCAGGGATTTCACCCTGGCTACCTCAATTTTCTCATCTGTATCAAGTATTCTGGCTTTTTTTTTTTTTTTTCTATTTTTTTAACTCTTATTAAAACCTTGGTTCTCAGATTTGAGTCTTTTCCACAATAAAAATAAAATATTTTTTTTTAAAAGCCAACAACAATCCAAACCAACCCCACAAACAAACAAAAAAAATCCATTTAAGTAATGCAGATAACAAAGGAGTCAAGCCATAATACTGATGCCATTCTTTGTCACCAGCTCCACTTGTTACCTTTAGGAAATCATTCCATTCTTTGGTGCCTCAGTTTCCTCCTTTGCAATCTGATAGATATGATCCTCAGTAAGAAGTCTGGACAGTGGAACTAGTAAAGACAAACACTCTTTCACTACTATTGTTGTAATGGCCACCAAGAATTTCATTATTCCATGCTAGGAGTGGCCCTAGATTGCATCAGGACTGAGATAAACCAGGACTTAGTCTGAAACACAGCTTTTTTTGCATAGTTGAGCCCAAATCTACTCTTATGTTTGTTTTCACATGTATGCAATCTTTAAGAAAACATATAAATTTACATTCTTATTAAAGACAATGAAAAGGTTAATTCAAATGACATAAAAATAATAGGGATAAATAACATAATTTAAAAATATGTATAAGAAATATCAAGCCCAGTAAAATTAATTTTTAAAAATACTTTTTTTCTATCTCTTTTTACGTATTGTGGTGTAAATTATGACAATGGATCTCCAGAATAAAAATTAAAATGTATGTCTACAGCCCTAATGGGTTCTGACCTGCAGTGTAATTCTGGAGAGCTTGGTTATTTGCTGTCAGCAGCCTTGCTTCTCCTTCAAAGCAAAGTTATCAAAACACAGAGAGTTCAAAAGTTGTCAGGTTCTTACTATTGGTCTTGGTCCCTTAGCTTGATGGTTAACATACATACATTTTGGCAAAAGGAATTTGCTGAGGAATTAAATAAATTATTATTCTCTCATAATATATAAATCAATTCCATTCTTTATTAGAAATCTTTTACAAAGAGTATTAGATAATTAAGCTGTTATTCAGTAACTCATGCATATCAAATATCTCAGCCAAGAAGGTTAATTGAAGCTCCCTCTTCATCACTGTAAATGTCTTCAAACTGCTTTGACTGGGTCAAGTTGAAACAAAATAGGTAGCTCTAATAAGTGCTCTGAACAAATTAGTGATAGAGAAAAAAATCTAGAGGGAATAAAATATTTATTTGCATATTCTGATTTTTGAAAGAATATAATGCAATTAAATCTTATCTTCCCTTCAGCTTGACTTCTAGTATCAAATAGTACATCCTTATACAAATATAGGAAAAAAAAACCAATTTGTTTCAATAGATACCATTAAGTAAAAATATCCACTATGCACTAAATACTGAATTTTGCACATATACCGTTTTATCTTTGTCAATTAGGAAGATATATATATAGTTTCATCAGTATTTATTTTTTATTTGAGTTTGTCTCACCTTATCAGAATAATATATTGATTAAATACATGTATAAGTAATGTAAAAAATTAGCTCAGTGAAGACAGAGTGTGGTCTCCCTAGAAGTTACTTTCAGATTTTCCCTCAGGTAACAAACTTCAAGTAACTTTAAAAAAAACCCCTGTGGTAACAGAAATTGATGGAAAGACAAGCAGCATTAGTGTTACCCACAGTAACAGTTCATAAGCATTGGCTTTTACAACATTCACTGAATGTACACCATCCAATTTACTCGTGTTTCCTTTTGACTGGTACTGCAGTGTGTAGACAGCAAGGAAAGATTTCACAGTTTTGCCTTGGAGGAGGTGTGGTTGTGGTGTTGCTTTTTCAGTTTTAATTAAATTTGGATTATTCTTTTAGAATACACTAATTTAAAATATCCATATCCTACGGAACACATTCCCATTAACTTCAGGTCTCCTCTAATTGAGCTGGTTTATTTCACAGATTCCCAGCCCTCTTCCTAGAAAAACTACTCTTTATTCATTTTTGCATAATGGTGCAAAAGAATCCCTAACTAGTGAACCATGATACAGCCTTTCACTACAAGAAGTTTGTGAGGGAGAAAGCTCTAAATAATTATCTAAGTATAATGAACATTGATACTAAATGCTAAGTAAATGCCTCATTGGAAAATTTGAAAGGCATTAATTCAGACAACAGTTTCTCTTTATCTCCAATATTTCCTGGTTCTAATTCTTCTTTTTTTATTTATTAGTAAAGCAATTTGCATGAAAGAGGCATCTTTGTTTCTTCAATATTCATTTCCTTTTACTCATTGAGGGTATCATTCTTCTCCATTGAAAACAATGGCAATTCCAGTGGTTGTCTTCAGGGAAAGTAGCTGTGATAGCAAGACGTGCTGGCTGTCTCCAGGTCCTGTTGGAGCCAAACACCAGGTAACAGCTTTCAGAAGCCTTTCAGATAAGAATCCCTGAAGTGCAACTTCCTTTGTGCAACTTTAATGATTTGCTGTTGCAGAAATGCCGATTACTTCATCAGGGATTATGACTTTATGCAAGGAGTAAACGACAAGAGTAGGTGGATTTCTAAGTCCACCCCTTCCGCCACCCTCTCCTTTTCATGCAAATAGCTGTAATTATGCCAAAAGAAGGCAGAAATGTATAAATGTGTATCACAGAAAAGCAGGGTATCGAACCTTTCCATACACCACTGGTGGTTCAAAATTTGAACCAAGCAAAAATGTCTATCTATCACTACTGCTACTGAATATTCAGGAAAATACAAAAATACATCATTGTATCAAAATAACTTCTGTATTAAAACATGATGTGGGTGCAGAGAGGAGGAATGTCATGGTGTCATAACTGTCAATGAAAGCATTCTGACACTATGGTGCAAAGTGTGCTGTGCAAATGCCTTTCCACCATTTTGTACACTGGTTACATTAACAAAACAGTCATTTCCAAGAGGATTTTTAAACCAGATTTGTTTGTGAAGATGTGATTTGTTCATCAATAGAACTTGAAACTTTGTGCATGTGTGTGCCTGTAAATTAACCCACCAGGGCCAGAAAATGGAATTTTGATTGGAAGGTCCTGTCAAAGTCTGTCTGAGTGATGGTTGTGTTTTTCATCAGTGTAATCTGTAATCCCCATTTCCAGCAGTTAGATATAATTCATTGTCACACACACAGCATCCTCTCTTTCCTGGGCACATCCAGCTGAGGAAGATTCTTCACAAGCCATTAAATTCTGCTACACTTGATATATAGGCTGATGCTTGCAAATTATCCAGTCAGAATTCTCCTTAGAAACACCTGTATTTTGTAGTATAGCTCAGAATTTACTGCTTGTCAAGGGGGCATCTGACCTACTACACTGTGTCAATCATGGTCCAAAACCTTTTACTTAGAGCCTCCAAGCTGTTTTTTCACACTGTTAGAGGAAGTCTGACATCTCATAAAACTTTGAAATGAATTTTCACTTCAGGAGAAGTAGAGAAGAAACTGAAAAATGCCACTAATTAAGCAAAAGACACTATACCATGTGTCAGGTCCAGACATGAATGGCGGTATTTACAGAATGTTTAAGAGTTACTTGTTTATTAGTGTTTCTAATGCAAATATCCTCTCTGCTTTACCCTAATTTAAAGGTTCAGATCTTATATCTGAAGTAAGTATGTTATTAGATATATTACCTCTAAAACCAAAAACTTTTAAAGCTAAAGACAGCTAAAAAACTTTTAAAATTAAAATGTTCTTAAAGGCAAAAATATTACCTTTAAGAACATTTTTTTTTTCTAATTTACACTGAAAAATTACTAAAACCAGCTAAAAGAACCCCCAATCAATGTTCCTAGACTGCACATGGGCGTTCCCTCTATATGAAAATGATGAGTAACTAATTAAATTGTATCCAAATTGGTTAAGACTGAGATATCAAACAACCACAAAACTGTTGGGGCAAATCTTATTTTATTATAGCCTTAAAGCAAATTGCTATGTTACCTTTAAAAATGAGCAGCAGCTTGTAGGCCCTCAATAATCTTATTTTTCCAAAAAAGGAAGAAAACAGAGAAATAATCAAGATGACTCTGTTTCAGGAAAAGTTTTGCAATGTTTGAACACTACAGTTTCATCCCTCATCATGTTGTCTCCATCCCACATTTCCTGAAAAAATGTGCTGGACTCCACTGCTTGAAGCAGGGTGAATATTCAGTGAAGCCATGACCACAACTTCCTGCCTGCCAGAAAGATCCTACTAGAGTTTGGGGAATCTTAAAATTATGAAACAGTGAGCAAAGCAACTATCAGAAATGTACAGATGTTTAGCTCAATTATTTTGAGTTTAAGCAACATGATCTCAAAGAGAGCAGAATTCAGAGTAAGTAAATCTACCTGGATGTCATTATTGCTCTTTCTCTACCATGTGGTATTTTTTAATTGCAATGCATATACTGTATTGTTGTGCCTTCAGGTTTTGGCATGTACACCCTCCAGGTGAATGCTGCCCATGTGACAGAGGTGTTTTTCTCACATAACAAGATGCATTTCTACAATTCACTCCTCGACTCGCCACAGATTGCACAATTAAGAATAAAAGTACCATGTTGACATAATTGTGATTCATTAATTCAGTCAGGTCATTTGTTACTGGTACATGGACAAACACAGAGGGAAATAAAGCCACTTCCAATCTGTCATAAATCTCAATATAAGTGAGTTCTGCAGAGATTTGTTTTAAAATATGAACATGTATTTGTAACTTGAATTCACCTTATGGAATGAGAATTATCTCATGTACATATTCAGCAACACAATAAGAATAAAAAGAATAAAAATTAAAATATCAGGAGGACATTTTTAAACTACTTTTATAAAAGCTACATAAAATTCTGATTTAAAGCAACCACAAGCAAAAAAAAAAAAAAAAAAAAAAGAGAGAAAACCCAGACAATAAATTTTAGATAATATCTATAGTTCACAACTGTCCTAAGTCTACTGTAGTTCGTCATGATAGACCTGGACCTTTTGTTTCCCTGTTTTATTTCTTTTCAGTATTTATGTCAATTTGTGCTAATAAAAGCACAAAAGTACTAAGAAATTAACAGAAAAAAAAAATCAAATCATTCCTCCCAACCATCCCACATTTTAATGTTGAATATTTTAGTAATTTTTCATGCATTGGAAGTTAATTAATTAATTTATAGGAGAAAATAGCACTTGTAGTTATTACAAGTTGACATACAGAAAATTGCTGAGAAAACACTGAGATACATTTAATACTTTTAGATTACAAGATTTTTTTCCCTATGTGTCATCTCCAGCTGGATTGATTACAGAGAAAGAGAATCCAGGGCAATGAAATAGATGTCATGGACCAACAGAACATTTCTTTGAAAATTCATCCAATTCAGACATGCCATTTACTGACATGTTGAAACTCAGGAAGGAAAAATTAAAGGTGATCTGCTCACCAGCCTGTGTATTCAAGATCCACTGAAAGCTTTTCTGTAGCTTTGTGATCAGTATTATCTGCATATTTCAAGACTAATAGAATCTTGTCCTCTGTAACTTATTTGACTTTTCTTCAGACACGATAATTTCAGCAATTCTCTTTTTAATTATTAACTATGTAAGAAAGGAGAAATGCTCCATTTAAGAAACAGGTGATCAAAGGATTAATTTCTTATTTAACTTCTGCAGTAACAGGGAAGATCAAGTCTGTTTAGAAGGACAGACGTAGAAAGCTAAAAGAAGAGTGTCAGATTTTACTTCAGAGAAAAGACACTTGGCCTCTTTATAAATCTCAGACTTATTAGAAGTACCAGGTCAGAGAAGAGATTCTCAAATGTTCACAATAATTCACTTTTGTGAAGTCTGTGTTTGGAGTGTAACTCCCACAGAAAATGCAAATTAGTGGGACCTTTTGAAAGACCCTTTGGAAGCTAAATCATCAGATGCCAATTATTTATCTCATTCTCAGTGAAGCTCTAAATATTTGCCACTCTTTGGCATGATCAGTTCTGTAGCAATAGAAAACACATTTTTCTCCCATTTTCTTAGTTCTCACATTTTCTTAGTTCAGGCACTTTCAGCCAAAGAAGGCTAATAAATTTAATTTTTCAATTTCAGATGTAGTTCCTGGGTCTCCTTTTACATATAACTGCAAGACCTCTCTGGCTCAAAAATTGGTCTGTTGCGTTAAAGCTGTTATATTTCATACACAATTTGGCTTTAATAATCATTAAAATGAACAACTTCTAAGGGAATAATCTAAATTTCACAACTGTATTATTGTGACATAAGAAATATTTAATGCAGAAAATGGGGAAAGAGGAAGTATTTGTTCTCAAAACACAGATCTCACTCAATACACTTCTATAGTTCTCTGTTGCAAGTCAGAACTTGTCATTTTTTTAGTAAAAGAAGTTCAAATGTTATGACAAGAAAGCAAATGAACCCAAAATGCTAATCTATTTTTCCTTGGTCTTATGGATTTAATCCTATGCTCCTAGAGCTACGTATTTTGAAGAAATATGTATTTTTTCTCCAGCATTCCCAGTCCTTTGCCCAGGAAAATACTTACACCATAGAATGTTTAATCTGCACTAAGTTTCCACTCTAGCTTGCCTCCCTGAAATTTGAATGTCTTCCATGCACTTTGATATTTTTTTATCCTTCACATCACTTGTTTCCTTAGTTACTGAAAATCAAGTTTTCATAACATAAAAAGGAAAATTTTCATTCTATCTTATTAATATAGAATTAATGGTGTTTCTGCAAGCTCAAAAAAAGCTGTTGGTGACAACTGTGTTTCCCCTTTAACCTGCCTGTCATTTTCTTATGATGAAACATTTTTTTTTAATTTCAGAGATTACAACTCCTGTCTATTAAACAAGCAAAACTATTATAACTAAAACCACGTGTACTTGTCATATTTTCAGGGTTTGTTACAAGAAAAAATTAATATCAAGAACGGATAACCAGGCAAATGCAGTAAGAAAGGGGGGAAAAACTTTTTGAAGTCACTTAAAATTACAATTTTAGTGCTGCACTCACTTCCAGAAAGATTTAAGTTTTTTTTGTTGTTTCTTTATAAGCTTCTGCTTGCCAGATTCATTCTTTTGGGTACTTGACAGACAGCATTTCATAAAGCCAATGTATTAAGTCTTGGACATTGGCTTTAAGAAGAATTATATACACATTTTTAGACCACGGGAGCAAATCCTATCAAATTTTCATCATTTATATAGTTGCACAAACCTATTGTACAAAAACTTATTCCACAGCTGAGGGGAGCAAAGCAGAAATATTATACAAGTTATATATTTTATTGTACATACATAGATCAAATCATATATTAACTTCATGGGAACAGAAAGAGAGGGGAAAAATTGTTATCTTTACCAGAAAATTCTCTGAATTTCTACTGAAAGACTGTTGGACTTTATGAAAGTAGGAAGAATTTTTTAAAAGTTGACTTAAGCTTTAAGAGCCTCAGTTCTTTGGAACCCCCTGCCAAGGTCACCAACAAGTCATTCAAAGACTACAGAAACTTCTTCAAGAGGCCTATGATAATTTTGATTGTTGTCTTAAATATTCCTTTCCTGAATGCATTGACTTTTTAAAAATTCAAGCAAGAAATGTTGTTTCAGTTGCACATGAAAATGCATAGAAAATAAAAGAAATATTTTCTTTACTAGTAATGTAATTATGAGGAATGAAAGTTCTGTCTCTAGGAGATGACCATTTGTGTTCTACAGAATTTTGTTAAACTACTATCTTTTTAAAAAAAAATTGTCATTTGACATTATTCTTTGTGGTCAGATTAATGATCTAGGACATGAAGTGAAAATTATGGAGCTTGTCTTTGTGTCATTTGTAAATACTGAAATGACTGAAAACTACAGAAGCACTAAGTAGAGACCAGTCACAGATCACAGAATAGTCTGAGATGGATCCATGAGGATCATCAAGTCCAACTCTTAAGTAAAAGGTCCACAGCGGGGTTGAACATGTTACCTAGGTGTCCCTAGCACCATGCTCTAACCAAATGAGGTAATCTCACAGCCAGTGCCTAGCCTTGCTAAGCACTACAGAAACACAAATTGCAATTTCTGCTGAGAAGAATTTGTAACTTAAAAGTATTCCTCCCAAAGGTCCTCTTGGTTTCACTTTTGTCATACACAAAATATCAACAGATGACACAGTCCAGGTTTCTTTCGATTGGTGCTACAATACAACAAGAAATATCTTCTCTAAGTCTGGCTTCTTCTTGAAGCCCTTTATTATTTTGACTGCAGAGGAGTGATTGCAATTTCAAACATGTTTGCAGCAGCAGAAACAGCAAGCTTTGCTCATATTTCTCTGGAAGCATTCTGCTTCACAATCACTAAAGTGTACCTCCCTGCTAGATATTGCTGTGCTAGATATGACATATCACTACCAGAGATGCACTGATGTCTTCTTTAGAGATGCAAATCTCTCATAAGGTTAGTTTGGAGAAGCAATATATTATGTAGGAACCTGGATACTTCTTTTGGCTTATAGCAGAAATCAATATTGATCTGAGAGCACATTTTGCTGGACCATCAGTTTATGTCCACTTGCCTTGGCCTAGAGTTTTCTCTTCCCTAAATAAGCCTCAAAACCGAGATCTATTTGAGATTTCTAAAGGTTTGTGAGATGTAGAAAGAATGGTGTATTAGATGCTGCTGTCAAGGTTTGCAAGGGGGCTGCAGAGTGGCTTCTGTGAGATGACACCAAGAATATCCAACACTGACCCCTGTGCTGGATAAAGCCAGCTCCAGCTGGCTCGAAGACATACTCACTACTGGCCAAAGCTCAGTCCATCAGTCTCATAGCCTGGGATAACAGCTTTAAAAAAGGTTAAAAAACTCTTCATTCTACTAGCCTAGGCATCATACTGTGGAGCTGTAGAGCATCCTTGCTTCTTCACATAAAAACTTCAATTATCAACTCAATATACATTAAAAAATAAAAGTAATATTTCCTTTACCCTGAGTATTTTAGGAATCACTACTCAAATTAATTTTTAGTTACCTCCCTAAAAAATTCCTTTCTTAATCAGATATTATTTTTCAATCAAGAGATTTTACAAATGTTCTGTTCTCCATACCCTGTGACTTCAATAGCTCCTTTAGTATGCCTCACCCCTTGCAATATTTCTAGTAATAATCTTCCATATTTCATGGGAGACCAAACAGATTTGCTGTTATAGAAGACTGACATGTATATAATCTATCTCAGCTGTCCTCTTACACAAAAATATCTGGAACATGCATTTACAATACAGCTTCTCCTCCTAATTAGCATTCAAGTTGAAAATCATACATATGTGCCTAAAAAACAAATAAATCTCGACAACCTACTCTGTTATTTATCTGACAATTCCAGTAATTGGGTTCTGTTCGCTTACACTGAATTTCCATTAAAAAGACATGAAATCTTTCATTTCAGTAGACTAAGACCACAGCTTCTTTCTTTATCTGAGCGTATTGACAAACAATTTTAATGATAGCTCATTATGCAGTAGAATTCCCCTGTTTTTTTTTCTTTTTGAAAAAGATTTTCTCTAAGAGCTGTATCAGGCCTCCTATTACATAAATCTGTAGACAATTTTTTTATTTGTTTCCACATATTTCAGAAATGATGCCTTTAGTTCCTTATGTTCTTTACTAATATTCTGATGTGTATCTATTAGATACTTCTGTATTAGAGCACTCTTGAATTGCTAGCAGCCAAATTGGTCACGTCATCCTCCCTAGTTCAGTACTCCAAAGAAAACTTTGTGTGTGATTTCTATATTTGAGAACAAGAATCTTTGAGAGCTCCCTCCTATAGTGACTTGCCTACAGTATTTGCTGTGCTAACTTTGCTGGGTATATTTTTCTATAAAATGGATTTTTAAATTGTTATTTCTATAGCCTTAGCCTATGCTCTAAATATTTCTGAGGTTCTTTCTTGTTACACTTTGAACTGTTTTCCCATGGTGTACAGTACTATCAGATATAATAGCTGTTGTGACATCAAACTTTTTTGCAACACATTTTAGTGATGCACCTCAGGAGTAAAGCATAAACAAACAGTCTGGAAAATAGCATCTCTTTAAGCAAAGGTTGAACAGGAAAAGAACCAAACTTAGTTTTTCTGATGATACATCCCAAAACTCTCTGAACAAGTGAGCTCAGTGAAAGGTTATATTAAATACCTTTTCCAGCATTTTTCCAATTGAAACTGATGGAAAATTTTCCCTTTGAATACAGTTGTTTAGTTCTGTGGGGTCCCTCTGTATGCAAAGGGACTAGCAAGTGTGCATACTTGCTCTTACCTTCATTGTACCTTGCGTGTGATCCTCCTTAACCTCTGTCTTCAGGTGAATGGAGTGCTTTATTGGTATGACTAAAAGACAAGTGGGGCTTTTTTTTGCTCTGTTCTGTAGTTTATTGAGAATATCTGTACTCTTAGTAAATAACTGCAATTCTTCTTCATGTCTTCTCTTGAAATCTGATACCTTTTAAAGCTATCATGCATAGCTTCTGAACCAACATGCTAATTTTTATTTATACTGTTTCAAACAGTTTATTTGCCAGACAGCTATTTGCTCTTAGAGTTAATCCACACACCAAGTCAATTTAGCTCACAATAAAAACCTGGGGTTTACCAAGTACTTTCTCCTGTCTTACAGTTAAAGATTTCAGGCTTAAAAAAGTGGAGGTGTTATTATCTGAATTTTGTTTAAAACACACATACTTTTTCTGGGGAATGTGAAGCCAGCTTTGTATGTAAGATGGCACGTGGGCTCCTGAGCCACAAGTGCATCAACCTGTGAACCTTTTCTGCTGTGCCTATAGGTTGTAGGTAGGGACTTTCATCCTCTCTAGTTGCCCCCCAGAGATTCTAAGAGATTTCAGTTTCTTAGATTATGCATGTATTTCACTTTATTACAAATAATTTGTACTTTTAAGGAATTGGTCTATTTCTCTATTTTCAGGTTGACCAATTTGCACTATGCAGTGGCAGACTCAGTACATTATCAAGTTTTAATGGCTTGTCACATATCCCGATGTTCCTACTCTCATTCCTTACAAGCTAGTCCAAAGAATATATTTGTCTTGTACTGTTTTTTAAAGACTTAATTATGCTGATAACTCAAACATAAAATTGGTACAATACTCTTTTTGTCCACAGTGATGGATTTTAGAAACTGAGGAATTTTTTCACCAGATCTCAAAAATGATTGACATAACTAAGCTTGATTTGGCTGCTTTCACTTTGAAAATTGTTCAGTTATCAATTTAAAATATTCTTTTGATACTTTAACAAAAATACACTGCTTATCAAGTCTTGTGATACATAATAAAATACATACAATTTTCACTTCAAAATTTCTAAATTAATACAGCACAGTTTCCTATTGTGCATGGGAAATCCACAGCTCAATTCCATGCTTAGGTAACTCTTTTTGCATACCATACATAAAACAACCTCATTAATCGAGGTCACTTCTATTGTCTTTTCTGTTTAAATTCTAAATTTAACTTATCCATACTAAGGCCAAATATTTTTTTCTTTAATTGTTTTAAACAATTAATTCTGTATTATCTAAACACAACATTAAGCTAAGAATCATTTTGCAAATATAAGAATTATAGAATGAATGATGCTGGAAGAAAACTCAAGATCATCAAGTCCAACTCCCTGCTCAAGCAAAGTACCCTAGAACAGTTTCCAAGGGCCATGTCCACACAGGTTTGCAGTATCTCCAAAAATGGAAACTCTGCAATGTCTCTGGGAAAACTTTTTTTGCCATGTTCTGCCAATTTCATAGTAAAAGAAGTCTTTCTTTATGGTCCAGAATATTTTTGTGTGTTTCAATGTTGTGCCTATTTCCTTCTGTACTTGGGCCCACCAGGAAGAGTCTGACTCTGCCTTCTTTACCCTCTCCATCAGGTATATATAGGTATATACATTGATGAAATTCCTCTAAGCCTTCTCCCCTCCAGGCTGACCCTCCCAGCCTTCCTTCACAGAAGACATCACAAGATCACAGAATCATGGAATTCCAATGGGTTTGGAAGGGACTTCTGGAAATTACTTAGCCCAATTCCCCTGCTAAAGCAGCTTTACCTAGAGCAGGCTGCACAAAGTCACATCTGGGTGGGTTTTGAATATCAGCAGAGTAAGAGACTCCACAGGCTCCCAGTGCAGCCTGTTCCAGTGCTCTATCACCCTGACAGTGTTTTTCGTAGTTCAGTGTTGCAGTTTGTGCCCATTCCCTCTTGTCCTGTCACTGGGCACCACTGGAAAGAGTCTGACTGCCTCCTCTTGGCACTCTCCCTTCAGATAGTGACAGACATTGATGGGGCTCTCTCAGCTGTCTCTTCTCGAGGATAAACAGGCCCAGATCCCTAACCCCTTCCCCTTCTCCTCTCTCCTGATCATCTTCATAGCCCTTTTCTGGACCCTCTCCAGTGGTTCCTTGTCTCCTGTACTGGGAATGCCAGAACTGGACACAACACTCCAGCTGAGGCCTCACCACTGCTGAGTACAGGGAGAGGATCATCTCCTTGGACCTTCTGGCAATTCTCTGGCTAATGCAGGTCAGAACACCGTTGGCTGAAGGACATGTTGCTGGCTCGGGCTCAACCTGATGTTCACCAAAACCCCCAGGTTCTGCTCTGCAGAGCTTCTTTGCAGACTGTCGTTTCCAAGTCCATACTGGTACACAGGGTTGGTAATGCCTTCCCAGAGGAATATCTCTTCATTTTCTGTGGTTAGACTCCATGAGCTTCCTTTGATCCAATTATCCAGTCTGACAGTCCTAATAACCCTCTGATGTATCATCCACCTCTCCCAGCTTTGTATCAACTGCAAGCACAAGCAAAGAATTAACCTAAGATAGATCAAAAAGGACCAAGAGGAGTTTGAAAATACAAAATGAATATGAATATGACATGAATATGAAAATGAAAATGAATACAAAGCACTTCAGCAACAAGGCAAGGAAGACCCTCCCTTAAATAACCATAGTTGTCTGCCACAGAATGGAGCGATGTGTTGTACCTCTTACAGCCTTTATCTTGTCCAGGGCAAATGAAAAGGTTGCTCTGGAACAAAACAGCCCTCCTCATAAAGCCTCATTATCCTAGCATTTTTAGCCCAGCCTCCCCACATTCTTACTTTTTGAAATATAAGGTTGTCATTGTTCTCTCACAAATGTACTCAAAGTCCTCTATGAGTCTATTTCTTTCTGTGACACTTTACTCAGCTACTTTCTTTAAAGATCCCTTTAATGTTCCTTAAAAAAATTTGGAGAGTTCTACATCATGCTCAGTTGATTTTCTTCCTTCTGAGCATGCTGCGTTCCTTGAAATCTTTGTCAGAAAATAAAATTCAAACATCTTCCTGCCAGGTGGAACAGCATGTGTGCATCATAATAGATTAATGATTTCTTTATAGCTAGATGAGTAACAGGTCAGTTGTTAAGATTCTGATTTTCTCATGGAGAGAGGATAATTTGACACATGGATAAAGATGAGGATAGGATGTGTATTTTAGTGCTTTGTTTCCCAGTTCATCTGATTCTAAAATATCTGCAATAATATTGTCAATATTTAGAACTTTTCTAGGTCCTCCTTTGTCTTTTGCCATAGGATGTGTTGCTTTAACTACACAGTAAGTGCACCCAAAGCTTTAGGAGCAGCAACACAGATGCTCAGCATCTTCTTGTAATTCTCAAGGGCAGCAAAATGAATATCCACAGGAACTTGTGGGATTGGGCATTTCTGTAAAAGACATTTTTTCAGTAAGTAGTACAAACTGAGAAAGATCTTTGACTTGTATGTTGCCAGCCAACAGAAACATAACAAATGCTGAGGGTCTAGCTGACTTTGTAGCCCATGCAGAGAACAACTTTGCTACATTTTTTTCATATCATCTGTCATACAGTGAAACAAACCCTCTGCTAATGAAACATAGCAATATTCTATTGATAGTGCTGGATAATTTCCTTAAAAAGGAATTTGACCTATTGTGTTTTCTAACATGGCTGTTAGGCTGACATTTTCAGTCCCTGTTACCAGATTTGAATCCTAGAACTCCTTGCATCTCCAAGACCCACAGAACAACCTTAAAATCTCACTTTAAACATCAAAAAAGTTAAATTTACCGTATTTTAGAATGTGACTTCCCATAGGAATCTGTTGCATTTTTCATATCATTTTTAAAAACAAAATGATTGAAGAATAATCACAAGTGAGATCCAAGATAATATGCTAAGTAATAACTGTATTTTATCACTGTAATTTTATAATTCTGTCACTATTAAATCTTTCATACAGGTTTTAGATATCAAACATTTGGAAGTTTGGGTATATTAGCTATCACATTCCTTACTCACCTTAATTTAAAGTGCGAAGTAAATTACATTATTGACAGAAGATCCAAAAACCCTTTTTCCTTTTGTAGGAAGTAGACTTCCTTCAGCAAGTATGCTGATGTCAGTGAGATCTGATTGCTTAGGACTTGAGGGAGGGACAAGTATCAAAGCTATTTTTTACTGGTTTGTTCCTCTTTCAGAAGCACAATCTCAGTCTCTTCCATTGTCCAATACCAAGAAGAGCCTTCACAGTAATACCACCCTTGCCTGTGCTGACAAGAATGCCTCACCAAGTGTTGCACTAATCACATAATCTTTACCTCAGTTCTTTACACCACATGTTAAAGCCTGCCAGAATCACAGGCAGTAGATGAAAATCAAGCCTATGGAAAGAGCTAAACTGAAGCTTACACAGCATGCAAATTCCATCTAAACTGCAGCACAGTACAAAAATTATGTATGGGTGGATGGGATTACTCTGCACACTGCTCTATTCAACTCAGTTTCTCTTTCTTCTGTTATTTGTTATTTGTAAAACATTGCGCCACAAATATTTTTCTCCCCAGATTTATAAGGAGGTAACAAATCTCTTGAGTCTTTTAATCACAAATAGATTCACCAAGGTACTGATATTTTCTTCCAGCAACACTAGCCTCCTTTCACCAGCACTTCCTACTAAATTTTACCTAAGACACTTCCTTAAACCCAGTCACTCATCTTCCACAGAACAGCAAGGCCTGCTTCTTATTTTGTGTCTTTTCCCCATAAGTCATGAGAGCTCTCAACATTCCCTGTAAGCAGCTGTGCTACTTTCTGGCCACAAGTTAGCATTTTAGTAACAATGCAGAAATGATGTCTTAGCAAGTTGTCACACCATCTTTATTGCCTTCATCTGCTAAAAGTAAAGTAAGAGATTTTGAAACCTGTCCCTTGGAAACGAACATATAGATTCATTCCTGCTTCATCACACTGGCTGTTAAAGGCTGTCAGCAGCTTCCAGTGATTAATTGGGAAATGATTGTAGACTCAGAACACTGAGGTTAAGGAATGTGAAGAAGACATATGAAAGTGCAGCTAAGTCATTATGCCCACAAATTTGGTGTTTAATATGAAAGGCACACATGAGAGCTTCTAATGCATGCAGTTTCGAGATTAAGAAAGGACCACTTGCTCTTACCTGCCCCTTTTCATTGTCTTATAGTCCCAGACTTTGTGCTGCTGGATTACAAGTCTCTGTTTGTTCCTTCCATGAAACAATCTTCACCCATTTGTATCCTTTATTTCAGATTGCTTTTCCCCGGTAATTTATTCCATATGTTTATAGATAAGTACACACAAAAGTCCATATTGTGATCCCCTCTACAGAGCATGTAACTCCAGAAAGTATTGAAAATAGTGAATTACATAACTGAATTCCCCTGTGAAAAATTAGCATGCCAAGATGATGCATGTTAGACAATGCAGTTAACCCTCCCAAAGTGGTACAGTAAGTAATGGTTTCAAATAAAGAGTGTCATTTTCTTTTCCCTTTAGGATAAGGCTATTTTTCAGATCTCACTCTTCTTAATAACTGTAATAAAAAGCATCCAATATGCTAGAGTTCAAATGTATTACATATAGATGTTTTTATAGCTGGATTTGATTGCCTGTTTATGCTTCTCTGCAGTCTGCATTCAAAGTTCAGATACTCTCTTTCACTTTGAGTGCTTCCTATAGGGAAGGACATTGCAAACAGGGGCAGCAGTAATCTTCTCAGACAGTGCTAATGTCTGCTTTAGGGGAGAGCAGAGCTCCTCAGACATCCTGTCAGCACAACTGGTTTCACCCCTCCCAACTTCCCTTTCTTTCCATTGTGTATTACTGGATGCATTTAATCCCTTTTTTCCTCTAAGAATGTACTTCAACCCATAACTAATCATAAGGGCTTTTCAGAGCACAATTTATTTATGTCAAACAGAAGGGAAATTGAACCAAAACCAGAAAAAAAAAAAGCTAGAAATAGAAGCTAAAATTCTAGATTATATTTTAACTGTAAAACATTTATATGGTTTAAGAAAGAGCATTTAAAAGAAATTACAAATAATGAGAAAAGAGAGAATAAGGTCTGGAAAATGATGTTGTGAAGGCCAGAGGAGAAAGATGAAGAAGTGAGAAAGTTGATGACTAGTAAGGAAAGGGAAAGAGGAAGACAGTGTGCACAAGAAGGAAGGCAAACAAGGGAAAGAAATGTGTATCAGTTTTAAAAAAAAAATGTGTAAGAGTATGTCAAGAAAAGAGTAAATTAGATTACCATCTCAATGGCAATTCATTTCACACCTATAGATCCCATGGGAGGGCTTTAGGAGCAATGACCTGGTGACTTTCTGCTCTTGCCCCAGCCAGGAGGAGAGCAGGCACAGACTCGGTGCTGCACAGACACCAGGGACTGGGAGCTGAGGAGCCACCACTCTGCACATCACCAGGAAACTGATGGATATGGATATCCACTGCTGCTGTGAGGGTCCCTGAAGAGAGCCTTTGTCATGGCTTTTCTGCAGAAATCCCAGCCCAGCCCGGGGAGAAGCTTTCAGTGAATCTCTCCACTGCTCTGGCCAGTCTATCCACTGTAAATAGGGAGAGCAATGTGACCCCTGTGGCAATTTATCTCTGGGGAAATGCTAAGGTCATGCAGCACTTATGTATTAATTTAAGATATACAGGGTCTCTGGGTCTACTGCTGACCTCCATATATTTATATTAATTTAATTCATACCGAGTATATAAGCATATCTTTAATCTCACTTAATTCTGCAGTGAGGAGACTGAATCCAAGTTCAGACCCTGTGGATCAGTGAGCAGATGGACTTACTTACTTTACTGTGGCAGTCATTCTAAATATCTGTATTTTCTGAGGTCTCTCATTTCACTAAAATATTCAGATTTTATTTGGAAGAGATTGGATGAGTCCTTCCTTATTAGAAAATCTCATTTTCTTCCCTAGATGGAAGCAGTTGTTTCCTTAAGACAATAAAAACTCAATTTTTACTTTAACAGCATAAGCACTCTACATAAACTTCAGCTTTTTCACCACTCTATTAGTGAAGCTAAAACATCTTGCAGAAGGAAAAGAAAAACTTACTAGGCTTTCATTTTTCCCACAGAGAAAAAGGTGTTTTGTTCTATGGGATTTGCATCTTTCTGAATGTTAAACATTTTAACAATGCAAACAACACTCTCACCATTTTCACGAAATAATCTGATGATGCTGGAGTTTTATCAATAACACACCAGGGAAATCACCTTTCCTCTTGTGTCAACATTAAAAGAAGTTTAAAAAAATCTATTTACTTTACACTTTTTATTCTGAAAATGTTCCAAAAGATAAATTCACACCAAAGAAAGTCACTATTTGTTCACTTTTTGTTAATTTAGAAAGCCATAAAAAGATTGGGCTTCCTTAGATGGTGATTTTGACATTATGCATGGAAGGAGTATTCTCATGCTAATTTACAAAACTAAGCTATTCACAAAAGAAATCTCCCTGAATAGGGCAAAAGTTGAGTTGCTAGTGGATTTAAGCAGAGGAGGGACAAAAGTTGGTTTAAAACTAGTTTTGCTATTCCAAGGTTTTATGAGTCTTTGTCTTGATTTTTACCTTCTTTATAAGTAAAAATATTTATTTGAGACTAAAACATGCTAAATGTCAGATTGTGCAAGAAGGCACCTTGTGGTAAGCATAACAATCAAGTATAAATATTTGGAGAAATAATAATTACTTGACTCGTGGGACAGCTTGAAACCAACTTTCTTTGTGTAAAGTCTCATTTAATATGATAGCTGTTTTTTAAATGCATTTGTGAGTCATGCTTTGCCTCGTGGAAAAGAAACCATTATTGAGGGGACTAGAAATAGTCATAATGTCTTGTAACAGTAAATCAGAAAACTAAAGAAATGTTTTTTAGGTACAAATTGGTTTTAATATAAGAATCTACATGCTGTTCATTATATTATTTTTTTTTTTGTTATTTGGATTGCAGTACAGAAGTTACATCATATGAAAGATAAAATACATTCATCTTGATACAGTGGAGAAAATGTATTCTATCTTTTAATTAATAAAATTATAATGGTGCCAAGTTGTAGAAAAACTCTGGGATGATAAGGCAAATTGGATAAAGGTTCATCCTCACAGTAATTCACCCTACATGCTACAGCAACAAAAGGCCTCTGCATCATTTTCTTTCCACTTAAGGTCTAATCCCATGGCTTTAATAGTTATTTGTCTTTTACAGACTCTGCTGCACCTCTGTACATGGTAAATTTCAAACCTTGGTAGTAATTGACGATATAAAGGATTCCTAATGCAGGGCCAGATCAACTTTATATTCATGCTGCATGAAAAAATTCCAACAGACTTGAATAAGCCCTGGATTAGGTCTATATTAAGGAACTTAGTATGAACAAGCCCCAGTCTTACTCACTGACTTCATTGCAATCACTCATGATTCACGGAGCAATTTTTGAAATGCAAATAGCTGCACTTAAAAATAAGACAAAATATTGGACTTTATTGTAGTACTTTCCCCTTACAGTAGTACTTTCCCCTTACCTTCTCTCACATAGAGTTATTGAATCATTAAGGTTGGAGAAGACCTCCAAGATCATCAAATTCAACTCCACTATGTCAACTAAACCATGGCACTAAGTGCCATATCCTGTTGCTTCTTGAGCACCTCCACAGATGGTGACTCCACCACTTCCCTGGGCAGCTCATTCCAATGCTTGACCATGCTTGCAGTGAAGAAATTCTTCCTGATGTCCAGCTGTAATTTCCACTGGAGTAGCTTGAGGCCATTTTCTCTTTCCTGTAGCTGGTTGCTTGGGGGAGAGGCCAACACCCACCTGCCTATAAGCTCCTTTCTGGGGTTTGTAAAAATGATGAGGTCTCCTCTGAGCCTCCTTTCTCCAGGCTAAGCAACCTCAGTTTCTTCAGCCACTCTGCTATATTTTTTATCTGAAATAAGTGTGATTGCTCATTTGAAACTGTGATTGATACACATTCAATGGCTACTAGGTCCAGCAGGAGTGACTTCACAATCAAGCCATCAAATTATAATATGGCCCCAACACTACTCTCAATGAAATAAGTGACAAGACCATATCTTACCTAAATGAGAGCAGGTTCTCAACCTGTATCTTTCACAAAGGAAATATCTTTTAAAATAACAGAGGCAAATGTACCTTAGCTCTTAAGGCACAGTTTATGATTACTTTACATTATGTGCAATTTTTGAAGTAAGAAAGCTGACAATAGCAACTGCTATACAGATGGCATATCTGATTCCTGCTTATAACTGATTTTCAGACAAAAAAAGGTGCTTTTCAAAAAACAAAAAACAAAAAAAAAATACAGAGGATAAGAGATGGTACTTATATATCATATACAATACATACATACACAGTCAAATCCAGCTCACCCACTACTTTAGTAGTGGCACTGAAGTTAATAGCATTAATCATGTAAAGAAGAGAGCAGATTCAAGCTATAAATAAACAGGCATAAAAGCTTATAACTGATTTGACATTTATCCTTGGCAGGAAGGATGAGGGAAGGAAGGATATCTCTCATCAGAACAGAGCAAGCTTTAATTCCTGAGGAGAAACACCATGGAACCCACCAAAAAACTTACTTTTTCTGGGCCTAATTATCACTGGAGTTGCTGTAACTCATAATCTGTAACATTGGAAAACCCTGAATTCAATAAACTCTTTCTCTACAGTACTCTTCATTCAATTTATGGCCAAAGCCAAAAAGATCCAAGACCACAAGAGGTGCCATGAATGCTAAGAGAACTCTACCTGATCCTAGTCCAAAACCTTTGGATCCAATGCATTGTAAAGTAATGATAATTCTTGAACATATCTACCCAAGTTATTAAAGGTAACTTTAAGAAACTCTCAAACACTTAAAAACAGAAATACAGGATACATTTTCTCCTTGCCTTGAGAAGAAAATTACTTGACTGGAATAGTGCATGCCTAGTATATATCTTGGAGTATTTTACATCTGAAAGGGTTGAGCATGTTAGTTTTCTGAAAAGAAGATCTAAGCTTACGTAGACTCCAATTGCAATTTATTTTCTGCATTAACATGGAGGAATTGTGTGTTACTATTTTATGGGGATATTACTGAAACAGGAAATTATTTTTTAACATAGGATTTATAATCTGTTTGAACATTCAGTGGGTAGCTCAGAGAATATTGTTTATATATATATATATATATTCAAATATTTATATATGTGTGTGTACACACATACCAATGCTTTTAGATCAGGTTGAAGAAATGCATAAATGAGAAACTTCTAAGTGAAACATCTTGTTCATGGTTTCTCAGAGTGCAGCGTACATGAACTTTGGGTGAACAGTTGTTTGCCCTCTCCTGCTCCTGTACATAGATGTGGGGGACTGCTTCTGCTGTCGCCACTCCCACACCACAAAGTCTGCAGAGTCTGACCCAAATTATGCACCATATCTGATTCATGCCAACCCAGGCGTTTCCCTCGACCACTGCAGTGTTTGTGGCATCCCCATGTTTGTGCCAGCCCAAACATCTTCTGTAGACTTTCAAAAAATAAATTAAAAATAAAAACCTGAAGCAGGTTTGCATAGATGCTAAGGGAGTTTTTTGCAAGGTGAAATTTTGGATATATTCTATCAACAAGAAAACTCATGGAAGCTGTTAATAATGCCAGAACACAACCATATAAGGAGTATTCCTCTTTGTACAGAGAGGAGTAGTGTTCAAAGGAAAGCCTGAGTAGCTGAGTGCCAAAATAAGACTTAGAAGATACTCGAAAGATATTTTTGCTCACAGGCTCAAAACCCCAGTACGGTCAACTAAAGGAAAGAACAAATAGGCTATCCATGGACAAAATTAACTGAGACCTGTGACATTTTAATCTAGATGAGAGCTAAAACTTACTCTGCACTTTCCATTAATAACCTCTGCGTCTTTGAGCTACAAAACAGAAAACAAGACAGTATACACTGATAAGACAAAAAATTATTTGCTGTTATAAACAAACCTTACTGCCAGTATAATTTTTCCCATTGAAGTAAAGATTCTCTTTTTGTGACTAATTTTGGCAATACTAGGCAAATATTTAACAGTAGTACCTAGGTAGGCATCCAGTCTTTTAAGTACCATGGAATAAGAGAATATCACAATCTAAGAATTCAAACCCAGAGCATTGCCATTGGGGAAGAGGCCTGCAAATTGATAGAAAACTGGCACCAGCACACTAAGCCAGTCATGGGAAATCTCTGCGTAGTCCTTTGCACACTCTTTCTGCCCATGAGTCCAAATCCAGCATGAAGTACACCACCTCCAGTCTTAGAGATCTTTGGGCAATTAGATCCATAATTTTAATGCAAGTCTGATTTATTACCCTAATTCTACCTGAGTTTCTTACATAACTACATGGCTTTGGGATGCAAACTGGCTCATCCCTTTGTGGTTTACAAAAAACAACAGGTGAAAGTAAAACAGAGCTGAATACCTAAACACGCCCACAGTGCGTTTTCAGGATCCTTTCTATGGCATTTTTTTCCTGGAAAATGAGCATTCTTTTGAAGAAATGCTGAACTAGCAAAAAAATAATAGCTGCAGGCTGGCAAGCTACAAGGCCAAAAGCAGCACAACCACCCAACCAGTTAAATGGTTTTCCTGCAAGAGAACACTATAGATTTGGTGGGATGGGGTAAATGCATAACTAGGAATAAGAAGTTTCTTGGCTATTATGGATTTCTTCAGTTAAGAAAGTATGTATTGACCGTTTGATGGGGGAAGTTTCATGGAACACTTTTTTTCTCAAAGACACCAATTTCCATTTTTGCTGTTCTAATTATGATTTAGTAGAAACTGTCAGAGTGCTCAGCAAGACACAAAATCCAGATGGAATATACACTTTGCCCTAAAAACCTTGAAATCTAAATGAGACAAGCAATGCTGTCCAGACCCATAATGCACTAGATTCCCCACCAAAAGACATTAAGGTCAAACATTACAATGCCTTTTGTTTGTTTGTTTTTAAAACAGCATTTAGGTGGTTGATTAGCACTGTAGAGCAGCTACTCTACCACTTTTATGATTTGTACTTCACATACTCAGTATACAATGAAGGCATAAACAGCTTCAGAAACAAAAGTATGTGTAGTTAGCAACAAAATAACTCATTCATTTTAATTGTATGACCACAGCAAGGTTTTATTTCCTAACTTTCAGCCTTCGCATAATAACTGGTTTTAAGCTACGTTTTACAAATACAGAAAGCACAACACTAGTAGGGAAAATAAAATCTGAACAAGTGTACACAAAACAAAATAATTTTCCAGTTTTGGGGATTTTTTTTTTTTTTTTTTTTTTTAATCTTTCCCCTCACACACTATATTTGAAATTAATTTGATTTGGGTTTATTAGATAATTATAGACCAGAATAAATATCTATACATTTTTTAATCATTTCTGCATATATTTCACATTAAATCCAGAAAATATGTCATTTTAATCTACACACTGAGCATCTAATTACCAGGAGAAATCAAGCCTGTGCAATCTTTATACATGCAATTTCAGTTAATGCAAACATTGCAAGAGCTATGGGTTAAGCATGTGCAACTGTAACAGTAAAGCTCAAGGACGCTAAACTCGCTCACATGATAAGGCAAGCTTGAGGTTTGCTTTGATCCATAAGAGATGAGCTGTAAAAAGCACTTCTGTTCACTTCTGTTCCCCTGCTCAGGAATGAAGAATTCCTTTTGCTGCATTATGCATAACATCATTACAGACAAGGTACAAGTCAAGAGCAAGTGGTTCAGATATCCTACCAGCATACTAAAATAGCAGTGGGACTATAAAATTATTTAGGTACTATATTACACAGCTCTTCTTTAAATACCACTTACGCCGTCACATTTGCCAGGAATCTTTCTTCTTAAGTGTTCTAAATGTAAAGTTTCTGGTATCTGTTCCCTGGGGGCAACTTCAACTAGAATAGGCAGGTTGGTACAGCAGATGACTATCTGCTCCTTACAAACTATGTCTGATGTACTCTGCAGTGATAAAAAGCTCCTTATCAGTTTGGATTCCAACCTAAAGGCAACTGCCATCCAGATCTTACAGTGAAAGATAATGTGGTGTAATTAAAGCTCACCTACAGATACATCGTGCCAAACATCACTTGCTTTAGTCAGGACTGGAAATTTTGGTTGTAAATTTACTGTGAATTTTTTTGTAATCTAAGAAGAAATTCTATTAAGGCCTTTCCCTTTTCTTTTAACTTTCATAGCCTCTCTTTCTCTCTTCCCCACCCCCCTCCTTTTTTTTTTTCTCAGATACGCTAGAGAGATAAGTTTAAAACACTTCATGAACATAGTCTATATATAACAGCCATGGTTTTTGCATTCACTTGCAAACTTTCCCAAATTTATTCTAGGCACTTGAAGAATGACAGTTCAAACATTCAGTAGAGATTTACTCAATTTTAGCAATAAAATTTGAAATCCAATTTCCACTTAGCATGCCAAAGCCTCACACAATTTTTATGTGCAATTGAACTGGGTGAACTGGTAAATTAAACTGTGATTGGGAGTGTTCTCAAACAGTGGGACGCAGTTGCCTCTGGGTGTATGTGTGGTAGCATTTTAGTTCAGATCAGGATGCACTACTAAAGCAAATCTCCCAGTAGTTCCCACTTCCTGCACTTTGGTTCACATCATGTTTGGAATGTGCAAAATGAATTCCTTTCAGATAAAAATAAACCTGGAGGAGCAGTCTCAGTCTCAGAGGGTATCTAATGCACTTTGACTGCTAATGGGCCTCCTGTCTGCTGAAGTAAGCTAGAGCTAGGCAACAGAAAAACTCTGAAATACAGACTTTGAATGCCAGTGTGGATGTGATCCTCAGCACCAGATGTTTTCTGCCATACATCTCTCTTTTTGGGCCTTTTCCTAATATAGGCATTTCCTAAATTGTCAAGCCATTTCCTGGCACACTTTTGGCACACATGCCATCCAGCATGCATACAAAAATTTCCCAAACCAGCTTGGGAGTATAAATATTCCCAGGACCATTTTCAACAGGCACTTATTCATGCAGTCATCTAATTTCAGAGAATGATGGAATTTATTAGAAAGAACATGGTTTGTTTTCTAGTCCAGCAGCAGACCCTGGGAACATTTTCAGGCACTTTTAATTCATTGGTATAGTGGTCCCCCACTACAGTGCAGTTTTTAGTCTCTCATGCAGACAGCAAAGAGTGGACATTTTCCTCTCCACCTCCTTCCTCAGGTCTTTCAGGGAAGGGTAAGGATGACTGCTGCAATAAAGAAAAAAGGAGCCATGCGTAGAGCACCTCATGTCACATTCAGCTATTTTTTTTCAGTGTTTCCATTATTCTATCTCAAATTCACACTCTCTGACAACTTTTTAGCTGTTAAGTTACTCTGTTAGTTGCTGTGACAGATCAGTTCAGTCCATTCAAATATTTCAACTTCACCATACAGAATTATAGAAGGAAAAACATAATGGGACCTGGAGTTATCTGTGTCCTCTGAGTCCTGTATGGACTCATCATCCTGCCCACATGCCAGAAATAATACTGAGTTTTCAGTACATAGGCTTGCAAGGCTAGTAAACTTCTACAAATTCTTAATGGTCCTGCCATGGTAATGAGAAGGTTCCCATTTGCATAGGCCTTCTTTGAAAAGTCTCAGCTGCATCGACATTAGCCTGCAGTGAAAACCTCCCCAGCTGGTAAAACTCATCCATACCCACACTTAGAGTGTCTCCACACTGCCAAGGTTTGCTCTCACTGTGACTCTTGTGGTGATATCATGCAACAACATCCATCCCACAGTCCTTCACAGTGCCCTATCTGGCACTTCCTCAGCCTTTTCCCCAAAAGTGTGATACCTGCCCCATCTCACCCTTGCCACAGAGCCCTACATTTGCCACCACAGCTTGCTGCCACCCACCCTGCTGTCTCTAGCATGCTCTCCAGGCCTTTGGCTGAGTACCTCAGATGTTATGGTTTTAGGTGGCACTACAGACCTCTTTGTTTTGACACACATTTGAGATGGACAGAAAGAAGAATGGTCTAGAGATAATGAGTCCTTGAGGTCATTATTTAGTTCAGTACCTTTAAATAACTAGAAGAGTTCTTGGAAGCATGGGGTGGAATTTGGTATGCTTTTTGAATCACATAAATAAAGTTTGTCAGCTTGACATAGGGGGACACTTTCAGCAACAGCTGAGGGACTTTGGAGCATACGTCCCACTGACTTAATTAACAAAGCACATTAAGAAAATAATGAAAGTGTTAGTTTCCAAATATTTAAACTCAGGTTGAAATATAGCTGGTTTTGACATTTGTTCATCCTGTGAAAGATAATGTCAGCATTTAACTATCTGTTAGCTGTTTTTATAACTCTTTTAATAAATTATCTAGTCTCAATTTTTCCTTTATCTGTTTTACCACAGTTACCAAGAATGGATTGTCATAAAGTCAGCTTGTTTTTTGTATAAAGCACTTGATTTAGTTAGTTGATAATTAGTAATTGTTTTTGCTATGTCCTGGCTTCTTCTTATCTTTATATTTTGATGCTGCTGCAGGAAACCCTTTATGGGGTTCTGGTTTGGATTCTGATCCATAGTCAGGCCTTTTCTGTTCAGCTTCTAACCATTCATGAAGGAATTCATTAAATTTCAAAAGAGAATAGGAAAACAAACTGGCTTCTCCAGAGTAGCAAACAGTACAATTATAAAAATTCTATTTCAGGACAGACATAAAAAGCAATCACAAAGAGCAGTAAAAATCATACTCCAGATGATGAGAAACAATGGACTCCATATTGTATATATACTCATTTCTGCATTTTATAGACTGATGACAGTACAGGACTAAGGCTGGAATTTAATCGGGAAGTTGTCATACATGACTTCAAGGTCATTATTATCTGTTTAATCTACTTAAGCAGCGAAACACAATTGTGCAAAGCTGTGTAACTGGTTAAGAAATGGAGGATAGTGAGACCACCTCTCATTTGACTTATACATTTAGGTAGAAACACAGGTCTCCCTGGGATTCTTGTATCATTAGGGGACATTGCCAGATTCTTCCAGGGAGCAGTTCAGAGAAGAAGCCAAAAAGCCCTATGTCAAGCTGCAAAACCTGGGAGCATTTTTGGCCCAGATACATTGCAGGAGGCCCAGATACATTCCTCATGGGGAGGGGAGCATGTAGGAAAAAAAAGAGGAAGGAGGAATGCTGTTCTCCCTCCCCTTCTTGTGAAGCACAGCCCAAGTTGATTTCTACTGCCCCTTGATGAAGGCTCAGCCTTTCTGCTGCCTCTGCATGGGAGATACTTCACAGAGGTACAACTGTCACAGGAGAAACATGGATTTATATAAGAGATGCAAGGCTGGCAAAACCAGCATTATGTAGCATCTCTCAGGGCATCTGTGTGGCCACACAGACCCTCTGCCTGTCTCCATGTGCCTTGGCCAAGCCCAAAGCAAGCACAGACTTGCACCAAAAACCAATGGTAGTTAAGCTTAGACAGGACATAAGCATGTCCCTGAAACACTTCCTAAACAGAAATGTTTCCATTTCCTGGCTCCAAGGATGTACCGTGTCCTGAGTTTTCCTACAGAGCAGTGCCATGGGAAATTAGGAAGAAACTAACTCACTACATGATGTAGAGAGTATACAACTATCTTGCATCTCCTCTTGAGAAATAGGATTTGTTTGCTTGTTTTGCCTTTCTCTTCTAAAGTCCAATCATTCTCCTCAGTCAAAACTCCCTTAAATACACCCCAGTTTTATTCTCAATGTGGACTGCAGGATTGCAAAAAGGATGAAAAGAAGCCTTTGCTGCATTCAAACCAATCTGAAACTTGGCAGTTTCCATCCTCAGATTTTTATCAGGGACCTTGGGCTTAGTTTCTAGAGGACTGTCTCTCATGAAACTCAGTTTGAACTCCAGGCTTAAATAAACCAAAATAGCTCTAAATGTAGCACAGCAAAAAAAAAAAAAAAAAAAGCCCTGAACCTTGGCTTGTTAGATATATGTGACCATAAATCAGTCAATATTCACTCAAAATTAGCCATAAGTTTATTTGAAAGGTTCACAGCTTTAGCTAACCTTTATGACAAACCTGGCAGAGTTTTCAGAATGTGTGGGTGCAGGTTTTATAATACAAGCTTTCACACCTCAAGTCATCACCTGCACTCTGCACTCTGTACATGCATTACAAAACAAGATCTGGTTCTGGCTCTTTTACTATAAGTCAGATACTCTAGCCCCTTGGATTTGAGTTACATCTCTGAAAAAACATCCTACTTAGAGCATTTATATGCTGTTCTTAAAAGAATGGCTTGAATATACAAAGAAATTCAAGCTTATTCAGTGGATCATAATTCTCAGAAATTCAAGCTTATTTGGTAGACCATAATTCTCAGGAGCAGAGTGCATATTTGGACTGGCTTTTTGATATAAATATGCAAACTCCAGGAAAAGGAATTAGAAAGTTTAAAAACTATAAACCGCATCACAGATTTAATTTGACTGCAAATACTTCTAGATATAAAGTACATTTTCTAAAAGCATGATGATTTCAGTTTAGTCCTCACTTTAACTTTCATGTTCCCTTTTCTAGAGAAAATTGCTTCATTTTCAGAGTAAACTTGCTTTTGCAGCTGCTTTTATGCCTGTAGCTTTGTGTAATCTGGAGTTCCACTTATTGAAGGCGGATGTTCTCTTGAGATTTGTCTCTCTCAGTTCCATACAACACCCACTTGACATTTGCTGAGGACAAGAAATAAGGCAAAGGATATAATATGGTTAAAAGTCAAAAGCTATAAATACTATCAGCCTTTGAAATATTCAGCATCTTAATATGGTTACATACAAAGTTCAAGTAAAAAGCACTCAAGGTTCATTTTTTCATGTTGTGCTTAGTTTGTGCTCTGAACTAAAATAATATTCAGACTTAGATTTGCTGATCTTTTAATATATTTATGAATAGATATACACTGAAAAATGAAATCAGATTAATTCCTGTGCATTAATGTCAGGATTTTCACAGCACTTGTAGCAGTTTCTCATATTGGCCAAAAACTACTCTCATAAATCTTTTATTTTTTTCACAAACTGAGATGGCTGTTAAACCTTCACCAACACTCAGACCTACAAATATATTCAAATATCCATCTCTTAATTCCTGTTAAAATCAGATTTTAGACAACTTTAAATTTTAGGTACCTTAATATTTTCTGGATGCAAACTCTCAGTTACTAATAAAGATAAGCAGGAAAATAGTGAGGTTGCTAGAGTCAAGCACAGAGACCAAACCAAGGCTAAGTGCAAGATAGTCATGGAGCACTGACACAGAGATTGCATTATCACTGTTTGCATAACATGAATATTCCCCATGCACACATGCAGAGTGTACAAAAAAAACATGTGAAGGGTGGTCAGCAGTGTCTATTTAACCCTGGTCCCAATTTGATACCAGTTTACCCTGCACCCAGAGTGAAAGTGGCTGGACCACAGATGTTTAAAGGCAGAGCTACACAAGGCAAATAGCCAGGGAAATTCTCCTGGGCCCTAAGGGGAAAAAAGATAGCACTCACCTAAATTAGGTGGAGATGTAAGTCATCCAACAGGTGGGTGTGAGGAGGGAGTGGTTCATACCTAAATCTCTGCCTAAGAACCCAGATGTCTTCTGCCAGCACACTGCAAAGGTATTTAGGTGCCTACCACCCCTTCCAAGAAATTCAGTTTAGGGTCTATAATGTATCTAAGGTACCTACCTGAACATTTTGTGTCATGAGTGGCTTTCGAAATATTCTGGGAGAAAAGAAATATCTTTTGTCCCTATATATTGTCAGAATCAATTAATGAATTCTGGTTCAATATGGAAAATGATGGGCATTATTTGAAGGGTAAATAGAAGCCTTATATTCCTTGTGGTGTTAAGTTGTGTAACTTTGTTGGACTTGTGCCAGAGCTGAGCTCCAGTAGTTTATGAAGGAGCTCTGTTAGTTCTTGTAATGATAAATCAAGCTAAATGAAGGAAGCATTCTTGTTTCTGGCAGGTACATTCCAAAACTGGCTGCTATAAAATGAAAAGTACCTCTGTGCGGATTCACCCTTGATAGCATCTGAAAAAAATACCTTTTTGTCAGCTACTGTACATGCCTTTTCACTGGGTGAGGGTCTCTCAAAGATTCCTGGAATGTCTGGTCATGAAGTGACAGACCAAAGCTATTTGATCCCTCCATTTTCCTATTTAAGACTGTACGTGCCATTTTTAATACCAGTGATAAGATCGTATTTTCGGTTAAGCCGTGGCCATTGTACTGGAGAGTTAAGCATTTAACCACATAGTTTGTCTGGAGAGTTTGACAGCAACGTTGCTCTCGGAAAGAGATTTCTGACAGAGATATTTTAGCCATCATTTTTATTATGAAACCAGGCAAGTGTCTCTCACTGGAAGCTGTGCTAAGGAAAAAAAAAAAAAAAAAAAAAAAGAAAAAAAAGAAAAGCAAATTAGGATGGAGACAGTGAAAGGAAGTACTCATGCAGTGGATGGCTGAGCAGCATAGACCCAGAACACTGGATCTCTGAGCAGCTGCTTGAGGAAGAGTATTCCTGGGTTTGCTAATAAGGACTCGGTTCCAACTCCTGTAAATGTGGAGAGCCCTACTTCAATTAGTCTGTCACTGTTGTAAATTCAATAGCGTGCTCACAGCAGGTCAAATTGACATAATGTTAAAACACGGGTCACTCTACTATGCTAAGACTCCCAGTGCTGCTGACACTTGCTGAGATGACCTGGTGCTTGCATACCAGCAAGTGACACATTTTTAGAATGAGTCTCCAATATAAAGGGCTTTTGTAAGGGTAAAAAAAAGCTAATTAGTTACCTCAGCAGAGCAGTAGGATGACTAGAATTCATTGTTTCTGTGAGACCACAAAAGTGCCCGTAAGGCTTTTTTTTGTTTGTTTTTAATATATCTATATTGAAGCAATTTTTTCCTCAGTCCGGGTATGTGCAGTCTAAACCATTTTCTCCATATAGTAATTTTACTCTGCTGAGAGGCAGCATCACCTGGGGAGGGCTAAAGGACTGTAGAAAAGCTAAGTAATTTTCTGTGTCCGGTTTTTCCCACTTAAATGCTTGACAATGAGTGCCCCTTTTTATTAGACTTTGTTTATTTGTTTGCTTTTGATTTCAAAGAGTTTTTAACAGATTTGGACAGAAAAGTGAAAACAGCAAGGGTTTGATAATTGCAATCTTTTGCAATCAAATTTATGACATTTATAAATATAGATGTTGGATTAAAATTCCTAGACAATGGAATATTGTTATTGGCCAGCATCCTAGGCTGCATACCTGGTATGCTGAGGTATAATCAAGCATTGGGTAGGGTTTTATGTGTGAAAGCAATGCTTGACTGGGTTTAAATGGTTTTGATTGGAGCCGATATGATGCATAGTTGGACATAATGTTCATAATTGCCTATTTTTCTTGGCAAACAACAAGGTGCTTGATGACTGCTTTCTGAAATGTTCACATCTATTTCTTTGTGAAGTGTACCACAATTTAACGGTAATTCTAAACAAGTTTGTGTTGTAGTCCTCTGACTTTGAGAGAATGCACTCCTTATTGACTTAATGTCCTCAGTACAGCAGAATTGCATGTCTCCTATGTCAAAGTTGAATGTAGGTCTGGTTTGAATGGCCATTTCCCCAAACACCTTTGCTCTTTCTGTTGTACTATTGTATCTATTTTCTACAAATGTCCTTATAACCATCACCAAAATTCAGTCAAAACTGCAAGCAGTCTCACCTGTGTTTCTCCGGCAGACTATTTTATCTTTTTTCAGTAGTATTTGACACAATCCAGAGGAGGTGTTTAGAGACAGGCATCACAGAGCTATAATGACTGTAGCCAGCTTGACACAAATGTGCACATACACACACAATTTTGCTCCCCGAGGCACAGCTCTGCCTCAGAAAGGCAAATGGACACTACCTTACTCATAAAATGTCTTTCCAAGTTTAATGCATGAACATTTTCCAGACAGGAATTAGGAGAAGGACAGCCTTAGTCCTCTTCAAGCAAGGCTCCTACCATTGCCACAACCCTGTAGAAGTACTAACAGGCACCTAACAAATGTTGAGGTTTCAGAAAGTCTTGCCTGTTCTATTTTGGGTTTCTTCCAGAATGATCTGAGGTCTCTGTTGTGTTTATCCACATTTACCTCCTGGGATATATCTCATGATGCTCTGAGAACATGATTCCTCAGTCACATAAATCTGCCACCTGTAAAATAGTGAAATGACTGCAGTCAGGATACGTGCTCATTTTTCTCCCCCAATCCTTTCTGATAGCAGCTTTCAGCACAGTTCATTTCACTTCTCTTTTATGGGCCCTTTATTTCACTTACATTGATGTCCTTAGTCCATGCCAACCTGCTTTCTTGAGCCCCTGATCCAGCTTCTTCTCCCATGACAGAAAAAACAGCTTAGCAGTTGTCCCAACCAGTTTGGTACAATTCACACATTTTTTTCTCCAAGTTTGGACAAATCAAAGGTGTTTCCAGAGGGAGTGTTTCATAGTCCTTTTAGTTAGCTTGTGCAGAGTCATCTCAGTCAATCTTACAAGAGCCCCATTAGACACAGATGTCAGAAAGGCTTCAATACTGTAAGACATGCAAAGTTGCTTGAGGAGAAAAGTTCTGTTCAAGATTTAGTGGGATCTTGGCACTGAATAATCAGATGTTACATATCTTTTTTGCCTGTTGTAATAAGTAGGCAGAAACTCAGCATCTCTCCCTGTCTTCATAACTTAGAAGCTGCCACTTCCAAGGCAGTGGAAATCACAGGGATTTGATAATTTTCTCTTGTTCCATACAAGAGAGGCTATGTGGAGAGCTGATGTAAAACTGCTCCTTGAGCAGAAGTAAAAAACATGCCCAGCTGGAAAACCAAATCTCCTGTTCTTATGAGAGAGCATAAGGCAATCATCCAGTCCATTGTCTCCTTAATGAGACAACCAGTCTAAGCATCAGAGAAAGTAAAACATGCCTTAAAAAAAAAAAAAAAAAAAAAAAAAAAAGTCATTAAAGTCCTAGTGCTCTAACGTGAAGGCTTCCTGAAAACTCTACCCTAATGAAGAGGAAGAAGGCAGGCTGTGAACTTAGAGCATGAAAAGCCTGAATCTAAAATGAAGGAGGAAACATCACTAGGCTCCTGAAAAATGGCAGTCAAAAGCAGCGTTTCCTGGACCATGGCCTGATCTTGAAGAACCAGAAGGCATGGCTGGCTGGGCTGCATGAGCCATAGGATGAATGTCCCTCTGTGTTTCCCAACAAACAAACTTGCTTCTACACAGCCCAAAATGAGAAGTTGACAGGAGGAAACGTCTTTTTCATCTCCAAAATATTCCTCCTTTTAGGACAACTGTAGGGAAAGAAGAAAGTCTCCACTGTGTTGGAAGGAATTGTTTCTTCAGCTATCAGTGTGCTGAAGCCCCAAACACCATCCAGAATATTTAAAGTGTGTATTTACCTTTGATAGAGTTGCTACATTTGTGATACATTCTCCAGTAGAGCTGGGGAGAAGGAGAGTTCCTAAAACCATCTAGTAATATAATTTCTAATCATAGAGACAGAGAAACTTCATGAAATTTACTTATGGTAAAGCTGAAACTCAAGCTATAATATAATATAATATAATATTCAGCAAATCTACCCTTTCAAAAGCCATGGACTTCACAGTCTTTCCATATTGGGATTTGGGGGATGTGAGATAGTTCTGCTCCTGCAGACCCTAAAAACAACAACAGACCTTCCCCCATTTATTTGGCAGATTTTTAGTGTGTGATAAATTAACATACTGAGAAAATAGAGTGTGCTGGTTCTCTTGGAGTGTTAAAATGCTCAAGATTCACTAATGGTTTTAGGTCTTCTTTCTTTAAGAGAAGCAAGAAGTTGTGCAGATGCACTTGTTTTAGTTTGGTAAAGATAGTTGCAAATAAAATTATTCAAAGCTAGCTAGGAGTGTCTACATGAGTTTACCACTGAATTAAGTTAATTACTTTAATGAAAAGGTACAGATTTGCATAAAGATGAGCTGTCACCTTTCCTGCTCCCAAACAGCTGTGCTTAGTTCTGTTTTACAGGTAAAGGGCAAAGGAGGAGAAGGGGAGAAGTGTCTTTGAGATAATCTTATTGGAAAGAAAGAAAACAAATGTATGCTCTGCTTACTCCAGCTGCTCTCCACCCCAGGAGTAATAGTTTGAAGTGAGCTTTTATATAAACAATAAACAAGTTATTCCTGGAGCATTTGCTTTGAGCTAAGACTGCATGTAAGGGATTGGCTTTGAAATTGCTGTCAAAGTACCTACCTTCAAAATTAGACTCTGCATCTCAGGTTCATTAAGATAGCCTTGAGCAAGAGTCTTTTATTCAACCTTTTTTTAAAGGTATGAAGTGTGAACTTGATAAGTAAAAATAACTTGAGTAAAGAATGTCTAAAAATGGAGGAATTAACCACAGTGATGTTTATGCAGCCTAGGAATGGATTTCAATACATCTCTTTAACACCTATCTTCTTGCGGTAATCTCTCCTTCCTGTTTGTATACTCTGCTCAAAAGATTAAAATTAAGTCTTCAAAATAGGAAAAAGATAAAATGGGATCTCTAATCCTGGTACACATCTCTTGTGGATCGTCTGCCAATTTTTGTCCCCAGAGAAGACAAACCTACCATCTTGTCCAAAGTTTGAGATACGTGTTTGATAGGATTTTATTTTCTCCTCTATTTTTCAAGTCATCTTTAAATCAATCACTTGGAGGAGATGTAAATTAATAATCTTTGGTAAAGCTTGCCACAAATATTAACACATATATGTGTGTGGTAATAGCAAATCACACTGTTCCTGAGAGCAACTGATAATATTATAAACCAAGGCTTTCCACAGAAGTACTTCTGTGTATGATTTGACAGAAACCCAGAGGAAAAAATGTAAAGAACATAAGCCTTAGAACAACAAAAGCAGAATAAGTAACTCAGTGAATTTCTTGAAGCATTAGTAACTTGACATCTACTCATTCACAACAACAAAACCAGGACAAGCTCAATGTTTTCTGCTGCTGCACTAAATAAAAAGTTGACGGTAAGTCTCAATACTTAAGAACAAATGACAACCCTTTAGAAAGTGCTGTAGTTTTAAAATGTCAAAAAAAAAAAGTTTTTTTCAAACCACATCCTGTAGTGTTTTCTTTTACGGGAACATGATCTCTGGTACCTTTAATAAAAAGCTGTGTAACAATTCTTCTTTAATTCCCTGTGATTTCACCTTAGAAATGACTGCTCCACTTCGTTCATCTCCCATTGCTTCTAACCACAAATATATTAAGTTATAAAAAGGGGACAAATCAAATTGACAAATAATTTAAAAACATTTCTGGAAGGTGAAAAAAAAAATAAGTGAAGAGATAAATGTCCAGCTTTGAAGCATCTATCTCAACTTTTTTATATTTTAATTTAAAGGCTATGCAACAACACTACTTTTCACAAAATGGCACTCACTTTGTGAGTGACCTTAAGGTAAACAACCAAGCTATTAGTATAAGAGCAATTGTTCAAAATGACAGAATCAGGCTCCAACATTTCTCCAGCTGCCTTTAATTTCTCTTTCACACAATCAAGTATTTCAGATAACTAGCATTTTGATATTTGTCTTTTTGTGTTGTTTACCTTCTTAATTAAAGAGTAAAATATACTGGCGTTCTAGAGTCAAAGAAGCACTTCTTAAATGAATCACCCTATTTAATAAAATGTTCCCTTGCAAACACTGTTTTTCTTGATAAGTACATGCACAAATAAAAGGATGGAAAAGGGTAATTGTTTGGTTGAAATGTAAGGGCACACAAAGTGGTGAGCTCTAAATAACCTGGTCATCAGCCCAACTAATCTGCTGCAGTTTGTTTTCACAGCTTTGCTCTGAACATCAGTGCTGATGGTCTGACACTCCCTGCAGAGCCTGAGAGTGAATGGTAAGCCAAGATACCAGCTGCACAATGCTTTACCTGCGATGCCAGAGATTTGGAGGAGGGAGAACAACAATTTGTAAAAACACTCATAAACTTCACTGGATTTTTCTTTCTTTCTTTCTTCCTTTTTTTTTCCATTCTGTAAACTTCCTGTCAAAGTTGCCAGATATATTACAAGGTCATTTAATGAAGTGGAACATTTTTTTTCTTTCTTTCTAATTTTAAATCAAACCTGAGGTTTCTTTTTATTTATTATTATTTTAATTTCAAATCTGCAATGTTAATGTGACAGATGAAGAGAATCCAATTGCTCTCAAGGGGGCTACAAACCTCAGCAGATCCCTAGAGGGTCTACTCCAAAACCTGCTCATGCAACACTGCCAGTCCAGGACAATCAGCATGATCACAAATCAGCCTTGACTGCAGCAAGACCAAGCTCATTTTCTGAGCCACACGTTGCAAGAATGAGCTCCACAGAACCCTACCGCAGAGCTGATCCTGCCTTTGTCCTTGCTTTACTGCTTGGTGAGATAAAAGCAGCCAAATTGCTCGAGAGAGATTTTGCAATCTATTCAAAGCAAAAGATTATCTGATAAGAGCTTCCTCCCTAATTATGCTTTGAGGCCTGACCCTGTTTGGTGCTGCTTAAGGTTTTTGGTTTCCTGCTTAAGGTCCATCATCATCCAGTGAAAGCACCACTGCATACTCAAACACTGTGCCACTGCTGAGGTCAAATGGGACTTACACTGCTTGACAGACCTGTTCTCAGGCTGCATACGGCTGGTTTAGATGGCTTCTTACTCAGCATGCTGCCTGTTATCAGTTATACTGACAGACTTAATTGTGCCCATTCGTTGCCTGTAATATCCTAAAAAAAGCTGTAAAGGGGCAGGCAAAAAAAATATCCACCTATTGTACAATCACATTTGACAGTGGCTAAACAGCAGGTACCTAGAGAACAGGACTAGAATACAGTTATAGCTTCCTTATTGACTTTCTCATCCTCCATAAACTTGCAAAAGACAGCCTTCCTGAACCAGTCCATAACTTCACATTGAATACTATGGGTATTTTTTTTCACGTGTCTAATCACTTTTCTGAACCAGGTCATCTTTCAATCCACAATAATTTCAGGTCCAGAGTTGCACAGTGTGTCTACCATGGAGATAATCTCTCTTTTTGTTCATTTTCAACTTAACCTCTGACATTTTTATTTGTTTTCCCCTAGTTCATGCATTAGGAGAAACATCATTTCTAACACAAGTTTTCTGGGCCATCCATTTTTCCCAAAATCATTCATATCCCACTTCAACAATTTCTTTCTCATACTCAAGAATCCTAGTCTGTTTAGTTATTGAAGTCATTCCACGCCTTTAATCATAGCTGTCATGCTTCCCTATTCCCAAAACTTTGTATTGTTTTTTGACTTGGCAGTCAATTGCCCATTCTGTGTATTCGGTGAGATACTTCTACACAGAGAGAAAATTTCTTTTTCTTGTTGCATTTAATAATTTAGGATGCTTAGCCAGCTCCATTTTTCTGTTAGCTGTTCTCTTTCCACATAATTATGGCTATTTTGAAAGATACATGATCTAGGAGAGACCCCTAAGGGTTTTCACTTGATACATCCTTCTAAGGAGAAAAAAGGCATTAATTCTTGACTCTTTTCTTCTCTTGAAGCAGGACTTAGGTATTCACTTCACGGTTCCAAATGGCACCTGATGTCCTTTTAGGTGCCAGTAAGGTGCCCACTGTGATGCTTATCTGTGCAGCTTCTAACACCAGTTTGGATCTAATCCAAATTGCAACTGTAAATTCTAGGAGATATATGACCATCCAAGTAATAGGCATTGAAATGGGTTTTGCTGCCAAAGCTTTAAAACTTGAACACAAACAGTGTAAAAAGTCATTTTATGATTAAACACAGGTCAACATGCTGTAACAGTGGGCAATGGAGCTTTGAGGTACTATTGCAATAACAAACATAAATAATAATGTGTGTGAAAAATGTAGGACTGTGAATGACTTAGCATTATTCACTGCTCTCTTTCATGACACTTTCTATCAGCAGGAAGGAGCTTGATTTCTCTCACATATGTAGACCCAGATAGAGACTAGACAAGGCTTTTCTGCTAGTTCAGTTAGAAAGAAGTCCTGTTGTGGCAGTCAGGCAAGCCTATCCATCTAAGCACAGACTGAGCATTCACTTCAGGGAAATACATGAGGATGGGACATTTAAGTTCCCAGGTTTTTCCCCTTGAAGCATTATTTAACACAGAAGGCAAGCCAGAATGATTAGTCAGGAGAATACAGACATTGCTAGAGTTACTTAACTGTTTGCACATGCAAAGGAGGTGTAAGGTGTATCTCCTTCTATAGCTATTGCCTTGTGCCAGCCTCCTCCCACCAGGACCCTTGGTTCAGAGATCTATACATAAAATGAAAAAAAAAAAAAAAAAAAAAAAAGAGAAGACTTTCATTTATGTCACCAACAACACTGATGTATCCATTTACTTTTTTAATGGCAGTAGAATGAAACCTGAATCAAAATAAGCATCTAATGACTTGAGACCCAAGCCTGATCTCCTCAACTAGACTTTCCAAAAGACTCATCCAGTGTGCCTGGTGTCTCCTGACTCTGGGACTTAGTGGTTGCATTTTGTAAAACTGTGAAAGAAAAAGGAAAGTAAAAGCAAACCAGAGATGTTTGAAGTAACATTTTTGAAGGTAGGATTTTTGTGTCAAAAAAGTAGGAGGCTTTTTGACAATATGATCATATCTAATTCTATCAGATATAGAAACAGATTTCTAAATATATTAAATGTACAGTATATTACTTTTTTAACATTCATGAGCTTGATTAATCAAAAAGTTTTAATAATACAAAGCTGAAAAAAATGTTTACAATAAATTGTAATTTGTAGGTCAGTAAAAGATGAACATTTTCATTTTTTTATTGAGAGACTTTCTCTATGATCTCCTAAATTTCCTAGTACGCTGCAGTGGGATATCTGGTTCTCAGATAGGTTTTGTGACAGTTTATTAAGAGAGTGGAAGAAGCCATTTCTTGCTACAGTATTTTAGGAATAAGTTCACTCATGCACTGCCTAGAGCACAGGCGAAAAGAAAAAGGGATAATCTTTGTAAAAGAAGATCAGACACCTAGTGCTCATCCTGAAACTATTCCCTTTATATTGAAGGCATGTAAGTGCTGCTTTAATGAGCTCTGGGTAGAGATGTTAGTTGGAACAAAGTGTTACTGAACAGAGGCTGCAAATAATGTGCCATTAGCTGCACTTCCATGAGAGGAGATGCTTGAAAAGTAAATTAAAAAAATTTATTCTAATGCTAGAGATTCAGCACATGTGATCTAAAGATGCAAGTTTGACACTACATACTGAAAGTGAGACTCTGGCAGTAAGAATATTCAATAAAGTCAGGAATTCTAGTGGGTTCTGTCTCCATATTGTATGGAAACAATTATGAAATTCAAATATTTGTAAATGACACAAAACTGCAGTCTTCAGTGTAAATTTTAAAGAAAATGAAATATCTTAATACTAAAAGTGCTCCTACCCTGCTGTTTAGAGAAAATGGGATAAGAAGTTCCTACAGTGTCAGCTGATTCCTGCTTTGTTGAACAATATTGAAATCAGCTTGATTTTCCATTGATGTTTTGTTTTTCTAATTCCACTTAAAAGAGTAAGTGCTGACAATGCAAATGCCAAGCTTATGGATAGAAGGGCTGAATTTACTGAATTGCAAAAAAATTTTGGCTTCATACAGAGAGCGGTTTGTTTGGGCTTCCTCTATTTTGGGGGCAGGTTTTTTCTGAATTTTGACTGGAAAATAAGATTATGGAGCAGAGATATTGGTGTCCCGTGAGTACAATTCTGGCAGCCAGTAACTGAACTTAAATAAACAGGCATGCAGCCTATAAAGCTCAGCCATTATATGTGTCACTATTCAAACAATTTAGATGCCGTTTTTGCTGTTTTTACCATGTTTTATGGAAGAAATTAAGGTACACAGAGCCTCTCCATTTCCAAATCTTCGGATTTAAAGTAGCTTTTCAGAAAAACAAGCTACTCTTTTCAAACAAGTTGTGGCAAGCAAGGAGGGAGACGGAATTGGATCTTAATTGGGTTTGGTTTCCCTTAGAAAGGAAGGATGGCAGAGACAAAAGACTTAGAGCTGATCTAGGATTTCTGATTAGAATATTTATTTACTATTAATCTGCCATCATTTTTGAAAGCAAAATAAAAATTATCAGCACATAAACAAAACATTTCAATATTAAGGAAATTGAAAAGCTCACTCCACTTAAGGAAATATACATACACACAGACCATTTTTAAGATTCAGACCATCTCAAGCATAAGTGAGAAATATTATTAGCTATCTGAATCTTTAAGAGGGATAGGTTAAGGGAGAAGTTCCCTTTCCAACCCTAAAAGTTAATGTGGTGTAAGAACAATTTCCCTCTGCCAGAGGAAAAATCATTGGTTTCATACTTGAAAGTTACAACATTAAATTACACTCATTGAGTACAGTAGCCTAAGATCAGTCCCTAAGTGTCAACCATTGTGTAGTCTGTCGCTGTAAAGTAATTTTTCAATCTTTCAATTAAGTGCACTGTATAATTTTATGGCTTCAGTCTGAAAGCACAGTTCATGCACAACCGTGTTAAACAATGACAGGAGCAGCCTGGAATGAGGAAGAGACTACAGGGAGGATCCAGCCTGACAATGAAGCTGACATAGCAAAGGTAAAAGAGGCTTAACGTCTGACAGACACCCATGATTTTTAATTATCCTTTCCCACTGCTGATTGTTGCAATCCATCTCGCCCCCACAGCTCTCCCTATCTCTACCCTCCTCTTTGTCGCATGCCTGCTCCCTCCTCTCCTCTTCACATCCTGAAATGCCCTTGCCTCTCTTTCCCTGCCTTTCCTTTGTCCTGTTTAACTGATCTCCACCTACCCAACCCCTATCAAACAAAATAAAAATGTTTGGAACTCACAGGGTGTTTCCTGACAGGCTGTTGTTCATTCCTTCCCTGTGACTCAACCCTTCCCATCCCCACTCTCCTGTGTGGTGAGCCCTTCTTTTCTGTGTATACACCCTCTCCCTACATGGCTTTTGTATTTTCAGGTGGTAAACTCCTCAAGGCAAAGACCATCTGTTCCTTCACTGTGCAATCAGACTTTTCCATGCATTAGTGTGTATTCAATACCAATTTAAATTGCATGCGCTTTCAAAATTAATGAGAATAGTTAGCCATTCTAGTACATAATGAACTTTATGGTATTTTTAGCAAACCTTCTTAAATGCAGGTACATAACCATAATGAACAGCAGAGGATCACAATGTTCTCACATCACTCATGTACTGTAATAACTCTGGAAATGAACATATCAAAGCCTTAGCTAATACTTCCTCATTTTACTCACTTACAGGAATTCTGGTTTTTCAAACAGTCATAAAATTGGAAATATCTCAGAAGACATAAATAAGAATAAATAGAAAAAGAAATATATATTAAAAATATTTAAAAGCCAACCTGTTCTGTGGGTGGCCACGGGTAAAATTTGCAAAAGTAATAGACAGGTTCTTACATGTCTGTCCCACATTTTTTTCATCAGTTCAGCTTGTTTCTGATGTATTCATCATGATGAGAAATGAGAAAGAAAAAAAACGAAGCAGAGTGAGAGAATAAACTCTATAAAATATTTTTGGGAAAACCACAGTTATGGAGTGGGTGTATGGGCAGGGTGAAAAATACCATGGAAGTATTGTTACACACTCTGCTACAGCTAACTGAGTATTAGGCACAGTGAATACATAGTCAAGTATAATGACATCTTCCTCCTAACTGACACAGAAAAGCAGACTCTTTTAGAACACATTATTACACTCTAAATCAGTCTCCTTTATGATAGTCATTACCTAAATATTTCACACAAGAGATTTATTCTATTAAGAAACACCCGAAACCTATATAAAATTAATTATATTTTAGTTAAGATTTTTTATTAGTTCTGATTAATTAAAACATTCTTGGATTGCAATAACTGTGGGCTGTTTAATTATTCAAACACAGGCTTTTGATTATCCCATTTCTTTGTCTATTCCATATATATGGCTTCCCCTTTATTATATGTACAGATTGTACAAATGTGAATAAGGAATAAAGTACCAGCTGTGGCACATCTAACTAATAGTGGTACATCATATAATATAAACTTATGTGGAAATATTTCAGATGCTGCATATCCTCCTAGGTGATAGTCACTACTTGACATAATTTTCTCATCTTACCTGTGCTTCTCTCTCTCTCCTTTTAGGCTCTGTAAACTTTCTCACATGCTGAAAGATAAGTTCACACATAGAGGTAGACTTTCAGCATCAAGTACTAAGATTTAATTGCTCAGAGAAATGCATATGAGTTAGGTATCTATTCAAGGCATCTAACTTCATAAACATGTACAGCATAGCATCTTAGTTTATGAGCATGATCAGGGATTCAGCCCCTTCCACCTTCTCATTGTTCAGATTGCTGACAACCTGCCTCCCTAAGATATCAATTGGAAAAAGGTAGTCACAGGATTTAGTCTCAATATTGTGTATATGGGAACCATATCCAAAGGGGAATATAACAAATTAACTTGATTCTCCTTTGACATGTTTATTAGAAGATGCAGTATGTTCAGTAATTAACAACAAACAGCAGTTATTAAAATCCACATGTTGAGGGGGAAAAGAATCACAAACATCTTTCATTGTTTTAACCAAAACATTTTCACCTTGATTTTCTATATCAATCTCTTCTGCATCTATGAAATTTTTGACTGGTCCATTCTTGAAATATCTGCCTAGAAAATAAGTGTTTCCTGGTAATATTGAACAAAACCCTGACATAATTTTAAAGAAAAATAATCACGTCTTGTAAGCTGCACTGCACAGAAATATTGTAAACATATTCCAAACCCAAGGTTTTCTGCCTTGTTGCTTTAAAGGAAACAACTGATACAAGTCTTGAACTTTACCATGTCAGAGAGACTAGATTCCTTAATGTTGTGCAGAGTGGCTGTTCTAAGGAGCCTGAACGAATCGATGATTTCTATGAAAATAATTTCTAGTGGAGAGATTTCCTCACTTGGATTTTCTCACCAGAGGAGAGAACTGTAAAGCAAAAGCAAAGATGAAAACCACTAAGGAAAAGAAGTAGAAGCATCAGTGGAGAGAAAAAAAAAGCCTCAAAAACATGACACAGAAACAAATTCAGATTACTTGAGGGATATGCAGTCAGCCATAAAAAGAACTGTATTTTTTTTTCTACACTTATTTGTTTAGGGAAATAGCAGTAAGCCGCTGTGTTTTTAGGGAAGAACAAACAGCTGCAACTAATGGTTCCCATGGAAGACTTCTGTAGACTGTAAAAGTCTGTGAATAGCTGAGTTCTTGACCATATGCGCAATTCTGTTGAATTAAACTTTTTAAATACAAGAAAAAATGATCCCATAGGAATTACCTATATATAATGTCAATAAAGATGAAAAGGCTGCTTCTGCAAGACAGTCATTTGCATGCAGTTCAGAACAGCTTCTTATGAGGAGAACCTCACAAGAAAAAGCCACATCAGAACTCATGTTCCTGACACTGGTGAACTGAGATACTGGTATTTTAGTAGTAAAATACTTGTTATTTAGCAGTGACTAGACAAGCTGAATGTCTGTTATAAATGAGGTATAGATCTTATCAGTCAACTGCTCTGCTACTGCTGATGAATTTGGGAAAATTATTTGGAATGAATTTAAAAAGAACTGTGTTTCAAATAACTGTGACAAAGAAATCAATTAAACTTTGCATAACTTTTATTATAATTGATGCAGAACTAAATAAAAAATGTGGCCTCTGACACAGAAAGTCCCTAGTCACACAGCACTAGAAACCTAGGAGAAACATAAAGCATACCTACTCTATGAACAGTAGGTAAAGTCTCTGGCTTGAACTAGCACAGTTTTTCCTATAAAGCACATCTTTTGACACTGATAAGAGGGAAGTAACACAAGTAAGTGAAGCCTTGTATCCAGTAAAACTGATTTTTTACTTACTGCATCCAACTGTGCATGCCAGACTCTAAATGTATTTCATTTGGCAAAGCACTGGAGCTGTTATACTCTCTCTGAGCCAAATTCTGCCCTTGGCTTCAGGCACACAACTCCCATTGACTCCTCTGGAAGTTGTACAGAAGGAGATAGATTGTGTAAATTAGGCATGCTCTTAAGATGGTGGAGGGAGATTCACAGCTGAATCCCAAGGTAGGAGTTCACCAAGGGCCAGCAAAGTCAATCTCACCAGTCAGTCCTTTCCAACTCATCAGAGCAATGGCTTGAAAGATCTATAAAATGAATAGCTCATACACACAGCTTGAAAAATAAAAGGATTTTCTCAGACTTTGAAGCAGGTCTTCCCTTCACTGATTACCTCAGAGACAGTCTGTCCTTGAAGAATTTTTTTTCTGTACTGTAATTGGTGAGATGTACTGCTATTTCCTCAAAGTTGTTCCACCCAGATCTGTCCAAGACCTTTCTTACCTATACTGCCATAACTCACATCATCCTGTTGCCATCTACATCCCTGATTTTTTCACTGTCTTAGTGCTGGTTATTCCCAGTGACTTTGCTTGTTTGACAACTCTTGATTTCTTTCTCTTCCAGAACAAGTGTATTTATTTTTTTATTTTCTCACAAGTTTAGAGTAACACGTTCTGTGTCATGCAAAGTTTAACAGATGGGTGACTTAACTTGGACCTCTCAGTTTAACCTCAGTGACAGAGAAAAGGCCTCTAAGCATAATGGAAACAAGCCCAGCTCACTGCAGTTCTCCCACGCTCATTTCTTTAAGCAAAAAACATACATCTGTTCGTAAAACCCCCAAAAGTCATGGAGAGTGTAGTAGGCTTGCAAAGAACCAAATCAGTAGCACCAATTCCAGTTTACATTTTTATGTGCTTTCAGTGCAGAGATAAAAATTCTCCTTTAGGTCATACTCACAAACCCAATGAAGGTCAGATTCTGCTTTGATATTCACATCCCAGGTTCTGCTTGTCTTGTAGATGAAATTCATTTGTTTAACAAGCAGATGAGAAGGCTGCAGCCTAAAATTTATGGATCTGTTTAGCATATTCTCCTAAGGAGAAATATTTTTTTTTATTATTTTTTATTTATAAACATTGTCACACCAGAAGTACAAGATGTACTGTGCAGGTATTTGCAGAAAAAAAAAAAAAAAAAACAACTTTGCTAAACTAGCCCAATGTAAATATGTTACAGACTTAGACCCAGAATGGCTTGTGAAAAAGATAAAGCATAATAAAACAGAGATAAGAGTGTGATGGAAGAAGTGAGTGACTAAATGACTGAAGTATGTTGGGTTTCTAAGATAACAGATAGAACTGTATTTTTCTGGTGGTTTCTACCAGTTAGCAGCAGTTTCTTTGTGCATTCCTGCCTCCATATATCAGACCCTGTTCCATTTTCTAGCAGGCAAAGGTAATGAGAGAGGGGAAGATCAATTTTCAGTTCTCTCACTATGACTATTTTGGTCTCCAGAAAAACTCCAGTCCACTTCTTGCTGCTGACTGTATGCTTGCTGACCTCATAACATTAATGCCTGGCCTGTTATATAAAGTGTTTTAAATATAAAATCTTAGAAAATATAAAACTTTCTGTAAGCAAAGAGAGAGGTCAGCCTTCTCCTGTTTCTTTGTTTGACAAAAGCAGCCTTCAGTGAAATATCCCAGGATACATTTTCTTCATCCAAGAAAAGTCTAAGAAAACTCAAAGCATATGAATGTTCTGTAAAGTCACAATCTGTCTTGCTGGTGAACCATGGACACACCATTCTTTTCTCCATTTCTGCTTGGATTGCTACTAACAAGATCTTTCAGAATATTCAATCACTAATTACAATGCTACTATGATCAGGCTGCTGGTTTCACACATACACGTGAAATCTACTACTGACAGGGTTTTCTAAGAGATTCCAGGATTTTTTTTTTTTTCCCAATGGGTTTGTTAACAAAATTGCTGTAAGGCAGATCTTTTTGACATTGATATTAGTCCTTTGTTCAGATGAAGACACAGTCACTGTTATGCTTCTTATACTGAAGATCTCCTACCTATAAATCAGATACATGAAAACCAAATTCTCTTACAAATAACAATTTTAAAATTGTTATTTTAAAACGCTCTTCATCAAACCTGAAGGTTCAAAGGAATGAAGAGATGCCAGCCAGCCCTGTTTGATAAAGCATTTTCTTGAACTATCAGCTGTGAAGGATCATCTCAGTGCTCCATACCCTGCGACTGGCTTGTCACCTTTCAAAATCTTTCAATCCATCTCTCAAAAAAAACAAACAAACAGAATCCTTCCTTGATCCTTGCAAATAACTAAGGGAGTTTGGTGGAAGGTTTTCACAGTTTTTTTAACTCATTTAGCAACTGCTAGACACCATAAGAAGCCGTTAAGTCCCTTAAACACATAGGGCTCAATAGGAAGAGGGAGAGACTCCTTTAATTCAAGGCATTATAACCCCCTGCATTTCTCAATTTACATTTAAATAAAGAACAAAAATCTGACCTCAGAAATCATATTGCCTTCCAATTCTCTTTCCTCTTTCTACTTCTCTTTGAGTATAAGTCATTTTAAGTTAAGCAAAAAAGCCCTAAAAATGTTCAAAAGTGAATATTTTTATTTCACTTGTTTGATCAATTTTTTCATAATTTAGAGATAATAAATGTTCAAATAACAAGTTCCTTACTAGTTTTACTTATTTCTACTTATTATTATAAAGTATACAAACTATGTACTAAGTAAATGTAAGTGAAATTTTGTATGAAATAAGAGGGCAGAATTAATATTTTATAAATGTCATGGGTAAGGAGCTACCCTTCTTTATCAGTAGTCTGTTAAGAAAAGTGCAAGAGGTATTTTACGTCAGGAAACTTCCCACATTAAAAAAAGTGTCTGCAGATTAGTTATACCAAAACATAAATATCTGACTAGTTAAATGCAACAATTAATCCCAGCAGCTGCTTTTCACAAATAAAGCTTCTTTTATCAATTTTACAAGCAAGGCAAAACCCATACTTGCTAAGATTAATTCAAAACAGAATAAAACACAGACTACATCCAGTAAAAAGGGACATTTTCTATTAAAGATTTTCAGCCATAGTATTAAATAATGAGTTAACAAATATTTTTCCTTTATGAATATTACTGTTCTTGTAAGGGTTGTTTTGGATGCTTTAGTGCTTTGCATCAAAACATTCTCCTTTCCTTGCTAATGTGGTCGGATTAAGCATTAGCAATTTTAGTGACCTTTTATGTTCATAAGTGCTAGAACCCTGTTGAAGTTCACCTGATTCATTGTGGCTTAATTCCTCACTGGTAATGATTGCTGTAGGAGCCATTCTCTGGTGGGTTAGAGCCAAAGACATCCAGGGAGGAAATGTTAGTGGCAGCCAGGCTAATAAGGGGAGTTTATACTGAAGTTTTTGAGGGAATGTTGGTTGTTTGGGGTTTTGGTTTGTTTTTTTTCATAGCAGTAAGGGCAGCACTTAGAAGGCTAATTTGGATAGTGCTGTGAACACCAACCTGTTAATAGAAATTTACTTCTCTAAGGTCTTTTTCATCTCACTGTTACTGATTTTTTTTCTGCTTCCATTGTGCATACCATATGATTTGTAACATGCAGTCACAGTTGAAGTCAGACCTTGAGAGCTGCAATTGAGTTGAAATAACTGGATTTTGTAGTCACTCAGTAATAATTCTGGAGCATTCTGTGGCTTAGAGAAACTTGGTTTCTCTAAAAGAAAGAAACTTCTTAGAGCTCCTCTTACAGAAGAAGCATTTAACATTTATTGGGGATCTTAACAGAAATTCTATAAGGTTCTTTCTCTCAAATATGAAAGAAACATAAAGGCTAAGTTTGATTTTTCCTTACCAGTTTATGTAATTTTCAGAAAAGATAGACTTGTGATTAATTTCGCAGTAAAGTAAGAATAACATTGTGATGGAAATGCATTGATCTATTTAATGAAAGATTGTAAAGTCAGCTTCATTGGAGAAACAAGGATTATTGATTCTTTTAAGTAACATTTGAAGGACTGTAGTTTTGCCTTAGAATTAAAGTGTGTCCCATACAAAAAAAAAGGGACCTAGCAAAAAAACTTGTAAAAAGATTTGAATATTTAGACACAGCATCTGTACATAGAGAAATGACTGTGTATTACAGTCAAATATAAGATATATCTCACCCTAGTAAAGAAAATAAAACACTTGCATAAAAATTAACAATAGTAGCACATTTAGTGTACACATGCTCTTCCGTGACTCACAAGGAAAGAGACACATATGCCCACTTTATTCAGAGCATATACTGGAAATAAGACAAAAGCATGATGAGGATGGAAACAACCTTGTAAGAAGCCAGCTTTCTCCTTCTAGCAGTAGGAAGACTAGGGCTTGCAAGGCCTGAACAATTAATAGTCCTGCTCATTTTTGACCAGTAAACAATTAACAGACACCAGCTGGCTTCTGCTATAAAAGGCAAGGTAAGACCAAAGCCAGTGCTCTTGAAAAGCTGCAAAAAAAAAATAGGAAAGAATTAAAAACAAATTAACTAAAAAAAAAAAAAAAAAAAAAAAAAAAATCCACACAAAAAAATCCAACTACCAATAAAATGTATTAAAGTCTTAAAATCTTAAGAGATTAAACTTAGAGGACAGCATTCTTGCAAAAGAACTGCAGCAGTAGAAAAGATTGCTTGTAAGCAGGAGGTGTGTATTTCAGGACACATATTTTGAATACTCCCCCAGAGAATTATATAAACTGTAGTAGCTTCCTCATTCCCTAAGCCTAGAATCCTTTAAATTGTACCTAGGTTGCAGGGTGTTAGAAATACTTTCATAAAACAGAAAACTTTTTATCCACTTTTAAGGCAAGTGCTGCTATTTGAAGGAAAAAAAAAAAAAAAAAAGGCAGATCCAAGCAGTTTTGGAGATGCAGCATAGATTAGGTATTACACCACCTCCATCAAATTTTAAAAGGCCAAGTATCTGTACCAGCTGGGGTGCAATGCCAACAAATTCCTTCACAACTGACATGCCCGACATGCTGTCTGAGCATTGGCACCTTCCTCTCTTATGAGTCACTATGCCAAGTCACAACCAACTCTGTGCTTTCTAGGATCTTGGAGTTACTATTACTTTTTTGGCTAGAGCAACAGGACCTGGATTTGCTCCATGAAGTCCCCTAGAAGGAAAGACTCAGACACAAATGTCAGCTGTTCAGCACAGATATGGCCAAGTAACCCAGACTGTTTGAGGGAGCACTATGCTGTCATAAGTCTCATTTTCCATTTTATTTGAGGATCTCTTCCCTCCCCCGAGAGTTTTTCACCACTTCTAGCCCTCTTCTTTATTCTGAATTCATTGTCCCAGCAAAGGCAGGTACTTTACAGCTGAAGTGCAAGGTGCAGGTTCACTGGGGATATTACTCATGTAGCTCTCATTGGCCTGGGGCCACCTGGCCCTACAACAACAATCTGCCCCTTTCTAATCCATCTTCCCAAAAAGACTCATTATCACCAAAGGGTTTCTGGTTAGCATGTATCAACATGTACACTACTCTCAACAAATATCACATTAACTCTTCTTTCTGTTTCAGGAAAAATTAGGCCCCTATGGACTTTAGACTCTGTATAGCTGAAATTTTGGCAACATTGTCCAGACAGGCCCTTCTGTCTATCTCCTGTGCACTGTGACAGTATTTGAGAATATTATCTGATTATAGTAATTTCTGTAATATTTAAGACAAAGGAAGAATCTAGACAGAGAATGTCTGACACAATTTATGGTATGGGTTTGTACTCAGTTTGCCATCTAAATTCTATCCCATTTTCCTCATCCCAACAATGCAGTTGTGTGGCAGCAGGTAAGACATTTCCACCACCTACATTTTGTGACAAATTTTAAGTTCAGATGTAGTCTCAGAGGAGACAGGCGGAAAAAGGAAGGTGAGAAAACATTTTTTAAAATATTTGTTGAGGGAACAATTAATAATCTTTTACAGGTGCTCAAAGAACACCTCAGCCTCACAGATCATGATTATTTATTAAATCTGTTCAGTGAACTCAGCTGCAATCTCTAAGAGGAAAACGAACATTGCTTTTACCTACAGGCAAAGCTGCTGTGAGCCTTCACTCAGGAACCTGAGTGGTACATAGAAACCAGTAGAGAGAACTGTGTGATGTAAACTCTCATGGCTAAAGGGAGTTAGCTTTTCACTGTGCACTTCCAGAGGCTCTGGAGTGAGACCACAGGCTGAATTTTTCCTTGGATTCTTCCAGCAGTGCAGCTTCTACTTAAATCTCCCTGCAAACTGACCAGTCACAGCAAGATGAAAAAATCAGACCTAATATGATGTAAGTCACAAGAATAGTGATTGCAATACAGTGAAGGGAAGAGGCTGCATGGGCATAAGACAACTGTTAAGTACCAGTTACAATTGGATCCTGGAAAAATTACTCTAGTAGGGCATGACAACACTGACCCCAATGATTAAGCCACTTCATATGCTATATTCCAAGCCAATTTTTACTTTGTTGATTGTTTTTTTATGAAAACCAGCCTTCTCACCTGAGAGAGTGAAATCTGTGAGAGTGCATTTATACTGTAAATATTTGGTCCCCAAAACAGTCTAGTACTGGAAGAAAAAAATCCAAACGCTTTTGAATGAATGCATAGAAAGATAAACCTTCCATTTCAACACCATCCTGCCAACAAATATGGAGTATCATATTTTGCTACATTAATCCCAGGACCATGAAAACAACACATAATTGTTTCCATATGGTTTCCAAATAAATCTCCCATATCCCATATTCTGTAAATTGTTCCCTCAAGAGGTATAAGCTGTGGAAGGTCAGTCATCTATTCCAGCTCTCATGGGAGCACCAGACCTGATTTTCCACAAGCACTGTGCTCAGACAACTCCACTGAAGTTACCGTATCCCACAAAATAGCAGTCATGGAAATGGCATGAGCACAAAGATTCAAAACTACCCCCTTTCACGCCCAGACTGAAGTTATATCTGGGTTTTTCTCCCCCTGACATGTTAAAATTGCAGGCATCAGATGAGCATGCTCTGGCAATGGCCAGCCAGTTTACAGATGTTCATTCATGTACCCCAGCATGAGCTCCCAAGGCTGCAGCTCTGACAAGATCCCTCTTAACCCATATTTGCATTGGGCTAGTGGCAAACCCCTACTCTGGCTGCAATTTCAGTCTTTCCTTATATATTCTGTGGGATCATTTGTAATGTTTATTTATAAATGATGAATATTTCACCACATTTTGTTAATGCATTAGCACGGAAGTAATGTGTGTGAAAAAGAAATTTTTAACAAGCCTTTGGCTTGTGCAGCATAAAACATTGTCTCATACCCAGCCTCCCCACAGACACCAGTTTCTGTTTTAAATAGTCTAACTACAACTCCCTGTGTATAATATATAAAAGGCACAACCATTACAAGTGCAGTGAGTACTCAGCCCACAGGATGGCTGGAGTAGCTGAGAAAAGTGCCTGTTCTTTACAGTCACAGTCTCTGTTATAATTCATTATAGTAATGAGTCACTTTAAACACATATTCCTATAATTTAGGAAAAAGTTTTCCAGAAGACCTAAAATTCTCCTTGTGAATCTAATGTATATGAGATAAGATTCAGAAACTTTTTTTGCAATCTCATTATTTTTCTAAAAAAAAATGGGCACCTGTATAGGTCTGCATATAGATTAATGTTTTCCTGACTTTAAGCATTTTTTTTATTATTATTATGGAAACACAAGAAATACTTCAGGAAGGGGAAACTAATTTGGCTTGATTTCAAACTGGAAGGGTTTTTTCCTCCCAGAAGAGCAAGTTTTAAAATAAGTGATGGGGAAATGATTCTTTGCAAACCTGAGCATGAAAACGAACTGTGGCTTTGTATTTCCTGATCAGGATGGAGACAGAAACATAGACCATTCAGACCTATACCCTAAAATTAACTCAGAGAGCACCATTCAAAAACACTTCCTTGAATCAGCAGGGGAGGAGGGCTATGAAAGGCTTGATGAGAGTTTGGTGAATAAAGAGGAAATAAGGGAGGAATGGGGGAAATGACAGTGGACCCTGCACCTCATACAAACTCTTTTAATTCTCCTTTGTATGCACACATTATGGCTACTAGCACAACCAATTTGCAAGGAAGGATTTAGTCACCCCAAACGTGGACAAGCCTTTTGCACAACACTTTAACCTCCTAGGCTTATGCATGGAGTAAGCACCATAACCATGCTCAGGCTTTTAATTGGAATTTATTTGGAAAGGCACCAGTGATAACAATATTACCTTAGCCAGCTCTGTGAAAGACACCTATCTCCACAGGACACTATTTGTGTTTATTATTACTCTTAACACAGGAGTGTGTCTATAATTGCAAATTATTTATCAATATTTTTGTTGCTTAAGATATCTTGGATTAGGCCTGGTGTGAGTAAATTATAAGGTTAAAGGGTAAGTTGTTTATATCAGTGACTAGACCAGATTATTACACTGAGAAATGGTCAGCACATCCTGTTATTGCTACTACCAGAAAAAAAACATTGCACGAGAAGAACTAGACAGACCAGTTGCTTGAGTCAAGGGTTTGTCAAAAGGGTTTATTTTTAGCCTAATGACAAAAATGTCTGTGTTTGCACAGGAAACAAGAATGATGGATACAAGGGAGTGGAAATAAAATTCTTCATCTAATTTTCAGTGCTACATTAAAGACTAGACTCCTGTTGTGTCAAAGAAGCAGTGACCCTCAGAATGACGATTTTTCCACGAGTCCCCCTCAATCCCCCACTTTTCTGCTCTTGAAAGCTCCAATATACACATCAATTCCTTGTGCAAGTTAGAGCATTTTCAGAACTACTCTTATTTGTGCATGTGAATAATGATGCTACAGAGAACAGCTGGCATAGCTGGAATAGCTTGTCCTTCCCCCAAGGCATTTCTAGTTGTCCCTGTGGGAATGGAGGCAGAAAGCAGTTAGATGTCATGCTGTTCCCCAGTGGAGTCTTTTGCTGTTGCTGTAAATTGCTTTAAGCTCTTGTTGTTACAGTTGTGCAAAAGGTACTTATTTGGGGTTAAGGACATGGATCAAAATGTAATCAACCTGGACCAAGTCATCAATACCAACTTTCCAAGGACCTCAGAAAGGCTTCCACACATATTAGGGTCACCTTCCAGCAACTAATGACTTCTAGATTATTTTTGCCCAAGTTAAACTAACATTTGAAAACATGTTAGTATTAGAAATGTATTAGAAATATGCCTACATTTACATCAACAGTAGTTTTACTATTAATATAGTACCAGCAAAGCTAGTGTTTCATTGAATGCAATAAGAATAAAATATCTCAATTCTTTTATTTGAAATTATGCATCAGTTCTGAATTTTCAGAGAATGTTCATTGCTGTTAATTAAGTTACTTATTAGTGTTTTGGAAATGCCCTAAGGTTTCAGTCAGCAGCAGTGCCCAGTTCTGCTGTAAGTGAACTGAAATGAAGTGAAAAGGACTGTTTCAAAAGAAATACTAGGATTTGCTCTTACATACCTGTTGTTGTTTAACACAGGAGGCAACTAAACACTGCAGAGCTGGTCACTCACTAACCCCAGTGGGGATGGGGAAGAGAATCAGAAAAATAATAGTAAAACTCATGAGTTGAGATAAAAAGGAGGAGAAGAAGGAGAAGAAGAAGAAGGAGAAGAAGAAGAAGAAGAAGAAGAAGAAGAAGAAGAAGAAGAAGAAGAAGAAGAAGAAAAGAAGAAGAAGAAGAGAAATAATAATAATGATTAAAGAAGTAAAACCAGTGATGCACAATCCAATCGCTCACCGTGCCCTGACCAATGTCCAGCCAGTATCCAAGCACTGGGTCCCCACATCTCAGCCAGTCCCACCTAGTTTTGTTGTTCACCATGATGCCATAAGGTATGGGATATTCCTCTGATCTGTTGGGGTCAGCTGTCCCTGTTGTGTCCCTTTCCAGCTCCTTGTGCACCTCCAGCCTATATACTGGTGATGGAGTGAGTGATGGCAGAAAAGGCCTTGACTCTATGCAAGCAAAAACATCCCAGTTTTATCAACGTTATATTCATCCTAAACCCAAAATACAGGGCTGTACCAGCTATTAAGAGGAAAATCATCTCTCTCCTATCCAAAACCAGGACAACTGTCAATCTCCATAAAGTTATAAAACAGAGAGCCGGGAGCTAATAATTTTGGGTGTATTTCCAGTGAAGGAACTGGAACATCAAGGTTTGTATAACTAGAACTAGTGGTTGGGGATTTCTGAACTCCTTCAAGTGATGGTTGCTTGATTTAAAGCTGACCTGAAGATTTCAATTAAGCTAGTATTTGGGGAATTGTTGTTCATATCTTGACCATTTTTTTAAAACACAAAAGAGTACAACTTCCTAAATCATAACAGCTATGATTCCGTTTCTTGTGCATCTGTGTTCTCTTTAGAAGGGGAAAGCAATTCACCCTCGTCTAAAAACCTCCATTTGCTTTACAAGCACCACTTTATTGTGGGAGTGTTGATGCTGAGGGAGGAAATATTTTTCTCAGCTTGAAATATTGGAACTTTGGGTGTGCTGTAGCTGGCAGAAGCACAGACAAGATATGAAAAGGCTGGATGCTGGGGAAAGGCATCTCAGAATCCCTCTCCTTAGCTGGTAAAGGAGTTTTACAGTGACAACTCACAGCCTTCTCCATTCTATAGATTAAACAGCTTACACAAAAATTTACATAAACATTTCTGGAAAAGAGGGGAACAGTCTTAGCACAGCAACCCCTTCCTGCTTTTTTGCCAGCAGTTCTGGGGCTTCACAGAAGGCAGGTAAAAATGACATGTACAAATGTCTTCCAATATGCTGGGACAGACCTTCAAAAGAAGATATGCTAACTTTTCCAAATCTTCCAGAAGACCTTGGAGAGGAAGGAGACAGAAGTATAAACAATTTGTTCTTAGATACTTTTGGGCTCAAAGTCCTCAAACAATCTCATTCTTACCAATGGTGAGAAGGGGAGATTTTAAGCCTTCCTTCAAAGTTCAGGAAGGACTCCTTTAAAGGGCTGGAGAGAAACTGGCCAACACTCCCTCTTGATCCCACTTCAACTCAGAGGGATGGGATCATCCAACAAGAATCTTTTCATGCTTTCGAGAAAGCAAATTGAACGAATGAAGCTAGAGGAGCACAGGTGCTCTGCACACTATTTTCTTTAACAACTGAATGATTGTGGTTAGCTTATAAATCTTAAACCCCTCACTTCATTAAAAAAGATTGAAAAATATGGGGACACTATGCAAAGCTAGATATCTAAGTACATCATACACTACATTATTTATCATTAAAGTTTATTAACTAAAGCCATTTGAAAGACAATACTGACCTAATAATTATGTAGGTATGTTATTTCAGCAGAAAATCTGAAACTAGGTAAACAAAGAAGGAATTCTGGAATACATGCAAACAGTGTAAGTAATTTAAAACCAATATCTTGTCTATAAGTTTTAAAAAAGAAAAAAGAGAGAAGATAATAGAACACACAAGGAAGAGGAAATAAGATCATATTATTTGCTTCTTAATAGCAATACTTCTCAGGACAACTGAGTCATCATTTCATGGGCTGGGGAAAAAAGTAAGTCAGAATGGCCTTTTGGGGACAATATCACAGATCCCAGCAACAAAACATCCTGCAAAGAATATATGGAACCTCCTGTTGTTTTCCTCCTCTGTTAAACAACTTCAGAGATACATTTTGTTTCTCTCTGAGCTATGTGGTGTCTGACTTACAGCTAGTCATCTGAAGATTTTGGTAGGTAGCTTCTAAAGTCAGGAAAATTTTCTTGCACAGCCATTCAAATTTTCACTGTGTTAAGATAGTATATTTTGTCATTAAAGTAAAATATACATCAACTTTATGATTTAAACCTGAAACAAATAGGGGTCAAGGATAGAAGTCAATGTCAAAAAATCAAAAGTTCCAATTTCAGAGACAGAGTATAATTCTCTCTTGAATGAGACCTATGTGCTGTATTTCTACAGCTAACATGGAGGTCTTGTCTTACCAGTGCTTTAACACAGTGCCTATATACATTCTCATGCCATCTCCTGGAATGCAACTGGTTTATATTTGCTTTTCTTCTAGGCCCAGGAACAGTGTGGAAATGTCATAGTTTCAGCTGCAGCAACAATGTACGAAGAGGAAACACTATAAAGAGGAACAAAGGGCTGGGTGATGAAAGATGAGGTGTTCGGGCAGAGCTGCAAAGAGCCCTGAAAATACATCTGCAGAGTAGATGTAAGAAGCCACATGATAAGATAAAGTGAACAGTGTGGGGTAAAGAAGTTAACAGTTATTAAAGAAGCAGAGATAAAAAGAGGATAGTTTAGAAAATTAATTAAATATCCTAGGGGTTAGATTGGAGGAGGGGGAAATAAAGAAACCCCTAAAGTAAAAAAAAAAAAAAAAAAAAAAAGAAAAAAAAAAAAAAAAAAAAGAGGAGGTGGAGGTAAATAGCAGCTGTGGAAAGGGTTGGGAGTACTGATGGTTATTAGATAGGCTTTTTTAATTTTGTGCCAGGCTCTGTAAATCTTCCCATTTACCCTGAACCCAGGGGTGTGGAACCTTGAGTATAAATTCAGAAGTTTGGATACTTTTCCAGATCTTACCTGAATCATATAAACCTCCTTGTATGTAGTATATCTTAGCCAAGAAATAACTTAAAAACTCATTTTTTTCTGATGCTACTTAGCACAGCTGGATGGATTATTCATCCCCAGTAATACTGATGGCAAATACTTTTTCTGTTTGAGAATAATTTGTGAATAGGCTTTAAGTCTGATCTCCAAAATGTGAAATGCCTCTTGATCCCATTGATTCCTCTGAGCCATTTTTTTTTTATGTACCTCCTGTCTGAAATTAGCATTTGCAGAAGTTAGTTGAGTAGACTCTAACCTTTGTCAGTATCGTTAAAGGTGGTCTACATTTGTCTACAATCAGAACATGAGGAAATTTCTGGGTGAACCGTCTCAGTCCTTCAGATTTTCTTTCACAGGCTGTGCTGTAAATGTTACCTGGGGTAACTGATACCTGCCTGAGTCTGCAGAAAGCCTGGGGCTGTAGAGGTGTGATGGTGCTCTGCTTCAAGAGGAGTTTACTTATTTGGTTTTAAGCATCAACACTAAGAGTCTTTCTACAGTGTTCAAAACATGTTTTGGAAGGAGGGGAAGAATCTGAATGCACCGATCCATACAGATTTCTCTGAGCCTCTGTTCTCCTCGGTATGCTTTTAATAACACCATGGGAGGGGTGAAGAGTGCAATTGTTCCTATTTTCCTAAAGAGAGGGTTCAACTTTCAAAGGTTTGGGAAATGCCAACATGGGGGTTCAGATACTGCACAGTTTAGGTATTCACTGCCTCCTAGTTGGAGCATGTTATTGGTTAGCTAAGTCACGGGATATTCTCCCAGCTCACTAATTGGGTTAGTGTATCCTTTTAAACAGAGGAATAATGAACGCTCTTGTTTGTAAAGGAGTAGCCTCGTTCGCATGCAAATACGGGTATTCACACAAATCAGCCATTCCTCAAACCTCCTCAGGAACAAAAAACTTTCTGTCTGAAACCACAGGAGCAGCAGATAACAAGCAGCCTTGATATGGAGAGATCAAACAGCCATTTCAAATTCCTGTGAATGTTCATGAATACTGTTGTTCAATATTCATCCAATTCTGGCTTTTTCTGCATTATGGAAAAGAAAACAAAAAGTTAAACTAGGATGTAAAGGAATGAAGAATATGAAATGGTAGTGCTTTCAGAACCAATTCACGTATTTTGATGTAGCTGCATTCAGGTTGTTGCCTTATGTTTGAAAGACAAATTATTATTTTTTAAATAACGTAAAAACAGTTTTTGAGAATTATTGTTTGCTCAAAATGGATGTAGCTCAAGCCCAAAGAACAGATCCAATAAACATGAGGTAATCCATAATTTCAGATGCCTGAAATATCAAGATATACAGTATCTAAGCAGATGAGAAATAAAACTTGCCATCTGAAGTTTTACCAGAAATTCTTCGCCAGTTCTCCAAGACTCCTCAAAGGATGAGTTATGTCCTCATCTGGCTATAAAAATAGTTGTTTAGCCATAAAGTATTATACAAAAGTAAGTGAAAAGAAAAGAGCCTTGCAAAGAGTGACAGCTCCAAGGGTAACTTGGCACCCTTTCCTCACTCTGTTTTTATAGCTGTAGGAATTCCTTATTACTTTTTCTCAAGCTGTCATCAGAGCAACAGAACCCGCTGTTATTTGGGTTTCTCTTCTCTTTATATGGAAAGAAAGGGATGTAATAAAGGCCAGTCATGAGCAATAGGTTGTAATCTATCCACAAAATGGCCCCACCTTGCTATTTGTTCCCTTGTATTATGTTCGAACAGACTCCCAGTAAATATGTCTGCTTCACATTGATCATCACTGATAGTAGCATCCCTAATAGTGGCTCCATCTTGACAGAAAAATAGTAAGTGCCATTGTGCTCCAATGTTTTTGTCCCTTTCTCCAGCCACTGCAAAACAAAGCTGTTAATTTATCTGATGAAAGACATGATGGTGAATGTTATGTAAAACCCAGATGTTTCCCCACTGATTTCTTAAATAGGAGCACATAATTGTGATGATTGGAAGGTCATTAATTCAAACTACTTGGAAGCAAAAGAGAAAGAAGACCTCAGCTTAAACTTTCCCTGTGACAAGCTTCTATGCCTAAGATGTCTGTCGTTCTGCTTGCTGTTTTACAAACCTAACCAGTCAAATAATTCCCCCAGTTCTTCTCCATCTGTTTTCTCACAACAGTGTTAACGTTCACCTAAATAAGCATAGCAGCATTAACCTTTTGAACTTTTTGTCTCTCAACTCTGCTCAGATCAGATTTGTGGTCTAGAAAGTTGACTCTTCCCTCAAGTTTGACAGATTTTCTTATTATCCCCTGCTGACCTGTAGAGAATTGCACTGGCTCAATTCCTGAGGCACCTACAAGTTTCAGATGGACTCAGCCTCTCTGTCTGATTGCCTGTCATGAGAAACGTCAGTGGTATGCTTCTTATTTCAGTTTATTCCTTTCCTTTCAACAAATATAATGAATTCTTTTGCACCCTTGTACTCTTCTTTTTAGAAGGCCCTTGCATATCACATTATTATCCTCAATGCAAGGACTACTGCAGAAAATCTGTCTTCAAGAAAATCTTTTGATAATACGCATAACAGCAAGTGCATTAATACATGCTTTATACAGATCTGATTTTAATGATTCTGCCTACAGTAAATTGTATATAAATCACATAAGCCATTACCACTTTGATTCAATTTTCCTATTTTCATAAGTACTACTAGTACTGATAACTAAGGCTGATAGGTTAGGCTTAGATAGAGCAAAATGTTGATGAAGATGTCTGCTCTTCATGCATGAAAACTGTGGAAGGAATTATGACCCTTATCTAGAGTATAGCTGAAGCTTTGGATAGCGCCATTCAACACAGAGGCTGATAAGTAGCTAAAAGCATAAGAATATTAAAAACTAGTTTTGATTTTTAAAAACTACATGCATTGGTGGATCTCCAGCAACAGTCCAGGTATGTATTTTCAACCCAGGTACATATTTTAAATATGACTTAGGTCAGCCACTTTTCACTGCCATGGGTTGATTTCTCCTCTTCCACTGGCAGTTTTGCTAATATGAATTACATCACACTAGCCATGTGAGTTACCACAAATCAGCTGGCCTCTAGTAAATTGGGGTGAACTTTAGACTGAGAAAGGGTTTTTTAGATAGGATTGGTGGTGCTGTTTGAATTATGCTCAGACAGAGCCAGAAGTATAAGCACTCAGAAAGCTATAGACAAACAGAGGTATGACCTTGGGAGAGAATTTGAGGGAGGAATAAGATTAGAAAGAAGGCTTAGCATATGGAGCAAGGAAGCTGCTGTCCTCTCATTTCAATTATTTGGAAAACACACCTTTGGTATACTTTTATAAAATAAGAGAAACAAGAATTCATTATCTGAGGACAACCGTCAAAATGAGGGCTAACACTAAAAGGATAGAAACCAATAATGCAGTACAATGCATAGGCAGTGCAGAAGAAGGAAAAAAATTATTAAAAATGTCAATTTTTTTAGTGCAATTATTGATTGCAACAATCTGTAGTTTCTCTGCTGTAGGGTTCATGCTCTTGTTTCTCTGTAACTCCCACAGCAAGCTTGCCCCTGCTCCCTGATTTGTTCTGCTGGGAAAAAGCAATGAGAATGACTGTAGAAAGATAAGAAAGGCCAAAATTACAGAAAAAGCTGAGCTTGATTAGGTGGTATCATCTATAACTCAAGGATTTAGGAGGGAAAACACAAATATAGACAGGAATGGGATTAGTGTGGCGTAGTACCAGACAGGAGTCCCAGGCTGAGCACATAATGAGTGTTATGTCTGGAGACAGTGACACCTCTCTGGTGCTTTGGGAATGGCAAACACTGGTCCAGACAGTAGCAACTCTTTGGTTGACACGTCCATCAGGGTGATGACTTACATGCTTAGCCTAACACTTAGTGATTCCTAGCTATTTTTTTTTTTGAGTGTTTTCCTGTGAGCAGCTGCTTTAACTGCAATGAAGAGCTTTGTTCGAAGCATAAGTTATCCTTGTAGAAAATCTGAATTTCGCTAAGATGCCTGAACAAGACAATGAGAGGAGAACTGTAAAAATGACAAAGAGCAGAGAAAGAGCAGTGTAATGATTTCAGTGTTAGCTCAGTGTCCACAGCATTTCATGGAATAGGGCTGTCACACTGCAGGAGCACCTGCTCCAGCTTCAGTACTTCCCAGTGCTGGTATCTTATGGGGTCCAAGAGGACCTGCTGTAGACCACACTGATTCAATGCCACTTGCACAGATGAGCGGCACAAATGCCACAGTTTAGCTCCTCAAATGCAGACTGCAATCCTCCCCTATTATGCAGAGCTGCTATGATGTGAGTCAGAAAGTGATTCCTCAAGAAACAGCAAGACAGCTTGCAGGCTGCCATACGACTCTGTTGGAGCAACTGACAGGGAAAAGCAGACACCGGTTAACTGAGGCACTGATCCAAAGCCCCTTTAAACACCTCGGTGACTCTCCTGGAAATGAGATGTAGAAGCTTTTCAAAAGATTACCCCTAATCTGTCACAGCATGCAAAACAACTTAATACATTTATCATTTTTTTTCAGCCAGCGAATTCAAATCCCTCTGCAACAATTTTACTAGCAAGTCAAACTTCTCCTACATAGGAAATGTCTGTCCTAATTATGCAAAAGGTGGGTCCTTTTGTTACTGACTTGTCCTGCAAATGCCAATCCTTCTGCCAGTGGGAATTTTGCCACTGAACCCTACACCAGTAGACCATTGGTCTTTGTGTCTCTTTGAAATCTTGGTTTATACTACCATGTTTGATCAAGTAATCTCTCAAGCACTGGCTGAGTCACCCTCAAGCACCAGTTCAGGTCAACAGACACAAGCTTGCTTCTTAACCTGGTCCCAGTGGACCATGGATTTCTTTTAACCATTTAACATAATTTCTTCTTGTGTTATGTTGAATGCTGGTATTCTCAGCAAAGTAAATGAACTGTCTTTTGTGCCTTTAGTGATGATTTTCTATTTGTGCTTTTAATAGTAAATCAGCCCTGTCAGGCTTGTAAAAATCCTTGAGACACGGTGCAATGGAAATCTATTCTGTCTTTCATTTTGTATCCTGTTTCCCAGAAAGTATCAATATTTGCTTTTCAGCCATACTGTTTGGGTATTAAGGTATTTCCTTCACCATCCTCAAAAGCTGATTATTCTAATACAGCTCAGGAAAAGTCTAGTATTTGACTTCTTTCAAGTCAGAAATACAGTTTTATTTTTAAAAATTCTGTTAGATCATTTGGCATTAGATATATTCAAACCAAAGTCACCTTAATACTAAAAATCATATTGTCAAATATTAAGTGCTCTAGCTAGTAACTATTAAAGAGCAGTAGTTGCTCTGGAGTAAATGCACATTTCTCAGTGGCCAGACATAATTTTGAAGTGCTTATTATCCATCTAAGCATGGAATTTTTAAATACCTTGTTCTATTATATCCATCCTATTACATCTATTCTTTCAGCAATTTCCTTTTAAAATTAGATTTGTGCTAGGTTTCTCTCCCTTAAAGCAGTGAACCAGAGAACTGCAGTAACCTCTATTGCCTCTCACACCATATTTAACCTTATACATGTATTAGATATAGATTAACGTCTTGGTGTGGAGAAACTTATGTTTTGTAGAATTTGGCAGTTTTGTTTTAGAAAAACTACTTCAATATACCCTTCCTTCTTTAGGAAAAAGGGAGGATGTTTTCAGTAGTCTCCCTCACGGGCATTATTCTCAAGCTTTTCCATTGTGACTGGGCTAGTGGCACCATTGTGATCACTGTTTTTAAAGCATAATGAAATCTCAGTGAATAAAATGGAGTTTTTTCAGTTGCATAAATCAGTTTGCAACATGCTAAAATGTGATGGCATTAAACCTTTTCCGGTCTGACAGACTTCTGCAGATTTAAAAATTTAATTTTGAGTTTGAGAGTACGATCTGCAGGAGAGGGTGTTCTATCCTGGAAAATTTGTATAAGCCAGGAGGCACACCACTTAGTCCTGTGCCAAAAAGAGAAAGTGGGGAGGACACACAGAGGCGATGTGATTTCTCCAGGCCCTTCCCTGGGCTCCCTGGTGGCTCCCACACAGTGGTGCTGGCTACACTGAGCAGATGTGCTGTGCTCCAGCCCAGGAGCACACAGCATCCTCCCATCGAGTCACAGCAATCAAACCAAGCCCTTATTCTCAGGCCCACTGTAAGAGCAGAGAGAGCATTCAGTGAACTCTGACAATGCCAGTGAGGATATGCTGGCCCCAGTTAGAGAAGGAATTGCCTGGTGGGCCAGCTGAGACAAGGCAAAGTGGGGGTTGAGTGGCACTGGAGGAAAGGGACAACTCCCGTCCCTCTGGCTGCTGCCCTCTCCTCTGCTTGGCTCTGCTTCTCTGCTTCTCATTTGGCATCCCTGCTGCCCCTTATGCAAGTTTTCTGTGCTACAGTGCAAGCAGGAGAGGAGGAGGGAACTGGGGAGAGAGGAGTGTCATGGCAGGACCACCCAGGTACTTTTCCAGGTGAGGAATGAGGGGGAGAAGAATCTCTTTGCCCCGGGACCCAAAACAGCTCTTGGTGTGGGTTCTAATAACACTGCTGGAACGACTAAACCTGCAAAACATTCGTAAACACAAGGGGTTTTTGTTTTGGGGTTTGCTTTTTTTTACTTATATTATCTTTCCTTGATTTTTTCCTTCTTCCTTTCTTTCCTTTCTTTTTTTCTTTCTTCATCTTCATATCTTTATTTTTTTTCCTTCTATCTTTCTTTTTGTTTTTTTTTTTTTTTGGTTTTTTTTTTGTTTCCATTATTTTACCTTCTCCCCGTCTTTCTCCTTCATGCTGTTTCTCTGGTTATTTTATGTTTCTCTCTCCCTTACACACACACAAAGATACACACAAGCACAGGCCACTTCTCCAGAAAGCACTACTTTATACTTTGATGGCAAAAAGCACCAAGGACTCTCAATAGCATCAAAAACGGTGCTATCACTCCACCAGTTTAATTCAGAGATGTTCTCTATAGATAAACCATTATTTTTAAAGCATGGTTACATAAAGAGTTCATTGCAAAACAGTTCAGTGTGCATTTATAATACCAGTTTTGGTTCAAAATAGTCTTAAAAGAGTCCCTCTAAACATAGGCCGTGATAAAAGTTGCTGATGATGATTGCAGTAAAACAACTTTCCTTTTGCTTAGGGGAAGCATGCACAAAAAGGCAGTTTCTTTAGAGTAACTTGATGTAAATTCAAATCCTTTATTATCTCACAGAAAGCCTCATAAAGTAAAATACATAGCAGTCAACTACTAGCACGTCCTGGAGGCATTCTTTTACCTTCATACCTTTCTTTTCTGATAAGTTAAAAAAAATATTATTTTCACGTTTTTCAGTCATTGTGGTGGTACAGTGTAACCTTTAACTTTGGACATCATTACAAAATATTTACAACAGCATAAATTATCAGAAACAGATAAAAAGAGAAGTAGAAGACAAAACATAATTTGAATTAAAAACTTCTGAGATTTTGCTGTCTATTTAGTAGGAATTCTTTATTAATATTTTTTCTACTAGCAGAATATTTGGCCAAAATATTTCATATATTTAAAAAATTAAATAACAGGTCTTTTATTTGGAGGAGTTATTAAAAAAACACATCAAAATTCCATACTTTGATATATTTTTAATGAAACTGTGAAAAAATCCGAAGTGCAGGCCCAAGGCTAATATTTGCTATAGTAATGTCCCTTCCCCAGAGGTGTAACTTGCTCCCAAACTTAAATAAAGGGGGTTTTGACTGAAGAACAAAACACCAGATAAAGGAATTTATAATAATGTTCAAATTCAACATTAAGAATGAATCAGTCTAGAACTGCAAATAACACACTACTCTGCATCACTTCTGAAGCAGCAGAGGTATTTGAATCTTCTCCAGTCTAAAGGGCTGGAGCAAATGGTACTTTGAAGTCCTTTCCATCACTGCTTTTCCATAATGCCATGATCAGAAACATCCATAAAACCACTGCTCCATGTGACAGTATATTGTCCTATTTCTTGGAAGACAAATAATGCAATCCTAGTGCCAAGTAATACAATATCTTGGTATTTTCTCATGCTGTCTCTTTTTTCATTTATTGAGCTGGAAGAGACTTTGTTAGTACATCCTACAGTAGCAGGGCAGGACCTAGACAATGAGTGTATGTTGTCCTAAACCCTATATGCTAGAGTCCACAGCCTCTCTAGGAAGCCTATTCCAGCCTCTTTTGGTTCTTATGGCCATTCTATTTCCTCAGAAATTGTGAAGGAATATGTTTCACACCTTTCCATCTGTGGGTGATTTTAAACAATTAATCACCACCATTTTGTAGTATCTTTTATTCATTAGAAGGTAGTGTAATCATCTCCTTCTTTAGTATTTCCTGTTTGAGTCTAAGCAAACTCCATTCCCATCATCACATGACAGCTATCTAACCTCTTTTTCTTCTTCATACTGTTTTATGGATTCTTGACAGTTTTTCTTGAAGTGTGACAGCTGCATGGGAAGATGAAACTTGGGCTGATGAGACTTAAATACTAATGGGAAGTAAATAATTACCTGCCCTTTCATGGGCACAATACTCCAATCAGTATATTCCTGAACAAGATTCCTTTTTTCTTTTGCTGTAGCTGCACAATGGATGCTGGAAGATGAGTGCTTGCTGCAAGATGTTGCAGCATCCCACTGTCACCATTCTTCAAAGAGCAATGTGGCACAGACATAGTGTCTGTTTATGGAGCCAGGAGTCCTGCTAGGTTGAAGCTTGTGTGCATGTGGGTCCCATCCTAATGTGGATTTGCCAGTGTCAGGCATGTATACCAGAATCCATGGAATTTCTCCTGACTGCATAACATTGGCATAAATGTTATTAAGTGTTATTAAGATACAATATATATGATCCAAGGTAGCCTTCTGCCTTTTTGTTTTTTTGGTTTTTTTTTGGTATATTAATCACCAGCTATTTAATCCCTTTTTCATATTTTTATTTTACTTTTTCCTCTTCCTAGGGATAACAATTTATGTTTATTTATATTGGCTTTAGTTTACAAATTGCTTTTCACAGTTTATCATTGCCATCTTGAAAGCTACTACTGTCCTCCAAAGAGTTTGCACATTTTTCAGTTTATGACACTACTAAATTTCCTCTTAAATCGAGTTCTTAATTAAACCATGAAGCTGAGCCAAATCCAGGATAGACAAATCACTACTGTTTACTTTGATAAGAAGTATTACTTGCAGATAACAAAGCAGACAAAAGTGTTTAGTATGACAGTTTGGGGCACCAAAGAAAAGGTAATGTTCACTGACTATAGATGTTTGGAAAAACTGTGTTTATGCCAATTAAAGAGTCAACAGCCACCAAGCAAAGAAAAGCATGAGGAAAGATGAAAGAGAAAGAGAACTTTAAACCTTGGTAAGAAACTAGAAGACCTGAACAGGAGAAAAATCTAGTGAAATAAAATAATAGCAAGAAATAATATCAAGAAAGCACCAAAGGGAATTAGAGAAAGACATCCTTAACTGCTGTTCCTCACATGTTTCAAGTTGTTTCTATGGTCACAGAATAAGAATGTCAAATCAGATCAAATAGAGCAGGGCAGAACTGAACAGCACAATTAGGGCATAGTCAAAGAGTAATTATTTTTCCATCCAGTAAAGATTGTATGTTATTTCTTGGAACTTTATATTATTATCTAAATAATAGATACTAGCCAGAGAAGCAACTGGGAATGAATTGGGGAAAACCAGCTAAAAAGCCACTTGGCTAAATATTATACCATTGTAATTTTTATTAAAGCTTAGATAAACTTGAAAGTCAGACTATGCTATGAGTCTTAGCATATTTATGTTAACTGACCAAGAAACTGGAAAAATGAAGAATGTAACACAGCACTAAAACAGTTGTACTGAAAAAAAAATTAAGCTACCAAGACAGGTAAAATAGAGTTTCCTTTGCTTTATAATCTTAGCATTCTAATCTTCCTCATAGTAATAATTATGATTATGGTATATATCCTATGCTATTGATGGTGTTGCTACATAGGATAACACTAACTCTTTATGAAGTCCTATTTTAACTTCATGACCCTTCTCCCCAGTCATAAGTTTTTCTCCAATTTCTTCATGGAACATGATATGTAATTCACAATGATGCAAGGCATGTGATCTTCACATAGATTTGTCAGTCGTATATCTGTCTAGAGCAGTTCTCAAAATAAGCCAACTATTTCACAGTGCTGAAACAAATCCTTGGTAAACTAAATGACACAGCACTCTAGAAGTTTGTGGATCTTCTTAAGCTGTCCTGCATGAAGATATAACTCAGTGTTTAAAAAGTTGGTTTTGGCTGAGGTAGAATTAATTCAGAGTAGCTGGTATGGGGCTGTGTTTTAGAGTTGTGCTGAAACCAGTGTTGATTACATGTAGATGCCTTTTGCTGCTGCTGAGCAGCACTTGCACAGTGTCAAGGCCTTTCCTGCCTTTCACCCTCCTCACCCATGAGCAGGCTGAGAATGCACAAGGAGCTGAAAGGGGCAGAGCCAGGACAGCTGACCCCAAGTGAACAGAGAAATATTTCATACCCTGTCATGCTCAGCATGTAAAGCTGGGGGAAGAAGGAAGAAGTGAGGGACATTAACAGTGTTTGTCAAATCACTGCAAGTGCAGAGCCCAACTTTCCTGGAGATGGCTGAACACCTGCTTGCCCATGGGAAGCAGTGAATTAATTCCTTCTTTTGCTTTGTGTGCATGCACAACTGTCCCGATTAAACTGCCTTTCTCTCAATCCCTGAGTCCTCTCTCTTTTACTCTCTCAACTCTGTCCCCTACCCCACCAGGGGCAGTGAGTGAGCAGCTGAGTGGGGCTGAGCTGCCAGCTGGAGTTATATATGACAAAAGATTCACCTGTCAATATGGATTCTTTTGAATATGTTATCCTTAGTATCATATCTTCATTCATCATGGCAAGAATCAGTATACAGCACCTGAAATCAGCAGCACCACTCCACTGCTGATGGAAATAAAGCCCAAAGTGGTGTGAGTCAGCCTCCCCAATGAACAATTGTCTTTCTTTAGAAGCCCTAATTACTTTGTGTTATTTACAGCACAATAGTGGCTACCAAATTCAATGAAAGTCTAGCAAATCATTCCCACATCAGAGAGAAACCATGTGGTTATACTACATGAGTTAGTGTCATCCCAAACTAGCTTTGTATCTGCACTGCACTATCATTCAAAAAAAACACTTCCAAAATGAAAGCAATTCCTTCAGCTCCATTTGCCAGCCCTGGAATCAAGAGGGTTAAAGAAGCTATAATCTATTTCTACCAAGTGAATAGAAAATTAGGATCTTTCACTTTCTTTCTCCCTCATGCATCCCTAAGAAAAAAATTATTTCAGTGGAAATTATGATTTCATCAGCTGAACTGAAAATCAAGAAACAGACCACTTTAAATATTCACACCACCTTGATTAAAGCAGGTCTCTCCAAGCCTTATTATTGCAAAGTGATTGTCAGAATTTCCATTGTAAATCTCTTCTCTCCTTTTCACTGGTTTTATACTTAAGCCTTGGCTACAAGAGCACATTCCAAGCTGGAATTTAGGCTGGCTGATTATTAAAAAGAAGAGAGTTTTCCTTTACAGATAATATTAAAAGAATTATACGATTAATAAAATGTTGTTTTTTCAGTATGGGGGAAAGGCAGGGTTTGTTTTTTTGTATTCCACATATTGGTCCAAAACAGTAACCACAATCTGGTAGAGAAAGCAGAGCTGAAAAATTGACACATTTTCCCAGATGGCAAAGGAATTCTCTGAGCTGGCAACTCGTTATCCTACTTTAATCTGCTTCATTCCTTTCAGCTTCTGGAATGGAACAAACAGCATGGGACAGGAAGGGATGTAGTTATTCTGATTACAGAAATCAGAGGCTTCACTATCATATCATTCCTAGTCTTTTACTATGTTTATTCTCCTGGTAGCCTGTGAAGTACAGAAATGCTTTTGTTCATTTCATAGATAAGAAACAAACAAAGAGATTTTCACCTAATAAACTCAAGGTTAAGCATCAAGACAGCACCCTGTTCTTCTGTTCAGTGTTTAGGTTATCTTCCAGCTAATAAAATCAATTGTCCCAAGAGACATACACAGAGACATAGCTAGACACTGAAAATGAACTATAAATACTGTTAAGTGAGCACTAGCATCATAGCACCCAGTGACACATTTTTTGGCCTGTGCCTGGGCATGGCTCAGGAGTTAGTATTGACCAGAGACAATTCCTAGTGTGAGAGAAAGAAGAGTTTAATAGCACTGGCATTAGCTGTTCCCTGTCAGCTGGCCAGAGAACAGTCCTAGACATGTTTAATTTACTACAGCAGAAGAAGCCAAAATGGTCAGCACCAGTTAGTACAGTGCATGGGAGCCATGGCTTTGTGCTAAATTATGTCTATGTTAGCAGCAGCTTTTCTCAGATTTATATACAAGAATCCCCTCTCAACCCATCATATTTCTCAGCATTTCTCTGTGACTGAGAGTATGGTCTTTACTCCTCTTTCCATCTATGTTAAGGCTCTATTGATTCTACTGATTACCAGTGTGGCAGCAATTTTTAGAGCAACTATGATAATTGGAAATTCATGTGTATTGATACATGGGAGGAGGAATGTAACTATCTCAAAAGTATTGGCAAATAAGACCCAGACTTCTTTTTCTCTACACTCTCTGTAACAACCTTTCATAAGTGCTTTATTCTCTTTTAGTAAAGATTCAGTGTTACAGGTCCATAAAATGAAAACATGTGTTCTCTTTAATATGCATTCAGAGTGAAAATCGCTTCACTCACATAAAATCTGATAATTGGACGTTATATAGGGAAAGTCTGAAAGAAGAAATGAAGTATCCTGTGAAGTGGCACTAAAGATGTTTCACAATCCTGACACTAGCCACAAAAATGTCTAAGCCATCATCCCCCACTGGCTTGAGTAAGCACTACGTTCTCCTTACATCTGCATGCAAAAACTTTTAAGACACAAACCTACATCTGACTGAAGTAAGAAAGAAAAAAGAACAGTAGTGTAAGAGCCTATTTTTAATAAAATCCACTGTTCATTTTTTAGATTGAAAATTATTTTCAAATACTGCTCTTAATTATTAAGCCTGCATGTGATTAAATGGCATTGGTGACAGTGATTTAAATACAGTTTACTGTTCAACCCTTTTAAAAGATATGTTATCACAGAGGAAGGAGATGAACTTCTGCTTCCTAAAATACTAGATGCACAGAGAATACTCCCCTTCCTCCCACAAATCTCCACAAGAGCTGGATTATTTAACACTGGCCACAGCTTCATGCATCAGAAAGGGATTTTTTGGTTTTATTCTGAATTCTGTGTACACTTGGTTATATACATTTCATTTAAGCTTTAGCATCCCAGCCTACAGACCAGTCAATACTGATGGGAGGCTTTTATCATTCTAAAGAGGTTGAGCCTCACACGGGCTCAAAGACAGCTTTCAAAAGGAACAGAATGAAAGTGATGTCAAATTCAAGCTCACAATTGGCTCCAGAAGACTGCTGGGTTTTTTTTCTTCTGTCATTTAAGGTATATAACAAGTAGTATTAAAGTGTCTTAATGTTTAAAACACAAATTTTTTTCAAGCTGCAACTTTGAAAATAGGAGGCTGTAGTTTCTATAATGTCATTGAATTTTTTTATGATACCTCTGTGGAAATATTGATGCAGCAATAATTCTCAGTAGGATTACATTCTCGCAAGAAGCAAAGCAAAATGCCTGAAGTGATCCCACTGTGTGTTAATCACATGCTTAATTTGTTAAATTTGCATTTCATTTGTTTCTGTAGCTTGGCAGAAATTTTATTGATAAGGAATTTTCCTATTGTTTTGTTTTGAGTTTACAGGTTTTTTTTTTCTCCTTTGTCTTCCAAGAGATTCTGCAGTGATCAATCTATTTTTGTTCATGACTGTCATAATTACTGACTGAGAATGTAGCTGAGTAAGAGGAGTTAATGATAGGGCATAGTCTTTTGTGTAGTCTCTTGTGTAATTGTTGCTTTTCTGAGTTCATAGGTTGAATGCAATTTAATTTGGTTTTGATCTTATTTTCTTGTGAAATTCCTTTAAGATAAGTTAATTTTCATCCTCTTGATTTCCTTATTTTCTTTGATAGCAAATTATTGGGGTGAGAATTCTAGCATGGGGCCAGGTAGAGAATCTGGCTCTGCTGCTCCCCCCAGCTGTTCAAGAAAAATTGCAGTAGTAATTCAACAGCATCAATTCTGGAATGCACCTAGCACTTCTCTGGCCAGAGACCTCACTAAATTAAAACTCACCTCTTTTGAAAGAGAAAAATATTTGCATCAGGACTTAGACACACAGGAACCACAAAAAAAAAAAAAAACCTCTGGGTAGTAAAGCTTCAACCCCAGAATAACACATCACTCCATAGGAGAATCTAGAGTTAAACCAAACATTTCTTACACAGCTTGCAACTACTGGAGCTGCACATGAGCATATCCTTGGCTAGCTCACAGTCCATCTAAAATGCAGGGTGTTGCAAATCCCTTGGAGTAACAGAAGAGAAAAGCTGATGTGTGAAATAGCACTGATACTAACTGATTTGAGTTCACAGAAAGTATCATTAAATACCCTACCCAACAGAAAGTCCTTGATTACGCATATGGAATTCCTATGGAAGTATGTATTCCTTATTACCCTTCACCTGACCTAAAGGATTCATACTGCACTTTGCTTTCTCTCAAAACTGCAACTGGCTTCAGAGACAACTCCAAAAGACGACAGTATATAATTAATTATTCCCAGGTATGGAGTTTTGATTGGAGTAAGGTTTTGGAGCAAGCATTTATCAGAGCAGGAAAGGAAAATAAGTTGCAACAACAAACACAGTGTCTCTGGGTCTCATAGACACTTCTGATTTCTTTTTTTTTTTTTTTTTTTTTTTTTTTTTCTGCAGGAGCAGTCACATACCCATGAATTTTTTTCCAGACAAGCTAAGAGATGACAGTTGCCTCCTTTTCGTGTTGACTAAAAGAATCTTCTTTGGATAAATACAGGGTTTCATCTTTCACTTCTTCCAGACTTCTCTTGCAATTACTTTAACTAGTTTAGTCACTGATAATCCTTCTGACACTGACTAATGGATCAGCAAGCTCAGTTTCCATAAGCACAACTGTATTCTCAAACAAAAAATTTTTTCACCAAGGAAACCTGAAGATAATGTCACCACTCACTACTGTGTCTGGAAAGGTGGAAACAGTCAAACTCCAGTTGAATATATATTGACTCCAGTCAATATTCAATACCATGACATCTCTTCTGCAAGGGTATTGAAAATGAGGAATACTATTTCCTATAGAGGAAAGAAGAGGAAAAGAGGTCTATCTAAGTGTCTATGACATTCCTTTATCCACAGCTATGACACAGGCCTGCAGGAGATACTTGATGCTAAGAGAACTCCATTAAGACCTTTCAGCAACTGGAAAGGAGGTTTAGGTGCACAGCAAAAGTCTGCTAGAGGCCCTTGGGAGGGGATAGTGGAATTACAAAGCTGTATTCTGGGTTCAGCACTAACTGGGGTTCACTCTAGCTTTCAGCATCAATTCTGATCAGCATCAGTAAAACTTTCAAAATCTGATGCCACATTGACTGCAATACAGATACAGTGACTGTAGTGTCCCTGGTGTGTAATCCCTTTTGCCCACATCCAGATTCAAACCAGGAACAAAGTCTTCTCTAACATGGGTTGTGACGTAGGTCCCTATCCAAAGTCACAGAAATAAATTCTGAAGCTAAGATGCCAAATTTAGGACAGCAGTCTGGCTAGATCTCAAGCTGATGGAATAATACAGACACAACTCATCTAATCAGTCAAATGATTAAAGAAATCCAAGCTTTCACAAAAAACACTACCTGTCAGTCCAGTCCCAGAGAATTGTATAAAAGGGTCCAAAAACATTCAGTATTCTTGATTTTTAAATGTAAAATATTAAAAAAAAAAAAATCCACTTTTAGTGGATTGTTTTGTCAGCAAAGCCTGATTAATTTAATCTCAGTATTATCAGAACTACCCAAAAGAATAAAAACATGAGAAGAAGCTCTTTTTCCATATTCATAGAAAATACTATTAAGGAAGGATTTTTAAAATAAAATATTAGAAGGATATCACATTTTAGTCTACATTGGAAAATATCTTACAATATCAATAGTAATTCCATTATTATGATTACTCTGTAATGAAGAATGGGCTAAATCAGTAGATGGGGAGAAAAAGTGTCCACTGCTTCTGAACTCATAGCAGTCATACATAGGAGAAAACGCCCTAAAGAAAACTCCTAAAACGTAGTTAATTAACATATAAACCACAAATGTCAGAGTATCATAAATATTCAAGTAGTGATGGATAGTGGGATAAACCCTGAGTGCATGCTGTAAGTTTTTTATCTCCATAGCTATCTTGAGTTGGATATTTACAGTAAATTACAGCTGCACATGCTTTACTCCAGAGCCATATGTTTTATTATTCAACCAGATGTAAGCCATAAAACTGTTGTATCTATTTTGCGGTTCAGGGTAGTACTAATAAAATAAACTACAAATACCTGACTTATAGCTTTGCTGGCATTTTTGCACTCCAGTGAAGTGCAGTGCCAATGCCTCATGCAGTGAAAGTGATCTAAGAAAATCACATGTTCTTCCCATTTCTTATACTTTTGTAAGGACCTTAAATATTTGAATGAACAGTATTGAGCTATAACTTGTTCTTTTATTGTTTTTCATCACATGGGTTATCATCATCACTGATAATTCTTTTTTGTTTCCTGCAGATTGGAAAGAACCTTCTAAGGAGCCTGCACTCTGTCTTGGCATCTACATCATTGATTTCCTCAAGCATTACAAGGTAGCATCAAATTACTAAAATAATCATATGTCCTAGGAAGGATATACTTAGCTATATATAAAAAAAATAATGTTGCAATTAACAAGACATTCCTCTCTCTCTCTTTTTTTTTTTTTTTTTTTTTTTTTTTCCATCTATCATATTAAAACTTGGAAACTTGGACATGAGAATCAGAAAGTATGAGTTTATCTTGCCACTATTTGGGATTAAGATTCCTTTAAGCACCTGTGAAAGCTTCCCTTAAGTGCAAAGAAAAATGTTCTCCATTTATGTCAAGCGTGTTGGAAGACAAATTTAGCTTTCATATAACCATTTTTGGCAAAAAGATGTGGTCTCAGAGTTCTTAGAATTCTGTTTTGGTGTGGAATGTGACCATAAGCAACACAGTATATACTGGGGTTAGAAAAGACATGAAGAATATTGCAAAAAGATTGCAAAACGCAGCAAATTTTCTGAAAGTTTTTAGATACACTGATGGTCTTGGACTAATATGCTGTCTTGAGGTTGTCATGGATGGCTGTTAATAAGTCTCTCTAGCCCAACAACATTCATTTGACTCTCAAAATGCATAACCTTAGCAGACTAATGAGGGACTGAATGCTGAATGTTTATCAAAGGGGACTCTCTTCCATTCCATCCACCTCTTGCATACTTTCAAAGAATTAATCTATTTTAACAAGGGACCCTCTCCCTATTCTATGGCCCCAATTCAATCTCTAAAACAGGGGATTAAATCCAACATTCTGCAAGTCGAAATTAAAGTGGTCTTGGTTGTTGTTTTTCAAGCTTCTCTGAGTGTTAATTGGGGCAAAATCTGCAGTTTCTGGATTACTATTCACATTTCGGTTAACAGAGGAGGAAAACTTTGCCACAAGTACCAGAAGGACTAAAGAGAATTAAGTCTTTTAACCCTTTTTCAGCATAGTGAGCAGGTATCACTTAGAGGAAGACAAACAATTTAAAATGCTTTGATTTCTTTGTACAGAAAAATAAAACTAAAGAAAAAACAAAGGACTGTGCCATATTTACTCCTCAAAATTCTCCCAGTTTCATTATGATTGATTAAAAATAATTGAGCAGACATTACGGGTAGTCGTGCTTTTAAACCTCTTGTGCTTAGATTTAAATCTGATATAATGCAGATAAAGAAAGTGTGAAAAAATTTGTATCATGGCCCTACAAGTATGTATAAAATGTAGGAGCTGTTTAGATACTTTCTTGTGTCCAATGCTTTATCATTTTTATGTTGCTGCTGAAAGGATAAAGTCTCAAGTGTGAGTTCCTATGGTAAACACATTTTCTTTTGGCTCGTGAGTCATAGACAATGTAAAAAGACATTTTCCTCTTAAAAAGCCAATATTGTGAACATCTGGTTCATACCCTTCTTAACAAAATTTGTTCCACTGCTCTATTACATATAAACATCTGTCATTTATATCAAGCAGTTGACAAATGCTCTATCTTGAATTCTAAGAACTGTAGCGCTATATCGTTAAGTATCTTTTATATACAAAATGAAAACTGTTTGTTTGCATTGAAGACTGAATTCTACTCACCAGAGATAACTTTTTTATCAAATGAGAAAATGGGCTAAATTCATATCAACAGTCTTAAATTTTCTTTCTCCTGACAACTGTGTGCAATTACTGTAAATCACTCTTCACATAAAAGACGATGACATGCTACTGGCTGACACTGTATGGATAGTGTTTAAGGGATGGTTTTATCTACCTAAAAGACTGAGCATTTTTAGAAGACCAGACCCTCAGAGTTTTCCAGATATTCATTGCTTGTGAATTAATTTATTTTTGAAAGACAGTTTGCTGCTGTTTTTCACCACTCTGAGGTTGCTTTGTTCCTTTGCTTTGTTTGAAAGGGATGACCACAGCCATGAGCATGTCACACATTCTAGGAAGCACTCTTCCTTCAGAGGTGTAGAATAATTTCTGCCTCTCCTTTTTGGAATTTAGAGGCCCACAAAATCAAAACCTGGGGCAGCTATCACTCATTTTTGAAGTATTCCAGCAGAGCATTACAAGCACAATGAGATCACTTGATTTTTGTTGAGGCCAGACAGCTGTTGTGTGGTCCCCTTCTGCACTCTTGGAAAAAGCAACCTCTACTGCAAGGGTAGGAAAAACTCCCAGGAGGCTTCAGCCAGGATCACTATAAGATCCTGTCTTCTGTGTATTTAAAGTTAGAACTGGGACTGAAATAGGAAGGACTTTCTGAAATATTGTGATTCATGACTCCAGGAAAAGAATCCAAAATCTAAGTATGGCCTCCAAAACCAGCTGGTTTGAGTAGAGTCCACTGTTAAGAGCAAGTCAAGATGTGTAAATGAGGTGTCTCCTTCTCTCCATTGACTGTACAGACTAAACAGAGAGTCACCTGGCAACAATTAATAGAAAAATTGATTGCATTTCCTAAATGAGGTGCATAAAGTGGGCAGTCTGCACCTGGCTGTATGAGCTTTAAATTTGCCATCCTTATTCACGATGTATGAAGTATTTTTCATAGCTTTGCAGGACAGGCATTGCACAAGACATTTGTAACTAGCTGAAAACAAAGAAACCCTGTGATTCACTGAGAAAAAGGATATTTAGTTAGATGCATGACAGACCCAGAGGCAACTTCAGAGCTGCAAATGCAATTACTGCTGGCCAGAGGCATTTGCTTTTTACTTAAAAAAAAAAAAAAAAAAAAAAAAGGTTTGTTCTGATTTCTGTCCAGCGGAGAGCAATATAAAACATGTTCAGTCTTAGGAGATTTGTAAGATCCTCCCTAAAAAGAGAAAAGATTTGGAAAGGGTCCTTTTACCTACATGTGTAGCCTGAAAAGATAATTTAGTCCTCCTCCTGCCCTTATTATAATAGAATGAATATTGCTTTTTCATTGCAAGATGAGCAAAAAATATGAAACTATTTGATATGCAGCCTGTACCAACATTGGAAAAGCCAAATCTAGTGTCCTAATGAAATCTATTGCAATATAAAAATGGTGTGTTTATTAATAAGGCAGAACATTATTAGATTTTCTTATTGAGCTAGAGCATGTCAAGGCCATTTGGGGCAGGGAGAGAGAGCAATGCCTTTACAGTACATTCTTTGTTTCCTTAACACTGATCACCTGTCATACTTGATTCCCACAGTGGACCTTTTATAGCAATTTGCTATTCTGACCTTTGCATACATTTTTTGCAAGCTTTACTCTGGGACCGTTTAAGTTGGGATGGGTGGGCATATGCTGAGTAGGGTAGCAGTGAGTAAGGAAGGATTAAATTTCAGTTGTGAACTGGCTGCATCTCTTGAACCATTCATTACCAGACTCCCTAACATTTGGGTTTTCAAAAGGTGATGATTTTTTGTGTGGAAAAGGGTATTTTTTTGGCTGGACTCCACTGAAGCATACTTTCAACATTAACTCCCTATTGGCAGCAGTTTCTGCTTATGATTTGTTTTAATGAACACCAGTTTAAACTGGGCTAATCATAAAGTCTGCTGGAGAAAGGTTAAACCCCAACATACTTTATACAAGCCTGATCCAACCAGAGATCATGTACTGAGGATGGTAACCATGCAAAAGGACCTTTCTGAGTGTAGGAGTTAAGCCTTTACAGGATATGGTAGGAATATGTGAGGGAAATTAACATTTTTTCATTTATTTTTTTCTTCTTGTTACCTCAGCTCTCCATCTCCCTAATCACTGCACGCACTCACACCTTCTGTCTCTCTGACCCTGTAGATTCTCCCACTTGCTGTGACCTCTTCTACTTCTGTATCCCACCACTGATCTCTGCTCACTCATGCTCCATTTACACCCTCTCAATATCCTGATCACAATGCTCTCCACTGTCCACCAGACATGTCTTTTCATCTTCCTCACATATTTCTGAGGTCTCCAAATCCTCCCTCTCACATCTTACGCAAACAGCTGGAACAAAAAAAAAAAAAAAAAAAAAAAAAGAACAGCTTCTAATTGAAAGCCTCTAATTGTAAATATCATCTATTTAAAAACAACTTATTGAACGTTCCTAATTAAATCCCCTCATAATACTAAAAGGTCATCCTTACCAAAATCTACAGAAAATAGCCAAAGCTAAATTGCTAAGTTTATTACTGATATCAATAACTAAAAATACATTTTTCATTAAAATTAAGACACAATCACTTATTATAGGAACAATAGTTTTAATCTGAGTTTTATCTAGCTATAAAAAATCAAATTTAGAATAAAGAATTTTTTTTATACTCTGGGAAGAAATGAGTAGTTCTGATAAAGTTTGTGAATGAGCAGGCAATCAGCTTTACAACAGGACATCAGCTAAACCCCTATTGATAGAGTGCCCATATCATTCTGCATCTGGTTTGTATCAGTGTTGCATTTCTAATTAGACCTTGCCAATCCATTTGTCAGTACTGCTCTACGAGTGACAGGGTTGAATTTTTTTTTCCTATAGAGATATCTGCCAGGATTTCACACATTTAGATTTAAAATAGGTTAAAGCAATAATGGATTGTGAAAGTCTCTTTGGGAATAGCAACCATTAAAAATTGAGGACAAAATTGAATAGGTTAAGCATTAAATATGAAGGACAGATCTTCAGATAACAAAAATTGTTATTGTTATTCCGCTGATACCATTAAGGTTGTATTGATCCAATTCTGCTGAGAATTTGCTGAAAAGTGGTACCACATCCTGCAGCCAGAAGGAACACTGAAAAACACAGACCTGTCCCTTATCACAATCCACTTTGCTTACAAAAGGAAGTCATTTCTTTGTAGCTTTATATTAAATTTTATTCTTGTGAATATTTCTTTCTGAGTTACCTTCAACTCCCTTGGAGCCTTTTCCCTTTGAAATGTAAGGATCTCAGTGTTTCATTATTGCAAAGAACAATTCCTTTATGCAATTTAAATGTATAACTAAGTACTTGGATCTCAAACCTTGAGAGTACAGTATTGAAACTGTGGAAGTTCTTTCTTGAATACATAACCCATTTCAATTACACATATAGTGACTCCATTTAGTTAAGAAAATAAAGCAACACTTATTTTATTTGCTAGCATGCTATTTATTCTTTCTCTTCCTTCTTTCTACTGCAAATATCTCTGTATGTACTGCTCTGTTTAGTAACATTAGCAGATAAGCCTGTGGAGTCTGGAAATCCTGCCTCCACAACAGGGGGGAAAAAAAGGCTACAAAGGGCCCCAAAGGAGCTGCAAATATGGAGACCAGAGGTGATATTTCTAATGCATCAGGCATATAATTGCATTAATTCAATACAATGATTAAAGATCTTTGGAGCAACATTACTGCCTCATCCAGACAGATTCTGATTAAGCCACACAGGTGTGAAAAATTGTTTATGGATCAAAGATTGATAAGATATAGGTCAAGGAAGAAAACAGGTTTGAAAGATTTGGAAAACATATCTAGAGGCTCTGAGGGAAAAGAAAATATGTTAGATACAGAATAGATTGTTATGTGGTGTTACAAATCTGTCATTAAATGCACACTTTAAGGGGCACTGTGATAATGGATAATTTAAAGATTTTATTTTAAATTATTTTATGGAAGACAAAATAGTTCAGTTGGAATTCAAACATCAGCCTCTTACACAAACAGCTTAACTATTTAAATTTAAACAGTGGTTAAATAGCTCTGTTCCTGAAAGATCCAAAATCACTGGTGGATTTAAGGAAGTATCACAGGGTGTGTAGCACATTCCCCTATTAACACCAAAACACCAGCGTTAACTCTGGGAAGCCAAATCACCCCAGCTTGATTTTTCAGGGCTGCACAGCATTAATGATAACTATATTTCTTCCTGACTACAAACATCTTGATCAAAATCATAAAAATTAAGGCAGCACATTAAGCTCGAAAACTTAGTAGAATCACAAGTCCTGAAAATCAACCGACAAGCCCAGGAAAATTATTTCTTATTCCCTTTATTTGCTGCCTGAGTTCAGATTAATGTGTTCTTTTGAAAAGCAGTAGTCCAGAAATAGAGTGAAGAAAGGTGGGCACCTTGAGGAGCCAAGATATGGCTGATGATTTTAGTTTATGCATGAAATGGCCATGAAATGAGATGGGTCTTTGGAGAAACCAACACTTAACTGGCATGCTGTCAAATGAACTTTTCATTTCCTACTTTTTTGTGGATAGAAGTTCTCTGGGCTATATATTAATATGGAGAGTTCCTAATACTTCCCAGCAAATTGCTTATCTTGGTATTTTTAAAAAGGATTCAGTGAGAAAGGGCTATTGCATAAAGGAGAGAGTAGACTAAATCATGATGAGGGTTTATGAGCAGCCACTGACATAACAAAATTTATGTACTAGCAGCTGCTATAGGTGAAAATTTATATTCCAGAAACAGTAGTTTTACATCATAAGCTTGCTGAAGAGTTTTCCAATGGTAGTTTCTTGGTTATAGATTTTTTCTTGTGATGCATAGCTGCGAAAATATTACCCGGAATTCTCTTTCTTTTATTATTTTCTTTATGAATTTGCAGTTGCTTCAGATCTTTTCAGGATACTCCTCTTATAAATGAAGTGAACTTAAGAATGGGGTATTTTTGGGAGTTATCCATCAGTTGCTGCTGTTTCATCGTCAGATCATGCTAAATTTTGCACCCTCCCTACAGGAAGGTAAAGAAAGTAAGAAACACCATGACGTAACATTAAACTAATAATACACAGAAGGTCCAAAAATGAGCCATATTTGAAACTGTTCAGGGAAGCCATTTTCTATTCCCATTTTAAAACCCAGTGTTAAGCCAAGTACAGCAGTGATGTCTTTCTCTGCATACTTCAGCAATCAGAACTACATGTTCTGGCTGTAACCAAGCTATACCCCAGGGGAACCTGGGGTCGAGCCAGTGAGGAAACCTGGTGTGAGGGAGTGAGTTGGGGTGTGCAGCTGGGAAGGGGCTTGGTCCCAGCTCAGGACTCAGGACAGGCAGTGTGACTGCCAGAGGGGCTCCTGCATGGGGAAGTTTCCCTAACACAGGCTATGGCTCGCTGAACATACACTGGTGCTTCCTACCCTATGAGCGTTTTCTGGCCTATTTTAAGATCTCTCCCAAGTAGCAGTCATGCTCCTTCAGATGTAGAACCCAAATCATGTTTTTTGTCTGACAGCTGAAGGGGTATAGTTCAATACAGTGTGGCTGTAGAGCCTTAGTCACTGCATAGGTGGGGTTTGGAATTCTTAACATTAGGTTTATCCCCTGAAATTGCTTCTATTTGGAGCTTTCTTGTGCTTAGAAGAGTTAATCCCACTGCTTCAAAGGCTGTAGAGAGGAATACATGCTTTGTATATAATTATTCTCTTCAGCAAGTTGCCTGATGAAAGTTATCATGTTGAGTCCTCGAGGCACTGCATAGCAGTTTTATTAATATCTGGGTGAGTACCTCCAAAAGCAGAATAAAATGTCTCTTCCTAGTGTTCTGTTGCAAGTCCCTCTGGTGAGTGAAGAGCTAATTTCAATCACCTGTAATTTTTCATTTTCCCACTGCATGTCAAATATACCTCTTATTAATGTTTTTGGTTTTTCTTTTTTTTTTTTTTTCTTTTGGCCTGGGCAGAGATGTTGGTATTGAGTAGATCAGCAGCACGTGACAGAATCCCTGTTGCAAGGAGGAAGAAAAGTGAATTATGTAGTTAGCAGTACTGGTCTGTAGGTTTCCATTAAACAGATGTCTCTGGCTTGCTATCATTCACTATAATTGCAGTGTCTGGAAAGTTGCCTTTCCCTTGAGACTAATCTATTTTAAGTTCAATGGATCAGGGGAAGCTTTTGAAAGATTTGTAAAATTCTTTACACTTGACTTCTTAAGTCCCAGGAAAGACAATACTATGTACCATGAATACTTCTTAGTGAAGAATTTATTAGAATATTATTTTGAGTTAAATTCTTGTGTGAATTTCCACAGGCAATGGATCACCACACACACACACACAATTATACAGACAGTAATTGTTTTCAGATATAGCATTAAAAAAAAAATAGTAAATTTTACTTACAGTTATAATTATAGTCTTTCTATTTTTCTGTATTTTCCATGTTTTCCCACCAGCTATGACAGAACTATCAGGGCAGACAAAGATTGCAGCACAGTTTCAGACATGCTCTGAAGGAAGGAATGTTATACTTTAGGGAATTTTCAGCATTTTGTCCAAGTCCATATGGCATAAATAGGTTAAAGGACTATTTCTTTAGCTCTTCTTTAGGCTCACTTCTTCACAGAAATAACACAGAGACTATTAGAAGCTCTAAACTAATTTTAAAAATAAGAGAAAAAATCTGTCAGAAGAAGATACCCATTGTGCCATGAAATCTTGAGTGCACAAAAATCTTTCTTGCCTAGAATTCAAACTGTGGCAACCCCATTAAATGTGCTAACCATACAACAACTGGAAAAGTAATTTTCTAAAATCTCATTTCTGTGGCTGCTGTAACGTCTGTGACAACTGTTCTCTCTCTTCAGGTCTCAAAATCAGCATAAGATTCCTACAGTACATCAGTGGCATAATTTCACCTTACTTACTCCTCTTAATATTATATAGCTTAAGACAAGAACCCTACATTTTCTTCATGGTCAATGCCAGTAGAAGAAAAGCAGTGGCAAAAAATCAGTGGTTTAATTTTTTTTAATCAGAAGTCCAGAGTGACTAACATTGCAGTTTTCACTGTAAAGAAACAAAATGACAAATAATAGGTACAATTCTTGGCCCATAGCATTGACTAAATTAATTTCTGAGGGAGAGAAAGGAAACAAATAACAACTATTAAACATGTTGCTTAATCATGGCAGTAAGGCGCATATCTGCCCTGTAAAAAGAATTCTGTTAAAAAAAAATGAAGCTTATTTGCTTTCAGTCTTTATAATGGAGACCTTTCAGACTCTATCTCGCTTTCCTTTTTGGGGTTGCCTAGGAAGACCATATAATAAGAAGCCTAAGGGCTATTAAGAAAGCCTGGAGGCTATATAGGCAGTGAAGTAAATCACCTGCAATTCCAGGTGATAAGCCTTGAAATGCACCCAGTCGTCTTCTAAAAAGCTGTGTTCAGAAATCAGGAGCACTGGGAGATACTCCATATCTGGGGTCCTTTCTCTAGTACCTCAGGTTAAGCACTGCACTTATACCTCTTTTTGAAAAAAGAAAAATATTACACTCTAAGACTGATATTAAATCTGAACCTCTGAACCCTAATTTAACAAAAAAACTATGCTTTACCTTCTCTTAGAAAGCACCACTGTACATCTCATCTTGAAAAGGCACTGAGAGCTTCCCCCTGAGAGGATGCAAAGGCAAACTACAACCTTCCACCAGTGATCTCCCAAAAAAATCTATATTCATCTGCTTTGCTCTCAGGTTGGAAAAGGCTTTGTGAGCATTCCCAGTCATGCCTGAGCATGCTGGTTCCAGTCTGCTCTGTGGTGCCTTGGGCTGCTCCAGAGGCTGGACTTGCAAAAGGTGTGGTATCCAAGTCAAGTGCTGAGATCACTGCATAGGCATTTTCTGTGGTCAGTGTCCTTGCTCTGTGCAGACTTTCCCAGCTTTTCACATTATGACAGACTGAGGTAGGAATCAAAAGGACACCCACCACATCAGCCCTGGGCAATGGTAGCAGTCACAGCTCATCACACAATATATCATCAGGGATTACCACCATCAAACTGATAGCAAGACTGTAGCTGGATTTTTGGGTTTTCACAGGAGAACACGGCCCCTTCATTCCCTGTTTGGATAGATGCACATTGAACACATTTTCTCAACCTGTCCTGCACTCCCACCAGCAGTGCCTCACACAGCGCATGTGCTGAGAATGCTTTAAAAGGCATTTTTCTGTTCTGTTAGCATTAAACTTCTTTAGAGATCATTCCTTCCTCCTTTCCTCTTAGGAGTGGATCTTCTGTTAACAGGTTTCTCCATATCTGGCTGTGTGAATGAGAGACTTTGAGGACTTTGCTGTTTCAAGAGACCAGGATGATTGACTGCAACAGCAGTACAGTAATGGAGGGACTCACTAGGGGGATGTTGGAGCAGACAGCTGTTATATTATTTTGTACAGGCAGATTTCCTTATAAATATTTACTGTATTGAAAAACAGACAGCTATTGTAGCAGTGATCTGGAAAAAATTTTGAAAAATTACTGGGATTTTCCCTGCGAGACCAACATCAAAAGCTGTAACTAAATATACTTATGGTCCAATATTGCATAAAATTTGGGCTCAACCTGTATTTAAGAAAAAACTTCAGCGGAGCACTGTATTTTTTGTGTGGGGAGGTCAATGTGACTTTTGTTTGAACAAATGTTTCAGTACTCCTACCTATTGTTCACTAATTTTACTCAACCTGAGAAATATGCCTGACAAAATTGGTCAAATGCCGCTTTGAAATAAAGCTTTTGAAATAAACTTCACAGGCCTCATGGAAGCTGGCTTGGTTTACATAGGTGTTAGATTTGATCCAGAAGCAGAGATCAGTAAATAAATTAAGAAATAATTTAATTTTTTTTTCTGAAAAGTTGCAGCTGCTACTTTTATCATCAACTCCTGAATGTCTTAAATAGAACAAACCATTTCTAATGTCCACATCAAAGATCATTTAAAAGAAAAATCACACTATTCAATTTCAGAACTAAATATTTGAGACAGCCATAACTGAGTTACAGTTGTGATTTAAAATTTGCTCCTTTGCTATGTAAAATGCTGTACCTATGAGATAATTGACTTTTCCTGTAATTAAACCAGCAATTAAAAAAATGTTATCACCACTTAAATAACTGCTAAGGAAACAATTGGATGAAAAGACGAGCTGAAAGCCCACGAATGGTCTTTTCTCAGAGTGTGAATAACAACAAGGTTTCATAGTCTGTCACTCTCAGTACCAGCAAGCTTGTCTTTGAAAACGCTTCCATTTTTCAAGCTGTTAGAAGGATTGCTATAGATCCTGGGGGCATATGCCTGAAAGAAAGATCATAATTCAGCAATAGGAGTTCTGCTTATCTCACTCAACAGTGAGCTGGCAGAGGACGAGCCCCATGCTTTGTTTACAGGGGGAATAAACAGCATACTTTCCTGGTGCCTGCGTGGGTGTGAGCCCCTCGGTACAGAGGGGATGGAAGGATGGAGGAGCAAGGCATGGACAGCGAGGGAAAAACTGCCCAAGTGTGTAGGTGTGCAATTAGTGGGACTCTTCACACCTTCAAAAAAGAAAAAGAATCTGCCTCATCCTTACAGTATCCCTTGATCCCTTTGTCAAACTGTATTTGTAGGTTTCTATTGAAATGTCATTCAGGAAACACCATTCAGCTCCCCTTAAACACAAAAAGGGAGAACAATATTAAGTGACCTGTGTAGTGAAAGGGAAGCCATGACTCAATTTAATATTATTTCTAATTAAATTCAGATAATTACAAAAGAGATGGGAAGAGGAGGGGAAAGAGGGAGAGAGAGAGAGAGGAGAAATTAGATCCTATTTATAACATACTTTTCATAGAGCTAAATTCTGCTATGCCTACTTATTTTTAAGTGAATTGGTCTACTTGTAAAATATTCTTCTACGTAAACCACAAAGGTGCAGGAGAGGTTAAACTGATTATAACAGCACTACGATGATTTAGCTAGTAAGAACTGATCATTTCACCCTTTTAGCAGAAATATATTTAAAATCTAATTACAATGGTGTATTTTAATTTGGAGTTACAGGTGACATTCACCAGATAGAAATATCAGTAATTACCCTAGCTGGCTGCTACAAAACCAAAACAACCAAACCAAAGAAAGTGTTCACTGAAAAAGAAATAGAGAATTTAGACATTATAACACTAGTGTATCAAACAGTGATACAGTTTGCCTTTGGCTTCTGATTTTCTCTATATATTTCTAAATAGTTTCTTGTTTGGATATTATGAAAAAATTGATTGAAATAAAAAGTATTATATTTAAGTTCATCACCTTCTACAAACTGAAGATAAAAACTATTATATATGTTCTGCTACCTATGGTCCAAAAGATAATCTGACTTGAACATGAATGTAAAGGTCTTTAAGAATTTGACAAAGTAAATATTTCTATTTTCCTTCACGTTTTTTTGCCCCATCAAAGCTAAATGAATGTAAAGCAGTTTTAACTGTTTTAAATAATCAGCTTGCCTGTCTCGGTTCTTCATGAAAGATAATGAGGTGTATTTGATCAGAAGATTCATTAAAAATGATTGTATAAAAAAAAGGAAAGTCATTCCAAACAGTGTAGCTAATTGGAAAAGATGAGTTGACGTATGACTGAAGTTTGTATCTAAGTTCAGAGCCAAAGAAAATGTGTAACAATTTGTTTTCCCATGTGCAATAGTTTGTGTGATGTTATGACATTAACAAGTCCCTCAGTTATAACAACTTTCATTTTACGGTGTGATGTTGGAATAATTTACATTTTTGAAAATTGCATTTGAGTTTCTGAGTATGAATAGCCCAAGAAAGTAATTGACTGTTTAGAAGTCAATGTTTCTAATAACCAAACAAATGTTCAATCACTTCATTTTCAACATCAGTCATATTCTTCATATGATTTCTGAATCGAGCATATCACATCACTGATACCCTTTCGAATTGAATTAGAGGAAAAATGGTAGCTGGAGAAAGTAATTATTTTTCATGTTTCATCTGCATAACTAACGTCAACAGAGTGCTATGCTTTCTTTAACTTGTGATAGGCAAATGTTGTTTGCACAGCCCTCCAGACCTCAGAAGCCACACCTCTCTAAGATTCACAGAATTTGCTATCAAATACCATCCTTACCTTTTCAGAGGAAAGTAAACCTTGTCTTTTCAGCTGTAGTAAGAAGGTATTGCTGTAATAGGAACACTCACAGGTTGACATTTAAGATACTCAAAATAATCAGGTAAGGTAAATGAGAGGGAAAAACGAGAACATAGAGTCAAAAGGAGATCTCCTCTGAAACCTGCAGCTGGATTTCAGCCTATGGAGACTGGATTACAGAAGGAACATATGCTGAATAAAATTTACTTTCTCAGCAAATTACACATCACTTTCAAGTACAGGTGGGCAATAGGGCTGTGAATTCCCCTCCAAAATCTATCCATTCTAAACACCTTGCTGGAACAGAATCAATGGCATAACTCACTCCACTACTTCACAGAAATTTTAGGTAACAAGCTTAAACCAGACTCCTCATTTCTGCACAGCTGATGGGTGAGATGAACCCTGAGAGCTCTTTTGGAGGAGTTTTGCAGCAAGTCACCAACATTCACTTAGCTGCTCAGGATCTATGGAGAATAAGAGAATGGGTTAGTTTTTCATAACTGGATTAAGTGGGGTTTGGGGAAAACAGGCAAAGCTTCAACTTAATCAAACAAATGTGTGAAAGTACTGCTTCTCTCATGAAGACAATATATTTGACTACTGGAAAAGTATATTATGCTTTTTTAAAAATTGAATCTGTTGTAGCATCAGCTGCTTTCTCTGCTAAATGTGTGTACCTTGAGGTTCTGCTGGGCTGTTCAAGGCTAACTTTAAAAGTTTGTAAGGTAATTAACTACTTTAGAAAGAAATGTTATTAACTGCTGTGTGTTTAAGCCATGGGAGTATGTTCTTTATCAAAAACTCTTATCAAGAAACAACAAAGAAAAATACTGTGAAGACAAAGTTTGTTCTGCCTTTTGCAAGAAGCTGTTGCATCTTACGTAGTTACAACTGATACTGTGAAGAAAGTAAGAAATTAGGTCACATGCTATTTTTCAAGTTAAATTCCACAGGAAATAAAGTCAATTCTAATGGCTTTTAGCACCCGGAACTTGACTGTTCATTGCCTTGCCCTTGAGTGATGGTACTATTTTGCATGCAGTTTGTACAAGGTAATGACAATACAAGACACAAGAGTGCGGAGTTCAGTTATTGCATCCTAAAGCTTTGAATCCGAAGAAGTCCCTCTATGTGCAATTCTTTCTCCCAGAATATTCAGAGAAGGCATAAATATTATTAAATAGGCATTAGACAGAATAATTTACAGATAAAAATGGTACTGCTGATTCTTCTTTGATGAAATGAAAAATATTGATGGGATGTATCAGTTGGTGTCAGTTGCACCACCAAATTGCAGAGGATACCTTTACAACAGAAATTGCTAAGAACTTTGTTGGGATCCAGGGAATCATTAAATATCCCAGGACTCCATTTTGTAAAGAACCACTTCGTATTATGCTTGCCCAAAAATAGTTTCTGCAGAGAAACATCTAGACAGTGCACCATTGTAGGCTACAGATCCTCTGAAGAGGCATGGTGCACTGAATATTAACACCATTTCACACATTCCCAAGATGTATGCAATTACCTCAGGGAGAGGAGCTGGGAATGTGAGGTCTCAAGGGCTTAGATAATGACATAAAATAAATTGCAACGATTACCCATGTATTTTTCCAAGAGACATATTATTTAAAACCTGTCTTGGCTTTCGAGAATAAAAGACAGAGGAATGTCCACTTTATGAAATTGCTATTAATGTGTGACCTAGAGTTGAAGACAAGGTTAATTATGGGTTTTTAACAGAAGTATCATTCTGGTTTAATATCACTACCCAGGCCTTAAATATTGAAGTAAGTCACATTTTTCAGGGACAATTGCCTTTGAATGAAGAATGGCGGGGCTCTGATCTTTGCTGACCCTACTGACTCCCATTGTGTAATCCATAGCAACAGCGTTGCTACAGCAACCCAGGAACATGTCATAAAATAGGATAAGACCGTGAAATCCAATGTCATACTTCTATGAGATGCAAAATTGCAAATAACTTCCTAAATCAGATTTATTAAGGGATTGATATATTGCATAGGAATCATATTGGGTCGATCCTAAATGAGCAGAGTACCGTGGAATGAATGGAAAGAACAATAGAAGGAAAGCTGATCTTACAGGATGCTTTAGTGTTCTGGTGAAATGTTTGGTGCTTAAGACAATTATCCACAATTATGTGCATCTTTACTAATGTTTTTGTTCTCTTTTTCTTCTCATCTGTATCTAGTAGGCAATCAGGTACATTTGATCTAATCCCATGCAGTTATTTCTCAATGAAAAGAAGAAGATAAAACTGTAACCAGTGCTGTATGAATGAGATGGAATTATTCAGGATATTGTATACAGAGTTTCATTTTCCCTTGTCTACAAGCTGATTTGTCCTTGGCATAGTGTACACCCATCCAGCCAGCATGTAATTTACATGAATGTTCACATATACAACAGACAAGCTGGAAACACGAAATTATACTTTCTGACAAAGAAGAAGTATTTTTGACCACAGTATGTTTCAGAACAAAAGCATAATAGCATATTATAACTTTTAGCCATAGATACTTTTTAAAAGCTGTAAAATATAACACCACTGAATCTGAATTATCAGCAGTTTCAAAAAGACTTTTATCAAGAGCACAACAAAACAAAATCTGAGAACAAAAGTTCTATTCACTAGCAAAAAAGTTCTTGCTTCTCAATCCTCACAGCATTTGTTAATTAATATAACTTTGCAGTAAGCTTAAGTACATCTCACTGAATGGATGGATTGTGCTATACATATTATAATAGGCTCAGTAGCTACACAGCACAACGCAGGAATTTTTTTTTGAAGCCTCAGAAGTTCTTACGCTAATCAATTTCAAACAGTTTTTTCCTGTGTTTTACAATAGCCAAAGCTGGATATTTCAGAAGAAGCTGTAAACTCCTTACACTGTATACAGCCCTAGATTTCTGTATGATAAAGCTAAATGTCTGCCAAAGTATAGATGGTGATCTACCTATTTCCCCAAGCACAGGGTTTGATGGCTCCTGTAATTTGATTCTCTTTTGTTAGTACAGCTAGTCAATGAGGAGTGCCTTTCTCTGAAAGTTCTGCCTGTATATTAATTGCCTGCGATGCTCTACTGCACATAATGTGCTGCAGACATTCTGCCTCTATAGGAGATTGTAAAAGTATGTTGGTCAAATATATTAACCTTGCTAACAACTGCATCTTTAAAGATGACTTATTGATGGAGAAAGTTCAAACAGACAATCGTACAAATCACAAATTCAAACAACGGTGGTCCTGTTATCAGATAAAATGGTATGAGTTGATAGATGCTCTTTAAATATTCATATAGAAGAACACTGAAACAAAAAAGTTATTTTTCAATTTCTTTTGTGACTGTTTTCTTCTTTTCTTAAGGCTGTTAAGTTACCCACAAAAAAAAAAAAAAAAAATTGCTCACTTTTTCACTAAACGCATGAAAATTGATCATGCACTTATAGAAGCTGTTTTGCTTTTTATAGACTAACATTCATATTTATGACTTCTGAAAACAAAGCCATATATTACTTTGAGTTTCAACTAAAAGCTAAAAAACACAGTACTTTGTATAAAAAGAAATCCATACTTCTCAACCAGCTCCATCTTTCCTATAGTTATCTGCCATGGAAGCTTTATTGTAAACACAGATTATTTTTGTAAACTAATTGAAACAGGTCAGCAAAATAATTTGATTTTATGGCTGAAATTCTAATGCTGACATAAGATTTAAAGTGCTTGTGAAATCTGGCTGCAGACTCTGAGGCATACAATTGGATATATTTATGTACATGTACATATAATATTGTAATATATGTATTTATGTCTTTTTTTTCAAACGAAGGATAGCTTTGGCTTCTCTAGTGAATTATACAATTATGTCCACTAGTTGATAATATAGGAAAATCTTCTGGGAGATCTGTTAAGATAAAACAAAAAAAACCCCAAACCAAAAACTAACAAACAAAAGCCACCAAAGAAACACACAAACCCTCTCCCCCTTCCAAAAAAAAACAAAAAAAAACCAAAAAACCAACCAACCAACCAAACAAACAAACAAAAACATTTCCATGTCCATTAGCTGTAATTACAACAAGACTTTCTTCGGTGAGGTCCGTTTTAGAGTTAAAATAGAAACTCCCTCAGCAACCTCTTTCCTTCCCTTTGATGCTACATTTCTATAGGGTCTGGACTCATTTTAGTCAGGTAAAAATATGTATTAAACTGAAATTATGTTGGAAAATCAGGGTTTCTAGATAGAGGAAGGAGTGTTTATCAGTAATTTTTGAGCAAGCCCTTCTGCTGCAGAAAGGATAGTGAGTGAGTCCTGCATCCCATTTGCAAAGGACCTCACTGAAGAAAGTGTTGATGTTCCCAGCAGCTGATAGGGGCTGTTCTGGCCTGTGAGGCAGGTGTGATTGGAAGTGTGATCTCGAATTTCAGGTGGCTACCAACCCCTGACCATAGGATGGTCACTCTCAGTGGTACACCCCCTAAATAGAGGCTCCTGAGCCAAACTGGAGGGACCTACTGGCATGTGTGTTAGCAGCTTCCTTGCTCATGTCTTGGTTCTATTCAAAGAGAAGAAACCTCTAACTAAAATATAGGTACAAACACTTGCCTAGATCTTTTTTAGTATGGATTTCCAGTTAAAAAAGCATTTAGCTTTATTATTTTCTAAACTGAAATTATCTGAGACAGTCACGAACAATCTTAATTTCCCTACATAGCATGCAAGATTGGGATCTCTGTCTTACAAGCTCAAGCCATCTGCCATTTATTTCAATTATTTGCCCATACTTCAGATTTTCCTTCCAGTCAGATGGGAATTACTCATCCATTTTGCTTCTTCATATCCCTGAATGCACGCACACATATGGGCACACGTGCCCTCATGCAGGAGGTCACCCAGACTCTCTCATACTGGAGATTCAGAGGCAGCAGGAACACCTAAATTACATAGTGCAACCCACCTCTGCTCCTTCCCAATGCAGCTAAGTCTGATCTATTGCTTCTTGCTACTGATTCATATAGTCTGCAATCAGCAATTCATAAGCTTTATTTTCTTTACCTTAAATAAAATTAATCACAAAATGTCTCATGAGGGTTTAACTATTTTCAGGGTCTATAGTTTACATTACAGATGATTTTTTTATCTATACAAGTTTCTCTGTTTTCACAGAGGTCCCCTTCCCTGTTATAAGTCCTACTCTGTGTGAAAAGCAAGCAAAACTAATTGTTATGTCTATTCCCCTTGTGTTTCCTGCTCCACTGGCATCACGAGGAACTTTGCCATTAAGCTCAGAGGATGCTGGATCCAGACCTAAACAGGTTCATGTAAGGCAGTAACACTGTTTCCTCTTGTTTTGAATGGCACTTCTTCTTTCTGTTAACGTCCATCCAACACATCAAAGACTGGTTGAGTCAAGGCAGGTTATAGCTTTAAAGAACATAATACCCACCCTCAAAGTTTAAGGTTGAAGCCATGACCTACTTTAGCTAAAAAACAAAATGGGCTGCACAGGTGTCAGAATTCCACTGAAATCAAGCACTAATCTTTGTTTTGCAAGACTGAAATAACAACAAAAGCAATTTATGTGTAAAATGACAAGTTGACTCTTGCCAGCTTTGTGTTAAAATGAGACTTCTGTAGGTATTTATTTATAATGTATTTTTAATCATGGACTTTTAATGCTTCACATATGTGAGGTAGAGGGAGAATATTTATATTATTTGATTGTTTTATCTACTTTCCAGGCTCAATTATTTTATCAGCTGAAAAGCTGGAAAATATTCTTATGGCTAAATAACTTCATGTTTATCATTAATTTTGTTCTTTTTAGCCAGTCTCCATGATACTGTTCTAATTCTGATAAAGTTGATTGGAGGAGGAAACACTTACACGGAGTTATCTAAAATGCTATTCATTCAAAGACATTGTCGAATGTATAAAGCACTTGTCAATAAAATGGCATAGCAAAAATGCTTCATATTGCATACCTCTCTGGCACAGAGAGATGCTAATCTTGTTTTACATCCTCTATATTTTCATAGATTTATATATAGCTTGGTTTTTTATGTAAGCATTAGTTCTGAGAAGAACAAATCATAAGTAAATCAGATTTCTATTAAACTGTAAAATATTTAGAGCTGACATTCTTGTATTAATTTTTGAGGGAGGATTTACAAGGATGCTGGTGCTGGTGCACCAATAATAAGCAATTATCACCTCTAGTTTCCTTGGATTTTCCCTATTTTGTGACCTGTTGCTATCAAATGGGCTTGCAGAATCAGTCTTTATCTTGCAGACTACGTAGGTAACTTTGATTTTTTTTAAAAGCAATTTTTGTGGCAATTAAATTTTGATGGTCTGTCAGACATGTGCAGCCAGTAACATAATTGGCTCTAATTTAAAAAAATAATAATTTTTGCTATACAAGTAGCCAAAGAAAACAACGAAAGTGGACAAAGGGTCAAAATCTGAGCCAACTGCCTTTCCTCAGGAAAAGCCTGTAGTTGAAACAAGGGGAAATCATATATGAGAATCATTTTCTCACTCTATATATAAATAAAGAGAATTTTTACTGTGAAAATATTAGCCATGAGGTTCTTTCTGACAGATGTCCTTACATCTTGGTTTAATCATCGTCCAGTGTAATGTTTTTGAACTCTACCTCATTTCAATATATATTTACTCAGATAGAGGGGAGAATGACAGCCAAATGCAATATTCAGAGTTTTATTATAATTTTATAATATAGAATATGCAGATAGCCATCATTCAAATCATTACTCAATAGTGCTGAGCAAGTAGCAATCACAAGATTTAATATGTGCACAAATGTTTCACATTAAAATCTGATGGACTGTATAGTACCTCCCCTTAAAAGGAAAAGGAGATGAAAATAATAATAAAAAGTATGTTGAGGAAGAGGTAAATTGCTATGCTTTTCTTTGCTCTTGCTTACTCCTTTATATTCATAAGAACTCTACCCCTCTTCAAGAGGTTTTCATGACTATGCAGGGCAGAAGAGGACAGTCACTGCTCCCACTCAAGGTAACTGGATTTTTGTTCTTCCAGGTTTCTTTGTTCTGCATTTATATGGTCTCACTTTAAGTACAGCACCCTGAAACAAGACTAAGGAAGCACTTCTCTTCACAGTGTATAAACACACAAAACGTACCCTTTGCTCAATTCTATGCTGGTTTCAGATGGAAAGAACACAGTATATTTTATTTATTCTCTGCTTCTCGTTTAATGGCAGGATGCACATGAAAAACTTCAAATACATGAGAGATGCACATGAAAACCTCTCAAAACAGTCTGAGTAAATTTTCCCCGTAGCTTTTTAAAATTACTTTTGTTTATTTTAAATTATGGCTAAAATACAACCATAAATGTGATGTTTAAGGAGAAAAATACTGCTGTGAGGAGAAAAAAACAAAACAAAAAAAATCATTAAAGTACCTTATTGTTTGTTCCAGAAAGATCTCATGGAGATGACCGACTTTACCTAATATTGGCAGAGTCAGCTTGATTTTTTTACAAGAAAAGTAAGAAGCAAATCTGGTTTACAGTCAGCTCCATATGCTGTTTATGAAAATCCTGTTTCACTAACCAGAAATGCATTGTTTAGAAGCTCTGAACCAGCATTTAAAGAAACATCATTGATTAATATGGTAGACACTGATACAATCATTTACTTTAAGCATTCACTGATCATTGTTTCAGATATTCAATAGGGGTTTGGAAGAGACAAAATGAAGAGGTCCTGAAGGTCTAGATTTATTTCCCCAGGGATTTCTTGGACACATAATTAGGCTTTCTGAGATGAAAGGAAATAAAAAATAAAAGCTTCCCACCCTCTGAAACAGTACAGAAAAGAATCTCACAACCACAAGCTGGAAATGGAGGTACTTATTAAAGTTTGGCCACACAACGGATTTTTGCACACATCCAAGACAGAAATGTTTTGGTCATCCTCACAACGAAGGAAGTCAGAAAACCGCTGTTAATCAGGAGGTAATGTAATTCCAAACATGTCCTTTAAAACATTCATGGTACCACTCTGTTTGACTGTGTTGTATGACTTTGATTGCCCTGACTTCACGTAACCATCCTAGCTTTAAAGGGCTTGATTTTCAGAGGACAGAGTTGAGGCAAGTGAAACCACTAATTCAGAAATCTCATTTTTCTAGCATATATAGAAATACCTTTAATACGTGAAGCTCTGCCACCAGTTATCTGAAACTGCTTCCTAATTATCTCACCATTCCTAGGATAGGGCTGCTCAGAAGTGAGTTCCCTGAAGCACAGAGCTATCTCCACTATCTTAACATAGTTAGCTCAGACATCATTACCACTGCAGTGGAAGTAGTCTGAGTTAATTTCTTTTCCTCAACAGAGCAAATTGCTCTAACTTTGGAGGAGATAGTCACAGAATAAGAAATTGCTAGTTCCTGTAGACCTGGTGTACAACCTCTTCTTGAAGTCAGCTTTTAATGTGGACACAGTAAATCATCATGAACATTTGTGTAATCTACTGGGGATTTTTCAAGTGGTGTCAGTTTTTCAGGTATGCAATAAAACTTTTTTTTCCCCTGTGAAGGAATGAAATGGTGAACCAAAAGTGAACATTTAAAAATGTTATCATTCCTTGTACTAATATATCAAGTAATAGAACTAAATAGACAACCAGATGCACTTAGGGAAAAATCAATGCATTTGAAATATTTCTTTGATGACACACGCCTAGTTTTAGACTCCAAAGAGGTGACAGGAGAGGGAGACCAGCTGCAGGGATGGAAAAGATGAGTGAAACAGAGATAAGGCACAAGAGAAACAGGATAGTAACAAAGATAATGATTGAGTAATTGTGAAGACAGATATTAAGAGAGGAAGGAAGCATGGCAAGAACAGTGAATGCAGTAACAGGGTCTAATATATCAACTATTGGATATCATAGATAGTGAATCAGAAGTTTTAATGCAACATGCGAACATAAGTAAGAAAAGAATGGACAAAAGAATGTAATGCAGGCCAAAATATTTTTCACTTGAGGAAAACTGAAATTATAGAAGGGAACACTGATAAAGAGAGTGACCTTTCAAAGAAGAAACAATATTGAAGCAAAACCGTGATTTTTTTCCTTTTAATTAAAGTTCATCTCCACTCTTTTGTCTCAGTCAGCATTAATTGCTGCTCATTTCTGAATTTTCTTTATATTGTATTGGGGGGTATTATTATTATTACAAAGTTGTGTTTAGTTAACAGCTGCCTTTGTTTCATAGGGACATTGCTGCTGGGAAGCATTTTATGAAGAAATGTCTCTGTTTGCGGGCATCCTCACTGCCAAATTTACCCCTCAGGTATTATCCTCCTGTTAGTGGGTAGAACTGCACAACCTCAGCTAAAGACAAGTCCAGATGAACCAGGTAGACACTCCACTGTGTGACAAAAAATGCCAATTGACATACCAGGACATATGGCACAACTTGGTGGCAGATTTGTGTCACCACAAGTGAAAGGAGAGGTACTCAAGAGGAATATGTAAAAGACACATCATGGAAGAGGGCTTGCTCCACAAAGCCACAGCCAGGTAGTGACAGTTCCATGGAAAGTCCCTTTCACATGAAGCCTGATGAGAAGATGCACTTCATTTGTATTTACAAAATACAAATTTGCTCAAAATATGAGATGTGAAAGCTGCACCAAGGGTTCTCTCTTTTTTTTTTTTTTTTTTTTTAATAGACCCTCTAAGTAACTTCCAAAAATAAAACACACTATGATATTTTAAATGTGCTAGGCTTTGCACTGCAGGTCCACAAGAAAACTTCTCTATCCAGCTAAAGGTCTCCAGCACAGATCCTAGCTTTGTATTATGCAGAGGGTTGTAATTAAATGTATCAGAAACCATGGCCTTGCATATAGAATTACATCAATTTTATCATATTTTAATTAATCTTCTTGAATATTTAACTGATATATATATAACAGAGAATGTGCTATGAGAGTGCTTAGTTTTCCAACAGAAAAGTTTTTGTGGTTGAGAGTAGCAAAAAAACCTGTTAGGCTTATGTAAGTTTGTCCTTTTTTCTTTTCTCTCTAGAGTAAAAAAAAAAAAAAATAAAAATATATATATACATACATATATATATATATATATATATTTCTTGATCTTCCTTAAACCAAATCTAGTATCAGTTATTAATCTACAGAAATGAGTCAAGCACTGAAATTAGTTCATTCTTTTTCATATCATTATTATAATCACTTTCTTTGTAGCTGCTTCTCCCAGTTAATTCAGCTGTAGATAATACCAAGCACATAGGTGTCAGTTAATTTTTCTGAAATTTTAAAATATTTTCATTGAATTTCTCATACCAACGCTACCAGATAATTTGGTCTCCCCACATCATTCTGAAACTCTGTCACAGCTATTGTTTGCCTTCCATACAAATGAGGTTTAAGCATCACATTACCACGAGCTTCACTCACTGCAAACTGCATTTATAGTCAAGGAGACTGAAAGCTTAAATGGTTTGAAAGTACCAGCAAAGCTGCAAGTTTTCCAGCTGAAAATAATTCTATCTTAATAGTTAAAACTCACACCTGTTCAGAGGACCATGCTAGGTCCCTAAAAAATAATTTATGTCCTCATAATATTGCTATAAGTTCAAGCAATAACTTATCATGTGATCCTTGAATTGGCTACAGATGCAGGAATGAATTTCACCTGTGTTGAGTGTTGTGTGAAGGGAAAAAAAATGTATGAGAAAGATTCCACAGAGCTAACAAGCTGATAAGTTAAACAAGAGGATTGGAAGACAGCCTGCTATGATTGGTTATATTGGATAAACAATGTGAGAAAAGTAATCTGAGATATTTTAAAAGCCATTCTAAATCCTTACGTAGAAACAAAGGAGGGATATACTACACTTTCTTTGTGTTAGCCAAGAAGGAGGAGTGAGGATATCGTGCTTCCATTCATGCCTTTGTTGGGGCTCTGATTTTTCAAACATACTGAACTAAAGCCAGAAGAAAATGTGAGCTCTAGAGATATGAAACAAACCAGTGATAAAGGAAAAGACTGTATAATAGGATAACTATTAAATACTATTTTCCAGCAATTAATATCATAACAGATGCAAGTCTAATAGGATTAGAAAACTATAGTCTGACATAGAATCTCTGTGATATTGAGCACAAAACCCTCCAGGTCTATAGATGAAGAAAACTGAAAATGTTGAGTTGCATGAGCTAAACATTAATAACTATCAAAACAACAAACACATAATACAAGCAGCAAAAATCTAGTAGCAGATACCTTAAACTGGCTTCAAAATGTTTCATTCACCTGCTATTTGACCTGCAAGGCTGCAATTTCACACCTTGTCTGTGCTGCCAACTTCAGCTTGCACTACATCTGTGCTTCATGTCTTTATGCTCCTGACCACACAAGCTACTTATCCAAGTGTGCCTTGCACATTCATCTTCAAGCTTTTAGATGTGATTGCTGCCTGTAACAAATAAGTGGATTTGAAATAAAGGTTAAATGAATTATCGTATTTATCTGGGCCTATGAGCCGTTATCAAGCCTCGCACAGGCTGGCACTGCACTTAGAAATGAGTATTTCAAAGTAAAAGGTTAAGGGTTTATATAGAGAGAAAAATAATCAAGTAATTGACCAATTCTTTTGCTAAGTCAGGTGATAAAGACAATTTATCCTTAAGTGTAAGGACGAATGTAACATCGCTTGCAAAATCTTTTATGAAACTCAGAAACATTGAGCGTTTTCTTTAAAACTTCATCTTTCAGTGGGAAATGCAATTCAACTTAACAAGGTAATATATATGCTTGTAAATTACCTTCCTTTTGTTTTACAGTGACATCAAATATTCTGACATAAGACGAGAACCTAGTACAATAGAAAGCAGACAAGGATTCTTGGTAGAAAATCAGCAAATTTTGGAACTTATGTTCACATTTGCAAGTACTCAAGTACAGATTTCACTTCAGGAAAGGCAGCATACAATTACAATATAACTGTCCAAACATTACTCCTGTATTGCAACCATATTTCATTCCCCCATTATGCATGATTTCTGAAAAAAAGTTTGAAAGCTGTATTCTAGAAATGGCCTCATTCCAAGTCATTTTGTATTGGATATTAGTGAATGTAATATAGCCCAACCCGGCTACTGCTGAAAATAAAATGGCTGTTATTAATGTATTTGCTGTGCTAGTGACAAGCTTACCCTAAATTTGTGGTTAGAGAAAGCAAAACTTGGCGTGTGATGCAAGAAAAAAACTGAGATAATTAGTTATCTAAAGCTTATATGCTATCAGTAGTGATAATAAAATGCCTTTATTCACCCTTACAGAGGGTCCATCTTTCTGGTTAAATTTAAAGCAATATTTTGAGGGCATAACTGTAGCAGTGCTCATTAGATAGAAGCAGAGTCATCCTTCATCTTGTTCTACCTGAGGAAAGCTTGTAAAAATGAACTGTAACTAGAGAAAAAAAAATATTGCAACCTGTCAAAGTCTAGGTATACAGACCTTCTTGTAGAGTGTGAATGCATAATATGAAGAATATATAATAGGCTACTTGGGCTTACTAGTTTTAAATATTCTGCATGCTTTTTATAAATGGCTATTGTTCTGAAAAAGAGCAGCTGTTACATATTAACCACTTCCCCCCCCCCCACGTATTAATTTAATAAGTATTAATTAAATTCAAGCATCTGAAGATTACAGGAGTGTGGGCATGAAAGCACATCCTGTTACACATACATGTGTGCACATTACTTTTAGGAGAGGCTCAGTACACCTGCAAGTGGAAGATAAGGTCTAATCTGAGGGTTCTAATTTCCATCTAATTTGAGGTTAAACCAACAGATAAATGAAACATAAGTTAGAGTAAAATTAAGTACACACTTTCTGGACCAAAGTGTTTTCCTCTCCAGCAATCCACAATGTTTCACAGGGACAACAGGAGTTAACAATGTTAGCCATGTATAATGGGAGAAAATGCCTGAATCAGTATTTCTCAAGGTTACCGATTATCTTTATTTCACCACGCACTATGGGATCTTATTTGAGTTAATTACCATTTTGCATCAAAAAAAACCAAAACAATTTTAAATCCTCCAAGTAAAACTTTTCAGAGTTCTTCTACAGGAATCCCATTATCATTATTATTGGGGTTTTTGACAGGTCCATTGTGTGAAACAGACTTATCGTTTCATTACTCCAGGACATTAAATTGCTCAGTGGAGTGAGCACATTGCCTTCTTGGTGTGTTGAATCATGCAGTGTCTATGCAGGGTTTGCAAAATTCCTTTATCTCCAGTAACCTTTGTGACCCACCCCAATGACTGACTGGCACCCTCACTGTGTGGGGTTAGGATACCTCCAGGCTTTCACTCGGAGGAGCTTTTGTAAACTCTTTTTTTAAAAGCTGAGCAAGGCCTTCATAGTTATGAAGGACTCCAGGAACCTCTTCTGCCTAAATTCTTGCACAAGAGCCTGGTGTCAGTGTAGCCTAAATGAGTGCCTAAATGAGCTCTACTACAGAGAGATACAAACATTGAAATTGTGGTATTTAAACTGACCTGTGATTACCTGAATTGAATCTGACACAGATATGCTCCATGCTAAAACTTCCAGTGTCCACCAGCAGATTACTTAAACCCTGGCAATGCAACAAACATTTTGATTTTAATTGTATCAAAATGATGACCCAGTTCAAATCTTCCCACTTTCATCATCTAGGCTGGAAACATTGGCTGATAATGCTGTCAGTAAAATCAGCTGTCCTGGCCAGAAAGCAGGTAGCCCTGAGCAGTGGTGCCTTCTCTCAATTAGCACTTTGCAAGCAAAGTTGGCCCATGAGTAAATTGGCATGAAAGCTCATTGAGCTAAATCAGGTGAGACTGAGCAGTCAAACACGTGAGGAGAGATGGTATTTATTCTGACCAATCTGCAAAAAATAAACTGAAAAACAGTTGCATTTTCTTATTTTTTGGCACCTTTTTTATTTTTCCCCACAAATCAATAGTACAACAATCTGTCTAATAATTCTGCCTCAGGGAAAAGGTATATGCACAAAGGTGCAGACTTGATTAGTTTGAATTTGATTTTTTGACACAAATGTTGAAATAGAAATCTAAAGAGAAAAAAATATGTATTTCACTATATAATTTTTGGCTATGCGTTACGTTTAAAATGAGACATAGATGAAGTTCCTTTTTTTTTTAATTAGTTCTTTCATTTATATCCTTCTGAAATCACATAGTATTTTATATTGTGAGCACACCTAAAAAATGAAGAGACAAAAGGAAGATAGTGGTTCCATGCCTATCCACAGCAGTTTTCTTTTGCCTTAAGAAAATTGAGAGAAGTTGCACAAAAAAAAAACCCCAGCAGTCACAATCTCCTGCAAGATGCAATGTAAGCCTAGAGCCACAAAGCACTGAAAGGATTTTGAATCAGATGGTTATTCTTGTGGCAATGTAAATAAGTTTCCTTGAAACGAGGTGGCACTAATATAGACTACTGTGACATTTTTGATTATATTAAAAAAAAAAGTTATGGAAAATACATTAAAATTTTTTGAAAGAATAACAATAAAATAGTTGGTCTGTTCTATTCCAGGTGTAAATACTACTACGAAATTAGTAAGAAATCAAATATAGCCAACAGAAAAGTACTTCTTTCCACTTTCCCAGGACCCTGGATCTTAGTGGTTAAAATCTTCAGGATATTTCTGATTAGCTGAGACTAGTTTTTAATATCTTTGTATCACACTCTGTGAACAGCCATGCTGATTTCAAGCTGCCTGTGCAGGGAATAGGAGACTAAGTCGACATGGTGTGGATTTCTGCAGAGCATTACTCCCTGCCTACCATCTTCCTGCTGCATCTGTATATTATTGCCCTCACTTGCTAAATCCACCCCAATCTTGATTCCTGTCCTTCTCAAGGAGTAAATACCTGCCCTCTGCATGGCAGCTCTTCAAACTCTGATCTCCTGATGAAGTTGTTTCTTGCTACCACACTGCACTGTGAAAATTGATGATGAGATAGGTGTCAGGCAGGACTGGTTTTCTGGATTCTGTTTCCTTTCCTGAGGCCAGAATGGGTGGAAAAATCAAACTGGTTGCCATGGCCTTTCTAATTCCCTATAAATATAAATGTCAGGTCTAAGATTAACAGAAAGTTATAGTTTAAATTTGATGACTCTACAAAAGAGGATTTTTAGGTTTGGTGTTTATGTTGTTTATTTGTTCAAATGGCCAGTAAAAGATGCTTTGCATAGACTTAGCTACTCAGTAGCATTTTGGGTTGATATTTCCAAGATACATTTACACTTAAAATGGCACAGTATTTTTTCCTTATTTTGTTAGTCATTATACTCTTATTTACCTTCCGAACTTTTTTTTCTAGAAGTGTCCTCAAAGGCAGCCAAGTATGCAAGCTGCCTTTTATTTCTTAATTCCAAAAGGGAATATGGTAAATGCCTGCTCTGCTCTTTATTAATGCATAGTTTACAGTGGAGATAATCCACATGATCCAAGGAGCAAAAACACCCACTTCATGCAGGTGTGTGGGCATGGCTGAGTTTCACTGTGCTATCATAAATTTAACACAGGCCTTGAGATTTATTCACACTGGATAAATATGCAACCCTTCAAATAATTTTGCATCCAATATATCACTAATTTATAAATGTAAATAAATAAACAAAAAGCTGGCACTTGCCTCTTGGAAGAATCTTTGAAAAGCCTTGGTACTTTCATTATTTATTTTGCTTAATGAGAGGAAAATAATGCCTAGTATGCAGTTGTTAACACTTCCTATAAACCTCTAAAACAATTTTTTTTGTTCAGTGACAAGAGATCTTCACAGGTTTTTATAAAAAATCTGTAAGCAGCTATCCAAGAACTGCAGGTTTTTTTCCTCCAGCATTCTTCCTCCTTCTGTTTGCTATTCTACTTGGCTCTGCTCTTATGTGTTAGCAAGAGGTGCCATTCTAAACCAAAAAAGTTTAATCAAAAGCATATAAATTTGCTGATCTGATGGTATATCAAATACGATGGCTGCTAGAGTTGTATTTAAAGAAAACCCACAACATTCTGTAGCACATTGCACTGGGCGACGTGTGTGCTTTGTTATGGCATCTCAAGAAATAAATCCTCCATAACTTGACATAATGAGAAATTTAAAAATGGAGAAATAATAAACATAACAAGCAGGAGTAATAAAGGCTTGTTTCCTGATTTGACCTTCGTGGTATTGTCTCTGCACCTACTCCTGGTTACCTGCTGCTCTGATTGTTTGGTCAGGTGGAGCAGAGTGTGGGCACAGAAGGACAACTTAGGCCACTGGGTACTTGTGGCTTTTTTCCCAGCTGTATCCATGCCTTTCCTAGTGAGCCCTCTCATAGCCAGAATATCAATCTTGGGTAAAGGCTGTTTAGATGTGACTTCATGGTTTCTGGTCAATTACTCCAAGTATTTGTGCCACACCATCCCTATCTATTAAGTATGGCTAGAGATATGTTTCTTTTGTGGAGTCATTCACAGCATCATGTAAAGCTGTAGTCATGCTTGACTGTACTTACTAAGATGCCAAAACTAGGATTTCTGTCACTTCATTAAACCTGACCATGTGTGTACACAGCACATGGGAAGAAGGAGAGACTGGTGATTGTCAGAAGCCAGTACTCCTTATCTCCTGATTCACAGTAGGAGCACACTATTCTTTGACACTGCTCTTTCTCACCTTCAAATGAAAGTGTTGGAAAGACAACTTCTACCCTTTCATTTTAATACATTTTAATTTTGTACTTTGCCACACTTACTTAGGAGGCTTACTCCACAAGTCCTCCCATTGATGTTATTAAAATATCAGCATACAGTGATCAGGGTACTTTGAAGATCCTCCTGGAAAACAAATTGAGCAATTTCATCTCTATATCTTTTATGATTTCATGAAGATAGAAAAAGCCTCTTCAAACAAATGCCCAATAGAACAGGTATTGTAAGAATTTACGTGGGCAGATAATTATGTTAATTTGTTGTCATTTTTATTATTGCCTTTTATTATTACTAAACTGTTGCCTATTGAAATAGATAAGTAATTTCCCCTTCACAAAAATGAAATAATCTTCATGTTTATACATTTCTAAAATAAAAGTACTCACAATACAAGAAATGCTGCAAGCAATGCATGATTGTGTTTTGGCTCTCAACAGAAATGAGTATCTGGAGGTCACAAGGAATGCCTGCAAAAGAGCAGGCCTTTGTAAGGTGCAGAACAATATGTAGGAGCACATTGGACAACCGGGAAAGGTTTATTTGCATAAGATATGTGTCTAGCAGTGTATAGGTTCATGATGGTTTTTTTGTAACACTCCCCTATCTTCTATTGTTTACAATTCTCCATTGCCACATCACATTTCTCATGAGAGTGTTCTACTTTTGAGTCTGGGCTTGTGTCTAGCTGATACATCTCTAAAGCATCTAAGATACTAGAGGGGTGTCATAAGTACATATTTTTAATCCTTTCTTTTTTCTGTTTAACTGCCACTCTTCAGAAATCCTGGTCTTGAAGATCTGCCACTTCCCTGTTTCTTTCTATTGTTGTGTGCTGCCTTCAATTTAAGCAACTAAATTAAGTCAGTGGCACCCAGCTTCTCTCTCAGGGTTTTCACCTGCTGCTTCTAGGCAGAAAAAAGAGCTGTTCTCCCAGTCTGCAGCTGTAGGCTAATTATCTCTGGCCTGTCAGCAGAAAATTTAAAGAAATACACACTTTCACTCGTTTCTGTTATGTTGGTTTTTTTCTTTCAAGTAAACCACAGGCCAAGTGTTCTCCATGTAATTTTTAATTTAACACTACTGGCTTCAGAGCCTGTACATAATAGATGAATTTAGCTAGGTAGGTTATGATTCACTTCACTCTTCTCCCCAGGCATCCAGTGGAGAATTCATGCACCATTTGGGTCTTGGATTCCACAACAGAAGCCAGACATCTAAAATTTAGGTTTGAGCATTGCAATGACCACAAGTCTTTCTGCATCTGGGGCCCAGAGATGCTATTTAGCTCTGCTTGAGGCTGCTTGCCCTTCCCCCACCCCTTCAGACTGAGATTTCGTGCCCCACCTTACCAAACAAATGAATGAAGGGCATTAAAGATATAGAGTTTCTCTTTCCCTCATTCAAATTATAGATTTAAGATTGTGCCACTGATTTTAGGGGAAATTCAGCCTAATTTTTGAAGATATGGAATTTTTTCAATAGCAGAATAAGCTTGATAAGAACTCTAGATGCTCAAGATAAGAAGCGTATTATTCCTCTTCACAGTAGAAGGAAGGAATTTAAAAAAGCAATTAGTTTAATATGAGACAGTTTCCTTTAATGACCCACTTAAACATGAAATAAATAAGGTCACCCAAAGTTTACACCTGTGCTATTTGAACACCACTAAAAGAAGCATATGGAGCAATGCTGAATTCTCTGTTGACCTAGCAGTAATTTTATTCATCTTGCCAGCAGGAATACACTGCTTATTAATTAGTTTACTCATCCTTAATAATTTTTTTGCATTAGTTTATAAATAGATATTTTGAGACTAAATCAATCATTTGTCAAATATCTGACGGGTCAGCCACGTCCTTGTCAGAGAAACTGGTTAATGCTGCATTTAGCAGATAAACATTGTCTCTGCCTAATGGAAGAGAAATAGGAATCTGTCCAAATCTCATGGAGCTATTTCTAAAATAACAAGACAAACCAGGGAGGCTTTCTTCTCCACCTTATAGTGGAGAATTGAAAGCAGTTATAGACACCTAAGAAACTCAAGCCCATGGAAAAGACATATGGCATAGGATCCATCATGCAACTGCCTGGATGCAAAAAACCGAAGACATCTGAAAATGTCATCTGTGAATCTTGACTGTTGGTGGGAACATCCCTCACCCAGAGTTAAGCTTTTTGAAGTGCAAGGCCTCAGCTGTTTCCTTGGCACTTCCTGCTGACATCCTTGTCTTTGATGCCAGCACCAGCTCTGCCTCTTTTAGCATAAAGTACTTTAACAAAAGGATCGACTTTTACCTAAATCTTAAATGATTTTTAACTCTTGTTCTGTTTACCCCACAGCTCGTAATGTAATTTGGCTTAATAAATTTGGAGCTGGGACAGTTATTAAGTGTCCCAAATACTCCAGTGGGACGGTATTTTTTGCAGTTATTGTACCTTTTGCAAAAATTGTCCTTGCTGCCTGACTATTTGGTATAAGCCAGCTTGTTCTGGCTCTTAGTGGCAGAAAATGCACAAATGAGTTTTTTTCTGCCTTTACTCTTTCTGAAAAAAAAAAAAAAAAAAGACCATTGGTTTCTCATTTATTTTCCACTATTAGGATTTTAAGCCCTTTGTAGTTATATGAGTATCAGGGGGATCCAAAACCACAGTGCTGAAAGAGTTAAGCAAAGAAAATATGTGTCCAGACTTGTTGAAGCTTTTAAAATGCCATCTAAAAATCAGCATAGAGGAGTCAGCGCCAGCTCTGCCAGTGAACATAGAAAGCAGTACTTTGCAAAGAGCACTTTCTTGTTCAAGTGCTCTAAAAGTGTATTTTTAAACATCTGGAGCTGTGAAAGCTGTTCAGCTGAGACTGTTTGTTACAGGAGGAGGCAGGGGATGGCAAGCAGCCATGGGATCAACAACATAACACCTGGTTTCTGACCTAAAGCGGCTAAGAAACTGAACATCTCATCATTGGCAGCCACAGCTTCCCTGCAACATGATCTCTTCTCTGATATATTTGTGTAGTGCTCTTTTTAGGCCTCCTGTAGGCTTTCACTCCAGAAAAAAACCCAAAAAAAAAAAAAAAACCCTAGCCCTCTGAATTCTTTCTTTCCTTGTAGAAACTGGCAGAGAGACAAAAAGCAGAGTATGAAAGACAGTAAATGGATCTCAGCAGGAGGAGCCCTGTTCCCCTTATAATGACCAGCCAGCACGTCTGTTGCTCCAGTGCAGAAATTCAAGTTTTGTCTTTAAAATCACCAGGCGTCTTCTAGACCTCATGGATTCCCTAATTTTTCCTCCAGTTCCATATTACAGCGTTCACGCTTCCTGCTACAGGGGTCTAACCGTATCAAATGCAGCTCAGGCTGCCAGAAGGGCTCTGTACAAGCACTGTGTGTTTGTTTCAGTCCTACGCACTTCCATACATTTTTTGGTATAGACGTGTACGAAGTCAGTGGGAATTATGCCTGCGTAGGGCAGAGCTGAATGCAGCCCCAGATTTACTGTGTCATCCAGTATTTGTAACACAATAGAGTTTGTCAAAGTGCCAGTGTGAAGTGTGTGTGGATTTCAAACAGCTGTAGTGCTGCCATATGCTGCCCTTTGGTTAAGCCATGACTTAAAGTTCAGCTTCCCATTTAGAGCAAAAATTGACAGATTCATCTTTTTTGGATCTTCAGAAGCAGTCAGGCTCTTTGTTGTGCATCTTCTCATCTAAATCTGTCTGATTGGTGCTGCTGACACCTCTCCCTGACATTGGCCCCCGAAGGTGTCTTGATTTCTGAAATAACAAACCTCCTGAAGGGGTCCACTGTTCACTTTTAGGGAGTTGTTTGGGATCTCAGCCCAAGACAAAAGCTCAGATTAGAGTGCAGTGCCAGTAAGACCCAATATCCCACTATAGGATGTGGTAATAGGGACAATATTTAAAGATTTAAGCTGTGCAAATGGGCTTGCAGTCTCCTCTGAGACACGAACCATGCCCTCCATATTAAAGGGAAAGTCCCTAAATGTCAGGTTTGGGGATAACCTTGATCCACCTCTCTCACTGAACAACAACAGGATAATGTCTCTGCATGTAACTGGTGAGCAGTGTTGCAGCCTGACTCCCTAGACTGCTAGTTCCCAAATTTTAGAGGCTTTTCTGAGCAATAGCTGTTTCATCTACCAAAAGAGGTAAAACTCCAACAGAAAATAGCTGACAGGGCACTAACCTGAAATCATATAACCATACCTCTGTTCTGAGTCATGCTAGCAGTGTATTTCAGCCCAGGACTCCTACATCCCTGTTGAATGACCTAAACTGCATGTTTTCAGAGGTCATGGAGATGGTGACAGTCTGGTTGCTAGCAGGGACTTTCAGTACGTGGGAAAGAACCCAGACTTAGCTCAGGGTGTGGTCTGTCTAAAAAAGATGGATTGAAAAACAAGGCAAATTGTTAGTGCATGGGTGATGATTCATGTGGTTTGTGAAGGAAAAAAAATGGGTTTAGAGGCCTATTTGAGAAAGGAGCTTTATGCATCTGGTTGGAAGATACAACAACAGAGTATTCAAAGGAATGTTTCCTGTTAACGTATTATAAGGGAAGTATTCTGATTTTGCTATAGAGAAACATAGGTACAAACCTCTTAAACTCTGCAACTGCAGCCAGAAATATAATCCTCTCTTTCTGGATAGGATAGCTAAGAGGTGCTGAGCAGTTTCAAATTCTACTACTATTAATGCAGGCTTAAAGTGTTTTATCACTATGCAGGATGTTTTACAGTAACAGTTTCCTAAAATGCTGTGGACAAAATTACTGTTTCTCATGCAGTTCCTCTTCAGCTTTTCTAAGGTTATAGAATAGGAAAGAGCCATGCAATTTTGGCTAGTAAACTATGTATTCCCTGTCTTTGTCTTTTTAAGGGACAAAGCAGAACTAAGGAAGAGTTCAAAGTACAGAAAAAAAGGTGTTTGGAGCATGGAAAATTCACTAAATGGAAACAGACAGGGAAGCATGGGTACCACAAGAAAGAGAATGAGATGAATGAATTTTAACTTTTCTTTAAGGTAGAAATATGCTAAGAAGTGATAGAATTTAGGAGTTGATTTTCCTGTCTCAGAAGAAAGGAATAGAGAGATTCAAAAGTGGAAAGCTAAAAATTGATCAAAGAAAACACTCTTTCATATGATGTGTGACTGAACTGTAAAACTCACCTCCACAGAAAGTCACATAGGCTTGAAATTAAGGGAGATTTTAAAAAATCAGAATTTCAACATCCATTAAGAGTGCTCAGAGTTCTGATTTTTCACTGTTCCTAAAGAAAAAGAACTTAGTACACTTAATTATGTTTATCTTAGAATATCTGGCAATTGATAGGACATTTCCAAGAGCCGGTATTTCTAAGGGACTTGGAAATGTTACTGAATGGGTCTTATATTTTATAGGGACTTAATTGCCACCTGATTCACTGAGCCTCATCACTCGCAGCTTCTTCACTACATCTGAGTGCCATGGTGAGAGCTGTGAAACTCTTGTGCAGCACAGAGCAGCTTTTCCCTCTGGGAATGAGCTATCAAAGTGCTGGGGAGTGAGACCTGGCCACCTCCTCACCACCTCCCTGCCAAAGCCTGAGCAGCCCACAGCAATCCCTCCCTGATGGTGACTGAAAGAGAAAATAAAACCAGTCCGTCTAACTATCGTCAGAGGTGATGGGGCCTTTCTGGAGCAAACCTTTCTGGTTTTCCAACCCATCGGAAGTGTGGCACAGCTAAAATGCAGTGGAAAGGTATCTCTCAAAGAGCTGGTGCAAAAATGAGTCTCCCAAAGTCTCATCTGGATGCTTGTGGGCACCAGTCTATTAATGGTGTCTTGTGTAAAGAGGATGCTGTGGAAACATTGCAAGCAGCCAGCTACACAGGGAGGTAAAAGTGTTGTATAACTTGATAAATTTAGTTCTGATGCTATCTTTGAAATATTTAGGCTGAGTAAAAAATCCAAAGCAAAAACGTCTGCTGTTTTAAAATGCAGCACTAGAACAGAGTGGAGGGGAGCTGGCAAAAGGGATTTATGTCTCTTCTGCAGGAACAATGTCTTAGTGTAAATCCCTTGTATTGTGTGTAATCACATAGGTTACACCTTTCGGTGGCCAAAGCATCCAGAATTCAGTTTTATCACTGCCTGACATAAGAAACTGAAAGGACAAAGCTACATAAAGAAGCTGGCTGCCACCAGACTGGTGCACTGACAGTAAAACCAACAGCACTTTCTCCTCTCCAGTTTTGAGCTGGCTTAAGGAAACAAACCAAAACCAAATATTGCTTATTGCCAAAAGTTATTCTGTCTTTTTCAAGTATGTTCACTCGGTTTTGTGCTGCACATCAATAACTGCTCCTCAATTCTGCTCAAATTATTCTTTCCAAATTGAACTGCTTACACTTTTCTGAGAAGAAATTATAACATATTCGATATTTTTTCTTAAATTACAAGAAGCAAGACAAAGCAATCTGAGATATTTTTAGCTTAATGTATTGATGAATGGAAATGTAAAACCAAGTGGATTGAAATGAGCTATATTTAAATTGTATTTAGGAATTTTACTGCATGCTATTTTCCTTCAGATGCAACTGAATAAATACAAAAGGAAGAGATAAAACCACATAAAAATTCAAACTAAAGCTGATTGAAAAATAAGGGGCTTATAAGAAAACACACTCTTGGTACAGGGACAGTTCCTGTGTTCCATCAGAACCTTTTTTTTCAGGAAATGTCATCACCAGCTGAAATCCAGAGACAGGCATATAAAGGCAGGAAAGTGCAGGGCAACATTTGAAAAGAAACTTTCAGGGTGAGTAACAAAAGCTTTGTCCAGAAATTAAACGTTATTTGGGGATACATGAAGCCCCAGCGAGGGCTGGTGTGATGAGCAGGTGATCAGGGCATGGCATCTGGGTGTGCAATGGACAGGCTGAAGGAAAGCAGCCAGCATTTACTCAACAATGGGAATTTGAGAAAAGACCTACAGAGCCAGCCATATGAATATCTGCAGCTTGGACACCCTTTGGAGGCCTGGAAAATTCAGATATGCTTTGCTGGTTCTGTATGAAAAGAAAACATAACACATAATGAAGGGAAAGTGTGAAGCAAAGACAACATTATTTTTAACTCTTTCATCGTCATTTGGATTTCCCCAAATCTCGAGATCTTTCAGCTTAGTAAACAAAGGGCTCTCCTGGCCTCACATCCTCCCATATTTCTCATGGCAATGAAAGCTGAAATGCCATTATTATGAATAATTACTGAATTATTCATGTGGTCATACACTTCCAACAGCTGAGTTTAAAGACAGTCAAAATTAGGTATGTTGAACAAATTAAGAGATTTGGAAAGACTAGAAACATAGCATATGGGCATGAACAGATAATGTAATAACATTGCACAGCTGACCTGCCTGTTATGCATAAGGAATAGAATTGAATGCAGGAGTAGGAAGGAATGAGTTTAAATATTAAAGAGAGGCCAAAAAGACTCATTAAAATGTGAACAATTTTTATTACACATTTGCTAGTAATCCAACCTACTTTTAATGCACGGATACAGCAAATTGCTGACAATATTCAGTAAAATAGAAAGTACAATTTTTATGGCATTGATAGCAGTCTTTTATAAAAACAAGTCACTGGTGGTATGTTTTTGAGTACAATCTTCATAATATTCAGAACAACACTCTTATAAAGCATTTTCTCATAGCTGAGGGCTATAATAAAATCTGTATGAGTATTGCTTATGCGTGTGTAATTCTGAACTGTGATAAGTAGGATCAGATATCAAACTGAACTATGCTAATTTATATCCACTGAAGGTCTGATCTAGAAGCAACTACCCTCCCACCCTCAACAGATTCCCCATATTATTAATTTAATAATTGCACTTCGTCAGCAGTCTAAGCACATGAGGGTCTTTCAATGCACTTATGAAAACACAATTCCTATTCCAGAGGCTATGACAGCTGTGCGCATGTTCTCTGCTTTTTGGAGTTTGAATAGTCCTACAGTTATTCAATTCTAGATGCCTTTTCACAGGATCCCAGGTTACAGAAAACATAGAGTTCTGGTCTGGGTTCTCCATCCCATTTAGGCTCAGTTTCCTCTCAGTGTCTGGCAGAACAACCTGGCTTGACCTCCTCACCTACCTGAAACAACCACCAATACTTATCAAAGACTACACTTGCCTTTCATCTGTCAACACTTTTCTTCTGCTTGCTGCTATGTGTTTCTCACCAAAGCCTTTCCCAGAGCTGTGAAGACCCTGTTTCTCTACCTCCACAGCTGCCATCATGCTCTGATTTCTCCCTGGATTTTGTCATTGCAGGTCTCCCTGAGCCTCCTCCTCAGAAGGTCACTGCCCTCTCACACACTTTCCCTCTCTTGCCTCCTCCCTCTGTTCCACAGGCAGTCCTCCAGAATCAGCCACTAGCAGCTCCACCTCCTCATCCTCACTGTGTATGGGCAGGCTCTTGCCCCTCCTACTCAAGAGGGTTTCCTATGGGTTGCATTATGCCCTAATTACACATCCAAGTATTTGCATGAATCATATGAAAGACTGGTATTATTTTGTTCCATAGACGATAGCTCAGTCGGCAGAATCCAGCACCATTTGGATTATGAATAGCACAATCATTAATTCACTGTGGTATACGCTCCAACATTCATCTTTTTCCAAAACAAATATTACTTGATTTCTGGTCTGATGCTTCATGTAATGACATACCAATTGTATAAGGAGTTTGTTTGGTGTTTTTAAACCCTGGGCATTTTCCCCACCAAAATTTGTATTGTGGCTGTGAAGATGGAGTGTGGCAGTTAGAGAGACTGAATTTTCATTGTCCTTTATTTTGCTAACCACAACAAAAAATTTAAGCTTTTCTGCAAAAAGAAAATTTATGGTGCCCATAGAATCAAAACGAGTGTGCTGCAGACTGAGTGAGCATTTGATCAATGCATCACAGCAAAGCTAAAGAGACAGGCTGAACAAGAGGTACAACATTTTAAACCAAGGCAGTAACATTGTTATGCTTACTTTGTGAGGCCCTATTTTATATACCAGATCCTAATTTCACTCTAGATAGATAACTACTGTGAATTATAATTTTATTTTCCACTTAGTGGAGCCTATTGACTTGGACTAGCTCTTGCCAGAGAACCAGTTTTGTAATAAAGGAAGTAAATTCTGATTTTGTGCTTGTTTGATAATTAATAGTGAGGTGTCAGCAGCAGGAAAAAATGGAAGTATTTTTTTTCCTCTGCAAGTTATAAAAGATGGGTTGTAAGACAATGACTTAATGCTGAGTATATAAGGCATCTTTTACTAAAATGAGTTCAGAAACTCAGTGGAGGTTCTGCTCTGTTTGGGAAGGCATACGTGCAAGGCACTCCTGTTAACCAAGCATCCTTGGCCCCAGGCATAAATACACAGATAGTTATTACACTGGCAATGATTTTTCCCCCCCAGTGAGGACACAGTTTTTTAGCAACACCAGTTTTCCCTTACTGCTAAGACAGTGGCAAAAATAGGTGTCCACGGGTGTCAGCATACATGCTAGTTATAAATACATACAATAATAAATGTTTATTGTACTTGGAAAAAAGAGGCACAGTAATGAAAATGCCATGTAAACTTGACACTATTGAAGTATTTGTTTATCAACATCTTCCAGTATTTAACAAGGATTAAAATAAAAACAATAGCCTTGGCCTTAGCTAAGCTAGAGGCACAGCTCTAACAGATGGCTGTGCCAGACAGGCTTTCAGCACAGACCAGACCTGAGCACCTCACAGCAGATGACGACATGGGAGCCCTCAGGACAACCCACCGAGACCAGCAAGAATTGCCTGTGTGCAACCACCAAGCAGAGAGTGAGAACACAATCCAGCCACAGAGTATCTGTGTGCTCAGAGAACACAAGTGACTTACAGACATAACTAGAGAGTTAGGTCCAAGATGTACTGAGACACCGGAGGATGCTCACGTTTCACTCCTATGCTTTCTGCTGGACCAAATCTTCTCCCAAGGTCATCTGTACCAGAGCCAGGAGGGGAACCTGAGTGCCACTGTGTGACTGCCCTTTTAAGGTCAACTTGCAGCACAGATTCTGTAAACTAGATCTTTAACATGAGCTCCAACTGCAAGAAGTCATACTAGTTCAACCATCTCCCAGTCCAGGAGTTTCTGCACGTCCCATTTCAGAGTACTTGTGCCATTGTGACACGCTAAGTGTTTTTCCCATTGCAATTTTTCTCTGATTATTCAGAAAATAATAAGTAATTTGACAAATGGGAATTGCACGACCCATACTACAAACAGCTAACTGCCTTTCTTCACCGAAACTTCTATGGCTAATTGGCATCTGTTGTTGGAGTGACAAACACATATTTGCCCTCTGTAGACGTTCTCACCTGTTACTCCAAGGATCATCATACCATTCATGTGCTGCTAACAAACGGAAAGGTTCTTCACTTTCAGAGTGCTTGGTGATTTCTCAGAAAATGAAGGTATAGTTTATTAAATGAATTTTTTACCTTAGTGAAAATTAGGGCAGCAGAACCACAGATCTTGTATTAAGGCTTGTGCTACCTGCACATTGGGGCCCCCCTCTCCCCTAGGCTGCAATAAAAGAACCATGAAAAAATCTCTTGACTTTGCTGCACTTCCAATCCTTTGTCATCCTCCCAATGTCTTCCATCTCCTGTCCCGTCTTGCTCAGCCCTGTCACCTCAGGCTCACAGCTTCCCTTCCTCAGAAGAAACTGTGCCCAGAAGGCTTCAGGTATTTTCTTGCCCTCTGATTCTGCCCGAAGAGTACATCCACCACATAATGTCTTGGAATTACTTATGTGGTTATACTCTCAACTCCAAAATCATCCAAGAAACCTGGCTGCTGCATCTGAGTGCAGTTCACTGACTTCCAAGGGCATTAAGGTGTCCAGGTGTTTTCTAAAATCTGCTGATATATGGAAGAGAGAATTTGAAAGAAGTAGGTTAACATAAGTCAGTGTACCCTAAGGAGATTTCCCAGAAACCACTAGCAATCAGTTTGGAGAGAGGAGGAAAGGAGAGACAGGAGGGAGGGAGGCAGGCAGGCAAGCTTGATGACTTTCTTATTTATTTTCATCTTTTAAAAAAGAAAAAAAAAATCACAGAACTAAAGAAGAAAATACTTAGAAGGCAAGGTTTCCATAGGAAAAAAATATTTTATTTTTTTAAGAACAAATTCAGTTTGAAACAGACGTGGAATGTGATTTTCATAATTTTCATTTTCTGGGAACTAATTGCAATGTGGAACTAAAGCAGATTTCAAACTTATGACCGGCTAGTTTTAATACAGAATGAAACAAACAAACAAAACCAAAAAATAAAATAAAAAAAAAAAAAAGAAAAAGAAAGAAGAAATTATTTATAACTCAAGCATAATACTGTGTTACTTACAAACTGGACAAAGAAATTCTTAAATAAATATTCATGGTACACAGTTTCAGCACAAATATGCGGCAATTTGGCAACCTTTTATATAATTTTTTCCTCAATACAGTGCAAAGGGGAATGACACTGCCTTTAAACAAGCTGTAGCTAAATACATTGCAAAATTCAAATTTTATACAAAACATCTTGCTCAGACTTTATAAAAAACCAACATTGCTCTATATACACAATCTGGTTAAGAAAAGCCTTTTTTAACTTGTTTTCATGTGGGTTTTTTAATTATTTAAAAATGTGAATAAGGCTACTGTAACACCCCAAATCCATATACAGTAAATCTGAACCTATTTACAGCATCTTCACTTAGACATGATGGTGCAAATTCCAATTTGGGTGACTAGGGATGATCATACAAGCAAGGCATTTACAGTAACTTTTCAAAGCTGGACCAACGTCAAAGAAAGGAACAGTTGGTAGATTGTCATAATTCTGCACCAGACACAAAACAGACGCACAGTACATTTTTTTTTTTTCAATTGGTTGCAGGTTGCTCTTGAGCAATTAGTCTGATTTTTTTTTTCACAGCTTAGTATGTAACTAGAATGTAGCCAACTGATGAAGCATAGATATGATTTAATAAAAATAAGGATCAGTAAACCCATCTTTTCCCTTCCTCCCCCTCCCCCAAAATAAAATCTTAATGACTTACAAGAGAACCTTGTATGGATGGATTCATAGAAAAGAAGGGTTGTTGAAAAGAATTACATATGTACTGTAGTTAGTCACCATGGTAACCTTCCACAGAACCATGGGATGGAATTTTTTTTGTTTTTTGTTTCTCTCTTTTGGACCAACATCCCAACATTATCTTCAGGTTCAGAAAACAAAGAGAGTGATAATTTCTATGACAGATATTTTTCTTTTCTTTCTTTTTTAAAATTTTTTTCTTTTTTTTTTTTTTTTCCCCTTGCAGGTGCTCACCGAAGGTCTGAGAACCCTAAAATGCTGTTGCTACATTTTCTTTCCAAATCAGAAAGCAAAGTGTTACCATAGTAACATGACTATGTTAGAAATGTCTATTTGCATAGCACATATAAAAGTAGATTTTTTTTTTTATTTCCTCCCTAGGGTGGGAGCTTTAGGGGAATAGCCATGCTAAAGAGAAAACTTTAACCTGAAACCCCTCTCTACGAACCTCAACAAAATCTACAGAACACATCAGCCTGTATGGCAAGGGAAAACACAACACAGAAAATAAATGCCGGCACATCTTGCTGCTGTTAAATATGTGATGCAGTAACACTGAATTCCTGGTATTTTGGACCTTGTATTTTATACTTATCTCTTACAAGATGCTTTGGAATTTTTTTTTTTTAACTATGCTCCCACTGGTGGTTTTGGATAGCTGATTTTTGTTTTCCAGAAGTATTTTATTTAAAAAAAAAAATATGTGCGCATATGCATACATATATATACATACGTATGCATATATAGACTTTTATGTGTGTGTATATACATAGACACACACACACATATGTGAAAAATGATGACAAGTTAAGACTATGCAATTGCCGCAAATGAATTTCACATCTTCTGGTGTAGATTCTGTGCAATCTCAAAATATATATTAGTAAAAAAATCCAAACCGAAAGTAAGAAAGAATGAACAAAAGAAAAACTCTCACTTTATATCCCTTGTGTTCTATACACCTATTATAAATAAGACATATTTTCCTTCTCCATCTCAGTGTCATAATTAATTTTACTCTTATGGACTGCCAGAGGTTTGCCATATGTGCTTTAACTTTGCAACAGAGCACCAATGAACTGCTGTGTCAGTCAGTACCTACACTCACTGTGCAGGGACAGCACTACAATAAGCCAAAGTGCCAAAAGGGTCAGTCACAAAGAAATTCTGCCTCACTTTTAGAGATGAGCAAGGTTCAAGTTTGTTGTTTTGGGGTTTTTTTCCCCACACCTTTATCAGTGATAGAATTATAACTCACTTGACCCACATGCTTATAATCATGTTGGTCACTTGGCTCTCAGTTGTTTTCTTAAATGCTTTCCCTGTGTTTAGTATAATGTGATAGTATAGCAGCTGAGTCTGCTTAAAAGTCATCCAAAGCAGACTACATTTTTGCTACAGCTTCAAAGCTGTGTATTTTATTGCCAGTACCACAACAGCCCTGCCCTAATACATCCTCAGCGGCCTGCTATTGTCTTGTCTTCTCCAGGCTTGTTCACTTACTAACAATACCCCTTTGTTCTACTGTATTGAAGGTACTTTTTTTCTGCACACTGGTATTTGATAACCATGAATTCCTTCAAATGCAGCCTTAATCCACTGCGCATGTTATTGTGTTTCCTACATGCCTCTTAAAACTTAGCATACCAAAGTGCTGTGCTACCTAAATGCATTTGTTTTTTTCATCCCAGCTTCTATTTTTGAGGCAGCAATATTCAACTGCAACTTCAATCAGCCCTTCCCTCTACCACCCAGTCCTGCTCTTGACTTTGTTGACAACCTAACTTTTTGGCTGGAAGGCTCCTTACTATCAAACACAATTCTTAAAAATGCATTACCCATTCGAGTGAGGCTGCTGTAGCAGATGGATGGAGTGCGGATCTCCAAACATTAATGTTCCATAAGTGATTCAGGAGGTGGAGTGAAAGGAAATCTTATGTGAAGGATGGCAGAGCCCTGGATAACAGAAACAAATGGAACAGTGACGGACTAAAAGCAAGAGAACTTTAAGAAGTCTTACTTAGACATCAAGGTCTGTGTGACAAATCCAGTATGCACTGAGAGAGACACACAAAAGTCAGAAGATTGCATTTCAAGCTTGATATATCCTAGAGCACCTTCCCAGGATGCCTAGAGCTATTAACATCCACGGACTGCTCCATCTTCCCTTGGCTTTTGTACATGCCTGAATGCCCACGGCACATGGCTTTGAGGATGATGAATGTAACAAGAGTACAGCAATCAGAATGGGCATCTTCTACATAAAGTCTTCCAGCTTTTAGTGAATACTTATTCACCGAGATAGGAATTCTACAGACTAGGTAAGCTGTCCAGCTCGCGTCGGCTCCTGGAGAAAGAGCTGTTGCCTTCTCCCCCCTGTGCTTAAGTCAATGCTAGCGCACAAGGCGTCATCACAAACCCCAACAGAAAGCATTTGACCAGTGAGTTTCCTCTACAACTCAACTGTACCACAGAACTGGTTGTGTGTTTCTCAGACCTTGTAATAAATGTTTGCTGGACTCTGAGGAGGCATCTCTTGAACTATGTACACCGGATGTCCATAGTCGCCGCTGACCTTTTCATAGTGGGGGCAAAAGACACTGTCTGCAGTCCTTAGAGGAATGATAATGTCACTGGGCTCAGAACCATTGTTGTTGCCACTGCGTTTTGGGGTGGCTAATGTACTAAGTGATAGAGTTGTCGTGTGTTGCGGGGAATGCTTCCTGTGTCTTCTCCGGTACTTCAACAAAAGAACCACCAAAGTGATGATGATGACGATGAAAATGATGCACCCTGATGCAATCCCTGCAAATAAGGCCACCTCTGAACCCAGTATACTGGAATGCCCAGCCTTACTGCCATCTGTGCTAGATCCTGGAAAGAACGGAAATACAATAGACAAAAGTTATTGCCATCCTGTGACCCATTTACGTTGCCTAAAAATGTGTAGAGTAAGCAAGACTGGAAGAATTAACTGACAGCTAAACTTTGACAAACCAATTACTCTGTTAGATAGCTAAATGCAAACAGCCGAAGTCAGCAATCAATATAAAGCAAGACTTTGTGCCTGTTGGTCTCACTTTTGTGTTGCTCCCAAACCACCCTGTTTCATACATCATCATCCATCAGCGGTGAGAACTGTCACTGACAAGGCAGCCTTTGATGCACACAGCATCTTTTAACAGATGCAGGCCAGCCCCAGGCACAAGAGAGGGTGGGATAGGACTGGAAGGGAAAATAACACAGGGAAATGACAATTCTCAGAACAACTGGGACTGTTCAGTGCCACACTGTTCCCTCTGCTATTTTATCTTTTGCATATTGATTTAAGTTAAACCATCCTTAGTGCCTCTTTACATGGACTCCTCTTGCTTGGAAATGAAACTAAGGAGCTTGAGGCAGCATGGGAGACAGGCAGAATGGCTATGGCATGTCTGTTAGTATTAACTTACATTTACTTAAAAGAAAAGAATACCACGCATTTGGTAGTCAGGAAAAGCTCATGTGGTGAACAGTCTGTTGAATATCTGCTGCTCATCAAACCACCGTATTATTTGTCACAAGAATTACATAAAATTTTCATTGACACTTTTTCACTTCAAAGTTTGAACCTATTTCCCTCTCTTGATGCTCACTCGCAATGGAAAAATGATACAGATGCTACATTCACGTAAGTATTAACTCTTCCTACCAAAGCCTCTGGAGGGATCAGTTCAAGCCACTCACTATATCAAAGATTCATTAGACCAGTAACTAAAGATAGAGCTGGCAAGGAAAACTTGTGGCCTTTTTTGGGAAACCCAGAATTACCTGTCAGAAAAGTTTTTGCTTTGTATCATTACTAATTACTGTATTTTCTTCTGGACAGCTTTAGTCTTAAGAGTTAGGTTTTCTCTTGTTCATCCTATGAGTGAAATGTATCCTGAAGATATTTGTTTTGAATCATCTATTTATTTTGTTTAGATAATTTTTTTTAAAAAAAAAACAAGAACAAAACCCCAAAACTTTACATTTAGTAAAAGATCAGGCACACATGTCTAGACTTTATATGGTCAGCTAAAATATCAGGACATTAATTATATATGCCTTGAAATAAACTTTATAAATGGCTGTCGAGAACCACTTGATAATGTATTATGCGGGAAAAGAAAGAGACTTGTTCATCTGCCAGAGAACTAAATGTAAGGCAGCACTGGACCAATGTAAAGCTGCTTAGCAAATGTCCTATCCAAAAATTTTCCTGTAAATGAGAGACACTGTCACAAGACGTAATTAACTTCTACAATAGTGTGGAAGAGGGGAGAGAGCAGCTGTTGCCAAAACTTGCAGCTCCCACACACTATCCACCGGAGCAATCAGAACTGGCTTTTGCTTCATCTCACGATGAAAACATTTGCTTTTCTGGCACATTAATTGTAAAATAAAACACATTTGGGGACAAAGGAGGAGAAGACATTCCAGGGCAAAGTCCCACCACACCTACCTGAGTGGTCCTTCACAAAGGGGCTGGTGGTGGAACTCTTCCCGTTGGTGCCAGCTTCCTGCTCGGGGCGCTTGGTGGGATCTGTGTGCCGGGGCTGCCCTGCCGAGTTGGGATCTGGGGGAGAGAAAGACGACTCATGCAGCTTTGGCACTTGACAGTATGGAGCCTTACAAGCCGGCTCTAGGTACCTCGTGAAACACAAATGGTTTAAAAGAAGAACCTTTAAGCAAAGGACTGGGAGCTATAAGTAATTTTCCTTTTAAAGCAAAATGGTTATATTAGTTATTTCAGGTTTAAATTGTGAGGCCATCTGCAGAAACTATAGGGTCTCCTGTAATTGGCAAGAAAAGCTTTGCAGATGACATTTCAGTTTAACTGAGGAAGTTGATTGACTACTAAACCAACTGCTACTTAGAAGAATAATTCTTTCTTCCTGCACAATAGGTTATCTATATGTGAAAAGAGACAATGAACAAAAACCTCTCTGTAATCAGAATTCATAACAAGAAAACTATAGAAATATTAGCTCCCCTCTTTTCATGTATTTTAAATAATTCTGAGCAGCAGAGTTGTGGCTTTTGTTTTTAAAATAAAAATAAAAATGACTGAAACACACTACTCCCAGGTGACCTTTCCTTCTAGGGACCTCTCCAATGAAGAGATCTTATTACACTAGCCCTCCTTCTGTAGAAATCTGTCAGTAGCCGAGGAAGAGAAAATAGGCTTTGCTTTCAGACTATAAGGGAGGAATGACCACACTAGACTCGACTGGCTCTCTGCTCTACACTGCTAAAAGAAGCCTGAAAACTAAAAAGGACATTGAGACCGATCAAAGTGATTTCATGAAACAGCAGATGGTCTTTACCTTGTCCAACTTTCATGAGGATCTTCATGGTTTTTGTCTGGCACACCCCTCCCTCCTGGTTATCCAGGCCCTCCAAAGACCCATTTGATGTTGCTGATTAAAAATAAAAATAAAAAAAAATAAAAATAAAAATAAATAAAAATCAGGAAATCAACAGGCAAAGTGATGTGAACATGAGTGTCTGAAAAGCAGGGATTTTTCAAGCTACTGGGACCTGTTCTTGTTGCTCAGGCTGACCTATGGAAAGTTGTGAAATGTTGAAAGCCAAAGGAATGAATACACTGGTAAGCTGTACAATATACACAAATGGAGGAATGTGTTATCAAGGTTTCAAATTTACCCAGCAGCCTTTTATTTTCCTATGCACAATTGACTGACTGACTGACTTGGACAAAAACAGACCATCTTGCTAAAAAGGTGATGGAGTCAGCTGAAAAGGAAGCTCTGGCAGGCTCAGAGGAGAAAAGCACTGAAAAATCACCCTTTTTTTCCCCCTCCCAACAATATCTTTATAATCACCATGTTACACCTGCTTCCTCTATTACAAATCTCCTGCTGCAAGAACTGAACGCATACAAAAGACTCAGGTGAAAGCTAAGATTCCAAACTGATTGGAAAACCATTTAATATTTTAAAGTACAATCTCACTTTTCTCAGCACTGAGCCTCTGCGGGGGTGGGTGGCAAAGGGGAATAGGCTCTATTCTCAGGGAAACCTTTCAGCTCACACAAACAACAGGGTGCTTTCCCCTGTGCTGGCATTGTTCTTGCTTATCTGGGTGCCAGCTGGAGCCGTGCGATCCGGGCGCAGGCTGACACTGCCGTGCCGTGTGAAATCCAAGCACCACTCCCTTGGAGAATCCACAGCACTGAATCACGGCACATGGGTGCGCCGCTGATGCCCCAGCCAGCTGCTGGTTGCAAAACAGCTGCTGGAAAATGATTTGGGAACTCCTCAGCAGCAGGTACTGCAGCCACTGCACTGCACTGGCCGCTGGCCACCATGAGCAGGGCACGGATGCAAACGGTGGGCTCTGCACTCATTATGCAGGGGATGCACCAGGGGCTTCCCTACCCTAGCTGTCCTGAGGATGGAAATTTCACTGTCTTTTCTTGGAGCTGTTTATCTGAGGCCCAAAACAAACTTATGAGAGGGTGCACAGGCACCAGCACTGGGCCACCAACTGGAGAAAACGAATGAAGAATGGGAAGTCAGGGAGCTCACTGCTCGCCGTGGTGGTGCTGAACTGCTTAAGCAGCACATGCCTCCCTCTGCCCCTCTCCTTTCAGCTTGTGGGCTTTACACTCTCCAGGTCTTTGTTTTTAATTCTTGCTCCTTCTCTTTCACCTTCCTTGGGGATTTTCTTTCAAATGCAGTCTATGTATATTTCCTTTTCCCTTCACAATGTCCTCCTACCCCCATGGAAGTATTTTTCTTGCTCTAATCTTCTCTCTAGCTGTAAAGATATAAACCTCATACTGCTGAACCCTGCTTCCTAGCCTTTGATCTGCGTCTTGTTTTTGTTCCCCTTCTGACTCTTTTGTGACCAACTCGAATTACAGCTACCATGCAAACTTCCCAAACTCTGCTTTCTTTTCCTAAAATTCCCTTCTCCGCATAAGTGGCCCCTCCCAGTTCCTCCTCTTGTTCCGTCCCCCCTGTAAAAACATGACAATAGCTGTATGGCAAAAAGACTTTTCAAAATACAAAAGACCACGTTGAGTAATTTAAGATAAAAGCTGATCTGAAATGTGTCACTGCATTGCCAGGCTTGGAAAATAATGGAGACATATAGTTTTGTTTTCTTTTGTTTTTTTTTCCAGAGGGAAAAAAAAAAAAAAAATCAATACCAAGAACCCATCCTGGACATAAATCAAATGTGTCTTTGCTGAAAGTGTTTTTTATGATCTATTTGCCAATGTACCAGAACAAGGACACAGAGAAAAAATGCAGTAAATAGAAATACCAAAGCTGAGCATCAACTGAACATAGAAATAATAAGCACTGACTTTGTCTTGTGGTTTTGTTATTTGATTCTTTTTTTAATCAAGCTGAAAGGAATCACATCTCCTTAAACACCTTCTACTTGATTTTAATTGAACTGAATGCTGCTTCTTCTGAACATCAATGCCTTTTTATTCTTTAAAGGCCTATCCACTTAACCCACAGAGCAGGAGACCTCAATAGGATGCAGACGATGCAGTCTGACCTCAGTACAGAATAAGAAAGTAAGATGGCAAAAAGAATGCAAAATTACTTCAAATACAGTCTCCAAACGGGAAGACCCAGATGTACAATGAGTCTGGTTGTGTGCCTACACCAGCGCAATCTGCCTCGCTTGCTTGCTAAAAGAATGCTTTCATAGCTTTGATGTCAGATGAATGAATTTGCAGAAGTATTCACTTTTTCCACAGTTCTTCAAGGGATTTTAGGAAAGCCTACACTGTAGCTCAGAGTACAGACTGCTACGTCCTGAGGAATAGGCAATTTTCAAAGAGAAGCATTTCAGTGACAAAGCAAAGTTTCCTTCTCAGCTTTTCCTGTAATTAAACTGACAATTACCCAAGGCCACTGGAGGAAATTATTTTTTGAAATTCATTAAGACTACCGAAATACAACCTTGCGTATCCCTAGCGTACCAGGAAGAAAGTGGGTAGATTTAAACACATCGTTTTAAGCCTTGAAAAGCTGCACTGAGAAAAAGAAGTAATCTAGGACAGCAGAGAAAACAGTTTCATACTGCTAATGCCCCTTGACAGTGCAGTGTGCAGAAGTCAAACAAGGGAGCGAGTATAAAATATTCCTCAAACACTTGCTGTGGCCTTTTTATATAGATCTCCAAATGAAAATTACACCCACTGCCATTTTAGCTCTTCCACTGCACTCACACCTCTGTGGGAAAGTGACCCAGCACCTGCAGCTCTACTCACACTGAAAGGATATTTAAAAAAAACAAAAGCGTCCTGATAGGAGTTTTGGATTTAAACACAAATGTAACACAAACTTCTGGTATTCAAAATGGAAATGTTATCCTCTAGTTTATTTATATAATCAGATTTTAAACTTTCCATCCAATTTATCCTTATATACATATATATATATAAAAGAAGAGGTTTTTTTACATTTAGGTCAAAATACAGATCTATTTTAAAGTCAATTACTTAAATGACCTACCATACAAAGCCACTGCTAAGAAGACTAAATACTTAAATACTAACATTAATAAACGTAACTAATGATTAATATGAAGTTTCTCATTAGTATTAGTATGTTCTCAGGATCCCACACTCCGCTTTTTATTAATACAGCAATACACAGGAACCTAGAACTAAGTAAAATGTTGCTTAACAGGTAGAAAAATATTTTTAAATCTTTTGATGGTTAAATACCTCTGATTTTCTGAGACCTGTCCTGCTCCACTGGTGTCAATTACAAAACTAATAATTACAGTCAAACCACATTAAATTATTCAACAGTTTGTCCACACCTAAAAATAAACACATATAATTGTGCTGAAATATTTTAAGACTTTCTAACAAAACTGTGGTAACTTATAGGCCATTTTTAAAGTAGTTTATCAGACACTGTACTGTCTGCATTCCTTGAACACAACAGCAGCTGCCATTTTATAAGGCATGCAAGTTTAGCTTTTCAACATTCAGAAAACACTTATCTGTTATGAAATTATGGTTAAGAGTCTTGCTGATCCATACTTACTTTAGAGAAGCCAGTATACATTTGCAGGTTCATAACACACTACTTTAACATATCCTCCTCCATACACAAGGGAGAAATTAAATTATTCAGACCAAAGAACTCCATTCTGATCTGCCTCCTCCTCCTCCTTGAAATATATGAATTGTATGAAAAAAAACAAAAACCCCAACAAAACAAACAAACAAAAAAGGCTGGAACTCATGTAAATCAATGTATAATGTTTTACATTTATTTGCTTTTGAAACTCCACAAGTGCTGTTTATTGTACAAAATGCATTAGTCATAAATGCAGAGGCAGGCAGTCAGTGAGCACAGCAGAGTCAGATGACAAGAATAGTTCCTGGCTATGATTCTTATACAGTCCCCATGGAGAGGAAGTAATATTACATTTTAATATGTCTTCATTTGATTGTTATTACTCTGCCTCCCAGGAGGCTATGCCACTGCATGGATCATGGCTGTTTTCAACCTACCAGGTTGGTAACATTGCTCTAATCAGATGGAGAATTAAGCTGCTGAATTTGTGCCTGTATATAGATTTTCATTCACAAAGAGATTAGAAATGAAGGCACATACACAAAAATTCAACTTCCTTCACTCCTAAAAACACACGTTTTTATGAAAAAAATGCCATCACAATTACTTAGAACACTAGCAGACAAAAATTTCAGCTAATTTAATTCTGCAACACTTATTATCCACAGTTTCATATTTTAGGCTTATGAAAAACATTACCTATTTGCAAATTAAATGACATATGCTTTGAACCAACACAACTTTAAAGCACATCTATTTCTAGAGCTTGAGCATGAAATGGACTACATAGCTGATGAGAGAAACGATGATCATCATATTTAATTTTCCCGTGAAAACTAAATGGGACTTTAAACCACAGACTGTAGGAATGAGTGATGTCAACTGATGGGCAAGAGCAAAATTGATTTTGTCCCTCCTTAGTGTGCTGGACAATAAAAGTAATTTGGCAATATATTAAAGACGCATCATTGATAAGGCCATGAAGAATTAATTACTGCTGAAGTGGATCTGTTAATAGCAAATTGAGAATCACACATTTTTTAGGGGCAGATCAGTTCTATCCATCAGCATGATTTTCACAGCTTTTTTCATTAAATACTGCTTGAATACTGCATAAGAAAATTTTCTCAAAATCAGAATAAAATAAAATAACACTTCCCATTTCCACTTTTCCCCTGCTGTGCTTAGAAAAAGAATGAAACAACAGCAGCAAAAATCCACACAAGCTTTAGATCCAACAGTAGTAAGAAGCTATTCTTAAAGCAAAGCTGCACTCAATCTCACATGCACTCTCAGGATTACTATGTACATGTAAAGTTTTTTAGAATTTTTTATTTTATCAAGTAATAGAACACTGTTTTGGCCAGGCATCACTGTTTGTGCTCTGACTGCTTTAATCTGCTTTTGGTCCTTTTAATGATCCTCTTGGTAAAGCACTGAATAAATAATTATTCCTTTTCCATAAACTTAGATAATTTATGGGAGAGGTTTAAGAACACCAGAAATCACACATTGAAAAACCACAAATCACTGATCAGAACAGGGAGGTTGTTTCTAAACTAGCCATGGAAGAAAGAGCAAGATAGCTGAGATAATAGAAAGTGTGTTTTAATTAAATGAAATTAATCTGCCCCCCAATAACAATGCCAGATCTGCATGGAGATCTGAAACAACAACAAAAAATTTTTTCAGGCCTCTCACCAAAGAACAGATAGTTTGGCACACACTACTCTGGGTGAGCTGAGGAATGTTTAGAGATAAGAGAAATACGCTAATTTCAAACACTAGCAGCTGATGTTTTCCCTTTCCTTGCAGTGACAAAAAATAAGATTGATACTGAAACCTTCACTTCTTAAAAAAAAATTAAATCGTCTTCTGAAATTTAACCATCAGCAGTCCCAAACCTGGACTGTAAGTACCAAAATGTAAATGCATTATGAATAGTTGAATGGAGTGCTGTTATGTTTTGACTGTGTTTTTAATCAACAGGCAATAAAATCAAAACTTTCTACTGATCTTTTAGAGTCAAAGAAATGATCCTACCAAAAAAAACAACAAAACAAAACAAACAAAAAAAAACCCAACACAACAAAACACTGCTGAATTTGCTCAATATAATTTAGAACACCAAGACTATAACAAAAAACGTAAAAAAGCAGCTTACCAATAATTTTGTTTTTTTCTAACGTCTGTTTTTTTATCTGCCCGACTTTCAAAGTCAAGTTGGCAGCAGAATTTTGAGGCGTTTCTCAAACTAAAAACCATTAAAAAAACTCTCATTCTACCTTATTGCACACATTGTTTCAAATTAAAATAGATTTTTTTCCCCTAAACTAAGGCACACGGAGTGTTTATAAATACTCCTGATGCCAGTCTTTTTTCCCCTCTATCCACATGTAAGGCAGAACTTCAATGAGAGGGAAAGGACATTTTCTACTCTTCTTTTTCACTTTGCATTCTTGATTAAGACCTATACTTCATGCCTCAGGATTTATATATAAATAGGATTGACAAATTATATTCTCTACAGCAAGTAAGCAGCAATGACCTCTCCACTCAAGCTAAAACCAGAACAAAATGAAGTAAAATAAAGAACAGGCCTCTTTTTGCCAGGCAGAAGCAAAGGCTCTGCAGTGACACTTTGTAATTCACTTTTCTAACCACTGCTCTGAAATGTATCTTGTCCAACAGTAAATAGCGTGACTTGTGGTACTTAGATGGGAGTCATGATAGAAGGATATTTATATAATTCCCTATAAAAGTCTCCACTTGTATTCATATGTTAAGAGAGGGGCAGATTCTATTAGTGTTTCAATGTTTTTTTTGAGGGTGCAATGTGGAGGATGCAATCAAGACAGAGCCAATCAGTTTTGCACTGTAATATTCTTTCGTATATACCAGCTGTATGATTCCAGGGATATCTCTGGAAACCCACAGACTCCTTTTCCCACATCTTATCTCATCCAGCAGCACAAAATAGGGAAAGAGTTGTAAAGTTTCCTACATTCAGACTGATTTTATTAATTCCATGGAGGCATGGCACCAAGTAAGAAAAATATACGTGGGGAAAAAAAAAAAAAAAGCCATTTATGTCAAAAAAGTCTTTCCATAAAGGGAAAAAGAGACAGTGAGAGAGCTGGAAATATAAAAAAAGCTGTGATTTCTGACTGGTTATTGCTGTCATAATTTTAAAAACACCACCACTTTCTCACTGGGTTAAGGAATACCACAGCTGAAGTGTACTGGACAGTAAACTATTTGCTGAATTATTATCCATTACTGAAGGTCACAGGTTCCACCCACCCACAACAAAATCCTACTTGCTTCACTGCTGTCAAGTGCAGTGCCCCTTTATAAAACTCCCTGGGAATGATTTAGAGATGATATAAAAACAAATCAGAAAAGCATTTCAATACTGTAACACTATGAACGACGAGTCTTTCATTATAGTTAAGCATTTCCAGAAGAATTTCAGTTCTATATTTCACATACTCTGAGAAATGTTGTCAGATAATGATCCACTGCACACATGGTTGCTTCTAGTTTACATAAACAAATTATATATTTGTGAGTGCTGAAGTAACTGTGGCAGATGTAAGCCCACTAATTATGATGTATTTAGCGTACACCCGAAAGTATGCATCTAAAACAGATTACTAGTTAGTTGACTTCACCATTCACAAGCAGGTATTTTACGCAAATTTATCCTCTCTCCCAGCACACTACAGACAAAAACCTCTCATGAATGGGGAAAAGTGTCTCCCTCTACCACAGCAAGCTTTGTTTAACAGTTCAGCTGAACAGAACTAATAGAATTAGTTAGCATTCAAGTTACACTGATTGTTGCTAATGACAAGAGGGCTTGCTGGAAACAAAGGCAGAAGCCTTACCATTAAATGAGGACCCACTTTCTATACCATACAATTTCAACTTCAGTCTACAAGGATGTTCACCTGCCTTGAAAATCTCTTGTTTTCTGTCTGCAGCATTTGGATAAGAAAGGGTTATAGTGAAAGTTCATATCAAATAAATAACAAACCTCTTGCTCATTCTACTGTCACTAATTGCATGCAATGATATTAATGACCCAGTAATTGCTATACGAGTAGCACTGAAGTGGAAAACATCATTTTGAGGCAGAGTTCATCTCTAGGTGGTAGGACTTCACCAGTGACTGAGTTAATGCCTAGTGACAGTTTAGAATATAACACTATAGATGAGAAAATGTGCCAGTCTCATGGTTATAACAGTTTAGATGGACATGATGTTATTTGCTTTGACCACACAGAGTCTAGGAGTAACCCCAATAAAGTGCCACAGTCAGACTTTGCCCTGTAGATGAACCTCATTCCTTTCAGGGAAGATGCCCTGTACTATAACAATCTGGAGCAATTTTCCACATGTTTGCTTCAATAAAAGAATACCTTCATCTCCTGCTTTTACATGTAGCACAACAAAAGTGTGCTTTATTGCAAAACACAAAAAGCTATTTACATCATCTAACTATCCTTCAGCAACACAGAGTTTGGCACCTTAGCACTGAGATCAATTATGATACTATTGCATGACTGTACAGTTGGCAAAGATGATCAGAAGTTAAGAACTGTTTTGACTGCAGTATGCTTATGTTTGTGTTTAGAGCTGTAAAATACCCACAGAGTAAACCTTAATGAGGGAACATTGCAGAAATAAAGCAATCTGAATTTCCACGGTTCTACAGGACCTCCTGTTCAAACACTTGCCATTAAGAAATTAAGAGGTTTAGCTTCTCTAGAAATTATCATGTAGGCACATCTTGGTTCATTTTAAGAAACTCCAGCGGGATATGTTAATTTTAATTCCACCAGTATTTTGAATTTTGAAAAGTCACAACTAGACAGGTGCACTGATACTTTTAATACTTATGTTCACAGAGTTTCAAAAAATTCACTGGGGTTTTAACAGCATAACATTATTTAGCTGGGGTTTTTTTTTCCTGTTGCAATGAAAATTATTTTGCTAATGTCTTCATTCTGCTACTGAGCCTGCTGTGGCAGCCTCTGGATGGCACCAGATCAAAGTCGATGGTATCAACTTTCAGCACAGGCTGGGGCCAAACAGATGGAAAGCAACTCTGCAAAAAAGCCCTGATGGTGCTGGTGGACACCAAGCTGACCATGAGGCAGGCCGGGCTTGATCTGTCAGAGCAGTGGCAGCTGGCTTGGGGAGGTGATCCTTCCACACCACTCTGAACCAGGGCAGCCACACCTGCAGAGCTGGGTGCACTCACAGGCTCCTCAACACAAAACAGACATGGATTTACAGGAGCAAGTGCAGTAAATGCTCATGGAGACGATGAAGGAACTGGAGCACGGCATAGGAGGAGGGGCTGTATCCTTGGGGATACTCAAAACTCAGCTGGACATGTTCTGGGCAACTGGCTGCAGGTGGCCTGCTTGAGCAAAGGCTTGAGCAGGGGACCAGAGGAGCTCCAGAGGTGCCATCCAAACCAATCCACTCTGGGATTCTGCAATCAGCTGGGCTGCTCTGGTCTAACGCGTTAATGTCCTAACATGGAATACCTGAAAGGCAAATAATTTTAAGTTTTCCTGGAAGGATTTGGACTTAGAACTCTGCTTCTCTCTCACAGCAGCCCAGTGAGCACATAAGGACTATTCTGCTGCTGTGGTTTAGTGATTTTTGCTGTCTTCATCTACCAAACAGAAAACAGATAAATCATGCTAACAAAGATCCAAACATGCTTTTAAAAACCAGCCTTATCAGCTTAATTTGGACTCTTCTCCAAGAACAGCTAAGACTACCTTAAGCCTAATCCTGCTTTTACTTCCAGAAATATTTGCATGATTTCCTTGGAACTGAAAAAAAGAAACTGGAAGACTGCCATTAGGGCTTAGTTTTAAAGTCTGATTTATCAGAAATAAATCCTGAAATATTCTTCATCCAGGGTTTCCAGGATTGACCGAAGTCAGGAAAGAAAATCCAAACTGACATTTAACCCTGGTTTTCAACCATTTCAGCCTTTTGTTTTAGCTAGTGCAGTTCTCAGACAAAAGTATATTTCCCTCCATTCCAGCTATGTAAAGATTTTAATGAGGCAAACAGTTTCAAGTCTTTAAAATGAGTTTCATTAAATTCTTTATAAATCTTTATAAATCTCATTTTTAAAAAATACTGCAATATGTAACACGTACGATACAAGCAAAAATCATTCCACCTGATCCAAATGATCATGACTGAACTTATAAACAAAATAGAAGATAAATGTTTTTCAGTGTGGTAGTGCACTCTCAAGTTTCAGTTTAGACAGATACTTTCTTCATACTTTCCTCATAGCATGGCATGTCTTTCCAATACACAACCCCTTGATTTAAACAGTTACTCATATCCTGAATATAAAGGATGAAATACACACTCAGTGCATTATTCTTCTCCATGTAGTCCTGTTAAGGAAGTTTATGCAAATCTAAGAACATACAAATTTTGGAGAAGATCGGGGTTTAAGATTTTTTTTGTTTTTTCCCAAAGCACTACGACTACTAAATACAGAAAGACTTCTAAGGAAGAATACTGTATCTTTCTTTGTGAATGTATTCTATTCCCTGTACACATAAACTGCTCCTGAAGAACTATGAAAGCAAAATATGAAAATACTGACTAAAACTATTAAACAGCTTCCTATGAAATTTTAAAACCTGTTCAATTCACGAGTATTTCCTGAGTAATTTTTTCCTCCAGTCTGAACAATTATTCTTTATTTTCATCTGATTCTGTATCTATCTGGAATACTTGAGGGGGTGTGGGGGAAGATAACTGTATTTTTTTCACAACATGCCATCAATTAACAAACTGAGCATTCCTATCTTTCATTTCCTTCCCTTAGGAACAGAGACATAATAACAGATTTCCTGCTGAACTATCTCTGTCTACTTTAAAGGAGATAAACGATTGGTATTGCCTAGGTAATGGCACCAAATATGAACGAAGTCCATCAATATAAAATAGCCTTATTCTCTTACAAGACCTGTGTGGTCTGGGACAAAACCCCAAAGGACCATGACTCCATTAATCCTGCAGGTCTTAGACTCTGTTAGAAATCTGAAGCTGCACAGACAGTGATTTTTCTCTCTAATAATATTATTTGTGTAAGCTGTATTTATATTTCATTCAAGAAGAGCTAAGTGGTATTGCTGATACATCCCTTAAAAGACTCTTCAGCAAAGTCAAAGACTGACCTCTGGATATCATTTTACACTAAGGAGAAATTATTTATCTAATTTTCTGAGGAAGGAGGAAGGAGAAAGGGAAGGAAAAAAGCGATCTTTGTACAAATGGAATCAGAATGACTATTATTCGCACTGGCTTTCATTAATACCATTACCACCACCCCACAAAAAAAAAAACCCAAACCAGTAGATTTCTGGACCACGGAGTCTTTAACAGAAACCACGAAAAATGTCTTTGTTGCAAAAGTAAAGGAATTCAATTTCTGATACAGTATTTATTTCCATTTTGACTAGTCTGGCATTAACAAAGGAAAACGTGTTTACTGTTTCCTTTTGGGCAGCTTTCACTAGGTGATTCGGAGGTTACAGGGGGCTGCAGGCTGAAATCTGCCTCAGAACGTTTTCAGAATGCCCAGCCAGACAGATTAGCCAGCGCTTAAACTGGTCAGAATACTAAAATAACATTTTAATGTAAATCTATTTGGCCATGCAGAGAGATTTATTCTTCCCAGCTGGGCCATATTTCAGGGCACAATCTATATTGTCCTTTAATATGTTCTTCCTCAGACAGTTATTGCCCTTTAATTGTAACAGAATGACAAAGTGAAAACATAAAAAGCCTTGTGATTTTTTCAAACACAGCTAATGCTGAAGTTTCAGAATTACTGTTTTGATTTTAAAACCCACAGTACTATTAAAGCAGTTATCCAAAATATAGTGCTACTAGCCAGTATAAACCTTTAAATCAGTCAGGGATCAAATATATATAAATATATGTTTTTTAATTTAAGCCAGAAGCCAATTATGTAATTGGGTCACTTGAAAAAAAGTTGACAAAAAAACATTTAAGGAAAGCTGCATATTCAATTTTGCCAACGTCAAAGCCAATGAGCATCATTAGCTCAGCAAGTTCAGCTAATGAGGTCCAGGCAGAGCAAGCCTTATAGAGGAATCTTTCAGAGAACCATTCTGTAGCCCCTTCCCAAGTCCCAAGTCACTCTATCACAAATTTGGAACAGGTGAAGATTTCATTGCAGGTGACTTATTTTTCAATGTTGAGGATGTCAGCTCATAAACTTCGCTTATGCAAAGGAAGAGATGGCGTGAAATATGTGCTTGCTTGGCCAAACTACCTAAGGAGCCTGACGGTGGCTTGGAGGCAGGCGGCACTGCTCCCTTCCCTCTGGCACTGCTCCCTTCCCTTTCCTCTGGCACAGCTTCCCACAGGCTTCCCCCAGAGCTCCCTCAGCACTAACCCAGTGTATCACCAGGCTCTCTAGGCCCTCTGACTCAAGGCCAAGTTCACTGGGAAGGGCTCAGGATGATTCCTGTACACCAAGAGTAAACATCCTTGGTATATGAAATGCACTTGAACTATGCTAATGCATCTCTCTCACAAACAAGGAGAATCTGCATCCAAGATACTGAAGCAGTGACACCATGACCCAAGTACTTGCAGATCAAGGACTGAGTATCTCCTCAGTATTGAGAATACACTCATTGCTTGCTCTGAGCCACTCACAACAGCATAAAATTATACTTTATTCCCTAACCATGCAAAGACATAAGAAGACTTTTTAATGCAAACATCAGAGTTACAAATCTTCACACTCTTCTGCTCAAATCTCCCCTTGACATAGATATTTATGTTGTTGGGCATGATGCATCTTCCTTCATGCATCCGATAAAGGATTTCCTTAGAGACTTATGATATGTTAGCTAAATGGTCACATATTTTAGGATAATCAAACATTAATACTTCTGAATCTCAAGTACATTTGACCTTCTCCAGTTCTGCTGAAAAGAAATCAGGTAACTGTAGGAAAATGAATCTATTCATTTCCCAGGAATGAAAAATTGATGATAGCAAAGAAGAGAAAAGCAAGGACACTGTTACATCATTTATTCACTTTCACAATACCATTCAGTATCGTCTTTCCAATTACTGCTGTTCATAGCATTAACTCTTTGGATAATCACAGTGATATTGAGGGGTATCTTGCCAAAAAATGGGTTACTTTTTTATTATTTATTTATTAAAGTACCACTAAATGTGAAAACAGGTGTGAGAAACTTACCCACACTTTAAAAAAAATGGGGAATTGTGAAATGAGAACATTTTATACACTTAGGCTTAGGGAAGCAATGAATAGAAAAGATCTCCTTCTGCTATACCTATCATGAATACATCTGGATGATATAAAAATTATGGCTTGAAGAATTCCTGTGCAGTCACATGTCTCTAAAGGGCTCAGGAAGCTGCTTCATCCTGTGTTGCAATTCCTCATCCCAAAATGACTAACCCCTAATATGAACAGAGATTTTACTGTTTAACACAACTCCATGAACCACATACTATTACCTTAGAAAAACAAACTCTGTTTCCAAATAATTGCAAGATGATAAAGGTACATGATGATGCACAAAACATTCAAAGGGCTGACAACAGCCTGCCAGCATAAACCAGCGTGAGATTAAGGCTGCAGGCACAGCCACAGCAAGCACTGCAAAGATGCTGAGCTCAGTGAGCTCTTGTGTTAGGTTTGTTTGATGCCACTTAGTTGAGGGAATGCAAGAGCCTAAAATACTTCAAAATCAAAAGCTGGCACATAAAATGCATCACTGCCTTCATTTCACAGCCTTTCCACCCCTTGAAAAAACCCAACAGAACAAGCAAGGCAAAAGGAAGGGGGGAAGGGAAGTTTCAGGGAAGTTTCAGGGAAGGGAAGTTTCAGGGAAGTTTCAGGGAAGTTTCAGGGAAGGGGAGGGGAGGGGAGGGGGGGGGAGGGGAGGGAGGGAGGGAGGGGAGGGAGGGGAGGGGAGGGGAGGGAAGGGAAGGGAAGGGAAGGGAAGGAAAGGAAGGGAAGGGGGAAGGGAAGGGAAGGGAAGGGAAGGGAAGGGAAGGGAAGGGAAGGGAAGGAAGGGAAGGGAAGGGAAGGGAAGGAAGGGAAGGAAGGGAAGGAAGGGAAGGGAAGGGAAGGGAAGGGAAGGGAAGGGAAGGAAGGGAAGGGAAGGAAGGGAAGGGGAAGGGAAGGGAAGGGAAGGGAAGGGAAGGGAAGGGAAGGGAAGGGAAGGGAAGGGAAGGGAAGGGAAGGGAAGGGAAGGGAAGGGAAGGGAAGGGAAGGGAAGGGAAGGGAAGGAAGGAAGGAAGGAAGGAATTACAGGTTTGTGAACAGGAATGTATGCAAACAAAATTTAAAGCCTGATTTGCATACATGACTAAGATGTATTTTAGTACTTATAAAAATGAGAGCAAAATGTCTCGACTAGCAGAACTTGCACTGACAAGGCTGTGTCATGAGCTTTTGAATACAAACTGTTAAAACCCTATCTAGCTCCAGTACTCTCTAAAATGGTGTCCTAGCTGAGCACTGGCCTAGTTTTCTATGCCTCTTACTGTTTCTGAGACCAACATCACTGAGTTGATTGTTTTCTCCTTGAATGACAGGAAAGTGAGTGTTTTAGCTTCAGGATGGCTGGGTTTTCAAGGGTGGGGTGCTTTTTGTCCAGCCTATTAAAATGTATGGGTTCCCTTGCTGGAGCTCAGTCAGTATGCTAGCAACAGAGTGATAAGTTAGCCATTTGTTTATGCCACAATGAGTAGGAAAAGTAATACCCTGAGGCACTCTAGTATTACTGCCAGGCCAGTGTGATTTTTGAGGCATTAGACTGAAGGCTGAGTAAGTTCTTTCAACCAAGTTATGCTGTAATCTTCCAGGAAATGCAACGTCTATTATGTCTTATTGCTATAATGAAATAATTATACAAAACTAATGAAAATGAGACGTACTTAATAATTCTCTAGGTAAATCCATGACATAGATATGACAGAACTGACAGTGTATCAGACAGCTCCATTTGTGCCATAATTTTCAGGTAGTAATTGTAACACTGCCATTTGTTCCACTACAGTTTGTCTTCTGTGGGTGTTTCTAAAAGAGGTACTAAATAATAAGCACATTTCCTCATTTAAGCCAAATATTTGAGCATGGTTACTTTTATGCTACACATTTTCACCTAAGTTACAGATAACTATCTTTCAACATGTAATTTTGTCACTTTCACCCTAGTAAATATCTCACTGGATTTCAGTGGGAAGTTTGTCAAAATTAATACTGTTTAAGTGGGTCACATTTTAATACACTCCTCAGCTCAACAGAGAAAGTGCCTATATTAAGTAATCTTTAAAACCAAAAAAGGTAGTTTGTATCTCTTGCAATTCTTAGTTTAGTAATTTCTAAAATTAGTAATTAATATAAATAATGCAGTGAATTCAGTCTTACTTAAGCTTCTGTGACCTACAACCCATTTCATACATTACCATGTACCATTATGGATATAATGGGAAGTGAGCATTAATTTATATTGAATGAATTTCCACTTCCATTTTAAAAGTACTTGATCAGAGCACTTTTAAAAATATATTTTTAAATCAGAAATTAAGAAATAATTACACTGGCAGAGATTACATGAAACAGTTATCAATCCTCCAGTTTTCAAGGAGGTGGCAAAAATGTGTTTGGGGACTAATATTTAAGCATGACCCATTGTGACAGGACATGGGTTAATGGTCTTAAACTAGCAGAGTGTAGATTTAGACCAGGTATAGTGAATAAATGTCTTACAATGAGTGTTGTGAAACACTGGAACACGATGCCTAGAGGGGTGGTAGATGCTCCATATCTAGGAACAGAGCTCTGAGCAACCTGATCCAGTTGAAGATGTCCCAGAACACTGAATTTGGCTTGGAACAGATGAGCTTCAAAGGTCCCTTCCAACCCAAATTATTCTATGATTCTGTGAAACAAGACACACAGTATCTAACTTCCTTGTAACTGCAGAAAAGCCAGGTATTTGCAGAATCTGTTCCATCACCTAGTAACTGCAGATACTTGCTCAAGACTTCAAAAGTGCCTAAGGAGTTAAATGAGATCCACAGGGCATAATATTACAATGACAAAACCTAAACTAATGTAAATTGTTGTTACACTGCTGAGGTCTCAGCTTATGCTAACTCCTGATTCACATCATTAACTTTACAAATCATAGGTAATTTGAATCACTGAACACAGTGGCTACCTCCAGACTTGCTTTCAGCCATAAATCCCTGATCAGAAACTCACACTAAGTTTGTACTGCTGCACTGAGGCCTGTGCCATGCACATTTGTTTTGCAAGCCAGGACCATGAAAAAGGATAAAATTCAAGACCATGCTAGAGTAGGTTTTACCCAAGAACTCTCCTAGCTGCTGTATGGACATAGTAGGTATGTTTTGAGGAAAGGCATGGTCAATTACAGGCCCTTAGCAGTAACACTTGTGAGCAACCTACACTGACAAAACTGGTACCAAACTGGCCAGAAGATGCTTCCTGAGCCACCAGAGCAATGGCTAGCCATGCCACACAGGATGCCCCATCTGAGAACAATTGGGTCACTGTACTCCTGCTCCTGGGATAACAGAATCCAAGGACAAGGCCAACAGCATGGCTGTGAGCAGGAAACATGTCACAGTTTAGCTGCACACTACTTTAATGCTTTAATACAGGACACAATACTGTGCACACAAAAGGAAAAAAAAAAAAAAAAAGCCTTTTACAGGCACAGAAGTACAACTGAATATGGCTTACACAGACCAAGGAAAAAAAAGACTGAGGCCCTTTGGAAATCAGGAACAATACTGAAAATATGCCAGCAGGAAATCACTTTCAGGTAAAAATGTACAAACCCATTCATATTCCTTTTAGGTTGCTTAAAAGGTAGAGGGCAGCATGCAAAATAATGAACAATTATATTTAAAAGAACGAACAACTGAAAGTTTGAACTTACATATGACGTAATAATCTTTGTTCTTCTGAAATTCCAGGCCCCAGAGATTAGGACTGAACTCTTGAAACTTGATGGTAAACTTAACATCTTGATCTGGCTTGGCACAGTTAAGCAGAGGTGTATTGTCCTTTTTAATAGCACAGCTATCTGCTTGGTCTTTATCAACCATGTAGACCTTATAATATTCATATTGGCCAATAGTTTTAGAGTCCACCTTTGGGCATATAATATCCAGTTTGTCTCCTATCTGTGGATATAGTACCAATCCTTGTCCAGGAAGGAATCTAAAAGGAAGGGAAAAAAAAAAGGGGAGGGAATGGGGAAAAGAAGAAGAGGTAAAATTTGAGACACTTAATAAAATATCATGCAGAAAAGTAGCAAGTGCAGTGAACAGACAGGAAACACAGTTTCCAAAACCAAAATGACAGACTGAGCAAACCAAATCTTAATAGTTTGGGCTTGATTCAATATCAACAAGATGTTTATTTAGATCTTGGAAATTACAGATGGATTGAGTCTTTTAGCCCTTATCCCAGTTTTGGGCACTCTAGCAGATTTTACATCTCTCTTGGCAGGCACTACTGTTTCTTGCACTGGATTTAGCCATGCAGAGCAGCTAATACAATACCTGGAGAGCTATGATTCAGTTTTTCTTTTTTGCTAATATTTCTACTATTATTGCACATATTTTGCTGATTTTGGACATGGGAGAGTGACAAAAATAACCTTTCAACCCCCTCGAACAGCAACGTGGGACAGGAAAAAAACTTAAGACTTTTAACAATATATTAACATGCTGATTGATATTACTAGTGTAACACAAAGAAACATCAGTCATTCAACCAGGACCATGCTTACAGATCTGGGATAGACAGAGATCCACCTGATCCACGGATCACACATGCTTCTGCGAAAAACACATCCAAGACAATGTGACCATTCCACTCACTACAATGATTTTTCTTCACAAATTCCACCTTTACTGCTATTATTTTAGCTCTTTTTTGTTTTGTTTTGTTTTTTTTTGTGCTAGTAGCTAAAGACAGGTGCGCTTTTTTTCTTAGTACAGGAAGACTTCTTACACAAACTAGCAGTGAGTTTTAGTATTTGCAGTTAGACATAGTATTTTGTCCTTCCTACTCAAATTAATTAACAGGCAAACATGATCACTTCTTAATGGAAGAAAAATATAAATAATTACTTATAGTATTGATTCATCCACAAAATGAGGAGTCGTGTTCTCATAAGGACAAAAGCCACAGCAGGTTTGTTTGTTTCTCTCTCCATTAAGACATATTTGTTTCAATTAAGGCCAAGAAGTGCATGTTTTAGAACAACAGCTAGAAACACAACCAATGTACTCGAATGCACAGACCTAAAAGACTGACTTTCTTTCCTCTTTTTCCTGCCTGCCAGCATTTGCCAAAGATCTTCCTTAATGGAGAATCGGCCTGAAAAACCAAGTGAAACAATTCTTGCCTAATGAACACCCTTCTCCAAGTGCTAATATTTAAACAGCACACGTAGTAAATCTAGCTTATTCACAGGCAGCCTTCCTGGAAACTTTAAATTAGAGTATCAAGGCCCAGGCAGAACAAAGCTGTAGGCGTCGGTGACCTCCAACCTCTGGCTTGGTGAAAGGAGCCACCAGCATGAAGTACTGGTGGGGGAGAACCCACTAAATTAAAGGATGATGCAACGCCCCAAATTTCAAATCCATCATTTACAACTGCTTGGTCCACACAATTCAAGTTTATGATCTGTGCTAATTGAGCAGGATTATTTTCACTCACAAAGCCAGTGTAAGAATTATATTTGTTATGAAGCAGCACGTAGCAGGACAAAGACATGTAATTACAGATTTAGGGAACTAGAACAATGAAATGTTATGGCAAGAAAAGCGACTGTTGATGTATAAATCACTGTGCTCTTTTGTGCTGTGCAGTGTAATTTCCAGACTGCAGAATCTGGGCTTGGCCACGGCTGTTCAAACTGAGATTGAAGTGGAGATGGGGCAAAGCTGCACCTCCTCCTCCAGTTTTCGGACATGCCAAAGGAATGTAGTGACCTCCACTGCTCCTGAAAGCTGAAATGGTCTAACAAATGGAAAAGGTGGGAATGCATCCTTGGAGACACCAGCCCGGAGAAGGACAACCACATGCGTGTGTAGATAGGGTACCCAGGGATGTGGTTTAGTGGTGAACACAGCAGTGCTGGGTCAACAGCTGGACTTGATAATCTTACAGGTCTATTCCAACCCACGTGATTCTATGATCCTATGACTGAGAGAGAGGCCAGTTCTGCAACGGTACGAAGAGAAGGTGGGGAGAAGGATCCCAGCCAGCAAATATTCCCAAGGGAGCAGCGTGTATTCTGATTTTGGCTCTCTTCAGGGACCAACTCTGACCAGGCAAAAGCAAAGGGACAGTTTCCAAACCAACCTGCGCCACCTGAGACTGACTTTACTACCTTGTCTCACCACAGCCCCATTTTAACTTTAGTCCTGTGCAGCACTGCTGTCTCAGGAAGATGACAATCTCTCATATTGCCCCATCTGCATGCCAGGAAAAAGGCTGGTCACTGTATGACCCCACTTCTTCTTGCCAGCAATTCTTCTTTACATAACAGGACTGTGTAATAGGAAACAAGGGAGATTTCAAAGAACTGAATCTTTGCTTGTACATTAATCAATGAAGATTCCCATACATAACCAATATGAAACTCTTAAGGTTAGATAAATGTACCTGTCCATCATAATCAATAATGCCCTGAGAAACAAAAGACACTGATTCTAATTGTAGACTTTGTGTATATAAATGAAACAGCCACAGTGTACGTTCCCCATGCAAACAGGATGGGCTGAGACATGGTATGCCAGGCAATCCTCAGAAACGGCTGCAGGAGAGAAGGCACACTTGTGAGCCTTAGTTTCAGCCAGAAATTGTCCCATAAATGCTAGAGGGCAGAACTGTCCCCGACAGACAGTTAAAACTACATTTTACAAGAGCTTTAAACCAACACACTTGTTAGACTTTATGGCAGGGAATATTCTTGCTACGACTCTGAAGTCTGTACAGTTTCAGAACTAAACTCAGTAAATCTCCTTCCACTTGAGTGTCTGAACTTGTAGGATCTAACGCTGATGGGATTAAGGAAGAAAAAAGGCTTAAAATGCAAGGATTAATCTGAGAACTTGATTGTATTGAAATTTTTTCCACACTTTGCCGTTTTGATCATGACCTTTGCTAGGAGAGATATTTTTCCAATTTACTTTCCTTATTTTCTTACAACAACAAAGCCCAAATATGGATGGAGATAATCAAAAAGTTTCACCTCATGCATTTCAGTTCAAGCACAAAACTTACAGTGGCTGATTAGTCATAGGCATGATTATTATCCCTGCATTTGTGTAATACTTTTGCTACTGTACTTTTTATAAAGACTTTAAATAAATCATTTGCTGGGTACTAAGCATTTTCTGATGCTATTTATGAAATGTCAGGAGGATTAAGACTACTGTTTTATGATCCTATTTTTGAAGGCCTCCTATTTGAAAAAAAAAAAAAAAAAAGAAAGGACAATGTACATTCAGCCTTGGGGAACATTAAAAAACCTTCAGGATTAATCCTGAGTCTTCATTTCTGCAAATGTTGATGTTGCCTTAAGTATTCTAAAGTAGCGTCAAGACTGATGAAATATTTGCAGGACGGTGTCTATAAAAATAAAGTTAATAAAGCAGCTTTAAAAGTCTGATCAAAATGTACCTTCAACTAATCAGAAAGTTGTTTTTTTTTTTTCCTTCAGACAGAGATATAATAAAGATGAAGCAAGGTGTTTCCAGAATCCTGTGACTGATCCTGTGGAGGCTGTTACTCCAGTGATGGTAGCAACAACACTGGAACCATCACTTTCTATAAAAAGCCTTCTGATTTTCTGCATTTCAGCTCTAAGTATGATTTACTGCAAAACTTAAATACCAACAAAGACCCTGACAGAAACTTAAGAGAAAAACTTAGCAAGCTTCCCAACTCATTTCTGTCAGCAGTCAGATACAGAGAGACTCTTGGAGCATTTGAAAAATCCTGCTCACAATAAATAATCCTGGTGCCTGCTGTGAGAAAGCACAGAAAAGTATATTAAGTACCATATAAGCTGTACGATGAAATTCATGCATTTTCTGTCTGGCACCTTTCAATACAGATGGCATTTTTACTGTCAGCCCAAACCTGGCGTATTGTGGGCGACATTTGACATCTGTGCAAAAGCCCATGGATGTGAATCCCTCCCACATGTCCAACTAGTCATGCAGCTCATGAAATAACAACAACTTGCAGAGTTCCCAAACCTTTTTTTTAAAATAATTACTGCACTTGACCAAAAAGTCAATCAGAAATTACAGACAATTCAGACAATCAGAAATTAGGGACAGAGTAGTTCACTCCTCGCTCACACCAGCGCTTCAGTGATTTTATCTACTACACTTATTTTAACTCTCAGCAGCAGTTCCTGGCACTAATACAATCTTACTTGTCCAAATCCTCAAGAAGTTAAATTTGACTGTGAAATATTTCTTAAGAATCTACTTATTGATTAGAGAAACTCAGCACATTCAACTCTATTAAATTCCAAAGGAATTTTACTTAATGATAACCACTCAAACCTGCCTAATCTCATAATAGTAAATTCTCAAAAAAAAAAAAAAAATAGAACTTAACCTGCCCACACTCTCATTCACTGAGAGTATTCCACCATTTCTTAGTATGCAGAAATTTCTGAAACTGTAAAATTATCAACAGAAAAAATTCTTACAGAAATGAATTCTTAAGAGATTTTGTTAATCAGTATTGAGTGACCTAACTAAATGTTTTGTCAGGGTTTTCCCAACCTGAAAAACCATACACATACATAGATGTACACATACTATGAATATATATGTATGTACATTTAGCTTTAACTATATTCTAGTAATTATAAAATAAATATGATTTTAGAAAGCGTGTTAGTACTTGATGCAAGGCTTGTATATTTAACTGGAGAAGCAGTGCCAAATTTCTCTGCTTTAATAACTTACCTGAACTAATTGGTGTAGGCAGTTAACTTTAAATTAATGTCACAAAAATAATCCTAAAAATGTGAACAATCAAGACACTTCTTAAAATGCAGCCTGAAACCTACTGCTGGGGAATCCTGCCCATTTAACTTTATGAAGTTTTAACTACGAGCCTGACTATAAAGTTATTCATTGAAAAGTTTTATTAAGGAAATATCATGAATACTAATAACACACTATGTTAGTCCGTTACTTGTAAAACTGCAGACCGAAACAGAATACAGAATTACATTTCATGTACAAGTCCTTACTGTCTAAAAAGAATGGTTATTAAATGGTATATGTATTAATCACCTGACTTTTGAGAAAATAACTACATTCATATTTCAAATATCTCTTTGTCCAAAGGAGAAATATTTAAGCAAGGCAAAAGTCCTACCAGCTTGAAGCAAAGCAAACAGAAGTTTCAGGAAAAGGCTAGTGATTCAGTGAAGTAGCAGAAAATCAGTTTCCTGATTCCCAAAAATTACACTGCATAAAATCCAAAAACACAGGCCAGGGTTATGTGCAAAAGCTCTACACAAAACTTTCAGTTAGTTTTTGTTATATTCAATACCATGTATAAAAATATGCCACATGCATATAACACACATAGCTGTAAATGCTTTTTGTACAGAAGAGTCATTTTATAATATTCATCTCACTCCAGTTTAAATAGATTAAGTGAACATGAATTCAATAAAAACAGGATCAGTAACTGCTGTGGACAGACAGAAAAACAAGCCTCATAAAAAAATAATGTGGAGTCTGCCTCAAAACTGGTACATAATATTATAAGGAAAAAGAGGCACAATGCTTACATAAAATCTCTGCAAGAAAAAAATACCACAGTGTGACACAGCAAGATGACAGACTGGCTTTATACACAGACTAGCAAATGAAACCTTGAGAGAAAAAAAAAAATACAGCATTTCATATTATTAAAATTCTTTCAAGCGAGTTTTGGAAGCTACTTTTCTTTACCAATGCAGTCTTATTAAATCATTTGAATACTACAACAAAGTTTTACACAACATGCTAAACAGCGATGTTTTTGAATTTAAATAAAATTTAAGAAGTTTCATCTGCTAACCTTTATTTATATGTAACATTTTTCCATACAGTTAATGAAATGACTTACGTACAGAATGGTTACTAGCATTAATGGGACTTGCAGGCTAGAAACTAAATGGAATTCAAACAAATAAATAAACAAATATATTCACACTCATCCCTTAAGATCTTTAATGGCAAATACCACATTATACAAAGCCAAATTATAAAATATTGTAACGCAAGTTGGTAAAGCTGCAAGTCCTGTATTTCTCACTTCTACTGAAAGGGAAAAACCTATGTTCAGGCTCCCTGAAATAAACCCAAGTTTATTTCAGTAAGCTCATAAGTACTTTGAAGCAGTCCTTGAAACCATAGCTGATCTCCATCCTAGGATTTGAGGTACCTCATTCTCCTCATTCTTCCTCACTTCTAAAGGAGCCCATCTTCTTTCAGACTACCTGGGGCAAATGCTTGCAGTACAGTGAAAAAGAGAATGGTAAAGGTTTTATGTTGTTTTAACCACAACGCTGGACACAACACGTCAGTGGTGCCACCATTTCATGTGCTGCAAGCAGCCACGCAAAGGGACACTGTTCTTGGTGCCTTTTTCTGGACCTGTTCTTACTGACATCGGTTTCAAGATTTCCATTGGCTTCAGTAGGACAAAACGATGCAGTATGTTTGCAACTGAAATCTTAATAGCCTACACGAGAATGATTCAGTAGCATTATTACCTTTTCTCAAAATTTTTAGTGGACAGGGAATTAGGAAAATGTATGGCATTTTAGCCATTTCATTTATCCATTCATTGTGCTACCTTTAGCAAAATACTAGAGGAAAGCATTTAAAATACAACAAGGGATTTCTAATAAATGTAAACCAAGGATGGGCTTAGAGTGCCTATGCTTCTCCCCAAAGGAAATATTCTTTTGCATGGACCTGCTGGATTGGACAGTCAAATTGTACCATCACATCACAGTTCTAAAGACACAGAACTTCTACTGTACAGAGACACCATTCATCTCAAAACACATCAGAAAATGCCCCAGCTGGTCTCCTAGAAAGATCTGTCATGAGCTTCCTTCAACAAATAACTCTTTTGACTAGTGCTGTTGCAGAAATGCAGACATTTTTTCATTCCACTCAGCTCAGAATCCTCACAAGCCTAAAGGTGCCTTCCACTTGAGAGAACACAAACCCCACAGCCAAGATGTGATATTTGGCAAAACCATACCCCTTTTACCCTTCATGTACATGGAAGGTCACCTGCAACCCAGTAACAAGCACATCTTACTGGAAACAATCAAAGAGAAGATTTTAAGATCTTCCTTAAAAGCTGTGATGCCTGAGGTTACAGATGTGAACTCGTTCTTCTCAAAAAGTAAATAAGCCAAAGCAAATTCTGCAGACTCCCCTTCGAGGCCACCCCAATCCTGGGGTCCAGCAGAGGTAGGTCACTTTGCAGCCCCTCTCCAGGGAGTCACATCATCTCAGGTTGGGATCATGGCATCTTGGAGTGACCACAAGCAAAGGGGCACCAAGAGTCCCCTTTCCCCAGCCCACCATGTGGAGCCAAGGCAGCATCTTGCCTGCAGCCACCTGGTGCAGCTGCCAGAAGGGGTTTGCTGTTAGGCACTGTATCTGTTTCAGTGGGATGCCATCTCTGCCTGGGAGAGGTGGTTCAGTTTTGGTGGAAGATTGCTCTTCTCCTTGCTGCTTTGGCTCTCACTCACAGAAAAAAGCAAAAAACCCACTTATGTAACTAAAACCTTCTAACTAACTTGAGTTTATCCCTCCACCCCCATTAAATCCAGAATGCAAAAATGAATGATTGTTTTTCATTGTCAGTTATGTTTTTCCCTGCCTTAAAAAACTTCTGCAAGCACACACTTACCTGTCTTTTCCTGTGCAATGGTTTTTTTGCACAAGAATGTGAAACCTGGCTCAGAACATTTACCACAAAGGTAAGGCTTGAAGTGTTGAAAAGATACACAATCCAATCTTTTACTAAATCTAAGGATTTAAAATATATATATATATAGGTTTTAAATTCCGTTTTCATACATGACCTCCACATACAGCACTATTAACAGCAATTAACTTTTTGTATTATATGCAGAAAGCCATTACTGCTCTGCTTAAAGTACTTAAAGCACTAGAGAATTCTGATCCATTTACTGAATCAATTCCTGTTACCACAAAAGAACCACTAATGTGCTTCACGACAGTCTTTTAAGTAAGAAGCAAAAAAAAAAAAAAAGAAAAGAAAAGGATGAGTATGACCAATGTTCTATTTTAAAGTGTATTATATTAACATTTCATCAGCATTTACAGAAATATGAACCTCACAACAGTGCTGGACTTACTCAGCTTCAGCAAATGGAATCATTGCTCACTTGCTCTCATGGCCAAGCACGGAAACACACAGGCACATTCTCCTTTTTTATTTAACTTCATTTCACTTCATTTCAGCAGAAATGTGCTTTCTGTGTAGAGTTTAAAAACTGCAAGTGGCTGCAGTGGAAAGTAGCAGCCAGTCTAAATGGCTTACTCTGAGAAATTTCTGAAAGAAAAAACACTCAGTAGGTGCATTGTAATTAGTTGCTCTTTCTAGTTACCTCTTGACAAATGATGCATGCAGGTCTGGATGAGAGCCCAACTCTTGACCCATGCCACCACTACACACTTTAGTACTTCAAGCAGAAACCCCTAGCCTCAGCATTCTTTTCATTTTGCTTTTTCCAGAAACGTGGTGCTAAGTAATGCACAACACGAGAATCAGAGATGATTAGCAAAGTTGGAATTCTTTCAGAAGTGCTTCATATAGCTACATCCTAAATATATCTGAGGAAAGTTTCCTGCCTTTGATTCCTTCCAAATATGTAGCATGTTTCAGGGCTCCATTCAAGGACAAAAGTACATAGAAATACACAGGACAAACGTTACTTCCACAACACTTAATTTTACACTTTTGCAACTTTTGTAAGCCTTTCAAACAGAAGATATTCTTGTGATCATTACTGAAATATGGGCGATTATAAGCCTATTGAGAAATGCAACTTTTGCCACAAAAAGGACCCATAAAAATAAACATTTTTTTTGGATAGCACTTTACTGCCCCCTTTTGCACTTTAACATTAGAACAGGTTTCAGTGTGAGCATACATCTGAGGAACAGTGTGAAGATATGGGGTAAAATGACAGGACATCGTGTTTAGTCACTAATACAATATCAGGCACTGCTTTAGGGACATCTTCCACTTGCCTACACTGCAAACAAATTAAACATCTAGCTTTCATTGTCCTTAATCTTCCATGGAAGAGATCAGTAATGGATGGTTTAAATTGCTGTCTTCCATTGAAATCTGAATGTTTATGAACAACTGGAAAAGAGGGGGATATTGCTCATTAACACTAGTTGTCTCTAGCATAATTTTCTAAAGCAAAGATCATCTGCAACTTGAATTTGGTTTATTCATCAGGATGACAAAGGGCTTTCCAGTCTGAGGCCATGCATATGCTAGCAATGCCTGAACTAAAAGGATGGGTGTATCCTTCAGAACAAAACTTCACAAACTGGCAGGCAAGAATATTTTCATGAAAGGTGAAGACAAGAAGCCTAGACATTCAAATACCCTGCAAGCCTACAGGCAATAAACCCGTTCTGCAACTCCCTTTCTGCAACTCTGCACTGCAATTACAGTCAGTACAGAATCGATGTATGTCTGTGTGTGTCCACATAGATATGCAAAAGGTAATAAATCTATAGTCTAGTGGCCAGTTATTTACAAAATACTAATTCATTATGACAGAGCCAGAGGGGGACCCATCCTGTACCAACCCTCGGCTTTCATTTGACAAAGTCCATGTGCTGCTGTGTACACTCACATTTAAACTTAATCCATTTCCCTCTGTCATCCTGCAATTACAATACAAGTCACAATAATATTAAATTTCAGTGCCTACAGCATTGCACAATTGAACCATTACTGTAATGAAAACTGACTCCCTTTGATATTAACACTGGTGTTTTCTCTCATTTGCTAGCCATGAAATACAGGAAGAGACCAATGTTGTTTTAATTAAAGAACTGTTGTTCAAAATATGCTACTGGGAATATTAAAGTAGTTCTTTCCTCTCATGGCAAAGATAATCAGGTATTTATATGGTTTGAATTTTGGGAAAAAATAAAAAAAGAAAGTGAAATAAAAAAAATCTGTGCCATGAATTCAGCATAACACAAAACCATTGCTCTGCTTGTGCTCACAGATGCAGGGTGTGCCAAACCCAAGAGATGGCACTTTACTGAAAAGACGCAGAGCAGTAGTTAGCATGGAACAGAAAGTCAAACCAAACCATGTGTGTTTCTTACACAAGTCACTGAAGCCCTCGCTTTTAGAAAGCTAACAGAGAGCAGCTGGCATTTGCCAAAGAACTATTTTTTGAAAAGTGCAAACCAGGTTGTTCTATTGCTGTGCTATTCTGTGCTCTTCTCTACCATTCCTGTTAGAAAAACAAACGTCTTATGTCAGCCATAATATAAGGATGCCAACCAAAGTTTGCAGTCTTCCTTCTCTTAACTTCAGTTTGCTCACACCTGTACAGTCTTGTTTCAAGACATGCTCCAAGCAAAGTCTATAAAAGAGGGCGGGGACTGTCTTGTTAGTTGATGAGACATTAATAATCAGTGATTGTATCTCCAATTCAAAGACAAAATTTCATCTACTTTGCAGTTGTCAGAAAATGTATTATCGCATACCATTTGCCTGAATAAGTGAACACTGGAAGTAGAATAAATTGTTAACTCGCAACTTGCAGAAAAAGTTATGTCAAATCAGTAACAGAACTGTGTAACAAACAAACTTATTTTGGCAAATCGTTTTTATGCCAAGGAGAAAATGACCTTGAGCAAAAAATCAAAATGGGAGACCTATAATCAGTCTGCACTTGCTTTTAACATTAAATCCAAGATTCAGCCACTCACAAGCACAAAGATCCTATGCTCTTACAGGAAGTACCAACTTCTCCAAGGTTCGACTGACATGCAGAAGCAGAATAAAACCAGGTGGCCAGAGCCACCTTCAAGGCAGTAGTAGTATCTGACCTATGAAGAAACAGATTTTGACCCACTACAATGTCTGAGCCTCTGTAATTAAGCTAAACTGGCTGGTGCCAGAGTAGTTTAAAAACTTCTGTAAACATCCAAAATATGCATTTGACATAACTGACATCCCTGCCCCAGACTGAAGAGTCCCCTAAAGGGGATTCAGCACAAAGCTGGGGATAACAGGAGATCCAGCCACTCAGTTTTAACACACTACCCTGCACTCATGAGACACAGACATCTGCTTCAGCCTCCACTGCAGGGAGGCTCAGCCACTGCACCCCTCACAGACCAGACCCTCTCTTGCAGGGGGAAACCTGGGCTTTAGGGTCACTCTCAGTCATCAGCTGTAGGAGAAATGTGCTGCTGGCATTGCACCAAACAGCAAGCTAAAAAAAGCACAGAAAATTCACTTGAAGCAGAGCTACCTGTGCAGCCAGACTCCAGAGGCACAGCTGACAGACCTGCTTGAGCTCCCAGCTGGCACAAGAGACACGCTGACTACTGGTAAGCTATGTATCTCTTTCCAAATGCAGACAGGGATGTAGCTTCTGACATCACTTTCTGCTTAAAAAAAAAAATAAATAAAACAGCAAGGCTTTGGAGAGACTTGTATTTGTCCAATCCCAAAAAACCTCTTCACACTGGCCTTGGTTCAAGACAGCTCATGCCTAATTCGTCCTGCTTCAGTGTGAAAAACACGGTTCACTGTCTTGAGAGAATTAAAAGGTTTAATAAAGAGACAATGGAGACAAACATAAAGCAAAGGGTTAAAACGGCTGGGTGCTTGGCATGCTGCTAGGAGCACACCGCGGCTCTGGGAACACTTTTTTAAATACGTTTTACAATTCATTTATTTGTTACATATTTATAGACTTTTATGCATAGTCAATTATTTTTGTGAACTATTTAGCATGGCTACTTTTGGGGTCCACCTTTTTAGAGCATGCATGTTTTCTTGGCTTGTGGTTTTATTTCTCTTTATCTTTTTAGATTTTGGTGGTTTCAGCTGGTGAGCGTTGATAATCACTTGTTTACGGGCTGTTATCTTGACTAGGCAGGTAGTTTAAGCATACTATCTTTAAAAAAACTTATGTCTAACTTTTACTATTAACAAAGACTATATCTATATAGAAATGCTATTTTAACATTATACATATAGCATTTATCCTAATACTTGCAAAGAGCCAACAACATGTCATACATTTATAACATTCACTAAAAATATTCAGCATTCAGCACATGCTCAACATGAGCTTTTCTGAATAAGGACAGTGTCCCAAGTCAGGCTGTAGGAACACAGTGCAGTTCTGCCAGCTTTGGTGTCACACACTGATCCATGGAATGGAAGCCTACGATATGCTAATAAATCTAAGATGTGGCTTTTGGTTTGCTTCAAAAAGTGCCTAAGAACTGTCTGATACAAAGAATGATTACAATTAAAAACCACCTTTTAAATATTTTTTTCCAGGCAGTGAAGTAATCTGTTCTCCAGTGTGACTTTCCCTGTTCAGCTAATCTGTATAGCCCAGAAATACCCTGGAAAAACAAACCTCACAAAAACCTAAAGGTGAAGTGTCGTGCAGTGATTAAGCTAGACTGCTTCTGAATTAAACTGAAATTAATTAAACATGAAGAAAGCAACTGAAGTGTGGACAGAGAATGCTATGGGACTGCAAATCCTCAAAAGGAGTCAAGATGTTCCCAACTCCAAATTTACACTTTCATCCAGACAGGTATAGAAACCAACTGCTGCTCAGGCAGTAGGTAAGCAGATGGCAAGCACCAAGCAAAAATTAAACTGTGAAACGATGCACCACTGACGAGGAGTCAGAAGAAGCGCAGTTATGTGTGCCTCCACCAGCGCTTGCTGCATAGGTTCCTTAAACAAACTGCTTCAAACTTGAGGAACATCAAAAGCCAGATGGGTCTTCCTGAATGAATCTGCAGGCAAGGAGCCAGGATTCCCGTTTGCTGCAGAAATAGGCCTGGACTTGATTTGAGTCTTCTTAGCTCTGACAGGCTGGAGTCTGGCAGAACTCCCAAGCCAAAATAAAACAGCATTCAAGTGAGACTGGGCTTTAACTAACAATAATAATAATGATAATAAAATTTCAAATCACTCTTATTAGCTTTAAAATACATTTCTCTTTACAGTGCAGTGTTCACCTTCCCCACTGCTGTTCTCTGGTTAGGGCATATAAATAAATGCCCTGTACAAACAAAAGCAAAGAAAGCAGTGAGAAGCAATTTGTAGCATCACAAATTTTTCAGCCTAACATCATTTCACCATCTAACCTATCCTGCTGTGTAAAACAAGCCAAATAATTTCTTGTTTTCTGTTGATACATGTAAAACTTGACTTTTCTTTAAAGCGTACAAAGCTCTGATCCTACCAAATAAAGTTTTGAAAATCCTATTTTATGTCTCACCCATGAGACATTTTAAAAGAACACTACAGGTAGGAAACCTGTCTCATAGTTGTGTATATGTCATACATCAGGAATGATTCACCTAGCAACACAATCCTCTACCAACCTTTATCTTTTCTGGCTTGGAACTTATGTTTAAAACCAGAAGAAAGCATAGATTATTACATCAAAGTTTAAATCAGCTGCATTATAATTATCATGCTGATACCTCAATAAACACTGGGTGTTGGCTGGCCAGGATTGCCAAAAAAGATAGAGGTCCTGCCCTTATTTGCTGTCTTTGACAATGTATATAATCACATCAAAGGAAAGTTCTCTGCATCACAGCTAACACAGAAAAAAATAATGTGTATGTTCTCCTTCCTAGATAAAATGATAGATTTTTTTTCTTAACAAGAAAGTTTAAATTTTGCCTATAATGAAAAATAATTACAAATGTAAAGCCCTTCCAGGTTTGCAGGACTTGCAGTACTCACTGAAATCACTGGACACATTCTCCTGAAGTTGAACAGGAGCTAGATAGGCTAAAATTAAACCTGAATTTATAAGGACAAAAAATGATAATGACAAAAAAACCCCAACCCAGATAATTCAAAATTAAACAGAAGACACTTCAAGTTTAGAAAATTTATGTGCACGTTTAATCTTTTTGGGTCTTAAGATCTATCTGGGGGTGGAGGAGCAATGCAAAACTGTTTTTTGTTCTGCCATTTTGTTTTCATACTTGGCTTCAGAAAACATACTGAGCTCAAGGTACATGTTTTCTCGAAGCCTGCCCACTCTTCAGTGCTGGGGATTTCGCTCCTTTAGGGAACAGGAGTGAAAATTGCAAAATCTCTGTTTTACATACACCTTTGACTTTCTATCAGTGGAAACTCCTTAAGGTGAAGGGAAGCTGGAGGGGAAAGACTCTGGATGAAGGGAGAGCTGGGGTCCACTGTCCAGGATGTTCTCCGCAGATGACTCCCCAATTCTCAGCGTCAAACCCATCCAGTCTTATCTGGGACATTTCTGAAATGTGACATAACAAGGCAGGTTCGAAAGCTAAACGTTGGATAATGGTGGGCAAACAAAGGACATCGGTTTTTGCATTATTTCTTTAATTACTTTAACCCTTGTTCGAACAGAAAGCATAAGGCCAGAGTAATTCAGCTTCCCCCTTTGTCATTTGCCTGCCATAAATATGCACCAGTCTGCATTTGAAAAGCTGAAGGAGGCTGCAAGCTTGCTGGACATTTATCATGCTCTGTTCCCTGTTAACAAGCAAATACTTTAGTTGAATGGCCCATTAGCAATCATTGTCAAATGCAGAATGCAAGGTGCTTGAATGTGACCGGCCTGTAAATTAGATGAGGTTGCCCCTGTGCTTTGGAGAATTTCAGCAAATGAATTGGATCTTTTGCTATAGACTGTGAAGGTTAAGTTTCAAGACAGGAAACCCATCTGAGCACTTCAGGTCCTGTACATTCTGCCAATCCGTCCGGTTCCCTGTATGCATTTGTTTATTTTTCATTTGTAAAATCACATCAGCATCAGCAGCTTGACAGTTTGGGGTCTGGAGTTCCCTTTCCAGCCAGAACTGTGAAGATTTCCAGCATATTATGGGATAGGGTAAGAATGATAAATTCAAGCATGTAATTAACATCTTTATATTAAAAAAACCCGGAATAATCAAACAAAAAAAAAAACCCAAAAAACCAAAAACCAATCCACTTTAAAAGTGTCCGAGCCACTGCCAAACAAACAGCATGAATTCCATTTTGCCGAGCTCATCCCAGGCTCATTCCCAGTAAAGAAAGACACAACTGTTATTGTAGGCTTCGGTGTTTTTTCCCCTTGTGTCTAGACTGCGCTTAACAAATGCAGTGCCTTCTTCTCCCCCCTTCGCAGACAAATGAACAGGCAATAAAGTAGATATTTCTCATTTGAATCGTACCCCTGATTTGCAATGTAATGCTGACTTTAAGCTGTGGGCGTTCAGGGTTGTCAGATGGGTAGAAAAGCAAGTATTAACTACTTAGAGGTTGTTTAAGAGAAAAAGCAAGAAAAAAACACATCCAAGTAGCTGCACTAGGAGCGTATTTTACTACCTTTACAGCTGCAGATCACTTAAAATAAATGATGAAACAATAGCTATATTGTCTGCCGGCTAAACCGAAGGGGCTGACAGCAAACTCGTCCCAGTGATTGTAAGTTGGCCGGGAGGAGGGGAATGGGGGGAGGCAGATGCGTATCTCGTTCATTTCTAGATTTCAGCCAGCCTTTCGGAAATAAACACCACCTAGAGACAGAGCCAGAGACATCTGGTTATCTGCAGCTTGACTGGTAAATAGGAATGGATGCCGGTTTGTTTGTGGTTGTTCTGTTTTGGGGGTTTTGTTTTCTTTCTTTTGTATTTTTGCAGGATGGGAAACACAAGAGATGCTGAAGTATCACCTGGCCTAGGCACAGACAATGCAGCATGTTTATCTTTGCTGCTCCCATGGAGTGTGAGATGCAAACCACAAACTAAAACACAGCTGAAATCAAAAGCTCTCTGTTTTCCTTCCAGATAACCCCAACACTACCTCTCCCCTCCGTTCTCTGTGCCTTGCCAGCATGCTCCTGCCCAAAGCCCAAATAGATCAAGGCAACAAATCCCAAGTGCAGCCAATTCTTCAGAAAGGCTGCTGCTAGGGCAGGAGTTAAAAAGGAGAATCTTCCACACCTCACAATTGCAGCCATCTCGAGTTTTAATCGGCCTTCATCTCGGCAAAAAGCAGTAAATGAAATCTATCTTTACCATATTATACACCACCAATGAGCAAGAACTGAGCAGCTTTTCTTCACGGCTCCAACCACCCCAAGCCACAAGCAGGCCTTTCATAGTTCCTAATCCCGGCCCCCAAGTTTTGTGCGGTTCTCACATAATACCTTACAGCCCAGAGCAAGGCCCTTAGTTTATAACACCCCTTTCAGAGACGTGTCATTTCTAACATCAAGCTAATCTATATGTTGCCATGGCATCACCCTTTATCTGCCTTTACATCTTATGAACTGCATGGATTTACCACATTATTTTTATCTGAAAGACAGAAAATGGTGGTTTTATTGCCATACAATCAGATTACTGCTGCTAGTTTCTCTATGCCTTTTTACCATACTTCAATCAAAAGGGATCAGTTTCTTTATACTCTGCCCTTGATTTACATTACATCTGTAAAGACCTAGTCTGGGTTGTAATCCCCTTATTAACTATGACCAGGGTTGATTTGCCTAAAAATAAAAGCAAATTGTGTCAGACCTTTTCACTTTGTTTTTGATTCGGAACTACAAAATGGATTACTAAAGAAATCTTCAGAGTTCACACGGCTGGTATAGTACTGAATTTAAAATGAGAATTAAACAAGTTAAACATGGGAGCTGTGTCAACGGTTTACATTTTCCATCATGGGAGAAAGGCTGAACTGCATTTGTCTTTGTGTTCTCTGGCTTTAAGGAGACAATGAAGCCACAGGAGTTTTTTCCAAGCTCTTCTAACACTGTCCATTTGCCATCCTCCCTTCCTCTGATTTTTCATGCAACTCCCCCACAAACTCTTCTCCCTCGCTGCTGCCTTCATCACCCCCCCCAGAAAAATCTTCCCCCCCTCAAGACAACAGTGTGCCAGTTAAAAGTCTACATACTGTGACACTCAGTATTTTAATCAAAATATTTCAAGCAGTTTAACATTCCTATGTAAGTTTCCACAACGCCTCACAAAGAATGAGCTCATAAGCAAATCCATGTAGATGTATGATAAATGACCAGAAAAACAGGTTTCTTTATGTCAGTAGCCAAGTCAGACAGACATTAGGCACACATGAATAACATTTTAATCACTATTTTTTTCTCAGAAGAACACTTTCTACTCATTTGCAACAAGCAATTTCAAGTACTGCAGGTTTGCATGATGCATGAAGACCAGATCATAAAGAAAAAAAGGTCCCCAAAGGAGGCCTGTCTTTGCCAGCATGTCGGAACAGCCACTTCAGCTCCTGATTCCCCATGCCAAGAACCTTGGCCGAATTTGAGCGGATCCAGAGTATCACACCTCAGGCAATGGGATCTCCTTACAATAAAACAGGGAAGAGAAAAAAAAAAAAAAAAAAAAGGAAAGAAAAAAAAAAAGCAAAGGAGAGGAAGGCATTCTCATGTGTGGGAAGAGGGAGAACTTAAGTGATTTTAGCATGACTTTTAGTCACTGCCTTTCTAAAGGCAATTACTTCATTAAACAAAGTGAAATAACGTAGCACAGCTTACCGATAACATGCTTTAAGATAATTACTATAAATAATATAGCAATTATACTCTACATATAAAAGGCTGGGGAAAATAACCAGCTCAAGAAATCGGCCTTCAGTTTATTCTCTATTCATTTTGCTAATTCACTTGTGCTTCAGAGACCTGGCTACAAATGTTAGAACTATCAAATGGACTGACTGGAAGCCACCACTCGCTCCATCCATTAGCACGCCAAGTGTCAACAGCTATGTTTTGGGTACAATTTAGGAGCATGTGTTTAAACCATTTTAACCTTCCACTCCTGTTTCTTCAGCTTGAAGCTGTAATTGCTTAGGTTAGAAAGTGTAGTCCCGCAGCACAGGACTCCCAAATAAATTCTTGTCTAGCTGAGAGCCTCCCAAACATGTTGTGAGATATCGTTTTAGCAAGCTCTTTGTGCTCTGGCTGGCTTGCCTGTCCTGTGAAACAAGGGCTGTCCATTACCTACAGTTTATCATCCTGACAAAATGTGAGGAATGTGGATGTGAAAGCACTAACAATTCCACCCCTGGTGCTTTCTCCTTTTTTCCCCTCTGTATTAAAACCGACAAGATTAACCCAAATGCAAACTGCAGAGCATAGTTCAAGGGGCTATTCAGTCGCTAGTGAATGTGCATTTGTTTACCTACAAAAATAAGAATTTCAGATACAATGAGAAGCAGACTAGTCTATATGCTACTGAATAGAACATTTAACAGGGTCATCAATTGTAGTTTATTTTATCAGTTTCTGACATGTTAGCATTCATTCAGAGGCAGGCTGTGAAATATCCCATATATAACTGGCTATCAGAGGGAGAGAAAAACAGCTATATAATCTAACTTAATCAGTGTCAAAGGCACCACTTACGAGGATAACCTTCCACATGTCACTGATGAGAACCGCCTTGCTCACCAGCCTATAGCATGCAGGGAAAGAGAGACATAGTGCTTAGGCATAAGCGATGCTTTTTTCAATGAGATTCCTCTACTGCCTCACTAAAAGGCCCCATAATATTACGTGTGGTCCTGTGTGTCTAAGGCAGTGCTGAGCCCTTGTGAGGTGAAACTGAGGTAATCCATGCTATCTGCATACATTGCTTGTCTTGGCAGAATCAACACAGGCAAAAAGTCTCCCGTTAAAAAGTGTCAACAGGAGTTAAATCTAGAGTAATTTTTCCTCTGTGTTTTCAAGATCAGGTGATCTAAAGTTCTTCAGATGATAAGTCTATAAAGTCTGCCACGACCATCTACAACAACGATGTTTAACCTCCCAAGCAATAAAGTCGCAGGTATAATTATTTTATGGAGGTCACTTCAATCTCATTATTTGGTCAGGGCAATAAAGCAGATCTCGCAAAAGGTAAGGGGGCAACAGGGAGAGGAGCTCTCTCTGTTCAAATAGCTATCACGTGCTCTCCATCCCAGCCACCTGCTAGAAATTATAACCTCTAGACTTCAGTGCAAAACTAATTCAGTTTATACATTCACCTCAACCTAAAATTTATTATTTCATACTTTATATTACCCTAACAACTTCTCCCATTTTAATTGCCTACCTGGTTCAGCAGATTTATGTCTTGAGACTTTCAATAGAGTTAAATGAACAGCTTCCCTGAATAAATTAACCAGCACCAAAGATAGTTATTATTTCAAACCTAGAAATGAGCTTTATTATTATACCATGCCAAGATCTATTCAACAGCTTTACTTCCCAAGCTAACAATCAGCTTGAATCCAGAGTGAGGACAACCTAATCTAAGGAGAAATTATTCAGGATCCTTCAGGCAAACAAGTGTGAGAAGAATTAGTAAGAAATAGAGCTGCCTCACCAGCAGCAGTATCAGGAATGCATTTGCAAGCCTCCTCAAACTCCAGGCCTCCAAGAGGCCTATAAATCACTAGCCCCAGCAATTGAAAAGACTAATTTTAATAGTGTACTTCTTCACTGTGGTGATTAAGCCCCAATGAATCACTCAAGAAAATTCAATTACATCAGCAACACAACCTATTTTTAAGCGTGCATTTAAGTTGAAAAAGTAATTAGATATTATCATTAGATCTACCATTAACAACATTCAAACCTTTTTTGTAATCAAACAGTTTAGAATTAACTAAATGGAAACACAAATCGTGTTTGACAAAAGAAGCATATCCCCAGGCTCCGTGAGATGGGCTGAATTCAGCTGCTCGGATGCTTTCGTTTCACTGATGGCTAATAAAAGCGATCAAGGTAAATTTAAAAAAAGCCAAAGCAGGTTGGGGCTGGCAGAGGAGAGCCCCGAGCAGCCGGCTCTTCTGCTTTGGAAGAGTGACCTCTGTAGGCATAAACCCAGCGAGGGCCGGGATGCGAAAGCATTTCCCCTCCTCCTAGGCCGAGCCAAGGCTGTTTTCCACCAGCACAGCAGGCCCACTCCTGCAATGCAACCCCGGCTCTCAGCCCTCGCCTTTCGAGAGCCTGAGCAGCCTTATAAAGCCCGCTTTATAACCCGCTGTACCCTCTCATGCGATGCCGTGCCTGCCTTACGCCAGAGAAAGGCTCCAGCTATGCAGCATCATGGAAGTGCTGAGCCACTGACTGGAGGGAAACCTTAACAGGCTTCTCACCTGGTGCATATACAAAATAAACATCTGTCAATCAATACTACAAATAAAGACTGAATTGAGCACTCCACCGCGCTCCTTCCAGTTTCATTTTTTTTTTTTTTTTTTTTTTTTTTAAGTTATTTTTCTTTAAGAAAGACCAGGGAACTTCTTGGTAAAGAGAAACAGAGCAAGTGTTAAAAAATAATACAGGCAGAAATCTATAGTGATGTTTTTTCTTTTAGTGAAAGCAACAGTAGATGATGACTGTAAAGCAAGGCTACTTGGTAAACTTGAAATGCTACTCCTAATTCAAACTTTGAAATATTCACCAAACTCCTAGAGATCCTGCCACCTGCACAGGATTAATCCCTGATCCAGGAAATACTCCATTCATACTTGTCTCATCCCCACCTAACATTTCCTCTACAAACTCCCCGGGGAAAACAAGACATGTACTTACTAGAATTAATGGGAAACGCTAAATTCAATTAGCACACTGCATACGATTTAATTTTAAATATATATAACTGAAGATGGAACATGCATATTAAAAAATATTTAAACCCATTTCTGCTTTAAAATTCCCTTAACTCATTAGAGTCTACTTCTTCCTATCGTGATTTTTGTTCTCCAAACTAGTAATTCTAATCACAGAAGTTCAGAGGCCCTCACAAATGAACAAAGCCAACTTCCATTTTGTATGTCAAAAATCCAAGGAGACGAAAGGGAAGTAAGTGTAAGTAGCTTTACATCACCGCCTTAGACTTTTCTTTAGAAGCACAGCCCACTTTTCAAAAAGTTCCTCTTTCTAACAGCAGTGATTTTGTAAGTTCAAGTAAAGTTGCCCCTTTTTTTTTTTTTTGATAACGTATCTCTTTTAGGAATGAGCTTTAAAAGTGAGGTCCTGGGAACGCCTGGACATTTTTGCTTGGGTTTGTCAATGAAGAATGGCACTATATGGTTGTGTGATGGATAATGCTTAGTTCATTACTCACTGACATGTGCCTTGATACCATCAACTCCACAACCAAATTTAGCCCTGTTACAAGCAGATGTAACTTCGCTGGAGTCAATGGGATGAGTTTGCATCTGCAGACGGAGAAGTTGGAGAGTATCACCCTTTCCTGGCAACTCAGCGCAGCACGGCTCCTCCGCTGCTCCAGCCCGCAGGTTTTATCGTGCTACCGCCGCACCGCTCCCCAGCCCGCTCCCGCTCCGGCCCTGCCTCCCCTCCCTCCTCCCTCCCGAGACCCTCCCGTCCACGGCAAGGGGCGACGGGGCAGCTCCCGCCCCATGGAACATCGCCCGGGAAGCGCCGGCTCCAGCTGCCGGAGCCGCTCACCGCCGGCGCGCTCCGCCCCGCGCCCGTGCCCCCGGCGGCCGCGGCCGACCTGCGGCACCGGCCCGTCCCTCCCCGCGCACGGAGGACAGCGCTGGTCCCCGGGGAGACGGCGGCGGGAAAGGGATGGAAACTTACTTGGGGTTAGAGGAATTCCAATATATGGGTTCTAAAACGATGGACCGCGCCAGTGCAGTTCTGCATAAAACCATCACGGCTCCCCAGCAGTACTTCCAGGCGGAGGCATCTCGCCTCCGCGCTGCCATGGTCGCAGGCGGCACCGAGTCCCTGCCCGGAGCCTCGCCAACTCCGCCGTGCGCCTTCCCACGCACCTGAGCAGCAACAGCAGGGTGGGTGCCCGGTATCCCAACAGCCGGGATGATTGATAAGGAAAAAAAATAGCTAAAAAAATAAAAAAAAAAAAAATCGCACAGAGTCGACGATGCACTTGGCAAGAGCCGCAAGCAGATCTACTGAGTCATGTATGCCACTCGCATGTAGGAATATCTCCTGTGAGGTCAGATCCAAGCTACCTCCGAAGTAACAGCAATAGCAAAAAGAAATGCAAACGCCTCAGTCCTTCCTCTTAGTGGGGGTCTCCCGGCTGCCTTGGAAGATGCCACTCAAACTGCCAACTCCCATTTGGATCCAGAGCGCCATACGCGTTCACAGTGTCTAAGGCCCGCGTGAAAAAGAGTGAAAAATAAATTAAAAAAGGTAAAATAAAGGGTGGCGGGAGAAATAAAAGGGTTGGGGGGAAAAGGACACAGCTTCGGCGGGCGGCTCCTCCTGTATATCTCTCACTGCTCCCTGCAGTTTGCAATCCGCATGGGCACCAGCCCGGGCTGTTTCGGGCAACTCGGAAGCAACCGCGAGTCAATAAATCCACTCCGAGTCAGCTCCCCCAGTCCCGGGGAGGCGCATCCGCAGGGCTCCGGCTTCCCCGAGGGGCACTGCTGTCCTTGTCGCCGGCAAAGACCACGGAGCGGAGCAAGGAAAGAAACAGGGGCGGACAATAATGACTACAAAAATAAAAAATAAAATAAATCAAAACGGAGGGGGCGGGAGGTCGCAGCGTCAAATCGTCCCTCTCCCGTTGCGCGATCTGCAGTACGCGCCGCGGCGGCCGACTGTGAAGGAGGAACGCCGGGCGCAGGACTTGCGCCGACGCGCAACCCACGACGGAGGAGAAGGAATGGAGCGAGGGAAGAGAAGCGGCGCCAGCCACTGTCGTTCCCTCCGCGGCGCTTCCAAGTCCTGATGCCTCCGCTGCGAGTCCCCGGCGCAGGAGCGCGGCCGGCGGCAGCGCGCTGCCGTAGCCATATAAGCGCGGCCCCGCTGCCCCGCCGCCGCCGCTCATAGGGCCGCCGGCGGGCCGCCGCGCTGGTTGGGCGCCGCGCCTGTCACTTACCGCCGAGCGGCGGGCGGCCGCGCCGAGCCCGGCCGAGCGGGCCGGCAGGTAACACCCCCGGCCCCGCCGCGCTTCGCCGCGGGCGGCTGCGGCCCGCCGTGCGCGGGGGTCCGCTCGTTCTGACTCACACCGCGGCTGTGCGGGAGGCGCGGCGGGCCCTGATGGAGCGAAATCGTGGGGGGAAAAATGAAATTAAATGAGCATTAAAAACCAGTCCGTGCTAAAAGTGTTTCCCGAGTACGAGCGGGGAGCAGCTGTAGGGCCGGGCAGCACCCCCCCGACAGCAGGGCAGCACCCTGCCCGCCGCTGCGAGCGCAGCTCCCCGCGGGAGCGCGGCCGCAGGCGCTGCGCGGAGCGGGCACCTCCGCGCCGTGGCGCGGGAAAGGGCCGGGCCGTGCTCCCAGTGCCGCGGAGCTCCGCGCACAACTTTCTGCGCGTTCCCTGCCGGGAAGGAGGCCTGGGGGTGCTTCCGCGCTAGGTTTCCACTTGTTCTTCCCACGGGTTCTGTGAGTTTGCGAAGTTTTATCTGGTTGCGCGACAACTAGCCACGGGCCGTCACTGAATAAAGAAGAGTCGGACATGCGGAGGCCCTTGGAGGGATGCAGTACGGCGGGCAGTGCGGGGCTCCGGGGCTGGCTGTGCATTCACCTTTCTCTGGTGATTGCTCAGAAACTCTTTCTCCTCTAGATTTTCGTGGGGAGGGGGGTTCGGACACAGTTCGCTTTCAGACGCCGCGTATCCCAACGGCACGGCACCTGGCCCTTTTACTTCATTCTATCATTAATTTCTGGTCAGAGGGAGCTACCTGCGAGCAGCCTGGAGATGCTTTCCCAGCCGCTTCGCAGATCCCGCGGCGGGGGCGGAGGACGCCGGGGGTCGCGGGCGCTCCCGCCGGTGCCGCGCTCGGAGCCCGCCCGGCGCGCAGCGGCTCCCGCGGCACTTGCACGGGGCCACAGCTCCCACTAGCGGCCAGCGGCTGCCCTCCGCAAGGGGAGCGCTCCCCCTCGGCCGCCCCTCCGCGCTCCCCGCGTCCCGCCCGCCCCGGCGCCCGCCGCAAAAATCGCCCGGAAAAGCCAAACGGGGCGGTGGTACTGCTGCCCCGGGAGCTGGTAGCGGGCTGGGGAAGCGGCACACGCGAGGGGCCGCGACAAGAGTTGTACCGAGGTGTGGTGTAAGTGGCACAGTCGCTCCTGTGAAATTAAGGGGCTTACCGAATTTCTTCCAGTAAGGATTTCTTGCCAAACTAGTATCTGCAGAAAGGATTAAAAGTTAAATCCCAGGAAATTACCGCGCTCTTTTCTGCCATTTCCCTACCTTTTAGTCGAGGCATGCAAAGAACATCCTACCAAAAACCCTAATTAAGAGCCAATTTCGCATAATTTTATTCCTGAAGCAATATGTGTATTCGCTTAAAAATCGGCTTCGTGGTGGTACTCGTCCGGCTTTAAGACGAACGCCAAGAAGCTCTGATAGGGAAAACAACTGGCACTATAATTTATTTCCCGGATCAATTTTGGAAGCCGGTCTTCTCTTTCGACCCCTTTTCAGCTAAACGGGTGTTTGAGCCTGGCAGAGCCTGCTCCTCCCGCTCGCAACAGAGAGGAAAGAAATTGGAAGCGCGCTCGAAGCCCCATAGATTTTGAGTTAATTGTGTTCGGTAGTTCTCTAATGAAATCTACCACTCTAGAAAACAAGGAAATCAGTTTGCTTTTCACACAAAACATCGAATACGTTTTAAGTAAACTGCTTAATTAAATTTAATTTGCAGTGAGGAAGGAATTGCAGATCCGGCGACGCAATTTGGTGGAAAAGGATCTGATTCCCAGGACGGAAACTTAGCACTCAAGTGGGAGCTTAGGTATCTATGCACACCGAGGGGCATCAAAGGAGAACTTCACCGGTGAAGGGAGGAAAGTACTTAATTATTAAACTTTTAAACAAATGTTGGTGTGTAGCCGGTCGTGAGGCAATGTAAACACAGAGCCTGATAAATGCTTCCAGCAACAGAGACGTGTAAAATAGGTCTACCTCAATTTTGTGATGCTGCTGCTTCTGTTTGTTTAGAAGCAAAAGGTTACGAGCGGTGTTTTGTAAAAGCGGTGAGTAAACTGTGACCTCTAACTCTTCGTATCCTTGCTTTAAGTAAACCAGAGGAAATGAAGAGCCCTGGTATTGTCTGAAAATATCCTCCTGTAGCTAAATATATCACACGGCTCCTATTGTCCAGTGCCTAATCATTTTTACGCAAATACAGCTGGTTTACTGTCCAGCATCCTACTGATGCACTCTGTATGTGTACAAAAATCCACGTTAATAAAACCATTTTCAGTAAAACCAGGACAAAACTGAGCGCTTGTTGCCGAGATAACCTAATCAACAAAGATTAAGATATCAAAGAAACGCGGGCTCAGTGGCTACTCCGCTCAGGTCAGCCTTTTCGGCCGAGGAACCGGTCCCTGCTGCTGGGTCGGGCCGCTGGGCGCTCCAGAGCGGCAGAATTCCTTACGGTTCCGAGCAGGGCCGGGCCGGGCCGGGCCGGGAGGCGGGGGCCGGGCGGGGCCGGCGGCGCCCGGAGGGGCTGCGGCGGCGCGGAGCCCCTGGGCAGAGCCCTGCCAGCGCAATCCTTCCCGGTCCCGGCCCCTGCGCCTCTGCATCGGCCTCCAGCCTTTCCGCCTCGCCTCCGAGAAGCGCCTCGGACACGGGAGAAACGTGAGAGTAAAGGCTGGGGACGGCGGTTTCAGAGCAAAAAAGCAGACGAATGTTCGGAAGTTAGAAATCGGCTTCGGCCTCCGCTTCTCTGGGGGCTATTTCGGGAGGAGGTCCCGGCAGACATTTCGAGTTTCGCAAGGGACGCGGTTTCCTGACAGAGGAGCACACAGGGAACAGGGTGCTGGGGGAAATCCTGCGGCGGCCTTGGGAGCGGCGCCGCGGTTCCCCAGCGCCGGGGCGGCCCGGCTCGGCGGACGGGGAGGGACGCGCGAACGGACGGATGGGCGCTGCCAGCCAGCAGGTGAGACCTGCCTATCCCTTGCCTTCACTGAAAAACTGGGACTTTGCTGTTCGTACCGCTTAAATCTTTATTTCCTGTACCTCACGCTGGCTTAAAAAAAAACAAAACAAAACAAAACAAAACAAAAAAAACCCCCCAAAAAAACCCAAAAAACAAAAACACACCCCTGTTTGTCGCTGAATAACCTCTTTCACCTTCTTTCCAACAGTGATGTCGGCAATAATTGTACATATACAATTATTGTACTTGGTATATAACGCTTTGCATGCGAAGATGCAAGTATTGTACTTATGGTTCTGGTACTACAAAATCTGTAATGAAGGGCAGCTAATCTGAATGGGATCCTGATTCTCTTTTAAACATTAGCCTAAACGTGAAATTTTTGAAGTGGAAAAGCTCACCATCATTCATCGTTACATGAAAATGTACCAGTTTTGAAAGTCGAAAAGATGTAACTAAATGGATACAATTACTGATAAATTCAATAAAGAGAAATTATCTTGACTGATGCTTATTGACTTCAATTGATTGTTTTATCATTTCTACAAAAGGCAAAGTGTGCCAGATACCCGAAACAGGTCTTAATACATCATTCACACTGCAACAGTGCATTTTCAGCACTTATGGTAAAATACATATCTAGATGCTAATTTGCATCAAAGTCTGTTTTCAAAGTCTGTTTTATAACTGTAGCTTTGGTCAACCACAGCTTCTTGGAAAATGAGCTTGGCTTCTCCCAGGTACAGCTATAGAATTCAAGCCGCCTTGTAATAAAAATCAGAGAAGACGTTCATACATCCAAACCACGCATTTTAACTGTTTGATTTGACCTATGCTGATTCTCTGGACCACTCTGAAAACAAAAATATTTACATTATTCTATGGTCTGATACGAGGGGTAGGAAAAATGACCTGGGATCAAGCTTCTGCTACACAACTGGCCTTTTATTGTCAAAGGGGATCTATGTCTTTTCAAGCAGAGCTGATGCTGAGCTAGCAAAACCCGATTCTAAGTCAGTCCATGGAAGATGATTGCAAGCAAGAGGTTTTTAGTACGGAAATGTCAACAGAAACTCAGCAGTCTTCAGTGGGCTAACAAAAGGGTGGGATGGAAAGAGGGGGGTAACCCTGAAATGCACACGTGGCAGTACCAGCATGAGAATGAATTGAGCTGCATGAAAGTCATGGTTCAGCTCCTGCTAGACTGGTCTGTCAGTCTGAAACTGTACCAACCTGGGCACTTCAACCATATCCTCCTGCCTTGGAATGAGCCTTAGGCACACAGGCAGCTCCACAGTTCTCATCTGAAATAAATCCCCTCTGTAATGCAACCTGGAAGGTGTTTATTGACTTGAATTTCGCCTGCACTTGCACCAAGTTGAGACCATGCAATGACAGAGCCAAGACCCAAAATGCTCTGAAAATGTTTAATAGAGCTTGCAGTTAAAAGTAAATAACCAATATCTCCATATTTGGTGTACATTCAAAAAATGGCAGAAACTCAATCCTGAGAGCATCTTAATAGCATCGCAAAGAGGGGGATATCAGCTTGAGGTCAGGAAGAACAATAGAAAGGGTGAGGTGTATGAGGTAGCACATAGCTTAAGAGAAAAGGAGACATCAAAGGTAAATGCTTTTTCAAGACAAGACAGGAATGGATGAACTATTGATACTTTAGTGAGATTATACATACGCATGCAGTTGCTTGGCAGCTTAGACATCTCACTAACATAACTGTCTCTGCTTTGCTAAGCTGCAAGGATGCCATCCCTCAAATACATTTCTTAGGAGTCAGCTTTCCACTTGGGCTTGGAAAAACAATGATAAATGAACATGTGAAGTTCAAAGGGCAGTTTAGCAAATCACCAAAGTAAGCGCACATGTTTAGCATGTTTTCTAAGGCCTTCCATGCTCCTACCTTTGCCAGACAGATGCACTGTTTCATATTAAAATAATTATCCAGGACATTTATGAACAAGTTTGGGAAAACTAAGACCTCTTCTGTTACTATATAAGGGAAATGAATACTCATCAAGATACATGGCAACAAAAATGCCTACCTGACTCCCTGGGGTGGTCAATGACAAACAAAACCCCAGAATAACCCAAAACTTGTCTAACCAAAATTTGAAGTTCAAGCTTCTAACTGTAATGAAATAAAAATTAAACACTGAACACAATCACCAAGAGCATCTTCTCTATGCAGCCATGCAAGGAAGCTCATAATTTAAAAACTACATGTCAGTCTATGTTCCTGCATAATTTGTGTTAAATGGGTATGAAGTCCTATGGGAATACAAGAATATCCAAAGTTCTTACCATCAAATGTCAACTTGTCCCCTTTCCAAACTATATGCATCTTTATTTTTCTAGAAATCAACAGTATCTGAAGTTCTACAGTAATTTTAAAAAGAAAACCCTACAGGAATGCAACCGTAACATTCACCCACACCAGGTCTACAAAGATCTAAGACACAGAGAAGAATGCCTTAGGACAGCAAAGAGACAACAGATTCCACCAACTGAACTACTGCCCCAACATAGGAAATCAAACCAAACCAAAGCAAAGACCTAGCTGCTTTTCAGGTTTTTTTGGTTGGTTGGTTTTTTCTGTTTGTTTTTGTTTTTTTTTTTTTTTTGTTTTTTTTTTTTTTTTTTTTTGGGCAGGGGAAAGAGACAGGTAGCAAAATTCATTAGGAATGGCATATCCACAAGATAGTCCTAGAGGTGGGACTGAAAATAAGCTGGTGACATCTAAGCCTACACAGTGTTAAATGCAGAGAACAAATGTTGCTATTCAGCAGCAAATTATGTGATGCAGAACAAAATGCTTGATACCACAGCTGCATGTATGATTACTTAGCTTCTTGCTTTTAGAAGAGGAAACAAAACTGCATAGGTCTGTTTTGAGTATTGACTTTTAATAGCTTGTTTCTCATAAGGGAACAGGGCATGTTTTCTGTTTTAGAAATACAGGTATCAGTTGATCTTTAAATACAGCCTGCTCCTGCCAACAGGTCATGTACATGATTTATTTGGCTTCAGCTTTTGTTTTTATGCATTAAGCAACGTTCAACCTTTTGTCATACAATATATAGACAAATTTAAGTACAGTAATAGTGTAGGTATTTTACCATCTTCACATTTTCTTGACATACTGGAAAAAGTGATACACATCAGTCTGCCCCCAAGCCCCCGTTTCATACAAACCTCGTTGAATATTGCTTTCAGTGGCACATTCAACTTGCTCCCACATTTCATTTGCTAAATCTACAGAAACAGACCGTTTGGGACTATCAAGAATTATTTCCAACTTTGCCCAGTGACATTTAAATGCTCAGGCAACAACTGGTAACTTTCTTTTTATGGTTACTACAGATGTTGCATGCTGACAGGAAAAAGAAAGTTTTAGAACTGGACAAGCGATAGTAATGTAGGTTTTGGTAGAGGAATTACATACAAAAAGGGGGACTTAATAGATATAGTTTTCAATCTGTAGTTTCATTTTTCAAAATAAAACCTGTATATATAAATGGATAATATTCAAGATCTGTATAACAGTTGCTTTCTGGCTAAAATAATATATTTAGACAGAAACTCACTTTCTGTTTTTCAGTTCAAATATACTAGCCAGTCCAGTCCTCCAGGAGAAAAAACTTCCATTTTTAAATCCTTTAGGATCCATCAGATTCATTATATGGTAATGACCTTAACTTATACAATATATTATATTATATGATGAAGTGAACTGAAGGGGTTTAGATATCGGAAGTATCGGTCTGGGTGCAGTAAGCCAAACAGCCATTTAAACATGATACTATAGCTGAAATAAGTCTCTGTCAGAATAAAAACCAACATTCATTAAAACAGTAGCAGCCATCAATAACATTCACAACTGCAGGGATTTTTTACTGTGTGTGATTTTGCATTATAAGTAGAAGCCACAATAGTTTAAAGCAAAATTTAAAAAAATATCACTATAGTCTTGAATTTAATAATGTGAATTGTCACTCTTATAGCTGTTTATAGAAGTGTACTAAAAAAATTTACTTAAACATATGAATTTAAGACTTTCACTTTATTCAGCAAATTGGTTTATTTACACAACGGGGAACGCTGGTTGAATGCTGTCAATGTAATAAAAACAAATCTAACAGAGACAATACTGAACTCTCTCTATGTATTCATAGCAGAAATGACAAACTATTTCCTTACCTGTATCAGGAACATCAAGAGCAACAACGGGACAGTATCATAGGACACTGATTTAACAATAAACCACAGAGGTCCAGTAATACTATGGCAATTTACTCATGTATTTACTGACTTTAAAATAAAAATATTAAAAGTCAGCAATACCCAGTAAAAAGTTCTGTCAATTATCAGAGTCAAACTCTGATGAGTAGATCAGTAAAACCTTATCAGATCATCCACAGTTCATAAAGTGACATGAGTTGCTTCCAACCACCAATACAGAAACAAAATTGATGAAAACAGATTACCCTCTAAAAGGCAATGATGATCTGATAAGGGTTTAACTTAATGGAAGTTTAAAAAAAATAATTGCAGAGCACAGCCCCTATTAGAACAAGCTAACTTTCCAACTTTCAAAAAAGACAAAAAAAAAATCTGAGAGAAAGAAAAAAAAACAAAACAAAACAAAAAAAAAACCAGAAAAAAAAACCACTTCAACATGAAGCTACCATACAAAGTTTTTGTTTGTTTTCTTTTTTTGTTGTTTTTTGTTTGTTTCTTTTTTTCTTTTAGGAGTTCAGAGTTGAAATTTAATCCTGGCTTTTTAGGGAGAAGGATAGTTTTGGCCTAGACTTTCCTTTGCCCAGGATAATTTTTTGCTCTTCCTTTTGCTGACGCTGTCTCTCTTGTTCTAGTTTCATCCTCTCCTCATGAATCTTTCTTTGTTCTTCAACAATTTTCAATTGTTCTTCAGCCTATATAGGAAAATGGTAAAATTTAGGCCAGCATATTTTGTAGTCATAAAAGCAATTTACAAGTCCATATTGACTTCCAAACAGGTTGAATCCTGCATAAGCATGTAAGCACTTCTGCCTGAGCTAGGTGCCATAGCTGGTTTCAGTGAAACCGTTTACAAAATGGTTATTTGAATTGAGTTTAGAAGAAACACTGAGAACTTCCTACAGCTAATGTATCAAAATGTGGAGTGCTTAACATGCAATATTTTTCAGCATTGCTTTGCAAACAACACATTACATTTTGGTTACATTACAACACAGACATTAGATACATACAGAAATTGTCCCAACACTTGTCACATGTAAGCTGAAGTAACATACACACATAACGAAGTCACATACCTTCAGGCCGAGGTCTCCCTCCTCCAAAACCCATCTAAAAATCCCTCCTAATCCAAAACCATCTTCACTTAATTTGCAACTAGTCAATCCTTACATTGACCTATGGTTCTTACAGGTCTCCCAGTGGTCTTTTTAAGGTGCTTATTTAGTTCATTACCTCAGTCAATACTTTAAATTTTCCATTTGTCCTGTTTCTACCATAAGACGTAGAGAAAACGGTAAAACAAAGACATCTACAGCATATGTAGTTCAAGCAAAAAGATTTAAGAAGCCTCATTTTTATATGAAGGAGATGCAATTACTTGGGCAATTGAAACTGACAGAGTTGAATCAGGATTTAGAAGCAGCTTAGTTTGTCTTATCATCAATTGATTAGAATCAGCTAAATCATATTGAATGTTTTCATGTGGCAAGCACCTGATTTAAAAAGGCTTGGAGACCAATCTAAGTTACTTTCCTAGCTTACACGTCTTAAGCTTATGCTGAAAGTCCCTTTCAGCATTTCTACATCCACATTATACTAGAATCAAATCTAGTTTGTACTTGTCCCACTCAACAAAACAGAATTAGTCACACAAAGCTGAACATGTTTGCAAACTTACTTCAACCTTCTACATGAGATATAGTTAAAACATACTTTTTAAATTCTGAAGGCAGCCATCTCCCCTCTAAATTAACTGCATCCAAACTATTTTATCAGCCTAGTGTTACTGCTAAGGATCTTGTCTTCTATGCTCAGGGAAAGGAGAGCAATGTTACCAATGGAACCAGCAATATGCAAGCTAAACTCTAGAAAACGTCGATTCGTTTATTTTAATTGTGTTGCAAATCTGGCAGAGACACCTGCATTTCCCTTCAGAACAGTTAACTACACCTTCACATACCAGTTTAGCTTGTGCTTCTGCAATTTTTCGATTATTCTCTTCTAGTATTCGCTCTAGTTCCTCACGCTTTGCACGCTCTTCTTCCTAAACGGGAGGACAGGGCAAGATGTTAGTAAAGTTAAATATTCATTTCTGCATGTTCACTAATCTTTCTCAGAATTCTTTTGTGAACTGACTTAAAGTGGCAGCTTTACAGCCACCTATTTCTCCTCACAACGGTAAACTGTGCAGCCACTAAAACTGGTTTCTAGCACTCAATTTATATCATCCCGCCCAGTCCAAACAGCAACCAACTAAACCCTCCCTAATCATAGAATCCTGACAATTTATTACTAGAATTTTAATATCACACAAATCAACAAGGACAACTACAAAAACTGGATAGTATTTACCAAATTAAAAAGTAATATAGAAAATATAAATAAAGTGAATAGTTTGTCTCACCAATTAAGTATACCTACGTATTCTTTACCTATACTCCTTTAATCAGCATTAAAAGTTGAATATTTACTGTCTTGTCCAGTGTCCTGCAGAGTGTGCTCCTCGGCTGCCATACGCGCCAGCTTCCTCTTTAAAATGATTTGTACTGTTAGCTTGGCAATACCTGCATCAGCAGCTCAACCATTTATAAAGAAACAACATACAAGGAAGGCTGAGCTGAGGAATGCAGATGTTTATGGTAAGAAGGAACAAAAATATGTAAATCATTCCTAAGGCAAACAATTAATAAGAAAAATACATTTACTGTTAGTGAAAAATACAAATGGTAATCCATACTTCATGGAGCTATGGGCTTCTTTCATGGGGAGAATGGACTTAACATTCAGTATTTTGACAATTTTAAGACAGCTGAAACTGTCTGCAGTATGAACTTGGAATTCAGGAGTCCAGGGAAGGCAGATCAGGAAATAAAGCCTTGTAATTGTTGTTTTCTTGGTGAATTTTATGGAACTCTGTTATGCAACTCAAATATGAAGACTGCGTGAAAAATTTTGAATTGTTTCAGTTCACATAATATATATCCAAATTATTTTTATATTTGGAGGATTTAAAGTTAGCCAGAGGTTTGTGTCTGTGTAAGAAAGAAAAGTTAATATGAACAAAGCAAGCATATGAAAACTTCTTACTATGACTAGTAACCAGCTACTAGCTAGCACACTTCACTCCAGGCATGGAGGTTCATTCTGCATTACAAAGAACTGGTGGGACTTCTCCATATGACAATGATATCAAAAATACTTTTTTTTAAAAAAAAACAAGTCATCCATCTGATCAAATGAAAACCTCTAAATATGAAGAATTTGCTGACTATAAGCATGTACATTCAACTTAAACTGTTTGATATTAAAGTCTGAATTTGCAAAAAACATATAATTTATTTATTCTTTTTAATATTTATCGTAACTCAGCATTCCATTTGTTTCCATGTAATTTGATACCATGTGACTCACAAGTCACATCTAGTATGAAGGGGAAAGCTGCATTGCTACTGTCTCTCCTTTCATAAGCCAATCAAAATACTAATTTAAAATAAACTGTGTAGGACGTAGAGAGTGAAAAAAGCATTTGACACTTAGGACTATTTAGCACAAATTTCCTCTACAGTTTGAAGTTTGACTTGAAATTTCTGGATCCTGGAATGATTGGTGCAGGCAGGCATCAAAGCCTTTAGTAGCAAATTACTGTCTCACAGAAAGACATTTTCAGCTTCTGCTCCAGCTGCTGATTAAAAAACAAAACAAAACAACAAAAAAGGCCCCAAAAACCCAAGTCACACGTTCAGCTTGACTTCAGACAAGGGCAACCTGCTCTTTTATAACTTCTAGGGAGAAAAAAAGGAGTTGTTAGTAGTTATTAAAAATGGATATAATGATTTGGACAGAGATCCTTCGTGAAGACGTGGATGGGCTTATGCTCGAAGTCCCACAATTAGTCCAATGTATGCTCAAGGAAAATGTTCATTTTAAATGAAGAATAAGAAACCTATTTGTTAAAGACAGGTACTGCAGCGCACTGCTGGACCCTGCTTTTTGCCTGGCTGAAGGCAAAAGCCTCTTACAGTCTAGGTAAACAAAATGAAACAAATGAAGGATACATAATTACGTATTTTTTAATACCCTTCCCCAAAATGAAAGGACTGCTGTTAAATCCTGCAGCCATGGCAAAAGTTTCAAACAATTCTGAAATATGTAGGTCAGTTCCATTAAGAATCAAGTATCCTTGTTCAGGTTTTAGGAGAGTAACTGTTTAAATATCAGTGAGCTCCTCTGAATAGGCTAGAAATTAAGTTTCGCAGCAATGCAAGTTTATATGAGAAGGGAATTAGATTTGCTGTATTCCATCTCTTTCTGAACCCAACGGGAGGCACAAACCGACACTGAAAGTTTTGCCATGGACTGTCTCTACTTTCCAAACGACCGAGCGTTACCTCTCTGGCTTTTTGTGCTGCAAGTTCAGCTTGTCGCTGTCGCTCGAGTTCTTCGAGCAACTGTTTTTCCATGATGCGCTTAGCCTCCTCCACCCTGCGGAGAACCTCTCGCTCAATCTCATCCTTTCTTTTCTCCAACTCTTCTTCTACGCGTTTAGCCACAAGTTCTTCCACCCTTCGAGCAGTTTCTTCCTCTATGAGTTTCTCTTCAATTTCTTGTTGACGACTGCAAAATGCAAACATGAGGATCACATCTTTAATCAATAATGTTGGCACTGAAACAAACTACTTCAACACAAAGCATCAGCTATGCTACTGTAGAACTTTTACACATAGATTATATATTTAAAGAATATATTTTGCCCTACATTTAAAGAAAGTGAATATTCAGGCAATCAGTGTTCCTATCACAGAGAATCCATTCAGACTATTCCATATTTAGCATCTTTCTATATACCAATAGATTAAATTGAAGACAACTTATCATACTACTTCTTGATCACAACTTGGGGGGGAAGAAAAAAAACCCAAACCAAACAACTACAACACCATGCCCCCCCCTACTCCAAAAAATCCAAAGCCCACCCAACTTTGAGCACCATTCACCCTTCAGGAGTTTATATAGTCTCAATTTTAAGCCATATAGAGCTACAATCTCCTATAAAATCTTGCATTAAAGCCACCACCTTAAAGGCACCAAACTATCTCCAGTACCTTAAAATAGAAGGCAGAAGCAATACAATTTTTGATTTCAGTATTTTACCTGGAATTTCAGGTATTATACCAGTAACCCAGTTATCCAATAATTTACCTTAACAAATTTCAATAACTGCAGCTCTAAATTTTTTTTTACTGCAGGACTCTGTTTCTACCATAATAATCCAAAATAAATTAGATCAATACTAACCACTACTAAGAAGCTTTCTCTGTTGTGAAATTTGGAAATGTTTTCAAATGTATTGTCTTTATTTTTGCTTAGCAGCAGTATTATCACTTAGCCTGAGCATTGTTTTAACTTTTCATTAAAAGGAATACAAAAATACTAGGTAAATTTGCCACTTATTTATGAAAAAAAATCCAGATAGTAATCACAACATGGCAATTAGATATCCAAGGATGAACAACAGTAAATACTCTATATTTAATGTAGTATTATTTATCTGGAATTATTATGGAATTTGGGGATAAGACCCTTGGTTTTAAACTTGACACTGAACTTTTGTTTTAGATTTTCCATAAAGTACAGAACAATCTGATGAAACTTTTCTTCTGGCCTGTCAGCAACATAAATCCAGGATTTAGAAGAACAACTACTTTTCTAATATCTTAATATTCTGCTATTTCCAGAATGTTTGCATTTTCTTATCTCATTTGGAAAATATTCCCTAACCTATCTGATTTGAAAAACAACTAATAAAAGAAAAGTTACATAATCTACCAGCATTTAGATGACCCATGCTAATACATGCTAATAGGAGATGTGAAGTGTGTATTACTTATCTAGATAACCATGGGAAATACAAAGGTGAAAGGCTCCCAGTTTCCCCTGGTCATGTGACATCTTTTCCAAAGTATACTGAACTAAGTGGATCTCCACTAGAAAATTTTGGAATCCTCAATTCAATCATTCAGCCAGAGAAGACCAATTTTAGTCTTACAATCTTCAGGAGATAGAAAATTTAGCTTGGGGGCACATTAGACCAGAATTCATTTTTCCAAAATGGCCACAAAATATCTTGAGGTGGTTTTTTTTTTTCCAGAGGAAAAAACTTCAAAGCAACATAAGGCAAACAAAAAGCTTATACCACTCCCAGAAAAATGCATCAACCCCACTCTCAGTGTATCTCTGCCAAGCTACAACCCTTTGTGGACTAATGTTTAAACACCCTTTACATACTAAATATTATTTTATTTTAAAAGGTTTCCCTTCTCTCTTATTCAGCAGCAAGTATTCTCACCATCCTGAACCAACACTGCTTTAGAGGCTAGAGTTCCAGAGAATTAAGTTCATATTCTCATGTTTTATTAAACTATCACAGCTTTATGTTTAACATCAGGAAATCTAAGAAACAAGTTATCTAATTGAATAAAGACAGTGCATAGTTACAAAAATACCATGACACATGTATCTGAAACATATTTTCAGATATCCTCAGGAATTGAAGATGTATTCAAATTAAGCACTGTGCCTGCACATTTCATTCCTTTCAAACAAACTCTGTTAAAATTTATTTAAACCAATCAAATGTATTTTTGGACTTATAGGCAGTATTACAATGGCTTAGACCTTATTAAGAAAATAAAACTATAAACACAGATATAAATCTCAGTGATTTATTCTGTAGTGTACCAACTGTTTTTTTTTTTAATATTTTTTTAATCACTTGAATGAACTTACAGTATTTTACCATTTTATTTTCCTAGTCTACTGAGCTATGATTCCAGAGCAACAGATAAGTCACTAATGTAAAAAAATATTTTTCATATGATCCATTTGCTTCTTAAAGACTAACTGTATGATGTCTGCAGAAAAGAAACCATTTACATTTTACCACATTTCTGAGGGGAAAAAAGTCATACTTGCAAGGCGAGGAAATAAGCACTATAGGAAAGGGCTGAAGTTAGGCTGTGTATTGAGATTTCAACAAGATATGAGAGGAAGAAAGTCAGTTCCAATCTATGGATGGTCCACTAATTTATTCGGTCAGAAAGGAAATACTTCTTACCTTATCTAATATTAATGTACACTAACATAGGTAACACAATTTACAGATGATTTACTACAATACCATACTTTTCTACTCTGTTTTATTGCTTTTTCTTTTTAAATTTAAAGTATTGTGGAAGTATCAAAATTCCATACCAAATCTCTTCCAATATTGATTCTCCCTCAAATGTCTACTATTCTGTAGCAAGTATTGTTGAAATATCATATTCCTTCTATATAGACTACATAAGCTTTTTAAAATTTCAAAGCTAACTTACATAGAAAATTTACTTACACTTGAACTAAACCAGCTCCTAAGTACTAGAATAAACTATTCATTCTATTCTCAAAATTTTAAGCACATTCCAGTTCTTCACTGTAGATATGCACAGAATATTTTTCTTAATTTAGGTGCTGAATAAAATTCTAAACCACAAAACTAGGATCAGAATGTCAAAATATGTCAATTTTCACATGTGTGTTACTGCGGAAGTTTTTGACTGTTCAAACTCTGAACTTAGCAAAGGTGATTATCTTCAAATGGAAATGAAAGTGACAGCTTGGGCTCACCAAGCCCGATAATGACAACTAGTATTTCCTGAGAAATGGCTTAAGTAAAGCTCCATCTGAGAATTAACAGCACCCCTTGGCTTCATATGTACAAACAAGTGCTTTTTCTGGGTTAGGTGGTCCAATGAGCAAGGGCAGCGTTAAAAGAAAAAGAATCACCCAATTACAAATCCTTCTTCTCTCTGCTGCATAAAGGTCTGTTTTATAACTTTAGATGCTGCTAAACATTTTAATGCACCCCATCGTTTATTAAAATGGTATTTATATCTGCAGACTTAATAAATAACCATACTTCCCATAACATAAACTGAAAGAAGGGCAAGGTTTCAATCAAGTCACCGGATCTCACCGTCCCATCTGGCAAGAAAGTAATCCCCCAGTGTTAATATAGCATAGTGTTTCCTGAAACCTTCACTCGAGCAACTCCAGATGCCCCAGCTCGACGCGTAACAACCTCCACGCCACGGAGGGGAGGGGCGGGCGTGTGGCAGCGCAGCACAAAGCCTCAGGGGCGCCGAGGCCTCCGCAGCACAGGGAAGTTTAGAAGCAGCGCAGGAGGGAGAGACCAGCGACAGCGGATGGGAAGCGGGAAGAGCCGGCCGAGAGGGAGGAGGCGTGCGGGGGGCTCGCACTCGAGTGGGCGGCTCCTAACGCACCTGAGGGAGCCGGGCTTTGGGAATGGGGCGGATGGCGGGAAAACAGGCACTGGGTCAGGCCTCAGCGAGGGCCCAAACGCCTGCACCCGGCCGCAGGCGGCCCTAGCCCACAGGAAGAAGGCGCGGAGAGAGAGGCATCGAGCAGTTCCCTTCCTCCCCCATCCCTCACCACCCCCCCTCGTCCCGAGCGCAGGCCCGGGGCTCACATTTTCCGCTGGCGCTCGAACTCTGCTTTTTTCTCCTCCTCCTCCCGCTTCTGTTTCTCGTCCAGGCTGCTGCGCTTGCTCACCGTGCGGCCGAAGATGTCGATACGGTCGGGGGGGGAGGAGGCGCGGTCGCGGTCCCGGTCCCGGTCGCGCCGGGAGGAGGGGGCCGTGTTAGAGCGCGAGCGGGAGCGGGACTCCCGGCGCCGGTTCCGCTTGCTCTCCCGGGACTTGGAGCGCTTCCTTGCTCTCTCCTTTTCTCGGGAACGGGACCGCGATCGGCTCCGGTTCTTCTTGTTGTGCTTGGAGCTCTTGGTGTGCTTGGAGCGGGACGAGCTCCGGCTGCGGGACCGACCCATCCTGGCAGAGGAGAGGAGAGGCCGCGCCGGCGACTGCTCGACCACCCCCGCCCCCTTTACTAGCGGCGCCCCGGAGAGGTGCGAAGAGGCTCTGCGCGCATCAGCACCGCCCGGGCGGGCCCTTCGCCTTCTCCCTTTCCACCGCTTTGCGCTGCGAGGAGAAGGAGCAGGCCCCGGGAGCGGGAGCGAGTCCGGACGCGGCCAAGATGGCGGCCCTGGCTGAGCAGTGACTCTCCTCTCCCGCCCCACAATGCACCGCGCCGCGCTCGAGCCGTTCGCTCCCCTCCCCGCCGCCTCCGGCGCCGCGCCGGAGGAGCACGAGAGCACTCGGCAATGTTCGGCAGCCAATGGCAAGTGCCGATCGGAGCGGGCCCCTCGGCAGCCGAGCGCAGAGCGCGCCGGCGGAGGGGTCGCCTCAGAGAGTGTTGCTGTGTTTCCTTTAATTGAAAGTGCTCTCAAACATTGATTATTTTCTTTTATTTTGTTTTAATATAGTGATCAGAGGGAATTATCTCTGCAAATTAAGGAAGTTGCGAAAAACACTTAGAGCCCCTACTAAAGTGTGAAAATGAGTTTTTGAATCGTCTGTTGCACCACTGTGAAAACCCACCCTTAAAGGGAAACAATCACCTTGAGATTCGTAAATACTCTTTGGTGGGAAGGAGAGACAAAAGTCAGAGGGGTCGCAAATAACCAGAAAGTTATCAGTGAATTACACACTTGGCAAAGAAATGAGTGTGTTAGTCCTGCCCTACTGTATAGGCACATGGCAGTGGGGTTTAGTTTAAGGGGCAGAGTGAAAGGGAAGAGCGGAATTTAAGAAAGAAAGAAAGAGTAAAAGAGGTGATGAGTCCTGTTTCCAGCTGAGGGGATGTCAACCCAGCTGTGTGGGTCTGGCCGAGGGGATGCCCAGGGGTCTGTTTTGTGACAGTGTGGCACAGGGACGGGTGTCATGATCGTATTTGAATGTATTTACCTGAAGACGTTATTGTGCATTGTTAGCTACAGGCATAGGAGAGTACTATGAACTCAGTGGTATCCAGGTCAGGCAGAGCGTATGAACTCAGAGGTTCTATGGGCATCTGTGTAGGATGTTTTTATCCCAGTTCTGCCATGTAATCTTTCGCCGTTTCTGCTATGACAAAATTTGGAACTGGTGTTATTCTTTATTTCGGTAAACTGGTGCAATCTATAGATAGTTAACCTCATTCTTTGCTTTGAGGTGCAATTTTAGCTCCTTGATATCTTTCACAGTTTGTGAGGGTTTTTTTTTTCCAGGTTTTTTTTTTGGTTTTTTTGGGGGGTTTTTTTGTTCGTTTGTTTTATTTTGTTCTTTTTTAATAGATTTGCACTTTTTCTAAGTACTTTTAACTAAGCTTGCAAAACATTCCTTTAGTCACTTGACAAAATCCAATCTCCCTAAAAGGTCTTTTCTTCTAATTCATTTGATTGACTTGCCTTCTTTTTCTCAGAGGAAGACTTTCTTATTTTGAAGTTCAGTCTGTGTAGTACCAAAAATAAATAAAATTCTGACCTGTCACTGTGCAAGTAACAGCAGGGTAATGGACACGGTGAAACCTGCACGGCAGGAATTCCAGTGCCACAGGCCCTGGGCACTATTGTTTGTCCCTAGCCCTGGGGCAGCTCGTGCTACAGGTAACTAAGGAAGTTGATAATCAGACCTTTTAGCTCCTGACCGGGTAGGTGAGTTTCTAGCTGGCACTTTTCCTGCAGCAACTTGTCTACAAGTGTGTACTGGAGCTTTTCAATTCACACAGTGCATCAGGTTCTGGATAAAAAACGGATCATATATTTTTTTAGTACTACGTACCATAGTGGGTGTGACAAACTTGACCTGAAATGCAGCAGGAAGGAAGAAGCAGACTTGATTATTTTACAGTCACTTATAACTATGATTGAGTTTTTAAAATATTTATCATAAACCGAGTTTTCTCCTTGCTAAATCACTACAGCCTGGACCTGTATTTATTATTGTTTTATTCCTACTTAGTAATATTGACTCATCTATAAAATCTAATATGTAATATTTTGTGAGAACAATAATTATTATATACTGTGTAGAATTAAGGAATTATATAGATTAATGCAATAATTTTCCCCAATCCATTATTGTATTGTTCCATCTCAATTTTTTTAAAGTTTCCAAATTAATAAGAACACAAGATTTTTAATACCTGTAATAGTTTAAGGTCATTAGTCTATTTGCTTTGTTATTTATGAGGACTAAATTCTAGCACTTCTGGAAAAAGCTCCTTATCCTCTTAAAATACATTCCTAATATTCCTAGTAGATGAAAAATTAATAGAAGAACATTTCTATCTACGATTTCTTTTTACTTTAAAGTTTGATTGTTTGACTGCTAGTTTGTTTTTGTGTTTATTTTAAATTCTATCACCTTATATATTTCCTAGCTCAAAAGTAGTAAAATATTAATATTTAGGGGTTTTTTTTCCACTTGCTTATAATTACAATTGATATGGAATTAACAGTACCAAAAAGAACTTTTTAGTAAATACTTACTTTAAAAACTTTGTTTAAGTAAACAATTTAATTTCTTGTTTTTCAGTTAATTAAAACAGAAGTTGGTAATTTCCCTTGTCAGTTTCCATTTGAAATTTTCAATATTTGATTAAAGTAATGCAAATTTTTTTATTAAATAATATTAAAATTTTTGAGGTTTTTTAATCCCATGTAAGTATGTGTTTTATTCCCAGTTTGCAAGACATTCTGAATTTTCATGCCCTCTTGTGTTTTTGCATTTTTTTTCCATTTTAATGTATTTCAGTATATTAAAAGGCATAATTTGCTTCTTAAGACAGTTGCCTTGGAGTTGGAAAATACCTTATTTGACAGCCAAATGGTGGCATAATTAAAGCACCTCTCCCTTCTCTACCTTGGCTACTGTCATCACATGAAATCTCTCAACCCATAGGCATTTGGGGGTAGCTCCATGGAGATACTGTGTTCTTATAATCTCCAATTGTACCTGCTCTCACTTGTACCACCACTTCTGTCAGTAGCTGGGTCAAGAGGGATCTTGGGAGATTAAAAGTGGATTATTTTGGGCTGTGCTAGTGTGGCACAGCTGGATGTGAGATCTTGGCAATAAGTCTAAAATAGAAGAACTCTGGAGGGCAAGCAGGGGAAGAAAGCAAGAGCATAATAGGATAAGGTGTTTGGTATGTAATTTGCTGTCATCTGGTATAGTCTGCCTCACAATAGTAAGAGGGCAGAAGTAGCACAGAAGAGCTAAGGAAAAAAAAAGGTGGTTTAAACGTGTGTGGATTCTTTAAAAGTAGCTGTTTCAGCCAGAGTTTATTACAAGGTCAGAAACTATGAATACAGGTGGGGGAGTTTCATTTTTATTTTTTATTCTGAGTTAGCACTGGGATTCATGTCAGGTAGATCAAAGAAGCTGCACAGGAGTAGAAGTTGTATCACTTAGTCACTTTTTAATGTTTTTTTATACCTGATGCTGGAGTTGCTTGTTGTGCTTATGCATTTTCTGTCAAGTGCTTTGTTTTTCTTTGAGCAGCTCTGTGGAGTTCTGAGCTGCTAAGCTGCAGAGGTAGGGAGATGTAGCACCTGGGAGACTGGCAGAACAGCTGTGAGGAAGGCATGGCAGGGGCATGGAACAGTTGGCAGAAAAAGAAATATTCCTTTCTAAAACTTTAGAGAATAAGTCACTAAAGCTCTACTTCAAAGGACTGTTAAATAGGGGAAAACACATTAGTTGAAAGAATATAGAGGAAGTGCTGTAAAGTGAGAAATTAAATAAATATAAGGCGTTTTCACATTGTACCTATAAAGGAAAGTTGAGTAGATTGTATACATAAGTATAGTTATTAGGTAAAATAACTACTTTCCTCTTTTCCATATGTTCAGATGATAATCATGTCCTTGGAAATGAGCAACACTGTGCAGAATGCTGTTGAAAATGTTCTGCAAACTGAATATGCAAAAAGGCACAGCTTGAGTAATCAGGACTAGTGTGTGTATTTACAAGATTCAAATTAATTTTAAACAATATCTGGTTTCTTTCCCATGTGAATTTAGTTTTAGAAAATAATTAAAATTGCCAAACTATGATCAATGTGGGAATTTAAAAATTACATTATCAATGTCAGAGGACATTTTATTATTTTTGTTTTATGCAAGCGCACTAACCCCTTTATGTAACATTTGGATTAGTTTTTTTCTGTCTACATGGAAGAAGGGACAGGAATGTTCATTTATATGCTTTGTTTGCAGTGCCTAGTCTATTTAGATCCTTTACAAAAGCTCTTGAATTCTATTAGAAGTGGTGAATATACGTTCTGATCACAACTTGAGACACTGATCTGCAGCTATAGCAATTAATAATAATGCGCCTTCCTCCTGCTATTTTTTTTCAATATCATTGATACCATGTGGTGTATGCACATTTACGATCACATATAATTATTTATATATGGACCTATGACTTGATCCATCAAAGTTTGGCAATAAAAAAAGTTCAACCAACCTTCCTGAGCAGCTGCATAATCAAGAGCTACTTTAACTCGGTAGACTTGCTCTTATTTATCGGAAGGATTTCATAGCAATTATAGTGATGGCATGTGTGATTAGAGATTTAAACCAATCAGCAACGAGTTGAGGTGTGATCTAAGCCTCATGAGGGACTGATCCAATGTGAATACTGAGACAATGCCTTTAAAAAAACCCCAAAAACCATGAGCAGAACAAACCAGAGTAGCAATGAACACTGTTATTCAAAACCAAGTTGCTGATGATTCAGTGGTTAACATAGTGGTTAGACGAGTTGGACAAGCAGGAAAATGGGATTCAGGTGTGTCCTCATTCATATCAATGCCCCTTCCTTCCCATGACCATATGTTAATCACTAGGCCAATGTCTAGGCTGGAGGAAGGTGAGAAGGGAGCTAGGGGCAAAGTTCCCCTCTGCATCATCACAGATTTCACAAAATAGAAAATGAATGTTCAGAGGCAGGAGACAACATGTTGTAACCTAATGTCAGTGGTACTCTGGAAGTGGGGGAGCAAGTTGCTCTGGATTTAAGTCTATTCAACAGGCTAGTTTTGAATTTTATTACATAATCATGAGAGAAGAGACAGGGCTAACCCTGAGAGCTGGATCACAAAACTTGGCAGGTGCTGTAACTGCTTGGGTGTTGTATAACATTTCCCCTCCCACAGCAGCTGCGTTTCAAAAGGACTGAGCCAGTGTTCTGTTCTTCAAAGGCGACTGTAGGCACTGCCCTCGGCAGAGGACTCCCAGTTTTTGGCTCTTGAATAGATGAAGATGCCACCTTTGTGGTGCTGACTCAGACACCCTGGCTTTAACAGGGCGACAGCCACGCCTCCTTGTACAACACTTCCTTTTGGCTTGGTGTCTCCTAAGTTAGCATGTGTGTTTTTTTGAGTTCCTAAATTATGTTTAATTCTGAAAAAAAAGTATTTAGATTAAATACTGTCTGTGGAAATTTTATATCCAGAATGTTTTGCATATTTTATCTCTAACCATGATTTTTCCTGTTTTTTTTTTTTTTCCTGCTTATTTCTTTAAACACACTAATATCTCTAGTACTACTACTTTTTCATATGAAAATGACTGGGAGTGATTACTTTTTTTTTTTTTTTTTTAAGTAGTCAAGAAGCAACTTGTTTATGATAAAAATAGGGTTGCAGGTATGGGAAAAGCAACCTACCTACACTTCAAAATTAAATCAATGCTGCCACAATTAATGGGAATTGACCCTGAAGCATTATTTAATGTTTACAGCTATTCTGTTAAAATGTTATCAAAAAAAGGTCAGATGAAGCCTTTTTTTTTTTTTTTTTTTTCCCTTTCTAATCACCATGCAAATTGATGAACTTTAAAACTTGTACATATTAGAGTGGGCAGAAAATAGCAGTTATGTTTAGTTAAAAAATGTAAGATATGAGCAAGCCAGTTTAACAGGAAGTCTTCTGAGTGCTGGTTTCTGCCTCCTGTATTCACAAAAGTTGTGGTTTGTTTTGCAAGTTGATTTGTTAATTAATTTCACTGACTTGTTAGGTTAAAGGTTGAAGGAATAAAGTTTTGGGGCATGATGCAATTTTATTGTACAGTTTAGTTTTAACAGAAATTGTACTTATGAAACTGTTTGAGAAAAATCTCACTAGAATGACAAAAGCTGAGATGTCTATGTTCTTAATGATCTGAAGAGTAGTAAAATACTAAGGAGGAAATATACATTTTGAAGTCTGTTCTGGGAGTTTTCATTTGAGTATCTGTTCGCTCTTTTTGGAAGACTTACTGTGGCACGTGTTATTTTCCTCTAGTATTGGTCCTTATGTTTTATTTCTAAATTATATTAGTGGTAGTTGTCTGCAGATTATTTGATGATTTTTAAATTGCAATTATAGCAATTCTGCAGGTCAAACTGAATAGTATTTTCATGAAGGATCTAACTTGTCCCTGCTGATGATCTGCTGCACAACTGTAACCATAACTGTGACCTCAGCAGTACTGGAGCAGCTGGACACAGTTTTCACAATGAGTTTGGTTCATTTGGGTCTAAGATGGCACTGTGTTAGAACAGAACCTGCTTCTAAATGCATGGAGTATCCACTGCCTAGATGTACTATTCCAGAGATATACCTGGCATCAATATCTGTGTGGTTTCTGGTCGTTGTCAAGTGTTTTGTGTTAACGTGCAAGTTTGGTAAAGTTGTTTTCACGTTTCTATCTCAGATGCTAATTATGGCTTTAAGAAGTCTCGGGATATAATCTCAGTAATGTGGGAAACAAAGTAAACGTGGAATGGAAAGCACATTTCTTCTTTATGTCTTACCTGCATTATTGCCAACTTTTTTTTTAATGGATGAAACATATGCTTGTATTGTTAAAATGATTGCAATGTGTAGTGTGGTGGTATATTTGCATTTGGACAGTTCTCTGTATTTGCTTTGTGTCTAGTTTTTGGAGATGGGGAAGCAGCTAAGGGAAGAAGAAAAAGTTGTCCATACAACGTTAAAACATTTGAAGACCACTTTTTAAAGGCAGGTACTGCTGATTGTGAATACAAGTGGCAGAACATGGTTGTATAAATGAAACAGTGGACAAATCTACAATTACATTTTTACTAGAATAAAATCTTGGTTTTGCTGTTGAAGCAAATCTCTCAAGTGTCAATTTGATTTTATTTGGTCTCAAACTGGGTGAACTAGGTTATTTTTGGATAAGACTTAAGTCTAAAATAAAAACTGAAATATGGTATGTTCTGTTTCGACATTATTTTTTTTTTTTTTTTTACTGTGAGGATGACCCAGCACACGTTGTTCTGGAAGATTTTAGAGTATTCATACCTGGAGATATTCTGGGCATAGTCTGGGCAACATGCTCTAAGTGGCCCTGCTTGAACAGGGCAGAATAAAAAAGCTGACCTCCAAAGGTCCCTTTCAGCCTGATCTGTTCTGTGTTTCTCTGGTATTTGATGATGTGTTCTAGAGCTCTCTCTGCTATTGGGGCTGCAGTCTGCAGGACTATTCTAGAGCTGCTGGAAAGTAAAGCTCTTGCCAAAAGCAGGTCACATGGGCATCCAGTTCTCAGCAGCCACTGTCTTAGTTCACAGACTTTTTATTGGGAAGTGCTACTTGCCAATGCAGTAACATCACGTAGAGCTGAGTTAGCAAGTCCTTTGGTGTTGGTTTCTTTGCTGCAGAGCACATAGGGCAAAAAGGCCAGAAGTTGATACAATTACTTTATATGTTGGATCTGTACAGACATAGCCCCTTAAGACATTTTCTTGCAGTCTACGAGACTGTGGTGTTTGGCTGCCAGCACCTGATAGATAGGCACCAGGCCAATCAAATGTGTATAGCATCAGAATATCTAATTAATCTGAATATATAGACTTTCCTGCTAGTTGCTTGATGACTTAGCACATCCTAGACTCTCTTAATTTAGCTCCATGTTGGAGAATTATGTATTCCTTATGACTTGCCAAAGGTAAGTAGAAGAAATTAGTAGGGGAAGATAATACTGAGGTTGAATGGCACAGGAGTCATGGGAAGAGATGAAGGTATTGCACTAGATGGGAGAGGATGTATGCAGCCTAGGGTTGGTATCTTGAAGGTTCATCTGCACACTCAATTCTGGAGCTCCTGCTGTGTATATTAGGCAATGAAATAATGCACCCACATGCTCTGACTGCTCAAAACAGGACTTCCAGGGCAAAATGCCATACATGCTTACTCACCTTGCTGGACAGCATTGTCTGCAATTTTTCTCAGACTGTTTCTACAGGTATTTGGTTTTGGTGGTGCAGAGAGACCTGGAATTCTCTAAGAAGCTGTACTTCAGGAAAAGGTGACTTTGCTGCATCTGTACATAAGTGCTGCTGCAAAGAGAAAATGTGAGCAAAAGTCTGGAGCTTCCCTCAGGCTTGGAGCCAAGAGCAGGCTTGCAGCTGATTGTGAGACATCTGTCATCAGCAGGAGCTGCCAGTAGTGGAGCTGGGGGCTACAAATGAGAATGACAGAAGTACATGATGACCTAGTGAAAGAAGAGAATTTTCTAGGACAAAAGGTAGTAGTTCATGATAAGAAGGCAAAATCAACCACATAGAGGATGATCAGATGTGTGGTGGGGGGTGGCGAGGTAACTAAAGCAGACAAAACCACACCTAGATATGGGCTTTGAGTGAGCAATATTGGGGACAGATAGTAAAATGCATGAATTGGTGAGAAAGGAAGGGGTGTGGTGGGAGAGCAAGTAGAAAATTAAGAGCAAAAGAGCCGAGAAAAGAGGGATGCAAAATCCCTGAAAACACTCACTGCATTAACGGAAGAATAAAACCCCACAAAAAAAATATACTACATACATATATGTACAGTACTTTTCTTTATGGTCTCTTGCTAATGTTGTCAGAATGAATGTTAAACAGTTCAAATGGAATGGTGTCTGAGATGAATTCTCTTCAGCTGCATGTCTCCTAGGCAAATGTGTGAGAACTGCTGATCTGTTCATCTTGTTCAGATCACATGAATGTGAGCACAGCAGAGATTTGACTTGGTGTTCCTC